>OY856413.1:110767500-111967500 GCA_963693085.1 Alisma plantago-aquatica
CTTATTTATCTCATTAAGGGTTTTAAGCATAATTAGGGTTTACTACGTCATCACCACATTCATTAATGTATTAGGTCACAACCTTAATAGATTGAATTAAATCTCTATTCTCCATAGAGTATCATCATGTAGAATTATCATAGGTTATTTTGTAAGAATTAGATAATATTATCCAACAAGTTATTAAGTCTACAACAATTCCTAATAATGTCACATTCATTTCTAATCGCCATATCACACATTGTCACATCACCTTCCATACTCATGTTAATGACATCATTGAACATTTTTTCTTATTATACTTCATATTATAAATTATGCATTTAACATCACATTAGGCATTTATGCATATTCATGTGAATCCAATTATTCATTATCATATTTGAGTCATTATATGGATTTTAGTGAATAACATGGAACACATTTCATATATTAATGAATTGATTCACATATCATGTTATGATAAGGTGATTATTGAGGTGTGTATTATAGAACAAGGTGATATGCCTTACATATATTAATAACTTGATCACAATTATGATTAGGTGACTATAATCCATTTATGTGTATCAAGGCATATTATGTGATGATGACGCCTAAGTCACTAATGTATCATTAAGGAATTAATGATACCTATGTATATATATGTTAAGGCTAGATGATTACATATTAGGGTTTAGGTCAACATGACCATTACATGTTATGCATCCTTAGCATGCATTAGTTCCAGTTATCATAGCATTAGGGTGACATGGTCAACATTATGTGTATTCACAATTATTGATGAGTAACTCATTATTATGTGCATCAAGAATATGTTGGGGTTCAATCATATGAAATATTCCTTAGATGACTTATTATATATATTCATTTGTTTATAAACAAACAAGATGAATTATAATTATAATTTGTTTGGTCGATACTAATCATATAAATTCACTAATTTCTTGTCTTTAGGGTTTCTAATTTTTAGAGTAGCTAGATTTCAATGCATTGTGGGACTCCATCCCCTTAAAGAGGATTTCATCCTAAAAATATGCTACTCCAAAATCTATCAAGGTACTTCTATCACTACTGCATCCATTAAAAGGATTGACCTATCATGTCAAACTAAACTAGGAGTAAAAGAGTGAGTCTAAACATGTATACGATCCAACACTTAATTGTCTTACTAATCACTATTACCAAACTTCAAGTCTAGTATAGGGTACACTAACCCTAATCATGGAAATCTAAGTATCATATAAGGAAATTTATGGGTCATAAGGTGATTTTGTTTGGGTAGTCAAATCATCATATTAGGTTTTCTAAGGATAATCAACATTGAGGTTATTTGCCTAAAGGTATGCTATTTTGGGCATTCCGTATCAGATCAGGTCAGGTCGGTGTCATATGAACTCGGGAGTCCCCGTAAACCAAGCTAGTGGCACGGAGGAAAATATTGCCATCCCCCAAGTTCTGACCCTTTCTAGACACCATCATTTGCGAGGGAAAAGGGCTGATTTCGCTCTGTAAAGGGCTTTATTCCCTATCTCAAAACCCCCAATGGTGCTTTTTTACCATCTTAAGTAGGCTAATCACCTAAAAGTTGATTAAATATGTATATAATATGAAACTATTATGGTTCTAGATCAACCTTTTGTCATAGGTTAATTCTAAGGTGAACTATATGGGAAACTATATGAGGTAAGGGTTTTCTAACTAAGGAGACAAATTGAAATAGTCAAGACTCCGACTACCATTGGCTCTGATACCATGTTGTAAAGATGTAAAATCAATCACCCCTTTACTAGTACAATCATGTTAAAAAAATACCAACAAATAGCAGCGGAAGTGTAAAATTTGACTATATTCAATTTATAAATAAAGTGTACATAAAAGTTTCCCAAATATGGGTGTACATGCTTTATACAACAAAAAGGACCTAAGTAGAGGGAAATGACTACAACAATATGTCTCCAAACATAAACTAACTTAACCAAGGGTATCTATGATGGAAGGTATGACTCCTTATCTAGCCTTAAGCTGGTTCACCATGCTTCTGATGCACACTCTGATCCTATACCTGGGTGGTTGGGGTCACCCAACAAGTGGATATAAAAAGTATGTGCCAAATAGAGAAAAGGACAATTATAAATTACAACATTGCATAATAAAAGATCCACTATACTAAGAGAGTGTCAAAAGTATGAGGCATGTATATCAAATAAGAAATAAGAAATTTTCCATAGTTCAAAAACCATAACAAATTTGCATGCATGATTAAATGTGACTAAATTAGACTAATATATGGCTGAGGTACCTATCAGACCTCAACCTCTAGGTGACGGAGAGTATCACACTATCAAACACCCTAATATATATATGGTGGGGAGAATTGCCACATTCCCCTGGGGAGAATTATCACGTTCCCTTGGGCAGATGCCCATAACTATGGGTGGTTTGTACAGATGTACGCTATATTAGTTAATTAGCCAATATATCATCATGCTAGAAAATCCAATGGTAGATATAAGAAGTTTAATAACAATTGCAAGTGGGGTCTAAGACCCTAGAAACAATTTAGGCAATAATAAGAATAAATGATAATAGGCTCAAGCCTCATTGGGAAAATGTGTTTGGATAAAAGGCCCAACTGAAGGAATAGGGTACAATTTCACATACTAAGCAAATCAGGTTGCACATACATACCTTATTGTAGATTCACATTCATCACTTTAACCATTTAGTTTGTATTCAAATTCTCTTTTATCCTAGATACAAGTGTATATACATGGATTAGGGTTTAATGTAATATATATGGGTTGAAACCCTAATTTTATACCTTTAAAACCAAAACCTCTATTTGTGACTCAAAACCTATAACAAATGACTAATCATATTCTCCTGATTTAGAAAACATGTTTTATTTCCCAATTTGGAGTTAAAATGAATTAGTTATCATTTTTAGAACATTTAATCTGATTAAAATGGTATTTAAGATAAACTTCAAAAAAAAAAATTAAGATCAGGACTCAAAAACCCTAAAGTTAGATTTTACTCAAAATAAGCTTTCCAACGAGTATTTATTTGTATTTTTCTGACATAGCCTCGATTTATTATGATTTAAACAAATGTGGCCAATCAGGAATTGAGAAAATGCGACATAGACAAATAAATTTGCAAATAGGTGCGAGACAGGGAGGTTGGACCCACATTGACTTGGACCAATCATATTTGGTCCAATCAGCCAGTCCGCACTTGCATGGCTCTAGTCTACTTGAGATGGAGAAAAGGGCAAAAAGACCAATATACCCTTACAGATTAAATGAATTAATTAAAACTGTGAGTGTAGCAAGGTCATACCGACATAGTGTATATATTACCATCGAGAAAATAAAGCAGAAGGTGTAATTATTGGAGTACCCATGGTAGATCATTCGATCGATTAATATTGCGAGGGTGATAAGGTCATTCGGTGACCTGTGATCTACCCCTCGCGTCCATGGTGCGACGACGTCGACTGGAGGTTCAACTCCAGAACTGAGCATGAGTAGAGGAGTGATCAAAGAGAGTTACCAGTAGAGAATCCTCCATTGAACTCTAACAAAGTCGATGATCCCTCGAGGAGGTGATCTTGTGCATCAGTGTGCCTCAGGTCGTCGGATCCCGATCGGAACTGGGGAGAGCAAAACTCGATCAAAATTGAGTAATGGATTTGAAGCACGAGAAGATAATGATCAGGAAACTATCATGGGTGCAAGGCAATCTTGGCGAACCAATTGCCATAGGTGGAGGTGCACTAGAATGCTAAAATGCAAGGTGGAAGAGGTGAGCTTCCGGTGAGATTATATGACTCATTGGTAGGGGCATCTTGAGGGAAAACAGACAAAAGGAGAATGAAGAAGGGATGTGGGCGATGCTTACCCTCGACTCAATTGACCCAATGGTGGTCGAGTATGTGTATAGCAGGTCACCATCACCGAGGAAGAAGGTGGACTAGTCCGGGGAGCTTTAGGGTGATTTGGAAGGGAAGGAAGAGAGTGTGAGGCTTGGGAATCCTCCTCCAGGCCTTATATAGGCGGGAGGAGGGTTCTAGCTCCTTGTGTAAGCCCGTGGTGAGGAGGAGATAGTCAGATTTGGGTGTTTCACCTACTGGTTATGGTGGAGGTAGAGAAAGGGGTCAATGGAACCGATAGGATGAGATGGATCCAACAGGAGTGGAATCACGCAAAATGGTTGAGGAGGGAGTGAGAACGGCAGTGAAGAATGTAGGGGTTGGGCTGTTTAGGTGATTGGAGGTAGGTGATGATGTTCTTGCTGTCGGATCAGGAGGTAGATGAAGCTGGACCATTAGATAATGGTGTATGATGGAACCTTTGTGTGTGACAATGATATCAAATGGACTTTGGTGTTACGCGAGATTTAAATGAAATGAATGAAACCGTTTCCACTACCATAGTCACACTTTAATCCAACTTGTAAAATTGATTTGAGGGGTCCACCAATGTCCAAATGACACCAAATTTTAACCATAAGCTCACATTAATGTCTAGTACCATGATATGTAATTGGTTTCTCATTTAACATAAGCTTTGGCCCTTAATTACTATATTGATCATTATTCTGTATATTAATGTGTAATTTGTGTGAATTAGGATGTAAATGCTTTTTGAGTGTCTTTTGGTTGCATTTTCAAGATATGTAAACCAATAGTATTATACCACCACATTAATCATGATTTCAAGCTTTATTACCCCATATGACGAGAGAGAAAGAAAGAGGGTTTATTATTCTCTATATTGACTCAACACTTCACCATTATTCATTTCTTATCCATTAGTCATTAAACTTGTAGTTTAACATTATCCATTACTCATTTCTTATTCCAAAAATATAAAAGCTCCAAATTAAATTATCCACTAACTATTTCTCATAAAAGGACATTGTTCACTATTGTCTCAATTAACACATTAGTTGGAACATTTGTGTAAAAACCCATTCATTGACATGAATGTGGGTAATTATAGACTACACCATCAAGAAATGCTCAAATTCATTATTGAGGCCAATAGGGATACAAAAGATAGGGAAATTTATGAAAAAGTCCCAAAAGGACATAAAGGAAATAAATATCTTGAAAGTGGGTAAATTGCAAATAGGACCCTGAGATTCAGTCTGTTACATAGAGGGAAGGTCATGAGAGTCTACTGCAGGGACAAAACCCTCAACAAGAGGGTATACCATGGAGATTACCCCCAATGAGAGGGTATGACATAGAGATTAACCCCAATGAGAGGGTATGCCATAGATATTACCCCCAATAGGAGAGTATACCACAAAGATTGAGAAATTATGGATTGAGAAGTTATAATAGAAAATGCATGTTCAATTATTTTATAATAATTGGTGATATGGTTGTTTATGTTGTTACACCTACATGCACATATTTTTCTTGCACCGCCTACTCAATATAAAGATATACTAACCGTGTTTGGGTTGTCTACGTTTTAGGTAAATGCAGTATATGAGGATATCAAGACATGGTGAATCATATGAAATCAAATGAAAACTAAATCTAACTAAAGGAGGACTAGTTAGATTCTTCTTTTCATATGTAATGATTCTCATGTTAGATACATGTAACTCCTTAGAAGAGCATCATTATACACCATGTAAACTACATTTGTGAAATAATGGAAATTATTTTCTAAATCTGGATCTTGGGAATTTAGGTAATGGCTCTCAACTTTAAGGTTCTTTCTTAATTGGGGGACAATAAAAAGTGAGGTTGTTACATTTGGTATCAGAGCCCTAGATTTTTCAAATAATATTTAATAGTTAGTAACTTCAAATAATCCTTAGGAATATAAGGAGAATTATTAGGGTGTAACCAAAAGGTAATGGTATCAAGAAAGTATCATGGATTTGTGGGTTGGCAACATTTTCCTCCGCAGCATTAAGTTGGTATATGAGGACTCCCTTAGACAAGGTGATACCTGCTTGGTTAGAACCTAGGGTTTGCCTGAAGTAATGTTTCGTCTAAATTTCTCATCTCTAATTTTGTCTACTTCTTATCCTTGTGCTTAATAAACCCTAAAATGTGATTCCCTCATCATCTCAAGTTAAGATTTTTGAGAAGAAGTAGGGTAAAGCATCCTTCCTCCAATTAATGCACATGTGATGTGGAAATAATGATAAAATAAAAAAATTATGGGCTTTCCTTGCAAGGGTAAACCTTAGAGGCAACTATGGTTGTTTTAGGAAAATCATATGTGGGTCAAGGGATATAGAAACGCTAAGATGTAGGGTTTAGTCCCTAACCCTAATGCTAAACCATAATCCTTGGTTATGGAAGTAGTGTTGGTTAAATAATAACCCTACCCATATAAACCCTAATTCAGGGGAAAAAAAGAGAAAATGCAAATAAGTTGGATACTCATGCATGCAATAATGTATGCATGATTCACGTGAAGAGTTTTTATTATACATATGAAACATAGTCAATCAATGATTACATAAAAAAGAAAATGTGAAACTTTGAATTCAACTTTTAGAGTTGGTGTCCCGACCTGGGGTGAGTCAACCCAAGAATTGAGAAAAGACCTATGGGGGAGGAAAAACCCTAAACTCATGAGGTCAGGTTGTGGCTAGAAATCCAACCTCCTCATGTTAGGCACCCTAAAAGGAAAATGTTCCCCCATACAAGTACACAAAGGAAGTAATCATGCACCTAAGTGAAAGTGAGTGACATTAGTCTAGAATAGGGATAAGTTCTACATTAAATTCTAAAGACTTGTTGGAATACATGATGTTAGGAATAAATAAAATATGTTTAGATGATATGATCTAAGGTTTATATAATGATATAATATGGTTTATGATGATCTTCACTGGATTTAAGAATTAGATTTTAGTTTTGAGGATTTAACATAAGATTTGATGATGCAAGTATGTGTGGTTCTCTGAGATAAGATAAGCTAAGTTAAGATAAGATGTGAATCAACAAGGGCCACAATCTCTTCTACAAAGGAGGACCTCTAGTATTAGGACCAGTTATAGCGTTAACTCCAAAGAGAGTGAGACCTAGAGGGAGAAGGTTAGAAACTTAAACTCCTTACAACTTTATCATCTCATAAAGACAAACCAACGATGAAAAGGGATTCCACATTTTCCATATGCTTATGGAAGATGGAATGCTATGAGCAGTTTCGGCCAAGATATGAGAAATTATGAGAAATATTTGTTGTTATATCTCCTAAACTAGACTACTCCTGAGTGAATGAGTTGAGTTGCTTTATTCATGATTCCTATAGTCTTCTTGTACCCTAGATGTCCCTGGGAGGGACAAACCCTAGAAATAAGAAAGAATATATATATATATATATATATATATATATATATATATATATATATATATATATGAATATGATATGAGTATCAACCATCTAGCTAGGTGAGGGGAGAGAGTCCCAAGATCCTAAGGAGGTAAGGAATGTTAGTATGTTGTGAAGCCTCATGCTCGGGTTGGTGATTCCCTACATAAGACTCTAGTGGTTGTTTAGGAGAAAGAGAAACTTGGGTAAGAACATTTCATGAGTAGAGATCTACAAAGAGAATACATATCATGTTTTGGTTTAGTTTGTGCTAGAGTGGCCAGATCTTGGGAAGTTGATGATCGATTCTAATGAGGTAGACCTGAGAACCCCAGACTAAGGAGGTAAGAAAGAGCTAGTGCATATAATACTCATAGAATTGAGTGAGCTCATAGGATTGGGGATGGAACCCACCTCAAGTAATGGGTTATGGGAACCTCAATTGGACTTTTTGATATATGTTTGACAAGCCACTCATATAAGTTTGTTTGGCACAACCATAATATAATATATGTATGAAACTGATCTAACCTTGAGATGTCATATATGGATATGACATGACTCAAAACTTAGATATTGTTTAATAGTTATCTATCTACAATTTGTTTAATAGTTATCTATCTTATATTGTCTAGCCACATGCATGAATTATGATAATGTGGAATAGCTGGCTAATCTCAAGATAAACCTTTAATAATGTTTACAACCTAATATGAGAAAGTGAAATGGGATAATATTCATGATAAAAATTGAGTGTGGTTGTAGTTGACATGAGGAACATGTGGTGATTAGATTTATTTTATTTAAATTATGCTTTACCTCTTACTATATAGTATGGTTTTATTATGTGTACACAATATTTGACATATGATATTAGATGAAATATTTGTTATTGTATGTTATCTTGCTTAATTTTCTATATATATAGTCTTGAACACATGAAAAATAACAATTCTGTTCTGTTATATCTAAGCACTTCAACTCTTTAGTAGTAAAGTGTTAGAATGTAAATCACTTCAACTCTTTGGTAGTAGAACACATTATATAATGATCAAACTCTTTGGTAGTAAATCATAATTCCTTAATACATTCAAATATCAAGTAGTAAATGGATGGATGATATAATGGAAAATATGCCTAAAGGACATAATCTCTTTTGTTAATATCAAAAAAATTTCAAGTATGCTTTTTTATCCTTTGTTACTACCAAGTATTAGTTTTACTTACTCTAGGTTAGGACCTTCCCTAGAGGGGTGAGTTCACAAATCAATTTGAGAATTGAGGTAACCTTGGATGTCACCTAATGTTTGAGAGACTGAGAATATAAAGCATGAAAGCACATGTATTGAGTATAATTCTTTGAACCCAATTTTGCCATCTCTGAGGGGATATAAGGAATAGTTGTTGAGGAAGTGGTTGACAGTGTGTGACTGATCCTAGAGGGGAAGGTCACTATGAAGACCAAGCCCATGAGTAAAGGTTGGCATGATCCCAATGAAGGGATATAAAGTGAATAATGTGCACTACATGAGATGGTGGAAATCTGGGTTAAAGAAATTATACTTTATATATATATTTTAATATCATTAGAGAAAGCCTCAAGATAAATGTGTAATAAAATTGTGACATCTCAAGAAAACCTTAGGAAGGATAGAGCCTAAATTAAACCCTTAGTTTAAGTAGGGATGATTAAAGGTACATTAGACCAATGAGGTCAGGAGGTGATCATGCCCTAAGTGCATAAGATCGTTGAATCAGGAGATAGCCATCCACGTGTACCCAAGGCCCATGGGGTCAAGAGATTGGATACCTTCACGAGTTCAAGAGGCCCAAGGGGTAAATGTGAGAGACACTCTATATTTGCATAAGACCCTTGAGGGTCAAGAGGATATCACTCCAAATGTACCTATACCCCTAGAGACCTTAAGGGAATGACTAAGGACAATGAGACATGAGATGTAGATAAAAGAAAAAAAGAATACAAGATTTCATGTAATGATGTTTGGATGAAATCTTAAAAGGGATTTGTGTATAAATTCAAGAACCATGGAAAAATTACTTTCCATGTGAGTGCATGCGATTTAAGAAAATGATTATGGAATTAAAAAGTATTCAAGGTATAGAGTCATAATGACTCAAACAAAATTTGGATTAAGAGATAATGTGTGGATGTACCATCTCTACTCTTATAATGGGATGAACTTTGTATTTGGGTTGCAGTCAAATAACTATTTCATCTTGTTATGAGTGTGAGATATTGGATAGACACATGCTATGATTTAAAATATTGACATATGAGAATGAATACCTAAGTTGAAATTTAATGACATAATTTAGGATTTTAGGTGTTACCTCACCCTTATGTGAAAATAAATGAATAATAGCTTGAAAACCTAGGTGAAAAGGGTAGTCACCAAGTGGAATTGAAATGACAAAGTATTAACTAAGTGATAATATCATGCGATGAATGAAGATGTGGAAATACCCTATATTGGATTCGGGTACCAAAATTAGTAATGTGAGGAATTGGCATATAAATAGAAGTTGTTGAGGATAATCTAGATAAAGATATCCATGAAGGGTTGCTAACCCTAAGGTTGGAACCTAAGTTGAGTTATCATTTACCTTAACCTTACTAGGCTTGAATTTTTGGGACAAAATTCCTTTTTAAGGACGGGTGAATGTAAGATCCTCAAATTTAGTAGATTTGTATTGTATAAATATAAGGTTTGATTTGATAAGAAAATTCCCTAATTTTAATTGACAGAATAATAATGTTATATTTGTGGCATGGGTTCAATACATGGCCCAAGTGAGGCCCATAAGACTAATTTCTTTTCAAATAGGTCCTTGTGGAACAAGTTAGGAAATAAGAGATTTCATGAAAAAATATATGGTAATGACTTTTTGAATGGTTAAATAACTGAATCATGAGATAATATGCAAGTTTCCAAGGGATTCTAAGATAATTTGTAGTTTAGATAATTAAGGGAGTGATTATCTACTCCTGACGTACAACACAAGTTTTGAGGCATCAAATAAGGATAATTCAACCTAACTTTTGGAATATTGCAAGATAATGAGGAAACTAAGCCATTTATAGAATTTGCAATAAAAGGATATGCCATGTGATGTGGGTAATTGTTTTAAAGAAATACTTAGGGAGAAAGTTTCATATATGATATTTATCCCAATAAATCCCAAAAATTAGATATAAGTTCAGGAAATAATTAATGAGTAACCGTCCTAATTTCATAGACAACGATGCTCCTAGTAGCCTATGGAAAATCGAGAAAAATGGTATCTAGAAGCATCCCTTTGAGACCAAATTTGTTTGAATATGATATTATAGTATTTGAAGGAACATATCCAAATTTGGGACCATTTATAGAAAAGATGAGAGAGATATAGATTTTCTAAAAGTCCTTAACACAAGGTAGTTATTTTTGGATGATAATATATGTCACATTAATTGTGACTTGGACTTAAGAGGATGCAAGGGTCGGACCCCTTTATTTTTTTTCTTTCCCTTGAAACCGTCTGATCTGGGATTGATGCCCACCAGATTGTCTTCTACCTCCAACCTGATAAGGAAAGTAGCGTACGACCCCTTTTTTATTTCCATTGCCTATCTCTTTCTACTAACTTTTCCACCCCACAAAAAGTTCTCCATAGACTTCCTCTCTCCAATCTAAGTTGAATAAGCTGAGGATTAATGGCACTTGGTTCCTTAGAGACCAAGAAAGGGTAAGCCTGCCACCATGCCTCCCCAACCGATGAGGTTTGGAAATCTAAAACCTAAAGCTCCCAGCCCTACATGCTATTTAACATGATAATAGCCTACCGTCCTCTCTTATCTACCTTTTTCTATCCTCCTTATGCCCTTCCCCCTTGCTTCATGTGTTTGTGTGTAGTGTCATCACCACCAGGCTAAGAAGACTCCAGAAAGGGGCTAGTCCTTGAGACTTGGCTACCCAAGACCTCTTTGGAGTCACAAAACTAGTGGTGCTTTCTTTTATACACAATGTGGGCCTTGGTCTATGTCCTCTCTCATCAGAGTAGAAGATCCATGATGGAAAGATTACCTAAGATCCAGGTCATTGCACAAATAGAGCCAGTGGATTTGGTTGTTTGGATAGGAGGCCACAAACCACAAACCACGGTTGGAAGCATCTAGGTAGTGCCTGCAAGCAAAGCCCCCCACAAGTTGAGTTGGCTCGCTAAGGCATGCATCAACATGAGCCACATTGAGGCCCATCTTAGACCACACTAAAGGGCCAGACACACCTCCTGATGCATGTGACACAATCCTAGGCATTTATATGATGATCAACGGTCTAGATCAAACATATCAACGTAAATCTTACAAAAATTATCGAAATTACTAGGAAGATATGAATATACTGATATTATATATCAAATTAATAAGGAAAACATGTAGAATTTGAAAAAAATATAATTGAGGAATGATTCTTATCATATTTCCAAAAGTAGGGCTAATGCATGACCTAGTGGTGATTATTACATGGAAAGCCTAGATTTATGATTAATGTGTTGGGATACATTAAAAAGATCATTTTTCTTCATAATTTGATATTACTAAATATAGTGAAACCAAGATGATGATAAGGATGATGAATAATTAGAGTTTTTAAAGTGAATAATAATAAATGAGTTAGGGTTTTGAAATCAAAGATCATAACTTATTATGATATTAATGCATATAATCTAATCCAATTGTTCATAGTGAAATGATATAATAGATATGATCATTAGCGTTTCACCTAATGTCCAATATGGGTTTATAACTCTGATGAATCGTGATGCGATGGAACTAGGGTTTGGTACCCTTGATCCTTATGCAAACCTGAGACAACACTAAACCCTAGTTAAAGACATATGTTAGATTAGTATCTCTTGAATACGCTTGATGACACTTTAGAGTATATATACATATAAATAATGTTGTTTTATTATGTTGAATGCTTGGATGTTTGAATATATGATTGAAGTACATGTTGCATGATTTCTACATGGATATGAGGTACATGGTTACTTATGAATAACCACTCTTATTGAATTCTGATGTTTTTGTGGATGTGTTTACATTAACCTTCTTGGTTGTTTATTTACTTCCTACAAACTATAGGGCCCTATATGTATCACATTATATGAAAATAACTTTCTCAAACCCAAAATATTATCTTTGGAGGGTTGGATATATTGAAAGAAAGTCATTATGAAGATGACTAATGGTAAAGCCTGGAAGGAAGGTTGATATGATACCAAGCATGGGAGAGGGAAGGTCATGAGAGTCCACTGTAGGGACAAAACCCCCAGTGAGAGCGTATACCATGGAGATTACCCCTAGTGAGAGGGTATTCCATAGAGATTACCCCCAGTGAGAGGGTATGCCATGGAGATTACCCCAAGTGAGAGGGTATACAACAAAGATTGTGCAATTTTGGGTTGCGAAGTTACAATAGAAAATGCATGCTCAATTATTTAAAAGTAATTACTATATTGTTGTTCATGTTGTTACACCTACATACACATATATTTCTTGCACCATGTACTCAATATAGATATATATTTACCACATTTTGGTTGTCGACATTTTAGGTAAATGTAATCTATGAAGATATGAAGACATGGTGATCAGATGAAATCAATCAAAGACATTAAAGCTAAGTAAAGGAGGATTAGTTAGATGATTCTTATCATATGTAATTGTTATCATGCTTGATATCATGTAACTCCTTATAGGATCATCATTATACACCATGTAAACAACATTTGTGAAACAATGGAAATTATTTTCTATTTGCTAAATCTGGATAATGGGAATTTAGGTAATGACTCTCGACTTTAAGGTATTTTTTTTTATTGGGGGACAATGAAAAATGAGGTCATTATAGTTATACTTTAAAGAGTGATAAAAGCCATGTTAAGGTTTTGGAGTTGAGTGGGAAGTTGTTGTTAGACATGAGTCATTGGTGTAATCTTAACTTCTGTGATGGATGTATGCTACTAAAACTTGTTGAATTTGGTCAAGGCTCCTACAATGGACATATTGTTCATTATTGTAGTAGCCTCTTTGGTTCCGAATTGAAATTATGGTGTGGCATTGAGGTCGAGTTGATATCCTTTTATACACCACTATCATTGATGATTTTGATGTTGGTGTGGGGCTGGATGAGATCGACATAGGATTTGTGTGAACGCAATCATTATTGATGATGCAGGTGGCATATCCCTAAATACAATTTGGATACCTACATTGTTTTTTGACTTGTTTCCAATGTGAACTTCCAATTTCCTTCATAATTCTACAATCTATATATTTTTGTCCACCTTCTACAAAAGGAATTTGAGGTTGTCCCAGTTGTGGGAGTTGATCAATGTTCCACATGCACTAATCAATGATGTTGTTGGTGAGTTTTGCACATGTGAGACCCTAGACCTAGATTAATCCTAAATTCACTCTAATTTTTCTTGAATATCATAATTGAATGATTTATTCAATTTTGAGGCCAATTAATTATAAGAAATTTGTAATTTAGTCCAAATTGCACATTGTTTTCCCTTATTTGGAGTTTCCTTACAAGTCATGGACTTGATTGTAAATTCACTTTAATATGAGAACCTATTTGCAAATTATGTATAAAATATATAAACATGTGTTGTTATTCATATTCATGCTTTATTAAGAATTGAAACCAATTGGTTATGAGATAAATTTAATATGGTTTCTTTTGCACCTTATTTGCCTTGATTTTGTAATTTCATCAACAAATATGGATAAATATGAAAATTCACCATAATTTAGGACATAGTTGCAATTTGATTTGAAAATGCCTAAGTACATTCTTTCCTTCACTATATTTCTTGATTTTATAATATTTGGACGATTTTGAACATGTTTTGGATGAGATTTCATTCTAATCTTAACCCTAGCCTTGTGGTTGTTATTGAGTGTAGTTGACGACCCTAGTGGTCGATGGCCTTTGTGACCAATGGCCATGTTGATTGATGGATTGTCAACTGATGGAAATGCTAGTCCATGGCTATAGACCTATGGCTAGGCATTATTGAAGGGAGATCAATGAGATTGTAAAATGACAAGTTGCTATTGGACTAATGGAAGTCATGTGTTGACCAATGGAAATTCTAGTCGCTACTTATGGGTTTTTTTGACATGTTCACCCATTATATACCATAAATACCCCTCCCCATAGACCTAGAGGCTTATTTGATGCACCTAATAATGTTATAACATTGAGGAGATCCAAGGTTGTCAATGGGATCTCCAAGGAGGTCCATAGCCATGGATGGAGGCTTGCAAGTTCACACATGTTAGAGAATAAGTGCTTTCGATGGATCCAATGATACGTATCTTTGTTTTATACTTCATTTATGAAATATATTTATTTTATGTCCTATCTTTTATTGTTTCCCTCTAATCTTACTCCCTAGGTCAAGCTCTAAGGATTCCCATGGTGTTCTTTTCTCCAAACAACTAAAGCACCTTTTTTTCTCATGTTTTGCCCTAGTTTGCCCTAGATGTTGCTTGAACAAGCTTATTGGAGCCTTTAAGGTTTTTTCATGATATGCTATGTTGAGTTCATGGATTTCTTGTGTGTATCTCGAGTTCATCTCTCTTAGAGGCTCGTTAGCTTGAGGAAGGAGCTTGCATGTGCTTGCATGTCCATGCATGTTGATGATCAAGATTCTACAAGAGATCCCAAAGATTGTTAACTTTGTTTACACTTTTGATCATGTAAGTCATCTATTTATTCTCTCTTTTATCTTGTTGTTGTTTATTCTTATCCCTCTCTTAGTTGAGCTTCATGAGGTTCTATAGAATAACTTAGTTCATATTTCTAGTTTCCTTCCATTTCCTCTCCTTTTGACCCATGTGAGGCCATGCTAGATAGATGGAGCCTTTAATGGGATGACAATGATTTATAGAGGTTGTTCCAATGAAGATATTGAAGATGAGACCTAAAATATACATTTTAAGGCGGTTTCCTTACTTCTTTCTAGGTTGAACATGCATATATGGCTTAAACCATAACTAATTACTTGAATCCTGCATAATATGTTTAAAAATGGGGATCTTTTATGGAATGATTAGATACTATGTGAGATGATCATGAATTTGCATACCTTTCATAACATTGTAAATATGATATGTGATGATTATAACATGCCTTCTTCATTTTATAGAGTGGAATTTCAAAGTTCATACATCTTTGCTCTCAGATGCCCTAGAATATCTTACATCTTGCTATGTGTGCCTAAAAGTGAAATCATTGTGAACTATTTTTTCACATTAATAACTGATCACAATCTTCCTTGTCTTTCCTTACTTGTAGCGCTCTAAATTCTGAAAAGTGAAATAATGATCCATGGTGCTAATGACATGCCTCCATGTGGCCATAAGGCTGAAAATAAAAAATATGTGTGCTTTTGCCCTAAAAATCCCTCTTTTATAACTCTTTTGACACCACATTAACGATGAGCTAATTATATGATCTTCCTTGACATTTGAATGATCACTTCGGGTGTAAATGAGAACTTTACTAACTATTATTCTACTGATTTTTTTGGGGACTTAGTATGGATATCTAAAAGTGGCTCACTTATGCTTAGATATACCCTTTCAATGTCTTAATCTTGCCTGATTTATCTAAAGATGGACTTTTTATGAATTTTTTACTATAATGGTGTACTATTGCAAATTTCCATAGATTCCCTATTCTTGTAATTTTTATATAAAATGTTAACAACATGGCCTCTTAGTTTCTTAAGGGTTTAACTTTCAAAATATGTACAAATATTCCCTAAAAAGATCTTACTGTGGTTTTTGAATACTATGTTGGTGGAAAATAGAATATAAAACATTACTTACTATTTGCATGTGATTCTCATATGAATGATTACCTAACTTGTGTATTTACTTTTGTTGGAATTAGATTCGATATCTAAATGTAGCTCATTTAATCTCAAAGATGGTGTTTTTATGTCTAATCTTGCATTCAGTGCAACTTCACATACTTGTCGATTTTAATATAAGATTTTACTTGGTTTTTTTTCTTCCCCTTAGAGTATAAGTGTAAGTTGCATGTGAATATGAGATCCATGTGTGGGTTTGGGCTTGATACAATCTAACTTGGTGACTAGGCTTGTTATACCCTAGTTTGATGAATTAGGCCTTGGTATGGCTAGAGATAGTTAATTGTCCCTTGGATAGGTACTTTGATGTATATATATACTCATATGTTTTATATATTATGAATTTGTTATACTCGTAAGTATATTTTTGTAATCTGAGTAATGCATTGATACATGAGTAATTTGTTGAATTAATCAAATGTAACCAAGATCATGTAGTGTTATGAGACTTTAAGAGCTATCCCGGTGTTCAAGATTCAAAATTGTGAGAAGGAACTTAGGGTCGTATATTGTTGAGTATATCTATGTGACTAGAGTTGTCTCTTCAACATCCAATATGGTTATGTGATGTGCATGATCGAGGCCATATCTCCAGAGATATGTGAAAGTTTGGACTACGATAGGAATGCGATATATATAATGTCACATGGGTTTTATACCCAGATATAGGTTACAAAACCTGAGTACCCAGGTGGGCCTAGTTTTTTTAGACTGACCTTTATCACTTCACACATATTCTGGTATTTGAGAACAATACTATCATAGAACCGGAATCCCAATCCCATGAACCAAATGAATACCAAAGACAACATGTGGAAGCATGAAATTCTTAGCATACATGAACAAATAACAAGAAGTATGCACCAACATAATCTCAACATTCAACACTATATATATTATTAAGCAACATCCTTCAATTACAAGATTTCATTTACATAATGTAGTGTCACATTGTACAAGTCTTTCTCATGTACACTAGGTATCTTACAACAAGTACACCTGGATAACTCACCAAGCCCATCAACCTTATAGCCATCTTTGAACCTAAAAACAAAATATGAGAAATGGGTCAACACATGAGGTGTTGATTATGGGGCTGAAAGATGCATACATACATACATACATACATACATATACATATATATATTTATATATATTTATATAAGATTTGCATAATTTGAAAATATTTCAAGACTAAACAAACAAGAATAGACATGTTAACTATTTAACAAACTGTGAAACCATATTTTATGTCATTTCACTCCATTATACCAACAATATCAAGTATTTATAAGGCCTTTGACCAAATTCCCATCAGAAGGGTATGTAAGGGTGCTCAAGATTAGCTAACCCTTTTATAAGAGAGGGACCTCAAGCAAATCACCAAGAGATATCCCTATTTCAACAATTGTATAATGGAGTTCTATATATGTGTGTGTTCATGTTATAAAACCGACGAGGCAAACATCGAGTAAAACATACAATACTACATGGCAATATTTGAGCAAGTAAACAAACAAGCATACAATATATGTCTTTTCAAGCAAGAAATCGATATTCATATAACTAGATAAGGCCCATACCTAATTTAGAGATTCCTAACTTACTTATCCTTGAACATCTAACCACAATCAACACCTAATTAAGCACAAGAGTATATACTTGCATTAGATTCTCATCATTAACTCTAATTAGATGCATTTTAGGGTTTTGTCCAAGTTAGGTTAAAGGTTATTTATTTACATGGTTGATTAATTTTTAGTTATTTAGAGGTCATCATCAAGGTCGGTTTCAAGTTTCATGTCATTTTGAGGTTCCATGCATTTTATATGCTTATTTCGAGATTCATGACACTTATACACATAAAGGGTTACAAGACTCACAATAGATCAACCAATGTCATGATCATCAAGATAGGAGAACCCATCATCAAACATGGTTTAGATCAACAAAATTAAGTCACCAAAAACACATAATAAGATTAGATGGGTATCCATTAGAAGCAAGATTAGCAATCTAGGGCAAAGTTCATCATTGAAGTCCAAACTAGGCACATATGTACAATTGAGGCCATTCATGAGCAATGGTTTGATTAGGACCCTCATCAGGTTCACAAGAGAATAAGAGTTACTAATTTGATGCTCAAGAGGCTATAAGTAAATCAAAGATTCAAAATTCATCATAATCATGCATTAAATATGGTCATTATGGTAAAAATCACATATTTTTGCAAAATAGTGGAATAGAAATAGTATTTTGAGTCTACAAATATATCCATGTTGTAGGTCTCATCAAGCTGATCAATTTAGTATATTTATTTGTCTTAATTGGTTAAGGGAGGAGGAAGATATCATTTTTGGGAAGTTTGCATTGAAACTTTAGTACTTAAGGCATTACCTTAAAAATCATCACAGTGACTGTGGCCCTTGATCTTTAATCCAACACCTCACACCAAATTCCTCAAATGGAATTTCCTAGCTGCTCGGGCCCTCGGTACACCACAGTGTTACAGTCACTTGACTCCTACGACCGCACGCCACTACCACCAAGCTACTGAGGGACGCTCGCGGTCGCCAGGAGTCGTCTCCCACCACGAACGCATGGTCGCCATCCCTCATTCACTGCCCACCTATCTTTTGTGTGCTGGATACAAAATTCCTCTATTTTGTGTAGTAGAATAGAGGTGAATAGGGTATTTGTGGCCCTAACTCTTGAGCATTGTCGAGTCCGCAACAAACCCTGAATGGGAAACGCCCGAGCGGAGGCGGGGCTAAGGCACCCTGACCGCCCATCAAAACCTTGATGCTGGGCACCAGTGATGGGTCAAGGTCGTTGCTACCCATCCTAGCCACCTTCTTAGCAGACTAGTAGGTTTGGAAAAGAAAACCAAACCCAGGGGCAAATTGGGGAAGTAAGAGGATGGAGAAGGTAAACAAGGAGACAAACAAAGTTTATATGGGGGCAAGTTATATATATTGAGCAAGTGCTAGGGTTAGATCCAACCATCATGTGCCTCCCCGCATCACCCAATTTGGCTATAGGGGGAAGACAAAGCTTCCAACCCTACATTTCTTCCCCAAAGGGGTAAGGCAAAAAGAAACCAACGGATGAGCCAGGATTTAAGACTTTGGGTCCAATTAGGATCAAAACATATAAAATCGATAAAAATAAGGTTAAAGTAGAATTGTTCATGTGGCCATATCTTTTGCTATGATTGTTCGATTGATGAATTTTTTGCATCATTGGATTCAAAATTGAAAGCTCTTCACCATGAAAAACAATACATCGCATGAAAAAGAATGGTTAAATATTACTTAGAAAAGTATGATATGTTAGAGCTTAAAACTTATGTCTAAGAGCCAATGTCATTACATTGGAATATCAAGCATATAGTGATCGAAGTGGGTCATCGATACACTCAGGACATGTAATAAAACTCCTATTGCATGATGTGAGACACTAATATAGAGAGAAAGAGTATAGTGAAAGAGAGAGAAAATCGAGGATGTCACATCCTTCCCTCCTTACAAGGAATTTCATCCTTGACATTCATCTAAGATCATAGTTAAGTGTCATAGTCCAAATTGTTGGGTCTTGGTATTCAACTATAGTTGTCAAGAAATTCCCCCCAATGGGATGCACACATTTGTTATCATTATCAAGGGTGTACTCATCTCGATTATATACATATTACTTATTGTTCCATCATACTATGACATCATCATGGGATTAGGGTTTTCCCATCCCTTTGTATCCCTAGATTTAGTGTTTTGTTAATATCTTCACACGAGACCAAGGTGCATTACCAAAATCTAGGTTATTACTTGACAAATGAACATGTCGTCATTCATGACTCCCAAATTAGATCATCATTGAACGTGCATATTTCATCATTATACTAGATTTCATGTATGTTTTTTTTTCGATTTGAAATTAAATGAATTATTTATTAAGTATATTTGAATTATGACCCCAAGCGCACCATCATCTCATGTTAATAATTTTTCATTTGAGGTATGAGATTAGGCATGTTACCCCTAATTATTCAAGCTAACATCTCTATGCATCATCATATCAAGTTCATGTTTTGAAGGCTACATATTTTATGTATAGTAGGATTTCATATTAGGTCTAGCTTATGTGAGTGACTCTTTGCAAATATATCAAGTTTTAAATGTAAGTGAGATTATTTTCATAGATCATGCATTATATCAAGAAATAATATTATTATCAACATCGAGCTTTCATAATCATTTCACTTGTATCTAGAAAGGGCTCCACAAGCTCAAGCCACTCCAGCTAAGACCTATCTATGTCAAGGTAAAGCATGCTAACCACAACATCTACCCATACTAAAATTTTACCCAGCATACCAAATGAGCGAAACCACTAGATTTGTTTACATCAAACCACTAACCTGAGTATGAGGCTCATCATGAAGATCACATGTCATGTACATCGTCTTAGGTCTTGGGACATCTCCCTCACCTATATAGAAAGCATCATATATTACATTGCCTCTTTCTCTAGGGTTAGACCTTTTCATAAGAAATCTAGGGTTTAACATTATCAAGGGACCAAAAACTAGGTGACTCAACTCATATACTTAGAAGTATTCTATCTAGGGACTGGTCATCATGTATTTCATCGTGCATATTTTTCAACATTTCATATCTTTTAGAGTTTAGGTACTCTAACCTTCTCTCGTGGCGGGTCGAATCATAGCAAGAGGTCACCCTTTTTGTATGTCCCATGCCAGAGGTCCTCCTTTGTAAAGAGGTTGAGGCCCGTGTTGGTCACAAACCATATGTCACATATCGTATCTCAACACGTATAAAACTAGGCACAAGAAAGCATGCCAACTCACTAGATATGTTTATCACATCAACCAAGTTATGAGTACCATACATGGTGCTAGGTCTAGCTAGGGTTGCATGGTCAAAACTCATTCCATATCATCAAGCATACTTGACCTTCTTCAAACAACTTTGGTCTTATCAACATCAACATCATCATCAACATCATAATTATTGTCCCCTTATGTTATCTAGGCTACTCACTAGCATAGAATTTATCATGGCTCTAGAAAACTCTAGATACTACAACTAAACTCTCTCATATAGACTTGATGTTACATCTCTTTCTCTTAGGTTACATAGACACTCACTATCTTTATGGGTGTGGTAACATTTTTCATATGTACATATACTAGAACTTGAAACAGATTTTCTCCAACTTTGAAACATTCAATGAAAACCACCACATACTCCATTTGAATAAAAGCAAAACCAAAACGAGTTACCACACTCATGAGGCAGTCTACTACCATGATACCTAGAGAACTAACAAGAATACGGTGCACACCTGTGTAGACATCTTAAGCACATGTCGCAAACATATGTCTAGGGAGGAAATTTACACAAGTCTACACCTAGTTCTAGAACATATAGGTTCTAAACTAGAGGCTAAGTCACCCTAGTCCACAAAGGACATCTCATAAGTTTCTAAGGTTGAGATGTAAGGTTGTGGTTAGTTTGTGTTTCATGTGAGCAATGTTTGGTGTAGTTATTGTTCATGCTCTGATACCATCTGTCACGGAACCGGAATCCCAGTCCCATGAATCAGACAAATACCAAAGGCAACATGTGCATATGTGAAATGCTTAGCATACATGAATAAATAACAAGAAGTATGCACCAACATACTCTCAACATTCAACAATATATTATTAGGCATCATCCTTTAATTACAAGATTTCATTTACATAATGAAGTGTCACATGTACAAGTCTTGCTCATGTACACTAGGGATCTTACAATAAGTACACCTAGCATATCTCACCAAGCCCATAAACCTTTTAGCGATCTCTAAACCTAAAAACAAAAACGAGAAATGGGTCAACACACAAGGTGTTAAGTATGGGGCAGAAATATATATATATATAAGATTTACATAATATAAAAAGATTTCAAGACTAAACGAACAAGAATAAACATGTTAACTGTTTAACAAAATGTGAAACCATATTTTATGTCATTTCACTCCATTATACCAACAATATCAAGTATTTATAAGGCCTTTGACCAACTTCCCATCAGAAGGGTCCGTAAGGGCGCTCAAGATTATCTAACCCTTTTATAAGAGAGGGACCTCAAGGCCATTGCCAAGAGCTAACCCTATTAAAACAATTTTATAATGGAGTTCTATATATGTGTGTGTTCAAGTTATAAAACTGATGAGGCAAACATCGAGTTAGACATAGCAATACTACATGGCAATATTTGATCAAGTAAACAAACAAGCATACAATACATGTCTTTTCAAGCAAGAAAGAGAAATTGATATAACTAAATAAGGTCCATACCTAATTCATATATTCCTTACTTACTTATCCTTGATCATCTAGCCACAAGCAACACCTGATTAAGCACAAGAGCATATACATGCATTATATTCTCATCATTAACCCTAATTAGATGCATTTTAGGGTTTTTTCCAATTTAGGTTAAAGGTTATTTATTTACATGGTTGATGATATTTTAGTGATTTAGAGGTCATCATCAAGGTTGGATTCAAGTTTCATGTCATTATGAGGTTCCATGCATTTTATATGCTTATTTCAAGATTCATGACACATAAAGGGTTATAAGACTCACAATAGAGCAACCAAGGTCATGATTATCAAGAATGGAGAAACCATCATCAAACATGGTTTAGATCAGAAACATTATGACATCAAAAACTCATAACAAGATTAGGTGGGTGTCCATTAGACACAAGATTAGCAATCTAGGGGAAAGTTCATCATTAAAGTCCAAACTAGGCACATATGGATAATTGAGGTCATTCATGAGCAATGGGTTGACTAGGACCCTCATTAGGGTCACAAGAGAATAAGAGTTATTGATTTGATGTTCAAGAGGCTATAAGTAAATCAAAGATTCAAGCTTCATCATAATCATGCATTAAATATGGTCATCATGGTAAAATCACATAGTTTTGCAAAATAGTGGAATAGAAAGAGGATTTAGAGTTTACAAATATATCCATGTTGTAAGTCTCATCGATATGATCAATTTACTATATTTATTTGTCTTATTTGGTTAAGGGAGGAGGAAGATATCATTTTTGGGAAGTTTGCATTTAAACTTTAGTACTTGGGACGTTACCTTAAAAATCATCACAACGACCGTGGCCCTTGATCTTTAATCCAACAACTCACACCATATGCCTCAATGGCATTTCCTGGCCGCTCGGGCCCTCAGTACACCGCAGGTGTGTGGTCACTCGACTCCTGTGATCACACACCACCACCACCAAGCTGTCGCGGGACGCTCACAGTTGCTAGTAGCCGCCGCACACCACGAACACACAATCACCATCCCTCGTTCACCGCTGTCCTATCTTCCACGAGCTCGATACATGATTCCTCTATTCTGTGTAGTGGAATAGATGATGAATAGGGTGTTTGTGGCTCCAACTCTTGGGCATCATTGAGCACGCAACAATCCCTGAATGGGCAACATCCGAGTGGTGGTGGGGCTAAGGCATCCCGTCTGCCCATCAAAACCTTGATGTTGGGCACCAGTGATGGGACGAGGTCATTGCTACCTGTCATAGCCATCTTCTTAGTAGACTAGTAGGTTAAAAAAAAACAAAAGTAGGGGGGTGAATTGGAGAAGAAAGAGGATGGAGAAGGTAAAGAAGGATACGAACCATGGTTATATGGGGGCAGGTTATATATATTGAGAAAGTGCTAGGGTTAGATTCAACCATCATGTGCCTCCCTACATTGCCCGATTGGGAAGTAGGGGGAAGACAGAGTTTCCAACCCTATGTTTCTACTAGAAAGGGGAAAGGTAAAAGGAAACCAACGGATGGGCCATGATTTAAGACTTTGGGCCCAATTAGGATCAGAACACATAAAATCAATAAAACATGGTTAAAGTAGCATTGTTCATGTGGCCATATCTTTTTCTATGATTGTCCGATTGAGGAAATATTTGCATCATTGGATTCAAAATTGAAAGCTCTTCACCATGAAAAACAATGCATAGCATAAAAAAGAATGGTTAAATATTAGTTAGAAAAATATGATATGTTAGAGCTTAAAACTTATGTCTAAGAGCCAATTATGTCATTACATTGGAATATCAAGCATATAGTGATCAAATTGGGTCATTAACACACTCATGACATGTAATCGAACTCCTATTGCATGATTTGAGCCACTAATAGAGAGAGAAAGAGTATAGCGAAGGAAATATAAAATCGAGGTTATCACAACTACTCTATTTATACTCGAACTGACGAATATGTGGAAGGTCTTATAAAGTCTGGTAACCTTAAAGGCCTTACCTTGAGTCTAGGGTACTTGTAACATATCAAATTATCAATATACACAATAGTGAATCTATGATCCGGTAAGTTAAGTAAGAATGGTTTTAGTAAGTTATAGTTAATCTTATATGGCTCATGTATACCTCCTTGACCTATAACACACATACAATAATGTGAATAAGGTGCAAACCCTAACTCTAGTTTCTTATAACTTAACTTGTCAGTTGTATACCCTAAAAGCGATTATATGATAGTTATAACATGAATACATTGTATATGATTTTATTATTAATGAAGGTAATTCCACTTATTATGTTTTTTTAGTATTTAGATAGTCGATAAATGTGATAATGTACTAAGAATGTTTTGACGCAATGACGTATGGTTTGTGTTGAGGATCTAACATGAGATCATATGTATATCAAGAGAATTCATTCTTATTATGTCCCTAGTCAATTATTATTGTGGCGATAACATGACAAAATAATATACAAGACTAATGTGCATGATGACTTATGAATATATCTCTTAAACTATAATTTTGGATATCATTTAGATACATGGGTACTTGTTAAAGAACAAGGTGTATTTGACAGACCCACTTGTAGAAAGACACGTGGAAGACATGCCATGGAAGTCAGAGTCATATCTCAATGTGATGATATTGATTGTGATCCGTAGACTAGAAGTCACTAGAAAGCACATGTTGCTTGGTGTACTTTAACACCACCCAACGTGACTTTAAATAAGGGTTTCCATAGATGTAGTGATAGTGTGCATTGTAACACTTGTGGATTATTGTGAGTGATGTAAATCAAAATTTTCACTTCATTGGAGTGATATCATGGCTGCTTGATGAGTGAGACTATGAAATGCATGTCCATGCACATTTGACTTAATATGTGATATCGTTCTCACACAATATTGATAGTCTACTTAGGTGCAAGAAACGTAGATCGATTATTAAGAAGTTGATAACTTCATTTCTCAATTTCAGTGTGGATATTTGTGACAAAGGGATTACATGGTCATGGTAACATTGGTCATTTACAGGTTCAAGATGTTTTGAACTTATTCCTATTACTTGGGTAGCAACTATGTGTTTCTAGATACTGATATTTGCTTGTGATGTTATGAATATCACTACCAACAATAATGAGGAACCTATAGGGTCAAAAGCATAAAGACGCATAAGCGAATTGAAGTTCACAATAAAGCATATGATTAGAATGGTTCTAAATCATGTGCATATTGATTTCCTATTGATCAAATGACTCAAAAATTTAGTCAACTTGATGGTTTGCATCAACTGGTCAGTTGATTGTCAATCAATCCACTGATCACTAATTTATGAAATTGGCTAGTCAGTCGACTAGATAACCTAGTCAGTCGACTAGATTGAAGTCAGGAGCAACAACAAATATGTGGGATGTTCAAGTTGTAATCGAATTGGTCAACCAAATTGGACATGGATTACCAAGGGTTGATAGGAAATGCCATTCATTCGATTGAGTGACTAAACCAGTCCAACAAATAGACTAGCTACAAACTAGGTGACCATGATTTCTAAAAGTATTTTGAGTTTGATTTAATTTTGAGTTGCAATTATAGGGAAATATGAAAAAAAAGCAGGTAGAAGAAAGAAAAATTGAACTGTCATATTCCCCTTAAAATAGTAGATCGAATCAACAACTATGTAATGGGAAGGATGGTTTCAAGGTAATACCTTGTCGTGGACCAACTCTAGTGACAATTCCCTCAATGTAGTATGCACCTTTTTCAAGTCGCACCCAGACAACGTATGCAATAGCTCCTGGTTGATCATAGCATCTTCACATTGTCCTCTTAGAGGCCGAAAATGTCCTCCTCACCTCCATAGTAGTCCACCTGGACCACTGGGAACTCCTGTCATTCTAGATGAACAAACATGAATGATTTGTCCCCTTCTAGTTGGTTTACTAGCACCAACTTGCTCTCCCACAATTGTTCATCCTTGGTATCCCTCCCTTTATTGGGTAGGACTTGTTTAGGATCTCTCTATTATCACAAATAGAGAAGACAATAATTGTGAGAGTAACTGATGTTTTGTCTAGGAATCCCCCAGTACCCCTCTATTTATAGGAGGGTCAGGGTCAGGGTTCCCAATATGTGCAGGAGTTGAAGGGTACACGATTTTAAGAATTTTGCATCCTACAAGTAGCGAAAGGATCAATTCATAAGTGAACCAATCAACTAGCATGCGAGCCTATCGATTCAACCCTTGAATCATTCATTTCATCATGTTTCCCAATCACGATTGTATTGGTAATTAATGTCCAATTAATGCATAACATGATGTCAACACTAATCCTGGATTCAATTGAATTGATCTGTGAACCATGAGGTTCATCACATGAATTGATCATTTCACCAACCCTGATCCGGTTTCTTCACTTAGTGAACCAGTCGATTCATGCCCATGCAATTTCCAATCAACCTGACACTCTAACCGATTGGTTCAACACTTGAACCGGTCAGTTCAGAGTTCAATCAGTCAATTGTTTTTTGAATTGAATACCTAAACACTTTAGTAATCAAGTTAAACATCATTCATGAATAAACTCCTAATCCAAGTGTATCCTATATGTGTGACCTTGTAGGTTCCAAGTTACATTGGTAGTGAATGTCCATAACTAGTTTATGACATCACAAGCAATGAGCGGTATCTAGAAACACATCATTGCTACCCAAGTAATTGGAAAGTTCAAGAAAAAATTCAACCTACAATCTGTGATTGGTGTTAAAATGTTTGTATAGTACCTTTGCCTTTGATATCCATATTGAACTCGAGGCATGGAATTGTCATCCTCTTTAACTTTCAATCCATGTTCCTTGAACCAGAGTAGACTGTCTGAGATATATGTAAGCTCAATATCACACATTGACTCACATGAGCATGGACATATACTTCTTAGTCTCACTTTTCAAGTGGCCAAGATATCAAACTCCTGTAGGAGACACAAATCCCATCTACATCACTCATAGTCATCCCCATGTGTCATAGTGCACCCAATCATCACCTTTATGGAAACCCTTATTCAAGGTCACGGTGGATGATGTCAAAGTGCACCAAACAACATGTGATGAGTGTAGTGACTTCAGATCTAAGAACCACGATCATCACCAACACTGTAAGAGATGATCCTAACTACCAATCATGGTTTCCATGTATCATTCTTATGGTGAGTATGTCTGATACAGTGATATCTAACAAGTATCTATGTGTTTGGTTTGATATCACATATCATGACTGATGAGATTCTGTCATCAACCAACACACACTCTAGTCTTATGTGTTATTGTTTTCTATTAGCCTTCCGTAATAAAATCCGACTAGGGACACAGGAAGAATTTATATACTCTTGGCATCCATATAATCACATTGTTCAGGTCATCAACCTGAAGACATATGTCATTGAGTAATATCATTCTTTAGACATTTATTATGTTACATCATTATCTCATAACTAATAAATAGACTAAATTAGAAAATTGCCTTTATAATTAATCAAATCATTTATAAAATATGCCATTGCAATCATCATAAGATTGGCTCTCTGGGCATACATACCAACAACAAGTAGGAACGAGATTGGATTTTTGGAAAATCCAAGCCCATGACTCTTATATATATAGGGGTGGACGTCCAAGTTGAGACAAACACTTTATAAACACATTGAGACATAAGCTGTCTAAGAGTTCTTCCTCTTGAAGAGAGAAAAACTAACCACAAGGGAAATATCCCGCAGTAGGAGGAGAAGGATAGAAAGAAACACTAGCACATTGATGACTCTGAGTTATGCTTCATCTTGGTGACCATAGTGGCACACCAAGAGTTTTCACATCCATGTGAATGACATAGAGGAAGCGACTTGTGGGTAGAGGCCTGAGAACAAGAAACTTCTTCTAAGGGAAGTCAATGTGTTGATGCAACAACAAGGTGGAAACAACAAAAATCACTTGGATATGGATATGGAAGTGCAAGTTCTACATCGACACAAGACGTGTCTTGTTGTTGGGCAACTGGTGTGCACCAATATGTATTCTATATCATATCTAAGTCTTAACTATGCTGATGTTTTTGGCTAAGAAGGATCCATTTGCTAAGAATTATGTCAGGAAAAAAATGTATTTCCAATGCCCCCTTAACCTTAAAACCCATTAGTGGTATTAGAACTGATGTCATATTCCTTTAATGTAGATTTGTGTTTTGAACACCAAAGAATTTTGACGTATAATGTGTAATTGTATCCATATTAATCACCAACTATCATATATGATATGGTATATCTACATTATATAAACCAATACAATGCATTTGAAATTAATTTATTTTGTAGATGTGGATGTGGTTATGGAAAATAGGTTGTTCTTATAATTGCTTATGATATGAAATATGTAACTTGTGATTTTTCATTGAAATTTAAAATAATATAAAATGTATATGGATTGCATGCCATGCCTCTCTCTCTCTACATTCTTCATGTAAAATTAATTATTGCAATTAGAATAGGATGATGTATAATCATTATAGATGAAAAATGGTGGTGAGGAAGAGATGATTAGTATCCCACACAAATAAGGAAGGTCCTTGGAGGTTCATGATGAATATGTAGCAATGAAGTCATCAACTAAAGGACTATCCAAATAGGGAATCCAATATGGCAAATGGATTGATAGATTATAATTTCCTATTAATGGAGATGTACGGTTACATTAGATGTGAATCTGTTGTTATGTTTTTGCAGCTCTTGTTGGCTTAAGATGTTGTGATAAATTTTGTATCATTTAATAGCTTGTGGTGAATTTTATAGTATATGACATAAATATAGTATGTGTTATGGTGAATGGATACGTATGATAATGATATCAGTTCCTTCAACTATAATATCAAAGTTTAAAATGCCTTCTATTGTACAATATACATGAAAACCTTGATCAAATACATTTGTGCATGCTTTGTGTGGTTCATAGTCTATCTTTGGGAGGTGATAATAAGTATGTGGCTCTATTCAGTAGGGTGCATAGCCTACTAAATTAGCCTATGTGTTGTACTTGACTAGGTGATCTTAATAGATTTAAGCACCTAGAGGTATAAAGGTGGCATATACTTCAAAATATGAGTTGTCACAAGGAGTTGCGAAACCATTTATTCAAGAGTTACATGGATTCAATCGGTAATTTTTACCAACCTAGATAGTTAACTTGTGAGACGTTATCCAAAATTTAATTAATGTATTATAGATATTGACTCACTAGAAGATTTCTCATTGTGGTCTTCCAAATTAATAACGAGGGCTACTAATTTGATCAAAACAGTGAAAGCGTTATTAATTAAAGTCCAAACTAATATCATCAAATCAAGTTGTTGACTCATGTGACTATTTTATTTGTGGATCTAATGGAAAACACACATAATAGTTTCTCATTACTATTGATTGATCCTTGAGAAAAAAAATTGAATGGGGAGAATTTCCATGACTGTTATAGGACATTGAGAACTATTCTCACTCATGAGTGTAAGGTCTACGTCTTGGAAACATCAAAATCAAAAGAACTACCTCCAAACATGCCTAGAGTGGACAGGGAATCTTATAGGAGCATATTGATGACACTATTGACATCAAGTGCATCATGCTATGATCCATGGATCGTGATTTTTAGAAGAAACAAGAGATATGGGGGTTAAGGGATGTCCAAAAATCTCAGGAATATGTTCTAAGAACAATCAAGGAAAGAGAGATGTGATGTCCCGAACACCAAATTTAAGTTAAACATGAGTGAAGGTGATCCACTTTGGGTCACATGTACTCAAGTAGATTGGAAATGTGGAAAACTTAGACAGAATGGGATTCTCACTATGCCACGAGTTGGCCATTGATGTAATCCAACAATTATTTTTGGAATCTTATAGTCAGTTTATGATTAGCTACAACATAAAAAAATTTGCTTGACCTTTGTTAGAGTTTGTTGGCATGTCAAGAACTATTGAGAATTAAATGAAAAAAGACAAGAAAAGGTCCATTTTGAGTCAAGTGTAAAAGGCAAATCTTAGAAGAGTTTTAAAAGTAGACAAATTCTGAAGTCTTTTGTACTAAAATCTAAAGAAATAGACAAGGAAGGCAACTCAACATAATCATTGGCCTGGAGATTGGAAAAAAAATTGCCCTCTTTACCTTGAGTAACTAAAGAAGGAGGAGGAGGTGATAGAGATCTCCAATTCACTAATATATATTATAGTTATAAACTTATCTACTTGTTCATCTTGGGTATTGGATACCAGATGTGGGACTCACATTTGCTCTAATATGCATGATCTAAAAAGAAGTAAACCCTTATGAAAGGGAGAAGTGGATCTATGAGTATCTAATAGAACAAGAATTTCTATCACAACTATAGACACCTGTAGTTTATTTATGCCCATTGGATTTGTAATAGATTTAGAAAATTGCTATAATATGTTTGCCATGTTTTTGAATTTTTAATAAATCATGGTCAAAATTATATTCCAAGATATGAGATATTCTATGGCAGTGACCCAATGTGTTATGGTATTTATTTATTGGATCTTGAGACAAGTGTATATAACATAAATACCAAGAATTAAAGGCTAAATTACTCAAAAGAACTTACCTAATTCACTGTCATCTAGGGCATGTAAATGTGAAATGCATTTCTAAACTCCACAAAGATGGTTATCGAGACTCTTTAGATTTTGAATCAATAGAGACATGCCAATCATGTTTATTGGACAAGATGTAAATTGCACCTTGCATTGGTAATAGTGAGAGGGAATGCGACTTATTAGATCTCATATGTATTGATGTATGTGGACATTTAGCACAAGTACTAGAGCTGAATATCAATCTTCATCACATTATGTGATGACTTCAGTACATACATATATGTTTATCTTGTGAAACACAAATCATAATCTCTTGAAAAGTTCAAGGAATTTGTGAATGAAGTACTGAACAAACTTGGCAAAAATATTAAAACACTAAAATATGATGGTGGTTAATAATACTTAAGCCAAGAGTTTGAGGCCCTTCTAGCAAACCATGGTATTTTGTCATGTTTGAATTCACCTGGAACACCAGTACATAATGTTGTGTCAAAAGGGAGAAATTGCACCTTGTTGGACATGGTACGATCAATAATGAGTCAAGTCAATCTTCTAACTTCCTTATGGGGTTATTCCCTTGGTAGTGCCACATTTACACTTAGTCGCATACCTACTCATTTCAAAAGACACCATATGACATATTCAATGTGAAATGTCCCAATATTTATTGAAGATACGAGGACGTGAAGCTTATATCAATAAACAGTTATGTGAAAAGCTTGGACCCAAATTAGGTAAATGTTTATTTATTGGATACCATAATGAAGCTAACGTTTATTACTTGTATATTCCATTTGGGAGCGAAGTGTTTGTTGTCGGGATTTTGTACTCCTTGAAAAGAAATTCATTTCCAAATGAAGCAATGGGAGGAAAATATATAGTGAATAAGTTCAAGGCCAACAAGATAACATCAAACCTATAGAGGTAGATGAGGAACAAAGAGAATCACAAGCTATGATGGAATCTCAAATTCCTTATATAGCATAAGAAGCTTGAAGGGCGTGACTCAGAACCACTAACTCAGTTAGGTTCCATCAAGGAGGGATTAGACTAACCATACATTTTCAATAAATTACTAAAAATCCACTTAAAATTTTTCTTTTCTCTCTTAATTATGTAGGAACATCATTACTTAAATAGATAACACTTTGTTTAAGGAAAACTTGAAATATTGCAACAAAGTTTGACTTTTACATAAAGGAAAAAGTTCTCGCTCAATATACATCAAGTATCACATATTACATACTACTCTCTTTTCTCACTCTCTCATTCACATGATCTTGAGGAAGGATAAGAGATTGACTAACTAATCTAACTACTTCATCATAAGATCTATGCCCTACTCTTGATAATGTTTGGTTCTGACTCTTCTAGACGAGATAGTCCTTTTCTTGAAAAATATTTAAGTAGGTTGATGAGAAACTAATTTAGTGATTAGAAAATCAATAGGTAACCATGATATTTTAGATGTATTTTGATACAAAATCATGTAATCATGGAAATTAAATATTGTATATTATCCAACATGGCAATTGATCTATAATGACTATAGTGAGTTCATAAACTAAATCCATCCACATATCTTTTAGGACATTTGGTATGCCCTTGACCGACATGAGGTGTACCACAACATGTAAAAGCATTGCAACAAGATAGGATCTCACTTTGTAAGACTTAGAAGAATGTCTAAGATCCTAAGTGTGAAATCTTTAGTAACCTTGTCTACAGTAGGCCTCGCCACATTTGGATCTTGGCGGCTAATGGGAGTGTCCAGACAACTAGACTCCTCCTCTAAACCTGAGTACTTAGGTAGAGATTCAGATCAATATGGCTTATTTTTCATCAGTGGTTTCATCAAAGATAATCATTGACCAACAACACATGTACCATTGGCATCTCCAGTTGTTGTTGGGTACCACACTATAATAAGGATCCTACACTCACTAGCCTAACCCCCCACACCCTTATCCAATATGATCCGACTATCTTGATATGGACTTAACCTCCAGTTAAGAAGCACATTTCCTCCCTATAATGCATGCCTCCTATGACTAATTCTACAATGTTTAGGGTACCTAACATCTCATGATATTTAATTTTTATAGTTAACACCTTTATTTATGTTAATATTACCCTATTATGATCAACTGATCATTCAAAACATATTCACATAAATCTTTTGGCAAAAAGAAACTATCAATTTTTTTCAACATCACATTCCAGCTCTTAGATCCTGGATTGGGGCAAAACCAGGGTTCCCGGTGCCTCTAAATCCACCATTCAGTTTACCATATTGCATAGAAATTCACAAAACAATTGAACATATCAACATCATAGCACATGATATATTGAACAATATGTTTCTTCTACTAAAAAGTTCCCCTATTTACACAATAACTTGACAACATCAAATACTATGCATCAACATGGGAACACCATTCTATTCAATCTTATTTACTACAAATCAAGGTTGGAAGGTGATTATCCTCTCACTTGCATGCGATATAGCTTACTGAATCCTACCTTCAATCTCATCCAAGCCTGAAATTTATCTCATTTAGGTCTGATCCAAGTTTTAGATCTTCAAAACTTGTCCTAGAGGCTTGTCAGTAGGTTTATTGACCTTGAAGAGAACCTACTTGAGGTATAAGATGAAGAACGAAGATTAATTAAAACCTTCAATTGTTAGGATAAAGATCTTTGAGCATGGATATATGTAAGAAGAGAATAACTAAGGATAAAATTCTTATCAATATGCAACTAGAGGAAACCTTTAATTTTTGTCAATCAGATTGGATTCCTCATCGTTGTCCTCTGTTTTGCCTCTCCAATCACCACTCATTGTTTGTTTAGGGTTCACATCTGAATAAAAATCTAAATCCTAAGTTACCATACTCAATTCCATTGGTTTTCATCGACAATATATTGATATCAAAGGATCTCGCAATTGGCAGAGCTAGACAATACACAGGGAAATCATCAGAAGCTAAAACCTTGAATTGGCATTCCTTCAGTTAATACCTTTGGCAAATGAGTCATCAGTAGGATATACACTTTGATTTAGACAACCTTCAGTTGTCATCTAGGAAAACCATTAGAAAGTTAACTTTCCCAAAACCTTCAAAAGGAGGTTTCCTTAGAACCATCAGAAGGTACCCCTCTCAATAGAGCCATTGGAAGATGATTTCTAATAAACCTTTACTGCTCTGTCACCCAGAAAAAATGTCAAATGATAAAAACCATTGGTCTTAAGAACCTCACGGAAAACCATCAACTTAAATATTGATGGTTCTTCTGAGAAAACCCAAAAGAACCATCAAACTTCAACCTCCTAGCCATTAACTAAAAAATGGAAGGAAAACCTTTGATTGACGTTCATCTATCAAACCACTGATAGTTGGTACCTAGAAAACTTTTTGAGGGCACTCCACATTAACCCTTTAGTATACCTAACATTCGATTGTGAAACCTTAAACTAAGGATGTACAAAACATTTAATTCCAATCCTTCGGTTGTTAATAGATGAACACTCTATAGGGGAGTTGAAAGGTTGTAACTTCTTCATTTCAACTTTGATTTGGTTCATGCTTATTTGTGAGGATTCATAATTAAATTCTCTATAATTTACATAAAAATGTTATTTAAAATATTAATACTATAATGAATCACAAGATATTTAAGATACTAAGAAGCTTAACTAATACTTGGGTTATCTTTAAGTCTATGGTTACCAATTAAGCATGATACATGTTGTAGCAATCTCTCCTTCCAATAGAAATTTCATCCCAAAATTCTTGGAAGAGGAAAGATACTTGTTACACATATCTGACTCTAAATCCCATGTGGCTTATTCTACATCATGATTCATCTAAAGGACTTTCTGTAAGGGCATCTCCCTATTTTCAAAATTCTAAATTCAACGATTTAGAATTCATATATGACCTTCAACATAAGAGATATCTTCTCTTAATTGCACTAGTTTTGGGTCTATGATCTTCTTTGTACATGCATAAAACTTTTTCAACATGGATACATGAAACACATCATGTAAGTTGGCTAGTTCAGGAGGCAATTCAAGTTTATATGCTACTGGTCCAATTTTATAAATGATTGGTTAGGGATCCATGTATCTTGGAGTCAATTTGCTTTGCTTTACAAACCTTCTTACACCTTTACATGGTGAAATTTTCAAATGAACCTTATCTCTAACCTCAAATGGAAGTTATCTATGATGTTTCTCTACATAACTCTTATGTCTGTCATGTGCAACTTTTTTTCAACTATCATTTGAATACATATATCTTTTTTGTTGTCTCTTCCACCAACTCAGGAACTCGAATTTGTCTTTCTCCAACTTCATACCAGCATATACGTGATCTACAATTTTTTCCGACAATGCTTTATAAGGGGCCATAATTAAACTGGAAAGGCAACTATAGTTATAAGCAAATTCTATGAGACTAAGATTGTAACATCCCAAGATTTGAGGACTTGATAAAATGATCTTAAAAGGACTGATTGGACTACCCATACCACCAAGGTGCACCTCCTTTTTAGGGAGCCCATCACTAAAGAACTCTATGGTTAAGAGTGCTCATCCTAGAGTAAAACTATGATGGGTGACTAGTCAAGATGTTTGTCTTGGCTTACACGTGAGTGAGGACAAAGCACACATTTAAGGCTAGTGGTGGTCTGTGGGGCCAATTGTCAGTCCTCAAACTCTACTAGATCCTTGGGTAGTGGGCTCGAGCATTACAAATGGTATCAGAGCCCAAACCCCTCCAATAGGTGTTGCCCACATGGGCCTGTAGCATGCCAGTCTTTGAGCAGTGCAGTCCAAGAATGTTGGGAAGGGCTATCTGTGGTGATGGAGCCACCCTTGCACTAGCAGCCATGGTCAGGAGCTGGGTGTAAATGACCATGTTGGGTCTACACTAAAATCGGTAAATATTATTAGGCCACATAGTTGAGCCCTGATGTGGACATCAAGAGTCTATGTGAGGGAGATCGTAACATCCCAAGATTTTAGGTATTGATAAAAAGATCTTAAAAGGAATGATTGAACTACCCATATCACCAAGGTGCACCTCCTTTTCATGGATCCCATCACTAAATATGTTACGACCCCATTTGAGCTTAATTGGTAAACTAGGGTTTACCTAGACAATTGCAAAGATTAATTGGAATAATCATTCTTGAAATCTAATTGATGACGATAACACAATTAGGATGCTTTAACTATTATAAGAAGTCTAAATGTTCTTTTGTCTTGAGAATTAGGGTTTGAGAAGCATAAACCCTAATCGGCCCAAAAAAATAGGGTTTTGATGATGCATGAATACAGAATTTGTTAAGTAGAATGTCTCACTAAATGATTTTTAGTATTTTATGTGTAACACTGATTTACTTAAAATTTGGATATGATTTGTATATATAAAATGTGAACAATATTGGTAAATATCAGAATTTTTGAAGAATGTTCTGACCTGTTTATCGGTCGAGTTTCAAACTCGGCCGATCTCATTTCCAGAATTATACAGCAGTGTGGTAATTGAATTTTATCTTTTTATTGGTATATCCAATTGATCTAAAATTTTAACTGTACTTGAAAAATACAGTTTTAGACACTCTGTTAAATTGGCATAATTTTTGGATGACTTTTTGATCTCTACAGTAAGGGTGTCGGTCGAGTTCTGTGCAGGACAAACTCGGCCGAATATTCTGCAGACTGCAATATAGCAGTGCACTGTTCGATTTTTAATTAATTATTGATAACTATAAATGATCTCAAATTTTTACTGGAGGTCTGAAACTCCATTATTCATAACATATAAAATTTCCAGAATTTTTGGAGCTTCGGTTAGCTATTCCGTAGGCGAATTACAGAAACTATTGTGAAACTGAATATTCAGCCAATATAATTAAAGTTGAGTGTTGGGTCAATATGCAATTAACCCAAGCAGCTCAAATTGACTTATATGAGAAACCACACACACAAGTAGCTCTCATTCTTCGTCATTCACTCCAGAGAAACGAAAATCTAGAGAGAGAGGGAGAGTTAGGGCTTGAGTGGAGAAAGAGGTGGAATTGCTGAATTAGGGTTTTGCGGTCCGAGGAATGGGGAAATCAAGTAAGTTTGGATTCTTTGCATAGACTTTTATGGTGAATCTTCTCTCTAATGTCAAGATTCCTTCCATACTCTGATTGGATCCAAGATGATGTCGAAATTCCCTCTTTTCTCACCCTTTCTTCATAATCCCTCATTTTCAAGGTTTCCGAGTTGAATGGAAGAAGAATTGGGAGATTTGCTAGGGATTTGATAGGAATTCGAGATTCCCTGAGTTGAGCTGCAGTTGTGAGGTGTTTTCACACCTTAGGGTGAGTGGGTTCTTCCTTCAAACAGTGTAATGCACGAATTTGATTATAGCATCCAAATCCCTAAATGCTTAGCATATAATTCTAAATCCTGAAATGTCCGTTTGATTTAAGATTGTTACAAATTGATATGATGTGGATTCCTTCTCTGTTTGAATGATTCCTAAATGGTAGATTCATATCAGAAACGTATACAACACTTCCTAATGAGAATTCTTTTCATATATATATCAAATGATGTAATTAGGGTTTAACCTAATTGAGACATCACTAGTGTTTCAACCTTATTGAAAAGGACTAGTAATCCTATAAGTGGTTAGGATGTATCTCATGGGTTATCTTAATTGAATTTTATTCTTGATACATGATATCTCAGTAAATGATATGGAAAATCTAAATTTAGTTAAATTTCCATGATTTCATATCTATATTGATTGTATATGATTTGTTGGAAACAATCTTTATTTAGTGAATGCTTATATCTTATGAGATCATGATAAGAGCCATGTGACAAGTGAATGAGGTAAATGAAAAGGTGAATGAGGCAAATGAAACCCTAAGAGTAGGGTGTTGGCATGTGATGAATGAATAAGGCGAATGAAACCCTAAGGATAGGGTGTTCAATGAATCATGTTATGATAATATGAAAGGTCTCGATATGAGATGTGCTGATGCTAAATTGTTGAATTGTATGTTTCTAGTGCATTTAACTTTATATGCTTGTTCTCTCTGAGATGATATCTACATACTGCAGGGCTTCTTATTTTCAATACTTATCTCATAAATTGCAGGTGATGAGATATGACATGCCCTAGAAAGGGATGTTACTGAGACATGATGTATGTTGAATACATGAGTTATGATGTTTCTTATGATATGATATGGCAGGCTGTGTGAGCCTTGTGAGAAATGTAAAATGAATTATGATTTCTGTTTAAAATGTACCTATAATGTTAATGTTAGACTTAGGTGCCCTAAACACCGTAGAACCCCTTTGAGAGGTCAGTGCCTTAGGGGTGAAACGACCTACCTAGCGTGTGCCTAGATGGTCGGTGGCTCGTGTTTAACAATAATCCGTGTGTGTGTCACGATGGCACGAGGACAGAGAGGCATTATTCAACAATAATCCGTGCGTGTGTCACGGTGGCACTGGAGTAAATAGGGGTTATTCAACAATAATCCGTGCGTGTGTCACGGTGGTAACCCAGACTCTCTGCCTGTGTGCTCAGGTTAGGAGGAGTCCAGTTTACACTCTTTTGAGAGTGCAGTGAGATCCTGACGCAGACCAGGACAGCAGTCAGACTTAGCATTTCCCGAGTGTGTCGCTAAGTCTTGTACGGTGTGGCCGTAGTGCACTGCGAGTCTCTATGCAGAGTACACTGCATAGATCAGGGCATAAGCTAAAATATGATCATATAGGTTCATAGAGTCCTTTATAAATGAAAGAGTTAAGGAAGACTAGAGCATAGTATTCTAGTAACTATTCTTTGGATGCAATATTTACATTCTTTGTTATTTCAATTATATTGTTTTAGAACTGCTCAGTGTAGTATTTATTGTTGTTAAATTTCATATCATTTATTCAAATTATATCTGTAATCACATTAGTGCATTAGTCTGTTTCCTTGAAGTACTCATTCACTGAGCGAGTAGGCTCACCCCTCTACTCAAACATTTTAGGGTTATCCGCGTGGACTTGGAGATAGTCAGAGCTTCAGTGTAGACTTGCCACAAGAGTTAAGTACAAGATTAGTTGAGTCAGTCGGTCCTTGTCACTCTAGGTCCTCAGTAAGAGTTTAGAGAGAGAGTTGTAATTACAATGTGTAATATTGTTCCTCTTTGATATGTATGCTAATTAGCAAGTTTAATGTGCATAATGTGTGAAAGACATCGTGAATGCTTATACATGTATCTTTACTATTGAAGTCTGATTAGTAAAAGAAATGTTCAGATTCCTTTGTTAAGATGATATGTGGTTCAATGCGAAGAAACAAGAGTTTTTAAGAAAAGAAAAAGTTAAGGGTATTCTTTGTGTTTCATATAAATCCTATCTTATGCCCTAATCTCATGATTTGAGGAAATTGTGAGATCGGGGTGTAACAGCTTGGTATCAGAGCTTAGGGTGAGTTGTCAAGGACCATTAAGTTAGTAAGTTAGAGTCCTATGTGTGGCAGATAGGAGATGTTTGATGTTAGCTTTGGGGATTTGAGTATTTGGATATCCTGGCCCGATATCTGAGTACTTGGATCAACCAGTACAAGCTACTCTGTCTTTTCTCTCACGTATACCCTGGCCAGGTATACAGTGGAAGAATGGGCTAGAGAGGAACCCTAGAAATGTTAGGGTTAGAAAACAAGAAAAGAAACAAGAATTAAGAGCATAAATGTAAAAGGAGATAGAACTTACATTTCATAATGTTGTTTTTGTTGGAAATGTATAGAAATGCTCTTATATGTTTGAATTGAAATATTCAATACTTTGAAATATGGGTCTTTAATATTTGTTGTACACTATGCAGTTGTAGCATTTATTGATTTCATTCTTTGTAACAAGTAGACTAGAATCGACCTTTGAATGAGCTTTTGTTAGTGGATACATTTTCTTCCACACTTCTGAGATGAATAGGAGTTGAGTAATCCTTTGTAGTTCTTGGCTTCAGGACTTCAGGTTTGGCCTGGTCCGGCTGGAAGGATGCGTTACTAGGATCTAATGACTCCTATTAATAGTATAATAAGAATAGAATTTGAATAATTAGATCCACATCAGAGTAAGAATGTACATACAGTAAGATGTTGAAACATATGGGCAAGATCAGAACAACTAAGAATTAGTTGAAACTGATATCTGAGGTTCAATTTTGGGGCCTCATATGAGAAACCCTTAATTGGGAATAAAGGAACATGATATGAAGTTCATAATCAGTTTATTGACTAATATTATATGAACTATACATATGAAATATAGAAAAGATATGTGAAATGTATGTATGGTTCAAGATAGCAAGAATCAATCATGAAGAATGAATCATAGAATAGAGTATAATGCTTTTATGAACTCTAAAGCAAAGGCTAAGTAGAGAATAGGGTTGAGCATTCAATAGGTCCATAGAAGTAAAGAGTCTTCAAAAGAGTAAAAGTGAAGAGAATCGTATGAACATGTAATTCATAAGACTAGAACAAAAAACTAGTTTCTAAGCAAAGAACATATGTGTAGTTTAACGAATGAATAAGTCATATAAAGGTAGACTATATTCAGAAGAGAAAAACTTGATTGAAATAGAAACTATGTTTGACCCATGCATGATCCACTTGATTTAAAAAAAAAATGAAGAATATGTAATGTATTCAACATGAGGAAAAACTAATAGAAGGACTATTAATTTAGAACGTTAACTTCACAATAGTATAAAGATAAAGGAGGAAATATGTGCAACATGGTATACATGACCATACATATGAATAAGCAACATGGTCATAAGAGAAAAATTTAGAATTAAAGATGACGGGTTAAAGAGTAGTATATGGTAAGAGGACTATGAAACGTAAGAAAGGGTTTGAAATATGATGGAGAAGTTATAAAATAAAGAGGTTGTGAGATTCCAGCAAGTGCTAATTAATCAAATATCTCTGTTGATAACTAAGTAAATCTACATACGAGAATGTATTAAGGGAATGTTTGAATACAAGTATTCCAAGTCTTAAAATCATCTTCTCTTTCAAATATTCCTTAATGAGAGTAAGGTGGGAATGAAATGATAAGAGAAAATGAATCATGTACGGTGCATAACTACCTTAGTGGGGTCATCTAGTGAATGTAATAGTGACATACAATATGATGAAGTGCGATAAGAAATAAATTCTTGTGTGATAGCAAGAATGATGAATAATCTATTCCTATCTTAAATGCTTCAATGTTAATGATGTTTATTGTATATAATCATATGAAAAGGATAGGTAGAAAAAAGTAAAGAAGTAATGAATGAGCAGAGAGATATGGGAAAATGCTAGCTTTGTGTAATATGTGAATTTGTTTTTACATGTATGATTTGTTGAAGGCATATTAAGGTATGAAAGTTGGTTCTACATATGATTTCAGGGTATTTGTGTAAGCTATATGTTAAATTAAAGGTGTATGATAGTTGTAGTAATTCATACCTGATATGCATCTTGCTATTGTGTATTTGTGATATGGTGATACGGTTTGGATGATGTCAGAACACATGGAGAGATACCCTGAACAAGGTAGTCATACTTATTCACTCATATTAATAGAAAGGGATGATAATCAGATTGTCTGGACAAGTAACCCTAATGAGGTGTAGCTTGTTATACCTAGCTCTAATATAATTGAGTGATGATAATTGAGTATGATTAATGCTGGAATGACTGATACAATTGTGGATTACTTTATCACTGTGGTTGAAACGCTAAAATGATATAATATGATGGTTACACTTTGAATTGTGTGTGGGCCCATAACCCACAGGTCCCAGGATCGAAACAGGATAGTATGGAATGAGGTGGTAATGCTTCACCTCATGCATCCATGACCCAATGGGGATGCCAAGAGTAGTATTGTGCAATTGATTGTTGAATCTAGCCTTTTAATTCAAGACTATTTTGCTATTTGAATAGCACTTTATTAAAGTTTAAAACAGCATGGTGAACTCGCTTTTGTCACTTAAAGGTGATACAGAACAATAGAACTTTCTGAGCCGCATAAGTTGAGATAGTTGTATCAGAGTTGCGCAGCGAAAGTGTGGTGGTTTATCTTTGCATTCTATGTTTGACTGTGGCATAAAGAATTTGCTTGATATCATTGAAAACCATTTGAAATATGTTGTGATTTAGTAAAGGATTAAAAGATCTAATGTTGAAAACTACATTCAGGTATGAAATATATAATGACATGGAAGGCTTTATAAGCTTAGAATAACCTTGAATGTATCTTTCTTGTAGGTTTATGTTTCGAGGATGAAACATTCTAAGGGGGGAGAGTTGTTACGACCCCATTTGAGCTTAATTGGTAAACTAGGGTTTACCTAGACAATTGCAAAGATTAATTGGAATAATCATTCTTGAAATCTAATTGATGACGATAACACAATTAGGATGTTTTAACTATGATAAGAAGTCTAAATGTTCTTTTGTCTTGAGAATTAGGGTTTGAGAAGCATAAACCCTAATCGGCCCAAAAAAATAGGGTTTTGATGATGCATGAATACAGAATTTGTTAAGTAGAATGTCTCACTAAATGATTTTTAGTATTTTATGTGTAACACTGATTTACTTCAAATTTGTATATGATTTGTATATATAAAATGTGAACAATATTGGTAAATATCAGAATTTTTGAAGAATGTTCTGACCTGTTTATCGGTCGAGTTTCAAACTCGGCCGATCACATTTCCAGAATTATACAGCAGTGTGGTAATTGAATTTTATCTTTTTATTGGTATATCCAATTGATCTCAAATTTTAACTGTACTTGAAAAACACAGTTTAGACACTCTGTTAAATTGGCATAATTTTTGGATGACTTTTTGATCTCTACAGTAAGGGTGTCGGTCGAGTTCTGTGCAGGACAAACTCGGCCGAATATTCTGCAGACTGCAATATAGCAGTGCACTGTTCGATTTTTAATTAATTATTGGTAACTCGAAATGATCTCAAATTTTTACTGGAGGTCTGAAACTCAATTATTCATAACATATAAATTTCCAGAATTTTTGGAGCTTCTATTAGCTATTCAGTAGGCGAATTACAGAAACTATTGTGAAACTGAATATTCAGCCAATATAATTAAAGTTGAGTGTTGGGTCAATATGCAATTGACCCAAGCAGCTCAAATTGACTTATATGAGCAACCACACACACAAGTAGCTCTCATTCTTCGTCATTCACTCCAGAGAAACAAAAATCTAGAGAGAGAGGGAGAGTTAGGGCTTGAGTGGAGAAAGAGGTGGAATTGCTGAATTAGGGTTTTGCGGTCCGAGGAATGGGGAAATCAAGTAAGTTTGGATTCTTTGCATAGACTTTTATGGTGAATCTTATCTATCATGTCAAGATTCCGTCCATGCTCTGATTGGATCCAAGATGATGTCGAAATTCCCTCTTTTCTCACCCTTTCTTCATAATCCCTCATTTTCAAGGTTTCCGAGTTGAATGGAAGAAGAATTGGGAGATTTGCTAGGGATTTGATAGGAATTCGAGATTCCATGAGTTGAGCTGCAGTTGTGAGGTGTTTTCACACCTTAGGGTGAGTGGGTTCTTCCTTCAAACAGTGTAATGCACGAATTTGATTATATCATCCAAATCCCTAAATGCTTAGCATATAATTCTAAATCCTGAAATGTCTGTTTGATTTAAGATTGTTACAAATTGATATGATGTGGATTCCTTCTCTGTTTGAATGATTCCTAAATGGTAGATTCATATCAGAAACGTATACAACACTTCCTAGTGAGAATGCTTTTCAGATTTATATCAAATGATGTAATTAGGGTTTAACCTAATTGAGACATCACTAGTGTTTCAACCTTATTGAAAAGGACTAGTAATCCTATAAGTGGTTAGGATGTATCTCATGGGTTATCTTAATTGAATTTTATTCTTGATACATGATATCTCAGTAAATGATATGGAAAATCTAAATTTAGTTAAGTTTCCATGATTTCATATCTATATTGATTGTATATGATTTGTTGGAAACAATCTTTATTTAGTGAATGCTTATATCTTATGAGATCATGATAAGAGCCATGTGACAAGTGAATGAGGTAAATGAAAAGGTGAATGAGGCAAATGAAACCCTAAGAGTAGGGTGTTGGCATGTGATGAATGAATAAGGCGAATGAAACCCTAAGGATAGGGTGTTCAATGAATCATGTTATGATAATATGAAAGGTCTCGATATGAGATGTGCTGATGCTAAATTGTTGAATTGTATGTTTCTAGTGCATTTAACTTTATATGCTTGTTCTCTCTGAGATGATATCTACATACTGCAGGGCTTCTTATTTTCAATACTTATCTCATAAATTGCAGGTGATGAGATATGACATGCCCTAGAAAGGGATGTTACTGAGACATGATGTATGTTGAATACATGAGTTATGATGTTTCTTATGATATGATATGGCAGGCTGTGTGAGCCTTGTGAGAAATGTAAAATGAATTATGATTTCTGTTTAAAATGTACCTATAATGTTAATGTTAGACTTAGGTGCCCTGAACACCGTAGAACCCCTTTGAGAGGTCAGTGGCTTAGGGGTGAAACGACCTACCTAGCGTGTGCCTAGATGGTCGGTGGCTCGTGTTTAACAATAATCCGTGCGTGTGTCACGGTGGCACGAGGACAGAGAGGCAGTGTTCAACACTAATTCGTGTGTGTGTCACGGTGGCACTGGAGTAAATAGGGGTTATTCAACAATAATCCGTGCGTGTGTCACGGTGGTAACCCAGACTCTCCGCCTGTGTGCTCAGGTTAGGAGGAGTCCAGTTTACACTCTTTTGAGAGTGCAGTGAGATCTTGACGCAGACCAGGACAGCAGTCAGACTTAGCATTTCCCGGGTGTGTCGCTAAGTCTTGTACGGTGTGGCCGTAGTGCACTGCGAGTCTCTATGTAGAGTACACTGCATAGATCAGGGCATAAGCTAAAATATGATCATATAGGTTCATAGAGTCCTTTATAAATGAAAGAGTTAAGGAAGACTAGAGCATAGTCTTCTAGTAACTATTCTTTGGATGCAATATTTACATTCTTTGTTATTTCAATTATATTGTTTTAGAACTGCTCAGTGTAGTATTTATTGTTGTTAAATTTCATATCGTTTATTCAAATTATATCTGTAATCACATTAGTGCATTAGTCTGTTTCCTTGAAGTACTCATTCACTGAGCGAGTAGGCTCACCCCTCTACTCAAACATTTTAGGGTTATCCGCGTGAACTTGGAGATAGTCAGAGCTTCAGTGTAGACCTGCCACAAGAGTTAAGTACAAGATTAGTTGAGTTAGTCGGTCCTTGTCACTCTAGGTCCTCAGTAAGAGTTTAGCGAGAGAGTTGTAATTACAATGTGTAATATTGTTCCTCTTTGATATGTATGCTTTTTTTTAGGGCTCTTTGATATGTATGCTAATTAGCAAGTTTAATGTGCATAATGTGTGAAAGACATCGTGAATGCTTATACATGTATCTTTACTATTGAAGTCTGATTAGTAAAAGAAATGTTCAGATTCCTTTGTTAAGATGATATGTGGTTCAATGCGAAGAAACAAGAGTTTTTAAGAAAAGAAAAAGTTAAGGGTATTCTTTGTGTTTCATATAAATCCTATCTTATGCCCTAATCTCATGATTTGAGGAAATTGTGAGATCATGGTGTAACAAAATAACTCTATGGTTAAGTGTGCTCATCCCAGAGTAGTACTAGGATGAGTGACCAGTCAATAAGTTTATCCTAGCTTGTGTGTGAGTGAAGACAAAGTGCACAATTAAGGCTAGTGGTGGTCTATGGGGCCAATATTAATTCCTAAAACTCTACTAGAACCTTGGGCAATGGGCGTGGGTGTTACAAAGATGATCATTCCAACTGCCACTAAACTATAAAACCACATGCTCAAATGATTCTAGAATATAGATGTTAAATTTTTCTCTCTATTTGATATTGTATAAATGAATATTCCATGTAGTGTGACTATCTCATCAATATAGACTTTGTCTAACTTTGGGGTATCCCAAATTGTCTTAATTGGTATAAAGTAATAAGACTTAGTTAATCTATCAACAATTATATTGAATCAGATCAATGTGGTGTCCTAGGTAAGCCAACTACAATGTCCATAGTGATATGTTCCCACTTCCACACAGAGGGAGTGGTTGTACAGTACCTGCCAACTTTTGATGTTTAGCCTTGACATGCTGTCGTATACCACACTTAGCTACATACTCAACCACATATTTCTTCATACATGACCACAAATATAGTTCCTTGAGGTTTTTGTACATATTATGACTACCCTGTGACATCACATACATAGAACAATGAGATTCCTCAAGAAACTTCTTTTGTAATTTAGTGTTATCTGGTACACACAATCTGTCATGCTAATACAACATCCCATCATCTGAGTATCTGAACTCTATCCTCTTTCTTTTTGTCATGTCATGTATGATTTTCTTCAATTCACTATAATTCTATAAAATCTCTTTGATTTTCTCATAGATTGTAGGTCTAAAATGCATGTGTGCAATCATCCAACCTTGTCACAACACTTTTTAAATCTAAACTCATCTCTCTCATTTTGACCTACAAATCTCTCCTTTGACATGCCATATAAAACATAGCCACATGTGATGTGGATTTCCTACTCAGAGCATCTTCCATAACATTGGTCTTCTCAAGGTGGTAATCAATGGTAACATCATAGTCCTTTATAAGATCCATCCACCTCAACTACTTTAGGTTAAGATTCTTCTATGTGAAAATATATTTTTGACTCTTATGGCCTAAAGAAAATATGACACGACTCACCATAAAGATAGCGACTCCATGTCTTTAAGGCATGCACAACTACTGCAAGCTCAAGATCATACATAGGATAATTCTCTTCATTCTTCTTAGGTTGTCTACAAGCATAAGCTACCACCTTTACTTCTTGCATAAGAACACATCCTAATGCCCCCTCCGAAAGCATAATATAACACCACATAACCTTTATTTTCTTCTAGTAGGATCAAGATTGGTGCTGCGATTGATCTTTTTTTAATGTCTGAAAGCTTCTCTCACAATTTACAGACAAAAAAAGGCATATTCTTTCTTGTTAGACATGTAAGTGGTGTTGTTAGAACATGGAAGTTGTTCATAAACCTTCTATAGTATCCATCTAGCCCTAGAAAACTTTTTCTCTTAGTAAAGAGTTGTAGGATGCTCCTACTATAGAATAGATTCCACTATCTTAGGGTCTACACTAACTCCTTCTGATATGAAATGTCCTAGAAAGGAAACTTCAGACAATCAGAACTCACATTTTCTGAACATAGCAAACAATTGATGTTGCCTTAACAACTATAGGGTTATTCTCAAATGTTTCTCATGTTGTTTTTCATCTCTAGAATATGTAAGGATATCATCTATAAACACTATTATAAACTGATCTATATATAGTCTGAAAAGTCTATTCATCATGTCCATAAAAGTTGTTGGGGCATTTGTTAGTCCAAAAGACATACCTACAAACACCAAATACCCATATCTTATTATGAAGGTTGACTTAGTACGTATGATGCCTTTATCCTCAAATGATGATAACCTAATTTGAGATCTATCTTTGAAAAGAGTGTTGCCCCATGCAACTGATCAAATAGATCATCCATCCTCAACAAAGGTATTTGTTATGGTGGTTATCATATTTAGTTTCCCATAGTCCATGCATAACCACATAGTTCCATCTTTCTTTTTCACAAAAAGTATTGGAGCTCACTGAGGTGGTGTACTAGGTTGAATCAATCCCTCATCCAGTAACTCTTGCAACTTTTTTTATAACTCTTTTAATAATGTGGCTTCCTTCCTATATGCCAATAATGCAATTGATTGACTATCAAGTAGGATATGCATATCAAAGTTAACATCTCTCTCAGTAGGTAAACCTGGTAACTCATGTGAAAAAAATGTTTGGGAACTCCAACACTATGGAAACATCCTCTATATTAGTTGTTCTTTCTCTGCCTTTGCATCTACTACATGTTCTAAAAAGGCCTTAACCTTTTTCTTATCATCTTATCAACTATAATTGCTGATCCTATGCATGTGGGTAAGACTTTTCTAGTCTCTAATAATGATCAGGAAAACCCACCTTATGGAAGAAAGCCTCCTTCTTCCAACAATCTAAAGTTGATATGGTATGTCTTAAGACAATCCATACCCAAAATTATTTGAAAAGAATTAATGTCCATGGGTATGAGATTAACCACTATGGTATACCCACTAAAACTCAAAAGACACCCGAGATGTAAAAATTGTTTGTTCACCTAACAATAATCTTAATGAAAATTTAAAAGATAATGTTTGGTAAAAGATATCTTTGTATTAAAGAATGTGTTGCACCAAAATCTATCAAAACTATAATTGAAATGCTATTAAAGAGAAGCACCTCACCTATAAAAACTCTAGCAAAGACTACTCCTTCAAATTGTGTTATAGAAAAGAAATTTCATGTGGTTCTTCCTTTGCCATGTGGTTCTTGATGTCCATTACTGGTACAAGGTGCTCCCCCTCTAGATCCTAAGGCCATGAAGAACTTGCTTCTCTAACAGGAGTATGTCCCTAAGGAGTATGGAATCATTATTATGGATTTTGTTTTGATATAAAATTAAGCTTTAGGAATCCCCTCTTAATATGTCATGTTTGTCCATAGTAACAACACACTTGAGTATTAACTCCCTCACATTGACCATAATGTGTCCTTCCACATTTGTCACACATAGCAATATCATGTCTCTACAAACATGTCACTAATGTTGATGATCCTGAAGGCTTTGATGAAGGTTCCCTCCTAGGTGGTGTACTCCATCTACTAGAACTTGACCTTCCTCCACTACATGAAGAGCTAGATCAATGTCTTCCAATATAACCAAGACCTTGTACTATCTTAGAAAATAAACATCCACCTCTGTTGTATCCACCACTACATTGTCCTCCTCTACTAATATCTTTAGATATTTTCCTTCCTTTAGACTACTTATCAGCATTAAGTGACTCGTTTATATGTCTTGTAGCCTCCACAAACTCTCCAAATTTTCTCAGTCCCTTTAGCCAACTATTGATATGTTGTGCCTACTTTCTGGTCTTAATCCTTGTTGAAATTTCCTACACTTTTCTATGCCATCCGATATCAATTGAGGATAGAAATTAGCTAACATTGTGAAGTATGCCTCATATGCTGCAATTGTCATGCCACCTTACCTAATAATTTCCTCTTGGCTAATTTTATCACTCAGAAAGGTAGGAGGAAAATAATTGAACGAGTTAACATACTCATCATTTCAAACTTTTGAGATCTGGAGACATGAAAGTCTTCAATCATATATCAAGGGATATCTCAAGATCCAAGTAGAGTGATAACATGAGTCAAATCAATATCGATATCATTAATCATGAGTGAAGATTTCATTATTCAGTATTGAGAGTCAAGTTTGGACACCAAGGTCATAGGTCCAAATTTTCAAAGTTAGGGTTATATTTGAACTTTAGACCTTTGGTGTTATCATTTATCCATATATACAAATTGAACAAAAATCAAGAAATAATTCAAGCTTTGTCCAAATATCATTTCATGACATCAATATCGAGTTCATTTTCATGGTATTTGAGGTTGATGAATGATCTAGATCTAGGTCTTTCTAGGAACTTAACCACAAGCTATAATTAGCATTATCAAATGTCAAGATCATAAAAAAATTGAGATTCAAGATCGAGTATTAATATCACCATATATCTGACCTATAAGGGACTTAGGTCAAAAAATCAAAATTGGGTGGAAGAGGTTTCCTTTCCAAACTGTAAATAATAAACAAGATGAAAATTTATATGCTATCATAATAGAGATGTGACCTAGGTTAAGGGTGTAAGGACCTAGAACCAGGTGCTGGGGTAACCCTATTTGCTTTGGCCTAATCTTGTTCTTAGAACCTTTCTCTAATCTTTTGAGATCTAATAAGGGTTTGTGGAGGGCTTAACTTTCAAGTTTGAGCTTGTTTGGAGGCTATTTGTGCTTTCTGTGGTGTAAGGACCCAAACCCAGGTTATGGGGTAACCATATTTGCTTTGGCCTAATCTTTTTCATAGAGCCTTTCTCTAAATTTTTGAGATGTAATTGGGGCTTGTGGAGGGTTTAACTTTCAAGTTTAAGCTTGTTTGGAGGTTGTTTGTGCTTTTTGTGCTAGTTTTGGTGCAAATTGTAATTTACCCAATATAGGGGGTTGATGTGAAATTTTCCACCTCTATAGTGTTCTCTCTCTTTCTTGACATCATCTAGAGGAGGGATAAATAGGAGGGAACCTTTCTTGAGCATTTGTTGGGCTACATCGCCCTCGGTGGCGATTAGGTTTGATGTGAGTGTTGAATACCTTGACCATGTGTGAGTTGGTTGTGTTGTCTCGACCTTGGGACATGACCAAGGCTGGTTTGGAGGTTTCTATGGTCGATGAACTTCCTCCAGGTGTTTGGTCCATGACCTAGGAGGTCTTGGGTCGATTATATGACCTAGGGTTTGTGGAGATTTCATGTCTTGACCTAGTAGTGATGTTGGTTGGTGGTGTCGCGACCATGGATGGTTCATCCTAGGATGGCTGCGATCGCGACCATGGGGAGATGCATGATGGTTGATACACTACCTCGAGTGTATCACCATGTCTTTCATGTCATTCTTATGTGGTTGCATGTTGGTCTTTTGCGAGGACAAGTGTCCCTTGGGTTCCTTAGCATGTTGACACATCACCCTTTGCTTTCTCTCTCATCCCTCATCTATATAACCCCTTATCTCTCCTTGTTTGGAACCCTTTCAGCCCTCTATCTTATTCCTTATTCTTTTCTTATCCTTATTTCTTGGTGCAGTAGGGATGTTTGTCCTTGAAAGCTTTGGTGATCAGTCTTCTCTTGCATGTGGTGTAGTGGTGATCCGAGCTCATCTTCCATCCTTGGTAAGTGTTTGTCTTATAAGTTGATGTTTCTTTGATCTCCTACCTTCATCTTCCTCTCTTTTATAATCCCTAGACCATGGTTCTGCCATGATGGATGCATTGGGAGAGATACAAATCATTACATGGGACATAGACCCAAGTGTGAAGATGGTTTCTCCTCTCTTTTCTCTTTGGTTCGGCCAAGAGTTTCTTTGCTTTTTTCTTAAGCTATCCTTTAACCTTGGTGTTTCTCCCTTATTGAGGTTCTCCTGTGGCTGAGGGTGGAGCTTTTGGTAGAGTTTCTTATACCCTTGGATCGTGTGCTTGGAGCTCTTGATCTTGGAGCTTGGAGCTTTAGTGGCGTTCTTCTTAAGGTGGGTTATATAACACTAAACCTACTCTATTATTACACTTTCCTTATGTGTTTTATTACTATATTCTCTCTCTAGACTTCTCCCTCATCATGCTCGTACTTAGTAGTAATTTCTAGAGTTTGTTTGGTGGAGATACCTTACTTGGTTTGGAAGTAATCCAAAATCCTAATCTTTCTTATGCCTGTTTTGACAGAGGTTGTTTCATGGAGTTTCCTTCTTCATGGTTGACCATTGATCTAGCCTTCATGTTTGGTGTTTGTGCACTTATAGGTGGGGGGAAGTTAGTCTGGGTTTCAGTTATCTTATGCATGGTTTAACTTCCTTTGGATATGATTTTCTTGGACCGTTGCCTTAGGGTTTGTGGAGATTAGTTTGCTTGAGGCTTCCTTTCACGGTGATCATGGTTCTTCCTTAGTTGGGTTCTGTTTTGGTGACCTATATGTTCACCCTTAATGTGGTTGTGACCTAAGTGGCTTGGTGGCCGACACACACACATGGGCATCTCATTTGCGATGTGGCCCATGGCGGTTGGCTGTGACCAAGTTGGCTTGGGGTTGAGTGATATCTTCCTTGTGGTGAAGTTGGCTTAGTGATGATGGGTTAGAAGTCTTAATGCTCAACAACCTAGTGACCCTTAGTTCCTTTCCTTGACCTAGATGTGACAGCCTAGGTGCATTGGGTTGCAACCCAAGATGCATTGCGGTCGTGACATGGTGGTGGTTGAGGTGTTGCGGTCGCAACACATAGTTGGTGGTTGAGATAAAGACCTAACCCTAACCCTAATGTCACAGGCGCGACACATAGAAGATGGGTCGTGACATGGTGATGGTGTTATGGGTTGAGGTTGTTGGCTAAATGGACATCTATAAAATCCCTTTGTTTTGATTATGACAAACATTTCATTCTTATTTATCTAACAAGCTACTTGAGTGTGCAGGATTATGGTAAATGACGAAGCAACTAGGGAGATCATAAGTTTATAGTTTTATTTTCATGCAATGTAATCACTATTGTAAAAACTTGTACAATTATATAATGTACAAGTACCTAGATTGCATGTAAATCAAGCATTGGATCTTCCCTAGCTACACACCATAGTTAGACAAGTCATCCCTTCCAATAGGATCACATTATGCACACTCTTGCACACACTTAGTATCTTAATTGATAGACTGAAACAGAGTCAATCTCGGTCGACACACTCCTCGACCGAGACACTCTCGGTCGACAACCTTCTCGACCGAGAATTGACCTAAAGTAGCCGTTAGACTTAGCAAATGAGTTAGTTGGCAGTTGGAAGTGAACGTTGCACTCAGAGAGCCTGTCGGTCGAGGAAAGCTCGACCGAGTGGGTGTCTCGGTCGACCATCTGTCGACCGAGACGGTCTCTGACAGAATCTGCAGAGTTAAAGCAATTAGCCGTTGTAAAAACGACCAATCTATTCCTAACGGCTAATTGAGCACTTGGAACCCCCTAGAAACTATCTAGAAGGTCCTTAAGCATACTTAGGCTATCCCTATAAATAGGACAAGCTATAGGACACTAGAATTAATCTTGCTACACTTGAGAATTCTTTCTAAGCACTCTTGAGCAATCTTTTACAAGCAATTGAGCACTGTGATCACTTGGCCATATTCCATCTAGCTCAAGCTCGTCCTATAGGCTAGATTTTCCTAACCCTAGCATCCACAAGTCTATTACCTTGGCTAGGAAAATCCATACGCTTGATATAGGCAATTCAAGCCTTGAGCTTAAAAGGATAAGTTGTACTTTCCTATTTTCTTTCTTGTTCCTTGTAATATTTGTACTCTTCGTTGCTACTCCAGGGAGGAGGCTGCATATAGGAAGAGGGTGAAGCTCTTCGTGTGAAGAGGAGGACTTTGGACTACTTCAGAAGGCTATCTTGACGGGAAGCTACTTCGGGAGGGAGGCTACTTCAAGGGGGAGCTTGAAGTTACTCCAAGGAAGGCTGCTTCAAGGTTGGCAAGATTACTTCTAGGTGAAGGCTGTCCAAAGGGTGTTTAGAGAGTGTTGTAATTTTATGTAACATCCTTGAAAGGTAATAAAATTCAATACTTTCAAAATCCCGGTTGGGTAAGCAACCGGGTAGTGGACTGACTCCTTAGTATTTGCTAAGGTGGAACCACTCTAAACACCTGTGTCTCTCTTCTTATCTTTTACTTTGGTTGTCTGAGTTTAAATTGTTTTAAATTATCATAAAACTCTATTCACCCCCCCTCTAGAGGTTTTCAATTGGTATCAGAGCAGGCTTCAAGGAGCTCTAACAAAGTCTTGAAGAAAAGATGGGGGATGGAGTGCTCAACAACCTCAACATTGAAGGAACGTTCGTTGCTCGACCTCCAGCATTTGACGGGACAAACTATCAATACTGGAAGAGAAGAATGCAATTTTACTTCCAAGGAATCAATTGGGATCTTTGGAGAATGGTATCTACACCATACACACTTCCACAAGACGAGTTCGAAGTATGGGACGCTAATACGGTAAAAATGGCACAAATGAATGCAAAGGCGGTAAGCATTTTATATTGTTCCATTTCAGTAGGAGAATTTAATAGAGTATCAAACTGTGATACCGCATATGACATTTGGCATAGATTATCTATAACATATGAAGGTACGGTTCAAGTTAAAAACTCTAAAGTTAGTTTGCTTAAAACCAAATTTGAACATTTTCGTATGGATCCAAATGAAACTATTAGTGAAATGTATTCAAAATTTTCTACTATTGTCAATGGTTTGAGTGCTTTAGGGAAACCTGTTCTTGAGGAAGATCAGGTATCAAAAATACTTCGATCTCTTCCTCCAAAGTACAAACCAAAGGTGACAGCTATTGCAGAAGCAAACGACCTCACTCGTCTCAAAATGGAACAGCTCATCGGTAACTTAGAAGCTCATGAGGCAGACCTAGAAGAGGAAGAGAGAAGAGAACATGAACATCAACGTGGGCCAAAGAAAGACGTAGCCCTCAAAGCATCAAAAGCTCTCTCACAAGAGAGTGAGGAATCTAGTGAAGAAGAAGGAGAAGAAGCATTAATAGTCAATGGTAAGAAATATAGAAGGTTTAAATCTAACAAAATTTCTAGTTCTTCTTCCACTCCCAGGTGCTTCGAATGTGGAAAGAAAGGACATTTCAAAAATGAATGTCCCAAAGCTAAGAAGGGAAAGAAAAGCTCACATAAGAAGAAAGAAAAAGCTTATAAAGCAGCATGGGATGAAACGAGTGAAAGTGAAAGCGGAGAAGACAAGATAGAATGTCTAATGGCAAGAGAAGATGAAGAAACTCAAGAGGTAAGCCTAGTTGATCTTCCTAAAGAAGAGTTAGTAGCTAGCTTACAAGAAACTCATGATAAATATGTTGATGCCAAGAAGAAACTAAAAAGGACTATAAAATCAAACAATGAGCTCATTGCCAAAATAGATGAACTTTCTTCCGAAAAGAATAACATTGAACTTGAAAATGTATCTTTAAAAACATCTTTAGATGATTGCACTAGAAAGCTACTTACTTTGGAAACTAATGTTGATCTTCTATCAAAAGAAAAGACTGATTTGTTAGCTAAACTACAAGCTTTTCAAACTCAACCTATCTTGTGCAATCATTCGGACTATGACATTATTGTAAAAGAAAAGGATTCATTGCTTTCTGATTTAGACCAGGCAAGAAAAGATATACATAAGAAAATGAATAACATTGCTCAGTTGCAACAAGAACTTCATGAGTTAAGAAGAAAAGATATTCTTGATAACATATTAAGAAGTGGTACTACCTTCAATGGAAGAAAAGGTTTGGGATATGTTCCAAAGAGAAACCAAACCAAAAAGACCCAAACTATGTTTATACCCAAAAACACAATGACTAGAAAAAGAAACGAAGTTGATTCTATTACTTGTCATTTCTGTTTACGTCTTGGTCATTACTGTTTTTCATGCCCCTACAAGACTAAGAAGTCCAACTTAGTTTGGACCCCAAGACCTCAAACTTAGAAGAATGGAATGTAGTTGAGATATGACAAAATACTTAATTTGTGCAATTTATATTGTCCTATCTCAACAAACGATGCTATGCTTATTGGTATTATTTTTCTGCATTGCTGTACAAAAACAGAAACTTCGTCGGTCGAAGTACTGTCGACCGAGCTCTGGGTCGGTCGAAGTAGGGTCGACCGACTGGATATCTTTAATAAATCGAAAATCTTCCAGTACTCATTTCGGTCGAACACTGGTCAACCGAAAAATTTTCTGCTCCTTTTTGATTGTGATACAGTAACCTCCTCGATCGATAAATTGTCGACCGAGAATTATATCGGTCGAGCAATCGTCGACCGACTGGCTTCCTGTATCAGAACTTTTTACACATCAGCAAATTAAAAAGTTTCTAACCTTATCGGACCATCACATGGGTACCAAAATCTATATTCTAATGCAGGAATGGGTCGTTGACAGTGGTTGCTCCAAACATATGACCGGAAACAAGGATGCATTTTCAACTTTTGAAGAAAAGAAAAGTGGGACGGTCACTTTTGGAGACAATGGTAAGGGCAAAATCGTTGGAATAGGTAATGTTGGAACAAATCTTGAAATCAAAAATGTTCTACTAGTTGATGGATTACATCATAACTTAATAAGTGTAAGTCAACTATGTGATAGCGGTTATGATGTGTTATTTAACAAAACCTGCTGCCAGTTATTGATAGAAAATACTACAACTGTTGTTTATGAAGGAAATAGAGTTGGAAATCTTTATATCCTTAAACCAAACTCTATGAAATCAGTAGTAGGTAAATGCTTACTTGCAAATGAAAACACCTTACAACTATGGCATAAAAAGCTTGGTCATGCTAGTTCACATGCTATTAAAAAGTTAGTAAAATATGATCTTGTTCGTGGATTACCTATTTTGTCTTTTGATCAAGTTGCAAATTGTGAACCTTGTACAATGGGAAAGCAAACCAAAACATCTTTTAAATCAAAACATGTACTTAGCACCAGTAGATCCTTAGAACTAATTCATATGGATTTATTTGGACCAATGAGAACACAATCTATTGGTGGTAAACGATACTGTTTTGTTATTGTTGATGATTATAGTAGATTTACATGGGTACATTTTATTGCAACAAAAGATGACACTATTCATGTCTTTATGCAATTTTGTTCTAAAATTGAAAATCTTTTACAACATAAAATATGTACCATTAGAAGTGATCACGGTGGCGAATTTGAAAATCATACTTTTGAAACTTTTTGTACATCTCAGGGATATACTCACAATTTCTCTGCTCCACGTACCCCACAACAAAATGGTATTGTGGAACGGAAAAATCGATCTCTACAAGAAATGGCTAGGACCATGATGCTTGAACACAACACACCTAAAACCTTTTGGGCTGAAGCTGTAAACACAGCTTGTTATGTGCTAAATAGAGTCACGGTTCACTCTCACTTGAAGAAAACTCCATATGAAATAATACACTCTAAGAAACCTAGAGTTGACTACTTTCATACTTTTGGCTCTACATGTTATATTTTAAACACCAAGGATGATAGAGACAAGTTTGATTCCAAATCACAAAAAGCATTCTTCTTGGGATATTCTACTTCTAGCAAAGCGTTTAGGGTATATAACACTATCTCTAGAAGAGTTGAGGAATCCATTCATGTTTCTTTTCATGAGGAATCAAAATCTACAAATTTTGATATCATTGATCTCACAAATCAATTTGAAACTATAACCATTACAAATGATAATGAGAAAACTCCCACATCCGATCCTCCGGTCGAACCACAACCTACACCTAGGCTGATCAAGGATCATCCCCAAGAGCTAATTATTGGAGATCCAAATGATAAAGTCAAAACTAGGTCCTCTTTCCAAGATGTTGCAAACATGGCCTTTGTCTCTATCATTGAACCTAAGAAAATATCCGAAGCTCTTAAGGATGATTACTGGATAATAGCCATGCAAGAGGAATTAAATCAATTCACTAAAAATGATGTATGGGATTTAGTTCCTAAACCACAAGATAAAACTATCATAGGCACTAAATGGGTTTTTAGGAACAAACTTAATGAGGCAGGAGAAGTCATACGGAATAAAGCACGGTTAGTTGCCCAAGGATATAATCAACAAGAAGGAATTGACTTTGATGAAACATATGCACCCGTAGCTCGACTTGAAGCTATTCGGATGTTATTAGCTATTGCTGCCCATAAAAATATTCAGTTATATCAAATGGATGTCAAAAGTGCATTTTTAAATGGCATCATACAAGAAGAAGTTTATGTTGCTCAACCACCTGGCTTCGAAATCCCAGAAAAGGACGATCATGTTTATAAACTTAAAAAGGCACTTTATGGTCTAAAACAAGCCCCTAGGACTTGGTATGAACGGCTCAAGACATATCTTTTTGATAATGGTTTCTCTATTGGGAATTCAGATTCTACTCTATTTTTCAAAACATATGCATCTGATTTCTTAGTTGTACAAATATATGTTGATGACATTATTTTTGGAGCCTCAAATGAATCATTATGCACACAATTTAGTGACATTATGCAAAAGAATTTGAAATGAGCCTTATGGGTGAACTAACATTCTTTCTTGGTTTTCAAATTAAGCAAACACCTGCTGGAATTTTTATAAGCCAAGAAAAATACACTAAAGAACTGTTAAAACGCTTTGGGATGGATCAATGCAAACATGCTACTACTCCTATGGCTACTTCTATTAAAATTGATAAGGATGAAAATGGGGAACCTATTGATGATTCCTTATATAGAGCCATGATTGGTAGTTTGCTATATTTAACCGCTTCCCGACCGGACATTATGTTTTCCGTTGGTCTTTGTGCTCGATTTCAATCCCAGCCTATGCATTCTCATTTTCTTGCGGTTAAACGAATCCTTCGATATCTAGCCAGCACTACTTGTTTTGGTTTATGGTATCCAAAAGGACAATCATTGGATTTTAAGGCATATACTGATGCGGATTATGCCGGTTGTCGACTTGATCGCAAAAGTACTAGCGGTGGATGTTTCTTATTAGGTAGAGCCTTAGTATCTTGGTTTAGCAAGAAACAAAACACGGTTGCCCTATCTACCACCGAAGCTGAATATATGGCAGCTGGGTCTTGTTGTGCTCAAGTGCTTTATATGCAACAAGTTTTAAGCGATTATGGTTTTCATCTTTCATCTACACTTATTTTTTGTGACAACACAAGCGCCATAAACTTAGCACACAATCCTATTCTACACAGCCGAGCCAAACATATTGAAATCCGTCATCACTTCTTAAGGGATCACATCTCAAACAATCATGTTTCCCTTCATCATGTTGATACAGAAAATCAATTAGCTGATATCTTTACAAAACCGCTTCCATTAGATCAATTCAACAACATTAGGAAGCAATTACTTATTACTCCGTTGGAGGATGTTTTCTTTGATATCTGCGGCTCTTAAAAACGACTACTTATGCTTTTATGGTTTGTATCAATATTGATATGAGCGTTTCAATTGGTAATTTGCAAATTGTTGCCTCTCAGCTAGACACCTCATTGCTTTACATTTTGGCTATTCAATGGACATCTTTTTCGTTCATTTTTTGATGGGATATCTAATGAAGGGGGAGTTTTTAAATAAAACGGTTATCTTTTTGAGATGACAAAGGGGGAGAGATATATAAAACTATAACTTAATACTTATGACAAACTCAATCAATGAGTTTCATAAATATACTCTTGGCTTTACATTAAAAGTTGCTATATTCCCAAATGAACTGGATTTCATGTTCCATAATTCACTGGGGATACTAAGCACACATTTTATAAATAAGAGGAAAAGTTCCAAACGACAATCTAAAGGTATGGCATTTATATGTTTTATATTTCCTTTATTCATATTTTGGAAATGTTTGTCATCTTCAAAAAGGGGGAGATTGTTGGCTAAATGGACATCTATAAAATCCCTTTGTTTTGATTATGACAAACATTTCATTCTTATTTATCTAACAAGCTACTTGAGTGTGCAGGATTATGGTAAATGACGAAGCAACTAGGGAGATCATAAGTTTATAGTTTTATTTTCATGCAATGTAATCACTATTGTAAAAACTTGTACAATTATATAATGTACAAGTACCTAGATTGCATGTAAATCAAGCATTGGATCTTCCCTAGCTACACACCATAGTTAGACAAGTCATCCCTTCCAATAGGATCACATTATGCACACTCTTGCACACACTTAGTATCTTAATTGATAGACTGAAACAGAGTCAATCTCGGTCGACACACTCCTCGACCGAGACACTCTCGGTCGACAACCTTCTCGACCGAGAATTGACCTAAAGTAGCCGTTAGACTTAGCAAATGAGTTAGTTGGCAGTTGGAAGTGAACGTTGCACTCAGAGAGCCTGTCGGTCGAGGAAAGCTCGACCGAGTGGGTGTCTCGGTCGACCATCTGTCGACCGAGACGGTCTCTGACAGAATCTGCAGAGTTAAAGCAATTAGCCGTTGTAAAAACGACCAATCTATTCCTAACGGCTAATTGAGCACTTGGAACCCCCTAGAAACTATCTAGAAGGTCCTTAAGCATACTTAGGCTATCCCTATAAATAGGACAAGCTATAGGACACTAGAATTAATCTTGCTACACTTGAGAATTCTTTCTAAGCACTCTTGAGCAATCTTTTACAAGCAATTGAGCACTGTGATCACTTGGCCATATTCCATCTAGCTCAAGCTCGTCCTATAGGCTAGATTTTCCTAACCCTAGCATCCACAAGTCTATTACCTTGGCTAGGAAAATCCATACGCTTGATATAGGCAATTCAAGCCTTGAGCTTAAAAGGATAAGTTGTACTTTCCTATTTTCTTTCTTGTTCCTTGTAATATTTGTACTCTTCGTTGCTACTCCAGGGAGGAGGCTGCATATAGGAAGAGGGTGAAGCTCTTCGTGTGAAGAGGAGGACTTTGGACTACTTCAGAAGGCTATCTTGACGGGAAGCTACTTCGGGAGGGAGGCTACTTCAAGGGGGAGCTTGAAGTTACTCCAAGGAAGGCTGCTTCAAGGTTGGCAAGATTACTTCTAGGTGAAGGCTGTCCAAAGGGTGTTTAGAGAGTGTTGTAATTTTATGTAACATCCTTGAAAGGTAATAAAATTCAATACTTTCAAAATCCCGGTTGGGTAAGCAACCGGGTAGTGGACTGACTCCTTAGTATTTGCTAAGGTGGAACCACTCTAAACACCTGTGTCTCTCTTCTTATCTTTTACTTTGGTTGTCTGAGTTTAAATTGTTTTAAATTATCATAAAACTCTATTCACCCCCCCTCTAGAGGTTTTCAATAGTTGGTGGTTGAGATAAAGACCTAACCCTAACCCTAATGTCACAGGCGCGACACATAGAAGATGGGTCGTGACATGGTGATGGTGTTATGGGTTGAGGTATCCATAGTGTATGTCACAGTCATGACATACTATGGGGGTGGCTGCGATCCATGTGCCCAAGTGGTTAACTTGTGGTGATGGTAGGTGGTTATGAAACATATATGAACATCAAATGTTAATCATGTATACATATATGCTATGCTATTTTGTATGATCTCTAATCTTCTCTAATGATGATGCTTAACCCTAATACACTCTGAGCGGATGGAGGATGGTTATTCTAAGATGGTTGGTTGACCCTAACCTTATAAACCCTAATCGGATAAGGAAGGAACCCTAAACCCTAATAGTGAACAAGTTTTTGTTATTTCCTTATAATGGAAGGTTATGATGTTATGTGATTACCTTTCTTGATTATGATATTCTAACCACGTTGGTGATATGAATTGGATGACCATAACTAGTTTGTGCTATGATGGCTATGATGTGAGATAGGTTGAATATGCCCTTGTGAGGCACGCTAATGATACATGTGATACACAATGTGGTGATTGGGCTTTATGACCTAATAGTGGTGGTTTCCTAATGTGAGATAATGTTTACCTTGGATAGAATGAGGAATTGGTATCCCATGGCATGTAACTTGATAATGATGATGTGAATGGCAATAATACATGCATCATGTGGTGATAGTGTGACAAGTCTTACCAACACGTTCTATATCTCGTGAAGTGGTGTTATGCCCTTACTTTTGTAGAGATTGTTATGATTTTTAAATGTTGTAATTTGACTGATGCTAAAAAACACTTAAATGACCTAACCAATCAAGTGGAACCTAATAATGCAACTTTTCCCTGTGCCATAGATCCATTCCGTGTCACTACTTGCTGAATGATTAAATGAGTTTTACTCATAGCACATATTCTTGAATATGCAGGGTGCAAGTCGAGTATTCCTGTAACATCCTTGACCTGGGTTATGCCATAATCCTATAAGTTTTGCTTAAGTAAGTTATTTATAAACTTGTTTTAATCTTTTTAAAAGTAATTAAGACTCAAGGAGTGTTTAATTTTCAAGTTTGAGTTTATTTACAAATTGTTTGTGCATTATATAATAGTTTGGGTGTAAAGTGCAATTTACCCTAGATGAGGGGTTATATTGCAATATGTCACATGTTTAACGTGCCTCAAGTGCTTTAGAATCATAATAGAGATAATGATTCTAAGGGGTGGCTTGTGGAAAGCCTAAGTTCCAAGTTAAAGCTTGTTTGAATAATGCTTGTGCCTTGTGTACCAATTTTGGTGCAAATTGCAATTTACCCAAAATGTAAGGTTGATATGCAAATTACCACCTCTAGAGTGTCCCTACTATCTCTTAGAATCATCTATAGGAGATATAAATAAATAGAAACCATGTTTGAATCATATTTGAGTGATGGTATTCTAGGTGATGAAAAGACCAAGAAGAGTTGTATAGTTGAAACCCTAAAATGAGTTGTATTGAGTTGTAATGAGTTGTAATGAGTTATAGAGCTTATATGGGAGTGCCTAGCGGCCAAGAATCCATAGAGGAGGTCCCATATCATTTTATAAATTCTCGGAAAATTCCATGATGAGTTAAGGACCTCAAGAAGGTGATGGATATCGATTTAAAGTTGTATCAGTTTGTGAATAAAGTGATGTTGAGTTGAAATATCTTCTTCAACAAGATAACTAATGGCCAAAATCTTATCCTTAGATTATCCCCAAGAGTTTTTCATGTCAATATAAATATGTTTGCATTCATGGACACATGTCAAGCCATGCATGGACATGTGTCACCTAGTAGTATAAGGCGATGACACCTCTTATACACTCTCTCTCATGAGCCTCAATTATATATACCACTCCTTTCACCTACTAGTGAAACTTTTAGAATCCTAAAACTTTATTTCTCTTAGATATCGTGCATAGTAGTTGAGGAGCAAGGAGGATCTCGATCCTTAATCTTAAGGTGAAGCCATGGTCATCTTCAACCTTGGTTGAAGCATGAATCTCGGGTTGTGATTCTTCCTTTCTTTTCTTCTTCATCAAATTCTTATCTACGATGATTCTTTGCATATATAGGAGTTGAGAACAAGTCTTGTATCTTTATAAGTTCATCTTCAACCTTGGTAACGTGAATCTTTGGAGCTTGGAGCTTTAAAGTTGTTCTTGAGGAGGGTTATATAACTTGAACCCAATCATGTTATTATTCACCTTCAATCTTGCTATACTTGTTGATCTACTTTAAATTTCAATTTTTCTTGGATGATTTATGATTCTATGAGTTCTAATAGTTGCATAGGACTGTTGTCCATGAACTAGAACAGTAAGGGATTAAAGTCTAAATCTTTATGATGATGACATCATCATGGCACAAACCGATATCGGGTTGAAGCACCTCTAACCCGATATGGTAATGAAACCCAATATGGTGATATGAAATCCTTTATACCTTGGAACCCAACACCCCTATCATTTTTTACATTTGGGTTGGTTGAAAAAGGGCTAACCAATTGTCTAGGCTGTCACTCAACACATGGTAGGTTGATACTTTGAAGGGTTGAAAAGGTATGAGCATAAGGGTCTAACCCAATATGCAAAACCCTACACTTGAGTAAACCGATATAAGTGACACACACACACACACCTCTTGGATGATATGGTGGTAACTACACACCTCTTGGATGATATGGTGATAAGAACACACCTCTTGGATGATATGATGGTAAGTACACACCTGTTGGATGATATGGTGATAAGCACACACCTCTTGGATGATATGGTGGTAGGCACACAACTCTTGGATGATATGGTGGTAAGCACACACCTCTTAGACGATATGGTGATAAGCACACACCTCTTCAATGATATGGTGATAAGCACACACCTCTTGGACGATATGGTGGTAAGCACATACCTCTTGGATGATATGGTGGTAAGCACACACCTCTAGCCCGATATGGTGGAAGCACCTCAAAACCAATATGGAGGTAAGCACCTCAAATCTGATATACTTGATTGAGTAACACATGAAGTGTGTTATGTCAAATGATACATTAAGATGTAAAGAGTTTAATGCCTTTTGATAAGAGTAGGCCAATGTACATTGATAAAAGGGTTGAGCCAACTTAACAAAGTATGATGCAATCAATATCCTAGTGAGCATGAGAGAGAAACTCATACTTTGTGTGATAATCATTTAATGATAAATAATGAGAATAAACAAGAATGATTGAATACTTATGTTATCAATGTATGCTCCTAATATGTGTGGAGCTATGAATTAGGGTTTTGGATTCTTAATAATACGAACTTGAAACCCTAATTGCCTAAAAAGGGAAACCCTAACCCTAATAATGGGAAGGTTGTATTTCTCTTGTATTTCATGGTGATGATATGTACTTGATATTATTTTTATCATGAAATTCTAATCATGCAGCTATCATGAGATGATGAGCATAGCCATGTATGAGATATGATGTTTCATATGATACAGATTAAATGGGCCTTGTGAGCCATGTGAAATACTTGTGCAACAAGTATAATGTATACCTAGGTATGAGGACCTAGAGGTAATAGTTACCTGATAAGAGGTGATAATGTTTAGTGATAAACTAAGGGTTTGAATACCCAGATCTAGCAATCATGATGATGATAATTTTAAGGGATGAGAATCCTCAGTAATGTAATAAGGGACTGGGATCTCGAGTGTTATGCATTCAATGTGTTCCAAAGATTATGAAAGTACTTGATAAATGTATTACACCTTTCTTTGTAGCATCTGTTATAATTCATGTTTGTAACTTGGTTGATGCTAAAAGATATTGTAATGCACCTAATTAATCAAGTGTAATCTTATCATGTAGTTTCCTTGGCCATAGATCCATTCAGTGTCAGAATTTGCTGAATGATGAAACAAGTTTAGCTCAGAAAGCATATTTTTGAATATGTGGGGGTAATGGGAAAAAATATCCTTATGTCCAAATAGGAATTATTGTGTGATCTCCCTCATCATCATAAGAGTATGGCGATATGCCATGACTCAATATTAATATACCAGGGATTGCTGTGTGATCTCCCTGAAGAAAGTGCATGTTGCGGTTGTAACCCTATAGAAAAGATGCCACTATACCCTGCCAAGCTAATTGCAGTTTGACACGTGATGTCACTGCCAATGGTCTTGTACTGACTGAGACAGGTGAGGTCTTGGAAGATGGCTCTTCCTTTGACCTTGTATGGTACCGATGCTTTATGTATCCATGGTCGGTTGGAGCGCAAGAGGTATACCTCATCTCCTTAGGGCATACGTGTGATTGTAAATATGTAATCAGCCGTGTAGTGTATTTGATTAAGGATTGAATACAGAAACATTGGTTGATGTTACACTACTTTTATACATCTTGTATGGATAGATGTTATATGTGTTCTTTGTATTCCTTATAAAGTAAATAGTTGATTTATTGCTCTATCATATATATCTTCATTGCTTTAAAAGATGATATTTCTCTATTCTACTTATAAACAATGATTAATCTTGATTATAAATATAAAATATCCTCTGCTCAGTTTTATACTATTTACCTGTGATAATAATGTTGTTGGTAGAGAGTTTTATCTCTCGCTGGGACTTTTATCCCACCCTGTTGGTCCCAACATTTTTAGGTGGACGCAGAGGAGGAGGTAGAGATCGTACTATAGAGAGAGGACAACAACAATAGGGACATCAATAATAGCTCAGGTTGAGTGTGATGTCTGTAATGTCTTGTAGATAGAAGTCTTATGTGTCGTCTCTATACTCTCAGGTCCTTGGGAGTTAGTACGTAATGGTTTCATAAATGATATGAGATTTTGGCTTGTATGACTCGAGGTTTTATGTTTCTTATGTATATGTTTGGGCAAAGCAACTGGTATATGATATCCTTAAGACGAGATGGTACAATGTATGTACAATGTGAACCATGATGTATATATTTCTTTGGTTCTTTTCTTAAGAGTTTCCTAGCAATGGATCTCTTTGCAAAATGGTTTTAATTTTTAGTGATCTTCTTTAATCTGCTACTAATGGTTATTGCACATAATTACTATATGATTTGGCTGTCAATTTGATAGTGGTCATACCAATTCCCATCCTTAAATTTAGGTTGTGTGAGATGGCCATGCGTGAGCCGATCTCATTATGATATGGAAAGCCATGCATGAGCCACTCCTTCTGGTTAGAACGGCGTTGCGTGAGCCTATTCTTCTAGTACTGTTACATGTACTAAGGTGGGCTAGGTGTTAATATATGTGGACGGTCATGCATGAGCTAATCCTTCTATTGACTATATGTCATAAGTTGCAGTTGACTGGTGATGCCATTGTAGGTTCACTTGTACTAACCGAGGAGGGTGAGGTCGTGGATTCTGACTCTTCCACTAGACCTTGTATGCCACCAATTTGAATTAGCAGTGGTCGGTTGGATTTAGGTGGTATGACTCAATTCCTTGGGGCATAATAAAATACGTAATCAGTCGTGTAACATACTTGTATAGGATCAAATATGAAAACATTGGATGAGGCCTTGCTTGCTTTTGTACAATATAGTTGGTAGATAATATACATATCCTTCATATTACTTTTATGATGGTAATATTTTTCATAATCTAATGGAAATTGCTTATTCTATTAGTGATGATTACATTCTTATCACGATTGTAGCTTTACTATTGTTCTTTAATCATTTTGTTTGCGCTAATAATAGTGTTGGTGGAGAGTTATATCTCTAACTGAGATTTGGAATCTCACCCCGTGGGTTTCCACATCTTTAAGGTGGCTATGAACGACACAATGGTGATCATGCAGCTGAGGAGGAGGAGGAGCAAGATCAATAACTGATATGGTTGAGTGTGTTATTTTTGGTCTTCTGGTGTTAGAGTCCTAGAGTTATCCCTGTACACTTAGGTCTTTAGGAGAGTTCAATATGTTTTGTGGTTGTACTATCGAGATGAGTTTTTGGTTTATGCACCCTTGTTGAAATAGTTAGTTGATGTACATGTATATATAAGTGGAACATATATCACATGTGATAGGTAGTCCTTATGAAATGTTGTAAATAACAGTGCTTATGATACATAATTTAGATGGAAGCTTTTTGGACCCTTATGTAATAAGTTTTTTAATGTTGGATCTTGATTGTAAATGGTATTATTTTCCTGTGTTTTTGAGTAATCTCACTTTATGTGACAAAGGGTGTCACAAAGGGAGTCATAAGTCAACTAACACCCTAAGCAGATTAGTCTATATTAATCATGAGCCATCAAGTATACCCAATATGTAAAGTATCATTTATAAAATCATACATCAAAGAGTCATTATATCAAAGATCAAGATCATAATAGAGAAATAATATTTCAAGATTTCACAATATTGAGGTCATAATCGTGTTCCCTTCCTTCCATGGTCAATGTAAGGGTATATTTTGGGAATTGAGAAGTCAAATTGGGCACTCCAAGAGTTAGAGCATAATCGAGCAAGATTGGAATCCATGTCCATCACACCATTCAAAATTGAGATTACAAAGAGACATGCAAATTAATAGGAAAAAGTCTATTGTATTAAAGTCTTTCATCATGATTTTGAGAGTACAAGAGCAAAGTCATTCCAAGGAATAATCATCGTACATATCAAATAGGAGAAATGTGCTTAATCATGTTTGAGGTTTGGTCAAGAATAGGGCACCATGGATTCAATCAAATAGGGACCTCATCAATGATGAGGTATAATGTACAAATCCTCCTTGTCTCATCATATCATGATCATTATCATTTTACCTCAAACATAGAAAGCATGTAGTATAGATTTGGTAGAGTTGAGTTAACATGATTCAAGAGATTATACATGAGTTCTTAACTACAAGAGTACTTTCATTAGTCATAATCAAGTTTTCAATTTAAGGTCAGATCATGGCATCATCATTACATTACTCAAATTTTACCAATTCATTCACATTTTAGTTTTTCCTCATACATAAGCTACCCATAATAGAGAGATCATACAATTGATAGACACAAGTAGAAAAAATCACATGAGGATATGAGAAGCTAAACAATCATCTAATGGGTGTCTTAGGTTTGTCCTTATAGAAGATATGATATTCTAGAAGACTCTCTAGGGTATGTGGAATTGGGTTATTAAACACGCATAGAGGATATGTGATTCCTATGATACCATTTGTCACAGAACTATTTATTACCCTAAATTCACAATCCTAATGGCTACATGCCAGAGGCGAGTGGATTTGAGCGTATGTAAGGAGAGGGATCCCAGAGGGGAACCACTCCCTACTAAAAATTTGAATAATAGAACCTCCAGTCCAAACACACCTAAGAGATATGTTGAAGTGGGTGTAAAATTTCTAAATCTTATTTATGGTATAAAAAACAACCAAAGTGTATAAACAAAATAAAATCATTTACTATGTTTGATTTCTCATAAGGTTACAATATAACATCTTAAACTTACATGTAAAGGTACATCATAAGGATCCATGTAGAGGGAAATCTAAACCACATAAAGATTGTCTCCAAGCTTTAACTCCTTAAGCCACATCCATAATTTTATGCCATGTCCTCCACATTCTTCACCTAGGGTTGGAAGCATACCCAAGCAAGAAGAGAAAAATAGATGACATCAACAAAGGTTGATAGGTGCATACTAAAAAGAAAACTTTAGAAATATAATAACCAAAGGACATCAAGTGTAAATGCTTCCCATGCAAGAAATAAGGAATACCCACAAGGGCATACAAGATAGGAATCATCATCACATAATAAAAGAAGATACTTGCCATAATCAAAATAATAAAGATTGTGCAACATTGACACATAAAGAGGGAAGGGACACACCCCACAATCATCATCAATAACATGCATGCATGTGAGATAAGCATAGCCCTCGAACAATATAAACAAAAAGGAGGCCAAGTCTCATAAACTTGAAACATGATAGAGAAAGGAATACTTCCAATCTCCCAAATATATAAAAATTGAGAATCGAATACTTCCAAACTCGGGTATAGGGAATGGAATACTACCACTCTCCTCAATAACTAATAGGGAAATACTACCGCAGAAACCAATATAATTTACACTACTCTAGTGCAACTAAATCACATAACATGCAAAATTTAGAGGTAAGTAGAAAGGTATAGTTAGAATTATGCAATGTGGACGACAAAAACATATAAACATCCACTTCAAAGTGGCACATATCATTATATAAGACCAACACACACCAAGGCACAAGTCAAGAGTCTAGAGAATGTCCAAGATTACCACAAACAAGATAGTTCACAAGAACTATGATATCAAAAGATAAGATCAATGTGTATAGGCTATTGTCCATAGGACTAAGAGAAAGAATAATATAGGTTATTGTCCATAGGACCAAGAGAAAGAATAATATAGGTTATTGCTCAATAAATAAGAATAGGAGATGCAAACATACCTTTAAACCAGGGTCCTAGAAACTCTCTTCACCAAACTAGTTGTTTTCAATATTAACCTTGCCTAAATACAAATTATTCACATGTATTAGGGTTTGAGATTCGTATATATGTAATGTAACCCTAATTCTAGACCTCTCTACAAAACCAATCAGATCTTAGAATCCAAACCTGAACCAATCGACTTATTAGGTTTTTCTAATTAAGAAAACATATTTATTTACTAAATTTGGAGTTCATATGGATTAGTTACCAATTTTAGAGATTTTTATATTAATTAATTAGATCCTTAAAAATACATCATTGAAAAAATGGAAATCAAGCTTTAAAACTATTTTTATTAGAAAGAACACATTTTTTTGATTCCAAAACATATTTATTTTAATTTTTGGACAAGTGAATTAAAAGATACGAATTTTATAACATTGGCCAATCATAACATTAGAAAAAGCCAAACCAGTAGGGAATTTGCGAGAGAGGAAGAGAGGTCGGATGGATAAGGAGAAACTTATCTGAGAGTTTTGGTAAAAACTTTGTTCATCGTTAATTTGTGAAACTAACTAACTGATCATGAAGAACAAGTGCTAGAGTTGTTTACTTGAGGTCATATTATGCTTTAAAAATAAACATGACGTCGGGGAGCGGTGCCGCAAACTCAAACCAAGAACTATGTTCAGCTTTTGGGTGAAACGAAGATGCAAAGTGAAATCAAAGCAAGACCACCAACACCCACATACTCAAGAAAGGATGAAATTAATATGAGAGGAGGTTCACAAAACAACCGAGGAAGATCGGGGTGGAGGTATTTATAAGTGGGGGTGTGACATCCTCAAAATCCTAGATCTATTAATGTACCTTAATGTGAAACCCTAGTTTTCAAGTTTAAGATTTTATCGAACAAACTAGAATTTTATGGGACCTCTTAATCCAATGTATGATGAAATAATCTCATAAAACTAGCTTTGGCTTAAATAGCTCATTTAGTAAATGATAATTCTATCAATGTCACATTTTTATAATGCATGTATTAAATTTGCAACCTATATAAGGTTGATGAACAAAAGTTGATGAAAACCTAAATATAAGTGGATATGGAGATTCTAGAGGTCCTAATTAACTTGTGGTTCAATTTTGAAGTCATTTGGACTTTATTTGACCCTTCAAATCCATTAGGGAAGTTAACATATAGTTTGGGATATTTATTCTTTGATAATTTGATTTATCCGCCTAAGTTTCCTTTTATTTATTTAAGTGTCACACGCCCTCTCTGGATTTCAAATTTAATCTGGGCCATTGGATACCCATCGAATGCCACCGAACTCATCTCCTACCTTGAGTAGGAGACCGAGCACAGGCAGGTCTCTGACGCGAACTTCCCCAACCCGGTTCTCCCTCCACCGACCACGGTTTTATTCGATTTCTTCACCAATGAGACCGGGAGCACTAGCCGAACTCAACGACCCCAGGTTGTCCTGGACTCTGTGCGCTAACCGCAAAACGCCCTTTAGGGCTAAAACTCTTCTCACTACCATGGGTTTACAGATAGCCTCCCCGACCCTTAAACCCATATAAAAGGGGCTGAAAACGATCGCCAGCCCTAGAACACCCATCCTCTTCACCCAATTTCTCTGCTCACGCCCCTTTCTGCTGTCGCCTACTCGGTTTACACCTCTGGCAACCTACACCTTGCCCCAGCATCCTCCGGTCACCCTCGACAAATTGAATCATAGGTGAGCATCTTGGACTCTTATTCTTCGATTCCGCAGTGTTTGTTTGTCGTGGATCCTTCTCAACCGCCGGGACCTGTAGCCACCACCAGTGTTCCTGCCGGCGCTCAGCGGGTGGGCCAACATGTGGCTCGTTGACCACGAGACCTATGTAGTTGTCTTCGGCCTCCTCCCTAGATCAATTTCCTGATTTTAGTTGTACCTTTTCCGCCTTGTTTCTTGGTGGTTTTGAAATTGAAACTCGATGCTCTGTTCTCGCGATCTGAAGCTGGCGCCATGGTGTTTGTGGCACCGCAGGGCATGGTCCCTAGCTTGCCAAGTTCAGCTAAGCATCAAGTTTCTCAGGGGGATGGTCGTATTGGTAGGTGTTGGCTCTGATCGCGAGTTGGGCAGGAGACCTGCTGCTTCAGGGATGCCTAGTCACGCCATGGCTGAAGCAGCTCTCAGTGCTCCTGGCCACGGTTTTGCCCAAGTCAGGGCTTGTTGACTTCGATCGACAATGGGGAAGTTGTCCCTAATCTTTATGCCTCGCGAGGAGTTACTTTGATCGATCTGCTTCAGGGATCTCGTGCTGAGTATCCCAGCTGTTCTCTAGTTTAGGACGATGAATCAAGGTCTCGATTTCACGATTTTTCCCTTCCGTGAATCTATTTATGTGTTGCGCGACCAGGGTTAATTTGGGTTTTAAGCATATCAATCGTCTGTTAATCAAAAGTCACCTTCTAGGCATGCCTTGACCAAGAGGCTAGTCCCGATCAGGCCAGCTAGGTAGGGCCCGCAGCCCTTTAGATAATTGGTTTTCCTATTTGGATTTTCTTTGAATTCTGATTGGTCGATCTATTAAAAATCATAACTTTTAACTGGTAGATCATATGGGGACAAGTTATATATGAATTTTACTCAATTTTTTGATATTTATCCAATGGTTAGGGTTTTGAGATGTGTTTTGGTTTTGTTTTCACGAAGTATCGGGTTTAAGGTTAATTAGGGTTAAGATGTAATTTAAAGTGTTAAATAATTTAAATCATGCTAATTTCAGGGACCTAGGACTTGACCCAGGATTAGGGAGACTAAGATTAGGTTTTTCTCCAATAAGGTAAGTGGGCCATGTCATTATGCATATGTATGATTTAAGATTTTGCTTTACATATTCATGTTAATGAATGGAATCAAGATAATGATTATGCCTTTGATTATATGCTTGTTGTTATCTCCATAAAGTCATATGCTTATCACTGATGTTAATTAATTTAATGTTATGCTTATGCAATGATTAAGAAATTGAATAAAGAATTATGGAAATCATGTAATGTTAATGTCAAGATTAATAGGGATAAATCCCATGATGATTAAGCTGATGTACTTAAGTTGTAAATTGTTCCTCTTTATATTATTTTGTCTTTATGGCATTGATGAGCACTTTGGTGCAACTAAGGTGAGCCTTAACCAGCCTGATGAGCACTTTGGTGAAATCATTGGATGAGGACAATTTACATTGATGGCAAGATAAGAACAATGATGCTAATGTTAAGTTAAGAGAATTAAGTAACTTGTTATATGTTTCTCAAAATGATGGACCTTTATGGTCGTTATGGGCTTCCTAGCAATGATGGGCTTTCCGAGCATGATGTGCCCCATGTGGGAAGTGAGGAGAGAATGCATATAATAATGTTCTTAATTCATTTATGTAAGGAAGGTTAATGCGTAATGAGAATTCATAATGTCAAGTTATTTCAGTTCAAGTATATGTTTATTTTGAGTTCTTATAACATGCATAATGTCGCTTACTGATGCTGATGCTTTCTTTCACATGGTTGTAGGACGAGATGTCCCTAGATCAAGGAGCAAGAGGGAAGTGACGTGAGCCTTCAAGGGTAGCTGACTCAAGGAAGACTTTAGCTTGGTGGGGTGCCATCTACCACTCAGTAGATCCTTTAGTTTAGTTTATCTTTCCATGTTTTAGATTTGCTGAGTTTATATGTATTAGACTTGAGATCAAGATAAGACAGTTTATGCTTTAGCTTTGCTCATCCTACACGTATTAGGTTTTGGATATCAGATGATATAGTTATGTCTTTCCCTTCCATGAACAATGTGTGAATCTATATTTTGAGTTGAATGCATGGTGTTTCATTTATCTTATTGCAATGTTTATCATATTTTGTGACGTTCCTCCGAGCCGAGCTACCCATGTTATGGACAACATGAGGTATCCTTCCGATGTCATGTATGTGCTTGGAGGGGCGTTACAATATGGTATCAGAGCAACGAGTAGATGGGCACTAAGCTAAAGTTTCACATGTTCTAACCCTAGGTATACCTTGTTTTTCTAGATGGCTCCTAAGAAATCTGACAAGGGAAAGGATAGAGAAGATGGTGCTAGCTCTTCAAGTGAGGGAAGTGGATCGAGAAGGAACCCTAAGGCAACCCTGGAGGAATTAGTCCAACTACTCACCAATGCCCTAGGACAAGGACAACGTCAACCCAGACACCATGAGTTGACCTTGGTGGATTTCTTGAAGATCATGCCCGACTCCTTTGCTGGAGAAGGAGAGGATGATGTCGTCACCAAGGGAGAAGAATGGATTATGAGCATGGAGCATTGTTTTTGTGACCTGGACTACCCTCAATAGTCTAGGGTTCTCTTTGCCACCCACATGCTGAATGGAGCAGCTCGTACATGGTGGGAGAACTTCCTTAACTCCAGAGTTGCCGATGCACCTGCACTCACATGGGAAGGTTTTGTGGAAGCCTTCCAGGAGCACTACGTGTCTGAAGCCATGATAGAGAAGAAGGAGATGGAGTTTTCCAATCTAGCTCAGGATGGTGACATGACGGTGACCCAATACGCTATGAAGTTCAGGGTTCTGCAGAAGTATGGATATGATTACGACGAGCGACACAGGACAAAGAAGTTCATCCGAGGAATGAAGCCAGACTTGAGCTTTGCCCTATCATGAAGAGGCCACAGGACCCTTCAAGCTGCATTGGATGCTGCCCTAGAGCTAGAAGACCACCCTGGGAGGTCCTACAAGAAGGAGACTATTCAGAAAAACAATCAACATCAACCTCCCAACAACAAGAGGAAGGCTCATGAGGTTGAAGCCCCTGCTACTGCCCCAGAGAAAGCACAGTGCCCAACTTGCAAGAGGGTCCATGGAGGGTCGTGTAGGTTTGGTACTGGTTTATGCTACTACTATGGAGAACCTGGACACATAAAGCATGACTGCCCTAAGATACAAAGGAAGGAAGCAAGAAACCAGAACCCAGCCCCTAAGAGACAGACCAGAGTGTTTGCTATGGACATGGAGGAGGAAAGTGATCAAGGTATCGTTTAGATTGTTACATTTAGATTTTGACTTTATCCTTGGATCGTATATGTGTTAATCTTGAGCTTTGAATGATAAGTTATGATGTTATGAGAATATGGAAAACCCTAAGGTGGGTAGTAGTATAAGAAATTTCGAGGACGAAATTTATTTGAGGTGGGTAGAATTGTGACATCCTCAAAATCCTAGATCTATTAATGTACCTTAATGTGAAACCCTAGTTTTCAAGTTTAAGCTTTTATTGAACAAACTAGAATTTTATGGGACCTCTTAATCCAATGTATGATGAAATAATCTCATAAAACTAGCGTTGGCTTAAATAGCTCATTTAGTAAATGATAATTCTATCAATGTCACATTTTTATAATGCATGTATTAAATTTGCAACCTATATAAGGTTGATGAACAAAAGATGATGAAAACCTAAATCTAAGTGAATATGGAGATTCTAGAGGTCCTAAATTACTTGTGGTTCAATTTTGAAGTCATTTGGACTTTATTTGACCCTTCAAATCCATTAGGGAAGTTAACATATAGTTTGGGATATTTATTCTTTGATAATTTGATTTATCCGCCTAAGTTTCCTTTTATTTAAGTGTCACGCGCCCTCTCTGGATTTTGGATTTAATCTAGGCTGTTGGATACCCATCGGATGCCACCGAACTCATCTCCTACCTTGAGTAGGAAACTGAGCACAGGCAGGTCTCTGGCGCGAACTTCCCCTACCCGGTTCTTCCTCCACCGACCATAGTTTTATTTGATTTCTTCACCAATGAGACTGGGAGCACTAGCTGAACTCAACGACCCCAGGTTGTCCTAGACTCCATGTGCTAACTGCAAACCGCCCTTTAGGGATAAAACTCTTCTCACTACCATGGGTTTATAGAGAGCCTCCCCGACCCTTAAACCCATATAAAAGGGGCTGAAAACGATCGCCAGCCCTAGAACACCCATCCTCTTCGCCCAATTTCTCCGCTCGCCCCCTTGCCGATGTCGCCTACTCGGTTTACACCTCTGGAAACCTACACCTTGCCCCGGCGTCCTCCGGTCACCCTTGACAAATTGAATCATAGGTGAGCATCTTGGACTCTTGTTCTTCGATTCCGCAGTGTTTGTTTGCCGTGGATCCTTCCCAACCGTCGGGACCTGTAGCCACCACCAGTGTTCCTGTCGGCGCTCAGCGTCTGGGCCAACATGTGGCTCGTTGACCACGAGACATGTGTAGTTGTCTTTGGCCTCCTCCCTAGATCAGTTTCCCAATTTTAGTTGTACCTTTTCCGCCTTGTTTCTTGGTGGTTTTGAAATTGAAACTCGATGCTCTTTTCTCGCGATCTGAAGCTGGCGCCATGGAGTTTGTGGCACCGCAGGGCATGGTCCCTAGCTTGCCAAGTTCGGCTAAGCATAAGGTTTCTCGGGGGGATGGTCGTATTGGTAGGTGTTGGCTCTGATCGCGAGTTGGGCAGGCGACCTACTGCTTCAGGGATGCCTGGTCACGCCATGGCTGAAGCAGCTCTCAGTGCTCCTGGCCACGGTTTTGCCCAAGTCAGGGCTTGTTGACTTCGATCGACAATGGGGAAGTTGTCCCTAATCTTTATGCCTCGCGAGGAGTTAGTTTGATCGATCTACTTCAGGGATCTCGCGCTGAGTATCCCAGCTGTTCTCTGGTTTAGGATGATGAATCAAGGTCTCGATTTCACGATTTTTCCCTTCCGCGAATCTTTTTATGTGTTGCGCGACCAGGGTTAATTTGGGTTTTAAGCATATCAATCGTCTATTGATCAAAAGTCACCTTCTAGGCATGCCTTGACCAAGAGGCCGGTCCTGATTGGGCCAGCTAGGCAGGGCCCGCAGCCCTTTAGATAATTGGTTTTCCTATTTGGATTTTCTTTGAATTCTAATTGGCCGATCTATTAAAAATCATAACTTTTAACTGGTAGATCATATGGGGACAAGTTATATATGAATTTTTCTCAATTTTTCGAGATTTATCCAATGGTTAGGGTTTTGAGATGTGTTTTGGTTTTGTTTTCACGAAGTATCAGGTTTAAGGTTAATTAGGGTTAAGATGTAATTTAAAGTGTTAAATAATTTAAATCATGCTAATTTCAGGGACCTAGGACTTGATCCAGGATCAAGGAGACTAAGATTAGGTTTTGCTCCAATAAGGTAAGCGGGCCATGTCATTATGCATATATACCTTGGATGAATTGTTTGCTATGTATGATTTAAGATTTTGCTTTAGAATTTCATGTTAATCAATGGAATCAAGATAATGATTATGCCTTTGATTATATGCTTGTTGTTATCTCCATAAAGTCATATGCTTATCACTGATGTTAATTAATTTAATGGTATGCTTATGCAATGATTAAGAAATTGAATAAAGAATTAAGGAAATCATGTAATGTTAATGTCAAGATTAATAGGGAGAAATTCCATGATGATTAAGTTGATGTACTTAAGTTGTAAATTGTTCCTCTTTATATTATTTTGTCTTTATGGCATTGATGAGCACTTTGGTGCAACTAAGGTGAGCCTTAACCGACCTGATGAGCACTTTGGTGCAATTATTGGATGAGGCCAATTTACATTGATGGCAAGATAAGAACAATGACGCTAATGTTAAGTTAAGAAAATTAAGTAACTTGTTATATGTTTCTCGAAATGATGGACCTTTATGTTCATTATGGACTTCCTAGCAATGATGGGCTTTCTGAGCATGATGTGCCCCATGTGGGCAGTGAGGAGAGAATGCATATAATAATGTTCTTAATTCATTGATGTAATGAAGGTTAATGCATAATGAGAATTCATAATGTCAAGTTATTTCAGTTCAAGTATATGTTTATTTTTAATTCTTATAACATGCATAATGCCACTTACTGATGTTGATGCTTTCTTTCACATGGCTGTGGGACGAGATGTCCCTAGATCAAGGAGCAAGAGGGAAGTGACGTGAGCCTTCAAGGGTAGCTGACTCAAGGAAGACTTTAGCTTGGTGGGGTGCCATCTACCACTCAGTAGATCCTTTAGTTTAGTTTATCTTTCCATGTTTTAGATTTTCTTAGTTTATATGTATTAGACTTGAGATCAAGATAAGACCATTTATGCTTTAGTTTTGCTCAGCCTACATGTATTAGGTTTTGGATATCAGATGATATAGTTATGTCTTTCCCTTCCATGAACAATGTGTGAATCTGTATTTTGAGTTGAATGCATGGTGTTTCATTTATCTTATTGCAATGTTTATCATATTTTGTGACGTTCCTCCGAGCGGAGCTACCCATGTTATGGACAACATGAGGTCTCCTTCCGCTGTCATGTATGTGCTTGGAGGGGCGTTACAGGGGGTGTGTGAGAAGTTGTTTCAGAAGACTTGAAGAAAAAGTTGAGGTGTTTCTCGAATTATCCACATTAGGCTACAAATATGGTATGCAAAGATGCGGCATTAAATTTCAATCCAACACTAGTTATTTCATGAAATTTTATTAAAAAATGAGAAAGTTAAGCCCAAAATACCGAACCATGGTCCGCATTTACTCTTTATGCAGGTTGGTGTTTCCTAATCCAAATTTTGTAAAGTGTTGATTAAATTATTTTGCTTTCTCTCTCTCTTTAATTGAAGGTACAAACAAGGTCCAAATTAAATGAAATTTGATACCTAGCCTAATTAGGATATGTAGAATCTGAGTTTTGCATTAGTTTTCCATTTTTGAGACTTTTTCTATTTTATTTAGTTATTTTAAAGTATATCACTTTTTTTCTTTCCTAATGCATTAGAAACGTATAAAATTATCCAAAATTGATGAAACTTCACCCACAAGTCATTGTAAGTGCATTAGACACGAATTTTCTATTATTTCCATTTTTATGTCATTTATTATTTAATTAATATTTTGAATGTTCTACTCATTTTCTCTCTCCTGATTTCATCTTTTAATGGAACATCTTCCAAATTGGATGAAAATTCACCCAAAGGCTATATTTATTATGTAGATGATGAATCCAAGATTATTTTCCTCTTCATGAGTCATTTAATATTTTATTTTATATTTTGGGAAAAAATCATGTCTTATTTGCTAAATTGAATTAAATTAATTATTATAAGGTAAATAATGTGAAACTTGACCCCTAAGAGAACTGGGACCCAAAGAATCCAAATTTCACATTATAAGTTTCTTTTGGAATCTCCTATTATGAATCATAACACTTTTGTCTTGTTTTCATTATATTTATTTTAATATGATTCCATAATTTTGTTATTCATCCATATATTTATATTACAACCAAAATAATTATACACCATTATTGGGCACAAGTTATTATGAAATCTTCATTTACATCATGTGACATATTTTATGTGTCCATTATTGGCCTAAGATTAATGTGAGAACATTAGATTGCATTAAGGTGATTTATGCGTGCTTTAGCTCATTAGGGTTATACAAAACATCTAGATCTACCCTCACCCTTTTTTTACTATGTCTAAGAGATCAAACTTCTAGGGTCGGGTCTGAGATCTAGTATTTTACAACACTACACCCCTTAAAAGGATTTTTTCCTCAAAATATATAGATCCAAACATCAACAACCAAATACTCTCCACCCCTTAAAAGGTTTAACCTAACAAGTCAAACTAAACAACATTTAGGGTTACCCACATATCTTTTAGTTGTTAAAGTTTTAGAAATTTATGTTGCTCATGTATCTAAATAATAGTCACACCATCTAGGGTTGAGTTTTAGGTCCTTGTGTCTCTAACCTAACAACCCTACATAAACATCCAAAAGTCATAGGGTACGAAGGGTAGGTCTACTACTCCTTTTATATTATTCAACATATCCCTAGTCACTACTTCTATACTAGGGTTAAGATTTTATTCCAACTATATCAAAGATTTCTCTAGAAAAGCGTCCATATCTCTATATTGTGACTTAGTTCAAGGAATCATTGAGAAAATTAGAGAAAATATTTGTACATATAGTAGTATAATGAAAAAATATATTTTTTTCGGTAAGAAACATTACGAAGGAAAACCAACAAGTTGGCCAAAATTCAATGTGAAAACCAAGTCACAATATTTCCATATTAGGACTTCTTATCCTACTATCTCCTCATAACTTAATTGCATCCTCAAGTGAAACCTTAATGCATCAAAAGATTCAAATCATAATCAATCTATATGATAGGGTAAGATCTCCTAAAACCTCATCACATATTTAACGTAGATCCATTCTACGGTGAACATCTCACCTAGAGGGCAACTATGCAAGGTAAGGGTCCTATTTAGGGAGACAAATATGAAATAGTGAGATTCTGACTACCATACACTCTGATACCATGCTGTAAGGAGTGGGATCCCAGAGGGGAACCGCTCCCTACTAAAAATTTGAATAATAGAACCTCCAGTCCAAACACACCTAAAAGATATGTTGGAGTGGGTGTAAAATTCTCAAATCTTATTTATGGTATACAAAACAACCAAAGTGTAGCAGTGGAATAAAAACATTGACTATATTCAATTTCTCATAAGGTTACAATAGAACATCTTAAACTTACATGTAAAGGTACATCATAAGGATCCATGTAGAGGGAAATCTTAACCACATCATGATTGTCTCCAAGCTTTAACTCTTTAATCTAGGTCCATAAATTTATGCCATATCCTCCACATCCTTCACCTAGGGTTGGAAGCATATCCCAGAAAGAAAAGAAAAATAGATGACATCAGTGAAGGTTGGTATGTGCATACTAAAAAGAAAACTTTAGCAATATAATAACCAAAGTACATCAAGTATAAATGCTTCCCATGCAAGAGATAAGGACTTCCCACAAGGGCATAAAATATAGGAATCATCATCACATAATAAAATAAGATACTTTCCATAATCAAAATAATAAAGATTGTGCAATACTAGCACATAAAGAAAGTAGGGCACACAGCCCACAATCATCATCAATAACATGCATGCATGTGAGATAAGCATAGCCCTAGAAGAACATAAACACAAAGGTGTCCAAATCTCATAAACTTGAAACATGATAGAGAAAAGAATACTGCCAATCTCCCAAATATATAAAAATTGAGAATGGAATACTGCCAAACTCGGGTATAGAGAATGGGATACTTCCACTCTCCTCAATAACTAACAGGGAAATACTATCCCAAAACCAATATAATTTACACTACCCTAGTGCTACTGAATCACATAGCATGTAAAATATAGAGGCAAGTAGAAAGGTATAGTTAGAATTATATAATGTTGCCATCACACAATGGACAACAAAAACATATAAACATCCACTTCAAAGTGGCACATATCATTATATAAGACCAACATGCACCAAGGCATAATACAAGATTCAAGAGAATGTCCAAGATTACCACAAACAAGATAGTTCACAAGAACCATGATATCAAAAAATAAGAGCAATGTGTATTGGCTACTGTCCATAGGAACATGGTAATTTAACAAGATAGCTCCTCTGCTCAAAATTCATTGGTAAAAACCAACCCATATTCACAATGCCCATTCCACTCAAAACATCAATTCTGCCCACCCTCCACAATGTTCATTCTACCCCCAAAATAATCGTTGGGATCACTTACATTTTATCCCAAATTCCTTATCATCTAACCCATTTCCAACACTACCATTTTCACCAAAATGTTAGTTCTACATATTACCAATAATGAAAATTTTGTCCTTAGAATGGTCGGTCTGCTTATCCTAGGTCACACTCACCACTTCCATAACTTGAAAATTCAAAATTTACCACAACCATTCTCCCCAGAATTAATGTTTTGCCTCCTTGGCTAGATGCACATTCTAGACACAGATGATCATTCTGACCCCATACCCTAGTGCTTCCCTTGCACAAATTTTACCAATGTATCCCCCACTCACCCTAACTAACCTAGACTCTTATATAATCCTTAGTGGAATCAAGGGGTAAAGGCTATCTACTATCACTTCTTCATTTCACCTCCTTTCCACCATGTGCCCCAAATACTCCATCTCTACCCTAAAAACCTAGCTATTCTAGGGTTTTTACTACCTTCCACCCCACATTCTATGCAATTTCACCTTGTAAGAGAGACAAGATCTCCCCCCTATATGTGGAAGTGAAGAAGGAAGATCTACTTTGAATCTATATGGCTACTTCTTCTCCTTCCCTACCTTCAATTGTATGTTTTTGTACTATGAGTAGCTTAGACCCTTTGAGGGATGTTTGGGAGATATATAAGTAACTTTATTACCATGTCATGGGAAATATTCATGTAAACATTTTATATTATCTCTAGGGCTATGTACATGCTTGTTCCCTATCTCTCTATTGCTTTGATGTTTGTGTTATGGAATCTCCTAAGGTATAAGGGATGGAGGAAGAGGAGGCTTGAAAGGGACAAATTTGAAGGCCACTTGTGGACCCTTATCTGGGAAATATAAATAGATAAGTGTATACCCCCTTCTACTCTTGGCAGAGAGCATGCTAGAGGTTGGATAGGGGGTAATATAAGGTGAAACACCCTTCTCATACACCTTGTGCCAACCCAAAACACCAAATGCACTAGGGGGACCACACTTAGAAACCTAGATTAGATTTTGGTCAAGGATTAGGTTCATCTATACCCTAATCAATTTATCATCGTAAGGTTGGATAGAGAATAGTTTAGGGACTAGTTCCCCTAAACATATTCTTTTCCACCCATGTTCAACTAGTATGATAGAGCTCCTAACATGACTTCCTTTTGTTTTTTGGTTTGGAAGCATTGTTATAGGATGCATGGATGAATATGGACCTATGCATGGTTGATAGTCTCATACTTCCAAATGGATCACTCCCCTAATTGATTGTTAAAACCCTAAATTTATTAGTTGCTTCCTAGCTTATCTAACTTTCATGGTCATATTGTTAATCGTATAGTTAATGGTGAACTTAATTATGTTTACTTAGTTCTATATTTTGGTTCTCTATTTGGTTTCTTAGTCTATTAGTTATCTTAGTCTTAGTTCACCTCACTTAGATAACTAGCTTATTTTCCTTCTTTAGTCTACTGTAGTTCATTGCTTTCCCGAGTGATAGTTTCTCTTCTACTTAGTTAGATAGCTCTAATTGTTAGTGATAAATTTATATTTCAATCTTTCTCTCATTAATTGCATGCACCCTTACGGTATCATTAAAACTAAAGTAAAACCAGAAAAATCCTAATCCATGAATGAGGGACCTATAAAAGCATCAGACACGACTTGACTTCTATACTACATACCAAGCACATGAACTTGTGGATCTTTGTAATACAATTTGTGGTTATCTATAGTAAAATTGAGGTGTTTTCACATCAGTTATGTGTAGGAATTCGTAGAGATAAGAGCACAAGTTCATCATAAGAAATAATTATAGTTTTCTTCTCTCCACATTTCCATCCATGTATATCATCAACAATGATATAAAAATAAGGAAGTGATGTCAGTTTATACCTTTTTTGTAGAGTAGATGTGAAAATGGACCTCTCAAGAATAGTGAAAAAAGGTATTGACAAAGTTGATGTACTAATGAGGCCACTGATGCGTCCACATCTCTATGTCATCAATGCGGATGATAGGGAACTCCACTTTGCACTTCAAAAGCTGGTGTGGAAGGAGTTGTCTATCTATTGGGAGCATGCTAGAATTATGAAAAATCACCTCTCCTCTTCTTTCCTTGATGGTAATGATGACTAGTTAAAGGCCGCTAAAAGGTGCCTCCTTTTTCTCACAAAATTTACCTTTCAAGAGTTGTCAAAGGGTGTCAGACACTTGTGTAAAACCATGCCCTTCATACCCCTATATATACGAAAGGTAGGGAAGTAGGGTTTCTAATAAACCCTGAGAAACAAAAATATATTACAACAATTTTTCAACATCCGCCTCTTGATAGTATGATAAGAAGATTATACTCAATATGATCAAGAATTAGATTCAATCAGATCGGTCAACTAGACTCAGGCCAATTGTCCAATCATGTTGTCCATCCAATTAGTCAAAACCATCCTAGTCAGTTGACCAGACTCAGCTTGGTTGGCCAACCATCCTGGTCCACTTGGGCTATTGGATCCAATCTGGTCAGTCGAATAGACTTGATCTGGTCAGACCATCAGCTTGGTCCAATTGGCACATAATTACTTAATTAATTTCTTGAACCGTTTTGTAATCAATTAATCATACTCCCATGATTATACTTATCTTTATTATGCATCCTTTTATGTGTGACCCATAGGATCCAAATTATGTTGGTAGTGATATCAATAATCATATTACAATTACAAAAACAATGATTAGTATCTAGATATACTTCATTTGCACTTAGGTAATTGAAGAAGTCGAACAACAACTTCAACCTAGAATTGTGATTAGTGTTACAATGACCATATAATTCCTTTGTCATAGATATCCATATTGCAACCAAGGCATGGAAAGTCATCACATTATCATTCAGTCTATGTTCCTTAAAATAGAGAAGACTATTGAAGATATTGTGAGATCAATATCATATATTGACTCCATGAGCTTGACCATGCATTTCATAGCATCACTTATCAAGTGAACATGATATCACTCCTAAAGGAGGGACAAGTTCTATCTACATTACTCGTAGTACTCCCATGTTTCATAGTGTACCCAATTACCACCTTTCTAAAAACTTATATTTCAGAGTTGCATTGGGCTAGTGTCCAAGTATACAAATTAACATGCGACTACCATAGTTACTTTAGGACTAAGGATCACAATCACTAGTGTCATTTTGATATATGACTCTCACATGTCATTATAAGACTTTGATGTGTCAATCTCAAGGTGGGTCTATCCATTCTGACTTGTCACCTTCATGTATAGGAGTTGATATCTAGTATCATATCTTAAAAGACATATATATAGTCAATATTCATCATACATGCTAGTATTGTGTATTATTGTTCTCCTATATAATCTACAATAATAAGTGACTACAAGTATCACAAGAATGATTACTCTTATTATACATATGATCTCATGTTCAAGTCCTCAACCCAAACTCAATGTCATAGAGTTATAGCATTCATGGGACATTATTAGGTTCATTAATATCTTAAAACTCAGATAAATATAAAAGCTAGAATATCCTTTTATTAATAATCAAATCAAGTACAAAATATTACTTCTACAATCATCACACAATGGTTCTATGAGCATAAAACCAATAGTATCCCACTTTCTCTAGAGCCAATTACTCATGAACCTGTGTCAAATTGATCTATCATGATTGCCATGATTCTGCTATGAAAGTGCTTTGGTAAGGGGATCAACAATGTTGCTTTCATTTTGTACTCTACAAATCCTCACATCTCCTCGTTGTATGATCTCTCATATGAGTTGGTAGCATCATACTATATGCTTGGAGTGGTGATGTGATACGGGTTCCTTAGATTGTACAATGGCTCCATTGTTGTCACAATAGAGCTCGATTGCACCTTCAATGGATGGAACCGCTCTTAACTCTCTAACAAACTTCTTGATCCATGCAATTTCCTTTTTTGCTTTGGAGGTAGCAATGTACTCGACCTCTTTTATAGAATTAGAAATTATCTCTTTCTTGGAATATTTCCAACTTACAACTCTACCATTGAGGCAAAACACAAAACCTGATTGGGTGATGGGTAGTCATCCTTGCCGATTCAAAAGCTTGCATTGGTGTAAACCTCTTACAACCAACTCTTATCCACCACCATACATGAGGAATTGATCCTTGGTTCTTCTCAAGTACTTAAGGATATTCTTCAAAGTAGTCCAATGACTTCATAAGGATTTTACTTGTACCTACTCATGATGCTCAAAGCTTATGAGATGTAGAGACATCTACACAACATTACATACATGATAGATCTAATTGTAGATGCATATGGAATATTATTCATGCATGCCCTCTCTTCATAGAGTTGGGACATTGAGTCCTAGATATACTTATTCCATGTGACATGGGTAAGTTTCCTCTCTTAGGCTCTTGCATGTTGAATCTTTTCAACACTTTATGAATGTATGTAATTTAATTAGACCAAGAAACCTTCTAGATCTATCTATATAGATCTTTATTCCTAGTATATAGGAAGCTTCCCCAATGTCGTTCATAGATAAGGTATTTTCGAACTATATTCTAACCATTTTTAGCTTACATAGTCATTTCACTAGGTAGAATGTCATCTACATACAATATGAGGAATACAACTATGCTCTCACTAACCTTTTTGTAAACACACAGTTCATCTTCATTTTGGATAAAGACAAATTGTTTGATTGTATCATGAAAACAAAGATTCAAACTCTGAGATGCTTGCTTTAATATATCAATTTAGTTTTTAAGCTTATAACTGTTATTGGCTTTATTTGGAGAGATAAAACCTTCACGTTGTATCATGTACACATCCTCAAGAAGATTCTCAATAAGTAATACAGTCTTAACATCCATTTCCTATATCTAATAGACATGATAAGCATCAATGGTAAGCATGATTTTTATTGATTTAATCATGCCAAATGGTGAAAAAGTTTCACCATATTCATCACCATGAACTTGTTTGAAACCTTTTACTAGTAATCAACCTTTATAGGTTTATACATTACCATCCATTTTGGTGTTCTTCTTGACGACCCATTTGCATCCTATGGGTTTTGCCCCTTCAGGTGGATCCACTGTGGTCTATACCTTGTCAGTGTGCATGGAGTCCATCTCAGATCTCATGGCTTCCAACCATTTCTCAAAATCTTGTCCCTCAATGGCCTTATTGTAGGATGATGATTCATCATCATAAATGACTAATACATCATCTTATTGAGTCATGAGATATCTATCAGGATAAAGATGTGCCCCACTAGACCTTTGGGGTTCTTGTGTCACATGAACTTGAGGTTCCACAAACATGTGTGGTTCTTCTTGTTCCTTATTGACCTCCACATGTTGTATGTTTTCTTATTGGACTTGAACTTCTTAAAATTATTTTTCTCCCACTAGTTTCTTTTGAAATGAATTCCTTTTCACGTTCACATTATTTATGGAAACAAACACTTTGTTGACATATTTAATATAGAATTTATCCCTTGGTTTCCTTTGGATACCCAAAAAAATTGCATTTGTAGGATTTGGGTCCAAGATTTTTAGAAAACTACTTCATGTCAAAAGCTTCACATCCCCAATTCCTCAGAGATGACATATTGGGATAATTCTCAACCCATTTCTCATATGGTGACTTTTGAACCAATTTAGAAGGTATGTGGTCTAGTGTAAATGTTGCACTTTTGAGAGAATATCCCCAAAAGGAAGTTGAAAGAATAGCAATACTCAACATGTACTATACCCTATCCAAATTACTTCTTTCTAATACACTGTTATGTTGAGGTGTCCTTGGTTGAGTCCATTGTCATACAATGATACAATCCCTGAGAATGGCCTCAAACTCTTGGCCAAAGTATTCACAACCTCAATCTGATCAAAGTGCTTTAATTCTTTTTCCAAGTTGATGTGTACTTCATTTTTGACTCTGTTAACTTTGTAATGGATTCTAACTTGTGGTTCATTAGATACACATAGAATAATCTACTGATATCATCAATAAATGTAATGATGCACCTAGTATCCATCTCCGGTAATTATGCTAAAAGGTCAACATACATTAGTAAGTATGAGTCCTAGTAAGTCATTTTCCCCTACATTGTTTCCAATAAAAGGTGCTTTTGGAATCTTGCCCAAAAAACAAGATTTGAATGTTTCAGTTGATTCAAAATCAATAGAGTGTCTAGGTATCCATCTTTATGCAATCTCAAAATGCACCTCGTTTATGTGGCCTAGATGACAATGCCATATATAATTTTTTTATTCATTGAGTTTTGGTTTTTAGTATTTACGTTATAGATATGTGACTTAGTATCTAACAAATAAAGACCATAAGAGATAGGGACACTACCATAAAAAGCTTCACCTTTAGAAATAGAACAATGGCCATTTTTCATACAAAATTCAAGACCAATTTTGTCCAAACATCAAACAAAAATGATGTACCTATTAATGGTAGGTACATAATAGCCATTTTCTAAATCAATTACAAGTCCTTTGGGCATATATAAAAAAATAGATGCCAACAACAGTTGTAACATACTCAAATCTAAGTATATAATCAAACCTTTTACTTTGTCTAGGCCCAATTTGATTATAATTGATTTCAAGTGTCATTCCCTTGATAAACATTAACTTGGAAGAAATTTTAGTCTAAAATCATGATAAGATGATAAATATCCATTTTCTAATATTTTAGGATCAATTAGGTATTTTTTTATATTTGGATTTAGTGGCACATATTCACCATTTGATAATTACCGACCCTAATATGATCTTGTAGAATCTTCTAGGATCTAAAGATGAAAGAATATGATTTAATAAGAAATAGTGTGTCGCCATTGATTATTAAGAGGAATGGATACATTTGATAAATGCTTAATATACAATTAACAAAGTCCAACATCAAATATTTTCCAAATATAAAATCGATGCCAAATATGGATTTCTCATATCCCAAATTTCTTCGGTATAAAACTTTAAGTCCATAGGATGTTGTTTGCTTCTCCAATTTAATAATAAAGAAAATACCCATATTAAATCATGTTTATTTGACTTAGTCATTTGTTAAATGTGATTGTAACAGTGTTGTGTTCGTTTACTCGGTCACACCTTCTTTCTCCCACGTTCATGTGGCTATGCGCTCACGTCTTCCTCCTTCCCACCACAGATGCGGAAGTCATGAAGTTCTCCTACATCCTCCTCATTTCTTTTCATCCTATTCTTCTATTTCTCCCTCTTCCTTCCTTTCCCTAGTGCACAGAACCCTAGCCGCCCATCTCCACCTTGTGCCCAACCCTTGACGACAACGCAACATAAGGTAGATCCCACAATTGCCTAGCAGCGCAGTTGCCTTCTCTCCCCTCTAATTCCAGTTGCTACAACCTACCTTCACGAGGATCTAGTGTCGTCTCCATGAGTAACGAAGCCACAAGCCTTCCTTCTCTCCTTTACACACCTCCATTTCAACCCCATTGATGGTTTGCATCTAGCCCCATTTTCATCCTCTGTCTTTCTATCTCCTTCCTCACACCAAGCTGGCGAGGAGTTTGCAACATGTTACAAGCCAGAACAACAGCAAAAATCTAGATGCCACTCCTACCAGCACAATCTTGATCTCCTTCACCCTTGTTGTGCCACCACAGATGCCCATCACACCTCCCTACCATGGCTACAAACCTGCAACCTCCAAAGAACGACACCCATCTTCCTCCTCTTTCGTTCCTCTTCCTCCATGTAACCAGCCACCACCACCTGGAATGTGACCATCATCAGGCGCCACCATGCACAGATCTACAAACCCACCACCACAAGTATTGCTCATCTCTACCAGACCTTCAGCAACTTGCACCCAGTGTCCAAACCGCTGCCTGCAACCACAAGGCCTGCAGATGTTGCTTCCCATGAGCATCGGCGGTGATGCTGCCCTCATCTCTACAACCATCAATGCAAGTGCCAGCCATCTGTTACAGAGTGCAGACTCGACAACCACCACACCATCCTAATCGCTGCCCGGTGGCACCCCTCCTTCTCTCATCCAGTGCAAATACGTCGACCTCACCTCTGGCCTCGGTAACTTGTTTCCTTTGTCTTACAACTGCAACCACACCACCTACCTGACCACAGTTCACCCCTTAGTCGCCACCACCTATAAGACAACCCCCATCGCTTCTACCATCATCCTTCGTGACAATCTGCACCTTCTCCACCATGATTAGAAGCACATCATCTCCATCATGATGTAGTTGTAGACCAGCAAGCCATAGCATAGTCGCCACTACACCATCCTCTTGGCGATCAACAAACTTGCTAGAAACAAGGTGAAGTCACCACCTATGATCAACCCTCGTGGATCAATAAGGGACTTGTATCCATCTGAATATGTTGTCAGTAATAACTAATGACTTGGTATGTCATTCCTTCCCTTCTTGCATTTCATTTATTGGTAAACATCTTAGCAAGATAACATTATAAATGTGATATGGGATTAGATGATAACCTACTCTATTTCAATAGTTATTTTACTATTTTTCATAAAACTACTAATCTAAATTTATTTGTGATTTAGTAAGTTGTTAAGTATGGAATCATAAATTTAAGTAGTTTCTATAAGAAAACCTAGTATACTTATCACATTCATGTTATGTATTATAAATCCACGATACATATATATGTACATACACATGTTATGATAACTAGGGATGAAGAAGGATCATATTACCTATGAGATGTGAATACATTTCACCTTATATATATATATATATATATATATATATATATATATATATATATATATATATATATATATATATATATATCAAAATGTAATGAAACTAGATGATGAGAATATGCAAGACCTAGTTTGGAGGAATAAAGACTAATAGTCACACTCATAGATAAGCTAAACACATCTAGAGTTATGTTAGAACTAGAATAGATATTCAATGGATCATTCATTCACTTAATAAGATGAATAATTGTAACAAGTTACCAGGTCATTGGGGCCAGAGTTAAAAATACAAAAAACTATAAGAGGAATGTAATCACATGTTAGTTTTTATTTGACTAACATACACAATGTGTTCCTAGGATAAATACTCGACTTCCAAGATCAAGTATATCAATTGAGTTAACCACTAGTCATGAAGTTAAGGTATGTACATCCTCTATTTTTTTATTTTGGGCATTAAATGATTGAAATCCATATATCTTTTAATGAGGCATCTATTGAATGTATAATCCTTTTGAAAATCTAAATTTTATAGACGGTTGTAGTTCCTGATATGCATCCCTTTTTATTCCTGTGATTATTAAGCTATTATGTTTATTTGGGTCCTTGGGCCCCTCCTGCTATGTTGCCTTTATTGGAAATGACTAAAATGATAAGTCTTTCCACTCTATTATGCATGCTACATATTTGACTAGAATATCTAGAACAGTGGTACTTATGTACAACCATACTTATATAGGGCACACATATTCCACCCCGGGTGTGCGTTTCCACCCTTACTTTTTAGGCCATGGTCCTTTGGTGTTATGGCCCTGTTTTAGGTATATTTAGTCAACATTGTTATGCATGCAAATTTTTATTGTTTTAATATGAATCTTCGAATGATTGTTATGGAAAGACACTCTTTATTATCATGCTTGTAATTTGAATTTAATATGCCTAATTTCTTTGTTACATTTCTCTTGAACTTACCTAATTGCAAATATCCCCCTTCTTGTGGGAACATCTCTTTTTGCACTTTTGCCCCAATATAATGCCCAAAGTTTATTATGGTACATACTCAACCTTTGCTGACCTATACTTGTTTGCTATGTTCTGGGTGATGTTCCCTTCCACCCAGGTTTAGGTACATTGGAAGATAATAGATCAAAAAGATCACCAACATGACATGGGCTTAAAGATAGCTTGGAATGGCTAGGTTACCCTCTGCTATTGGCTTTAGTTGTACTTATTTCAAGTTTTTGTAAAGTCACCTAATATGGCGAGGAACAATTGTATAAATGAATCATAAAGTAACTTTGTAATAGTTGTGTTTCCACTGCTTCATTATTACATGGCTCATGTATTGTATCATTTGAGTGGACCCCATTTCAGGTCCCAATCTTTACAAAATGGCATCAAAGCCTAAGAAGTCGGTAACTTGACTATTTCAAGTTATCCTAGGATGACCCTTAATGAGGTAGGTGACCCTTAGAGGTTACTGGAAAACTGATTACCTAGTAGTAATACACCAATTAAGATTTTCAAGCCCTAAGTATTTCGGGCACTTACACTCCTCGACCCACCTATGTGGACGGGAGTTAGCCTCTAGTAACCCTTAACACCCATGCCCTCTTTACCCGGGTGGGATGAAGCCACACATAACTTACTCTTGTAGTGGTGGTTCACATGTCATAATTTTCTAGGATGTTAGCCTAAGAGCTTGCAATGTCGATTGATTTGAATAGTCATAGTTAGGCTTTATTCTAGTTCTCACCCTGAACCCCTTTCCTTCTCTAGCATGCCTCATATATACCCACTTTGGGGTACTGAGAACACATAAATTATAGATGTAAAATCTCAATGAGTATAATAAGATTTAAGATGATTCCCTTGGTACTAAGTGATAATGCAAATTAGCTTAGTTATTAAAATTCATATCTTGCCTTCTACATGGAGTATCTCAACATAGGTATTGTTGGCTCCAAACTGGAAATCATGAAATAAACTCGGCGGAAGCGTTCGATTAGCAGTGGAATTATGAAAAATCACTAAAAATTTAAAACTTTTTAAGAAAAGATCTTTAAACCATAAAACTTCTTTATAAGAAACAGGTTAAATAGTTTACATCATTTTCCAACATTACATCTTTGCGGAATCACCTCTCGAGCGATTATATACATCCATTGCCATGTTAACTGTATAAGGTAAGATACAACAAAATCTCGAGGCTTAAAGCCAAAACCTCAGACCTACTGACTCCTAGGACCTGAGAGTATAGAGAGGAGATAAGATATTCTATCTACAAGACTAGGCAATCAGTATCTCCACCTGAGATTCACTGCTGCCCCTGATGCTGTTGCTGCTGTTGTTGCTTATTCTTAGATGGGTTCCTTCGGCCTCGACGTCTACCTAAAAAGTAGAATCCCACGGGGGTGAGACAATTGAATAATTGTCCCAGCGAGAGTTATAACTCTCCACTAGAAGCTTTGTTATTACAATAAGGAATAACAATAAGCAGTATAATTATTAACATTTAACAGCATGTTTGATAACAAGTAAAACAATTTCATTAAGGAATATGAAGAACATGTATTTTAAATACTAGAACAGGATACTAATATAAACAATGTAACATCAATCATTGTTTCTCGTAGTTCAGTCCTAGAAGATATGCTACGCGGCTGATTATGTTTTATAAAAATTATAATTCCCTACAGAGATGAGGTATACCTCTCATACTCCAACCGGCCATTAAAAAATCGCGTTGGTACCATACATAGGTCATCAAAAGAGTCAGATTCTTATGACCTCATCTTCCTCAGTCAGTAAGAGGATTTATTTACAGGACATCTTGTGTCTCTACTGTAGTAGCTATCCAGGGTATTCTAGAAACTTTGCTATAGAGTTACAGTGGCATCCTGTACTCTCTTCGTCATCGAAAGATCTCTTGTTTATCTCTCATCGATGTGGTATTGGTAATTTCCTCGGGATATTGGTGATACATCATCCCGGTATAACATATAATGAAGGATTGATATGGTAATGGTACATCCTACATCAATTCCTACATTAGGACGTAAGGATATTTGTGTCCATTTCCCCCATATACTCAAAAGTATATGATCCAGGAGTTCCCTTGGGAAAACCTGTTTCACCATCATTTGGTCTCTGACAATGATGGATCTATGGTCAGGGCCCTACATGATATCATTATACTTGCTTACTTAAGTACATTTCAGTATTATTTTAGCATCATGCATATTTTCAAACATAAACCATCAAAACAACAGCTATAAAGAAAGAATACTAAATGTATCAAGTTTAACTCACATCAGTTATCATATGGACATCAATTCTTATCCATTTCATTACTATGATTTAAGAATAGGGTGTTCAAATCCTTAAACCATCATAAGTCATCTAATTAGCATGACCTTGATGTTGTTCATGGCTCTTACAACCCATCAATTTCATATGTTGCTACTTAACTTAGGAAACATGGCATATATCACTATTCATAAAGCCTATAGTATGCTTTCAGTGAATATGATATCATAACCCTTACCTGGCTATGATCATTTCCTTATAAGAACCTGCATGGTCAATTCAATTGATAATAATAAACAATTCATCCCTTGAATCCGAAATTTATAAGTAGGAATAACCTTTCAATTCAAGGTTGTACCTTCATGTCTTTTCTAAAGCTTGGTCCCATTATATAAATCAATTAGGGTTATTCAATCCCTTTATTATAATAGGGAATAATGATTCCTTATCTCTTACTTCAATTATGAAGAACCATACTTAATAGCATAACCTAGGATTAGGGTTAACATACCCCCATCCTTCACTAGTTAGGGTTTTCTGTTCATGTTATCAGTCCAACCCTAGCATACAACTCCACCACTCTTAAGAGTATACAAGTACATGATAAATGTTTACTTTCGATTACAAAACATATTGAAAATCATTAATGATCATTAATTCTAGGTATTAGCCGATCTCTTCTTCATATCATGTTATGACTACATCATGCTTATTGATTTGGCTTACTCCCATCCCAAGATGTAATAATCTACACTTATTGAGTGCATTGAGTCCATTACGCCCCTATTACAGGTAATTGCTTATCACTCACTTTTGTGTCCTCTTATTTAAGTATAACGGTGTAGAGGTTCATTAAGGTATGATACCTTGGGTGGTTGAATGTGATATCTATCATATCTTGATGTATCACTTTCTCCTCCTTATTATGTTTCTTGAGATAATTGGTTAATTTAGTATTAAGATATTTCTCTTATAATACTTCATTCACTAACTTAATTCTTCCCACATATGGTGCATGTATCATACATCATAATTAACCAATTATCTCTAATGATATAGGGTTAAATATTGTTGATGTAGGATAAACCATTATCAACTATTCTAGGTATCTCCATTTTTAGGATATTATCTACATCATGCTTTGATATACGTCATCTCTAGGAGTTCTATGCCCATCCTTATTGTATGGTTTAAGAGCATTTACTTAATCATAGAGACATTTGGATCCAAACATTATTTACCTCTTAAATCCTTATTTATTGAGATCGTCACATATATCATTCATAGGGTCACTAACCCTATTCTATATGCTTATAACATAATCATCTTGTATGATTGATTTAGCTACACCATACTTCAATGTGTTTACCTAGTAGACCATCTCCAGGGTTTCATAACTAATAGACCATAGTTTAGGTTTACTATTCATCCTAATGGGGTTTCTTATAACATCACCTCCAATTAGGGTTTCTATTCATATCACATCTCTCCTAGATTAGGTTTATGATTAATATCCCACCATTATGGACTATTAATTTTCATTATGACATTCCCCTAGAATTTAGGGTTTATTGTACACTTCATCACATCACCCTCAATTAGGGTTTACTATGCACAATACATGTTATTACCCTTAGAATTAGAGTTTACTATTCACTTCATGGTGAATTGAGCTCATATCGTCATTATGTATGAACTTATCATCATTGATGCCTTCCAATTAGGTTAAGACTCATCTTTCATCATAACTAGGGTTTCCATGATCTCACCTTGATGGATCATACCCTAATCATGAACATTCATGCATGTTGAAGGTATTTTACTTGACTTTTATTCACCTTAGGAGTCTTCTCTCTCCTCTCACCAATAAATGATGATTACATCACTCTAGATCAGGATAGGTCAAGTCACTATTCATTAACATAAGTTAAGTCACCACTATCATGTCATTAGGGTTTTGCTTAATCAAGGGGTGTTATCTACTTGAATCTTTTAAGGGTACATTGGTAATGTTCACCATTGATCATAGCATGGTTTAATCTACTAAGTACTTAACCCCTTAATGTCTTTATGTATCATTAAGGTTTGTATTAAACAACCATTGAACCATCTAAGCCTTCAAGGCATTAGGTATTCTTAACCCTAAAAGTATCCAAACGGTTTCACACTTCAACCTCCAAACGGTTTTGAAACCGCATGGAGGAGTTGACCGTTTGGTAACTTTGACCCTCAAGACCGTATGACACTCAAGACCATTTGAACTTAAACATTTTTGAAACCATTTGATCATGTTGACCGTTTGGACATGGTTGACTTTGAAACCGTTTGATCAAACCGCATGACCAAACCGCATGGGTTCAAACTGCATGAGCTTCAAACAGTTTTGAAACCGTTTGAGCCCAAACGGTCTTGAGACCGTATGGTCCAAATGGCTAAAAACCACATGGACCTAAAAGGTACATCAACACTTGCAATCGATTAGGGTTTTCAATGTTGAACCCCTCAATTGACCTCATATATATTAACCACTTATCAATTGAGCCAATTAGGGTTATCCTTAACCAATTGGACACTCAATTGACTCTCAATTGATAACCAATTTGGGTTGGACCTAATTGAATTAGGGTTTGTAATTGATTAACCATCAACATTGATCAACATGGGTCTAGTTAAGGTGGAACCCATCAATTGTCATCCAATTGGACCCCAAATTGGCCTAAACGGTCTTGAGATCATTTGGACATCCTCCAAACGGTCGTGAGACCATTTTCCCAAAGTCTCATCAAAATCTAAGTCAATTTGTTAAGGGTTGAACCCTAATTAGGTCTAAAATCAGCACTTTTAATTAATTCAACAACCCATTGTGATTGGACCCTCAATTGATCAAATTACCTTAACCCTAGACCTCAAAATGGTCTTGGGTGATCACCAAACGGTTTTGAGACCATTTGGTTGAACCCCAAACGGTTTTGAAATTGTTTGGGCCTCTCAACCCAAACTTCAACAAGATTGGTCCATGAAATCAGCAATTGAACCCGGTTAGGGTTTATGTGATTGAAGTGCCTTCAACTTGAAAATTACTTGCAATTAGACGGTGATTATTTATAGGTGATTAATTCATGATGTTTCCAACAGATCCTCAAATGGTCAACCCTTGGTCAAACCTCTCAAATGGTTTTGAAACTGTTTGAGTTCAAACGGTCTTGCAAACCGTATGAGATCAAACTGTTTTGAAACTGTTTGGTCCCAAACGGTTTTGCAAACCATTTGAACCATGGGTGAAGGACCGTTTGATAAAGTAGCCTAGGTAATCACGCCCATCATCATCTACCTTGAGACCAAGGTCGGTTCTTCACGGATTGCTTGCAAGATTGCAAGGAAAGATGGGGAAGAAGAAGAACTAACTACTGTTTGCAAGAACAAAGATATGCATAATCAAAGCAAGAGGTTTAGAGTTATAAAACCCACCTTAAGGTCGGTCCTAGAGCTACAAGCTTCCAAGCTTTTAAGCCTTTAATGGCGTCTTGAGCTCCATAGGTTGGCCAAGGTCGTTTCTCCAAGAATTGGTTGGAAAGAGTCGGCTAGAAAGAGAGAACAAAGTGAGAAAAGCATAAAACCAACCTTGCTCCATGGTTTCCTCCACAAATCCGAGCAAGAAGATGGTTAATTCTTACCTAGAACAGGGTGGTCATCTCCCTCTACTCCAGAGCTCTGTCTTCAGTCGGTTTAGCAAGAAGATAAGTGAGGAAGTGAAGGGGAAACGGTTCTTCGGCTTGCAAGGAAAGAACCTATATACTTTGGGTAAAGTTTCATCATAAGGTCTCTAGTTCCTTGTTTTCACATCTAGGTCCCTCTTCCTTTTAGGCACGTCCCTTCTCCTTATTTCTTAAGAAAAAATACTTCTAAACTAAAGACTAAAGGCAAGGAAAGTCACCTTACTACTAAGGTGCATGTATAAAAGGGTTTCTTTACTTACAACTTGGTGTTTTATTTACAAAGATTATCATTCTTGTTTGATTATCCAGTTGAAGTGCCCTTTTCATCATTTTTACTCTAAATGATGTAAAGAGTCATATAAGATACTCTAGAAAGTGTATTTTACAAGTTGCACCCCACATTTTGGGTAAATAGCACTTTATACCAAAATTAGGGTTTTAAGCACAAGGATTGCTCCACAAGCTACATCTTAATGCCCAAGCTTGGGAAATCCATCATACCTCATCATATTCATTCATATGATGCCTCATACTCAGAGGAACATCTTAACATGTGCAATTTGCAAGTTAACCCCTCTAATTGGGTAATTTGCACATAGGTCCATGTATTACAAAACAATACTACAATATTGTTTTAAAAAGGACAGAAATAGCAATATATGTTCCTCAGGAGCTTTAATTACATACCAGGAGGTAATCACAAACATCTAATTACAAATTTAAGTAAAATACCTAGGGTTAGTTCATAACCCAGGTCAGGGATGTTACAAATTATAAACCCCTAACAAGGATTTCGTCCCTGAAATCCAGGAAAGAAAAGGGAAAGTAGATATTATTTAAGCATCATAATATCACATCTTTAGATAATATTTCATTATTAGGGAGTCATTATAGAATTTTGATCAACTTTTCTTGAGATCACACTCTTACTCTATTATTTATTTGAGACCATATAAGTGCTTTCACACCTTGATTGTGTCATCACATCTGATAATCACCATACTAACTCTCCTTGTGATATGTACTAACTATCTCATTAGTTGTACATTCTCTTATCATGGGGAAAAGTTACATATCAAACAAGGATTTATTTGTTATACATTTTGGAGAAGGTATGTTTATGAAAAACATAAACTCCTAACAAGTGATGTTCATATTGTCATCTTTTCCATCCCTTTATCTTGGGACATTACTTATTACACATATTCTCACCTTAGACCCAAAGTCTAGGTTAAACTGATACCTTTATAGGTATTCACCACATAAACATCTTTATTATTATTCTTACAATTTTACCATTCAGGGTTGACCTCCTTTATTCCCATATTTCTTATTTCATGATACTCATTAGATTGTTTTAGAATCACTGCTTGATCAGAGCAATCAAAAAGATAATAATCTAAGAGTTTCCATATTTACTTTATCATCAACATTTGTATACCTGGCCAGGGTATATAAATACTGAGATAAGGTAATATGCACTTATATATTACCATATTACTTCTATTTTCATATCATCACAAGTATAAGCATTAATCTTGTTGAATTTTCTATCCAGACTAATTCTTTAACACCTCATCTTCTTATGGAGGTAAGCACGTAACATGAAACATCTATTTTATGCAACATAATAAGTCTTTATAGGACTAATTCAAAGAAGATTCAATATCATAATAAGACATATAAGAAATACCATTTATCTTGTCTAACCTGTCATGGTTCGAGGATTATTCATTATCTCAGGCTGATTCTGCCTCAGAGGTTGATTTGCCATAACATTTCTGACTGGGCAATCTCATATCAGATGTCCTATCTGTCCACATTGATAGCAAGTTTTGAGTCCTCAGTGTGGTCTAAAGGGTTCCTTACCCTTTCTGGATAACCATGGCCTTGGTGTACTAGGTCCTGGTTGTGTTGGGGACACGAGAAACTTCTTCCTTTGGGAACTACCAAGTCTATGCTTCTGGGTTTGGATAGGCCTTTTCTCAATTCTTCCTTTATATTTTTCTTCTGGACAATTATGTCTTATATGTCCAGACTTCCCACACCTATAGCAAGTCCTGGTTTTTGGTTGTATTCTAACCCCTATATTATTGTTCATTGATTCATCAGACTGAGGTTGAGCACTGACTTGCTCTAAGTTTAAAGCTTCATCACTTACCATTGTTTCAACCTACTTTTGTGGGCCACATATTCTGTGGATATCCAAAACATCATCATTAGGAGCTGGTAATCTGGGTTGCATTACTAGTGCTTGATCCACTAGATACATCATGGTTGCCCTAAATTCCCCAATAGTGATTCCTAAGGAAGGATTCCTTATCATTGTTGGATTGGCTAGGGGGATCTCAGGTAATTGTCCCTCTCTTACTTGCTCCTCTGCACCTCTTCTTGGTGTAGCATTGTTGCTCTTTGTAGCAAACTCCTCGTCCGATCCAGTCATCTTCAAGTTCTTCTCCTCCTATGTGAGTAGAAGATACCATCAGATACACTGGATGACACTTAGAACAAACTCTACTACTTAAGTCCTATGCTTCTGTGGACTCAGCGAACCTAGAGCTCTGATACCACTTAATTGTTGGCTCTAAACTGGAAATCATGAAATAAACTCGGCGGAAGCGTTCGATTAGCAGCGGAATTATGAAAAATCACTAAAAATTTAAAACTTTTTAAGAAAATATCTTTAAACCATAAAACTTCTTTATAAGAAACAGGTTAAATAGTTTACATCATTTTCCAACATTACATCTTTGCGGAATCACCTCTTGAGCGATTATATACATCCATTGCCATGTTAACTGTACAAGGTAAGATACAACAAAATCTCGAGGCTTTAAGCCAAAACCTCGGACCTACTTACTCCTAGGACCTGAGAGTACATAGACGACATAAGACATTCTATCTACAAGACTAGGCAGTCAGTATCTCCACCTGAGATTCACTACTGCCCCTGATGCTGTTGCTGCTATTGTTGCTTATTCTTAGATTGGTTCCTTCAGCCTCGGCGTCTACCTAAAAAGTAGAATCCCACGGGGGTGAGACAATTGAATAATTGTCCCAGTGAGAATTATAACTCTCCACCAGAAGCTTTGTTATTACAATAAGGAATAACAATAAGCAGTATAATTATTAACATTTAACAGCAGGTTTGATAACAAGTAAAACAACTTCATTAAGGAATATGAAGAACATGTATTTTAAATACTAGAACAGGATACTAATATAAACAATGTAACATCAATCATTGTTTCTCGTAGTTCAGTCCTAGAAGATATGCTACACGGCTGATTATGTTTTACAAACATTATTATGCCCTGCGGAGATGAGGTATGCCACACATACTCCAACCGACCATTACAAAATCGCGTCGGTACCATACATAGGTCATCAAAAGAGCCAGATTCTTATGACCTCATCTTCCTCAGTCAGTAAGAGGATTTATTTGCAGGACATCTTGTGTCTCTACTGTAGTAGCTATCCAGGGTATTCTGGAAACTTCTCTATAGAGTTACAGTGGCGTCATGTACTCTCTTCATCATCGAAAGATCTCTTGTTTATCTCTCATCGATGCGGTATTGGTAATTTCCTCAGGAGATTGGTGATACATCATCCTGGTATAACATATAATGAAGGATTGATAGGGTAATGGTACATCCTACATCAATTCCTACATTAGGACGTAAGGATATTTGCGTCCATTTTCCCCCATATACTCAAAAGTATATGATGCAGGAGTTCCCTTGGGAAAACTTGTTTCACCATCATTTGGTCTCTGACAATGATGGATCTATGGTCAGGGCCCTACATGATATCATTATACTTGCTTACTTAAGTACATTTCAGTATTCTTTTAACATCATGCATATTTTCAAACATAAACCATCAAAACAACAGTTATAAAGAAAGAATACTAAATGTATCAAGTTTAACTCACATCAGTTATCATATGGACATCAATTCTTATCCATTTCATTACTATGATTTAAGAATAGGGTGTTCAAATCCTTAAACCATCATAAGTCATCTAATTAGCATGACCTTGATGTTGTCCATGGTTCTTGCAGCCCATCAATTTCATATGTTGCTACTTAAACTTAGGCAACATGGCATATATCACTATTCATAAAGCCTATAGTATGCTTTCAGTGAATATGATATCATAACCCTTACCTAGCTATGATCATTTCCTTATAAGAACCTACGTGGTCAATTCAATTGATAATAATAAACAATTCATCCCCTGAATCAGTAATTTATAAGTAGGAATAACCATTCAATTCAAGGTTGTACCTTCATGTCTTTTCTAAAGCTTGGTCCCCATTATATAAACCAATTAGGGTTATTCAATCCCTTTATTATAATAGGGAATAATGATTCCTTATCTCTTACTTCAATTATAAAGAACCATACTTAACAAAACCTAGAATTAGGGTTAACATACCCCCATCCTTCACTAGTTAGGATTTCCTGTTCATGTTATCAGTCCAACCCTAGCATACAACTCCACCACTCTTGAGAGTATACAAGGACATGATAAATGTTTACTTTCGATTACAAAACATATTGAAAATCATTAATGATCATTAATTCTAAGTATTAGCCGATCTCTTCTTCATATCATGTTATGACTACGTCATGCTTATTGATTTGGCTTACTCCCTTCCCAAGATGTAATAATCTACACTTATTGAGTACATTGAGTCCATTACACCCCTATTAAAGGTAATTTCTTATCACTCACTTTTGTGTCCTCTTATTTAAGTATAACGGTTTAGAGGTTCATTAAGGTATGATACCTTGGGTGGTTGAATGTGATATCTATCATATCTTGATGTATCACTTTCTCCTCCTTATTATATTTCTTGAGATAATTAGTTAATTTAGTATTAAGATATTTCTCTTATAATACTTCATTCACTAACTTAATTCTTCCCTCATATGGTGCATGTATCATACATCATAATTAACCAATTATCTCTAATGATATAGGGTTAAATATTGTTGATGTAGGATAATCCATCATCAACTATTCTAGGTATCTCCATTTTTAGGATATTATCTACATCATGCTTTGATATACGTCATCTCTAAGAGTTCTATTCCCATCCTTATTGTAAGGTGTAAGAGCATTTACTTAATCATAGAGACATTTGGATCTAAACATTATTTTATCTCTAAAATCCTTATTTATTGTGATCGTCACATTTATCATTCATAGGGTCACTAACCCTATTCTATATGCTTATAACATAATCATCTTGTATGATTGATTTAGCTACACCATACTTCAATGTGTTTACCTAGTAGACCATCTCTAGGGTTTCATAACTAATAGACCGTAGTTTAGGTTTACTATTCATCCTAATGGGGTTTCTTATAGCATCACCTCCAATTAGGGTTTCTATTCATATCACATCTCTCCTAGATTAGGTTTATGATTAATATCCCACCATTAGGAACTATTAATTCTCATTATGACATTCCCCTAGACATTAGGGTTTATTGTACTCTTCATCACATCACCCTTAATTAGGGTTTACTATGCACAATACATGTTATTACCCTTAGAATTAGAGTTTACTATTCACTTCATGGTGAATTGAGCCCATAGCATCATTATGTATGAACTTATCATCATTGATGCCTTCCAATTAGGTTAAGACTCATCTTTCATCATAACTAGGGTTTCCATGATCTCACCTTGATGGATCATACCCTAATCATGAACATTCATGCATGTTGAAGGTATTTTACTTGACTTTTATTCACCTTAGGAGTCTTCTCTCTCCTCTCACCAATAAATGATGATTACATCACTCTAGATCAGGTTAGGTCAATTCACTATTGATTAACATAAGTTAAGTCACCACTATCATGTCATTAGGGTTTTGCTTAATCAAGGGGTGTTATCTACTTGAATCTTTTAAGGGTACATTGGTAATGTTCACCATTGATCATAGCATGGTTTAATCTACTAAATACTTAACCCATTAATGTCTTTAGGTATCATTAGGGTTTGGATTAAACCACCATTGAACCATCTATGCCTTCAAGGCATTAGGTATTCTTAACCCTAAAAGTATCCAAACGGTTTCACACTTCAACCTCCAAACGGTTTTGAAACCACATGGAGGAGTTGATTGTTTGGTAACTTTGACCCTCAAGACCGTATGACACTCAAGACCATTTGACCTTAAATGGTCTTGAAACCGTTGATCATGTTGACCATTTGGACATGGTTGACTTTGAAACCGTTTGATCAAACCGCATGACCAAACCGCATGACCAAACCGCATGGGTTCAAACCGCATGAACAAAACTGCATGAGCTTCAAACGGTTTTGAAACCGTTTGAGCCCAAACGGTCTTGAGACTGTTTGGACTCAAACGGTCTTGAGACCGTTTGGTCCAAATGGCTCAAAACCGCATGGACCTAAAAGGTACATCAACACTTCCAATCGATTAGGGTTTTCAATCTTGAACCCCTCAATTGACCTCATATATATTAACCACTTATCAATTGAGCCAATTAGGGTTATCCTTAACCAATTGGACACTCAATTTACCCTCAATTGATAGCCAATTTGGGTTGGACCTAATTGAATTAGGGTTTGTAATCGATTAACCATCAACATTGATCAACATGGGTCTAGTTAAGGTTGAACCCATCAATTGTGATCCAATTTGGCCCCAACTTGGCCCAAACGGTCTTGAGATCGTTTGGACATCCTCCAAACGGTCGTGAGACCGTTTGCCCAAAGTCTCATAAAAATCCAAGTCAATTTGTTAAGGGTTGAACCCTAATTAGGTCTAAAATCAGCACTTTTAATTAATTCAACAACCCATTGTGATTGGACCCTCAATTGATCAAATTACCTTAACCCTAGACCTCCAAATGGTCTTGGGTGATCACCAAATGGTTTGAGACCGTTTGGTTGAACCCCAAACGGTTTGAAACCGTTTGGGCCTCTCAACCCAAACTTCAACAAGATTGGTCCATGAAATCAGCAATTGAACCCAGTTAGGGTTTAGGTGATTGAAGTGCCTTCAACTTGAAAATTACTTGCAATTAGATGGTGATTCTTTATAGGTGATTAATTCATGATGTGTCCAACAGATCCTCAAGTGGTCAACCCTTGGTCAAACCTCTCAAATGGTTTTGAAACTGTTTGAGTCCAAACGGTCTTGCAAACCGCATGAGATCAAATTGTTTTGAAATCGTTTGGTCCCAAACGGTTTTGCAAACCGTTTGAACCATGGGTGAAGGACCGTTTGATAAATTAGCCTAGGTAATCACGCCCATCATCATCTACCTTGAGACCAAGGTCGGTTCTTCACGGATTGCTTGCAAGATTGCAAGGAAAGATGGGGAAGAAGAAGAAGAACTAGCTACTATTTGCAAGAACAAAGATATGCATAATCAAAGCAAGAGGTTTAGAGTTATAAAACCCGCCTTAAGGTCGGTCCTAGAGCTCCACGATTCCAAGATTTCAAGCCTTTAATGGCGTATTGAGCTCCACAGGTTGGCCAAGGTCGTTTCTCCAAGAATTGGTTGGAAAGAGTCGGCTAGAAAGAGAGAACTAAGTGAGAAAAGCATAAAACCAACCTTGCTCCATGGTTTCCTCCACAAATCCGAGCAAGAAGATGGTTAATTCTTACCTAGAATAGGGTGGTCGTCTTCCTCTGCTCCAGAGCTCTGTCTTCAGTTGATTTACCAAGAAGATAAGTGAGGAAGTGAAGGGGAAACGATTCTTCGGCTTGTAAGGAAAGAACCTATATACTTTGGGTAAAATTTCATGATAAGGTCTCTAGTTCCTTGTTTTCACATCTAGGTCCCTATTCCTTTTAGGCACGTCCCTTATCCTTCTTTTTTAAGCAAAACTACTTCTAAACTAAAGACTAAAGGCAAGGAAAGTCACCTTACTACTAAGGTACATATATAAAAGGGTTTCTTTACTTACAACTTGGTGTTTCATTTACAAAGATTATCATTCTTGTTTGATTATCCAGTTGAAGTTCCCTTTCCATCATTTTTACTCTAAATGATGTAAAGAGTCATATAAGATACTCTAGAAAGTGTATTTTACAAGTTGCACCCCACATTTTGGGTAAATAGCACTTTATACCAAAATTAGGGTTTTAAGCACAAGGATTGCTCCACAAGCTGCATCTTGATGCCCAAGCTTGGGAAATCTATCATACCTCATCATATTCATTCATATGATGCCTCATCCTCAGAGGAACATCTTAACATGTGCAATTGGCAAGTTAACCCCTCTAATTGGGTAATTTGCACATAGGTCCCTATATTACAAAACAATACTACAACATTGTTTTAAAAAGGACAGAAATAGCAATATATGTTCCTCAGGAGCTTTAATTACATACCAGGAGGTAATCACAAACATCTAATTACAAATTTAAGCAAAATACCTAGGGTTAGTTCATAACTCAGGTCAGGGATGTTACAGGTATGTCCCTAGGCCACCTATCTAAGGATTAAATACCATCTTTGTTTAGTTTTTTATGGCTCATGCATGAGGATTGGTGGGTGGAAGCTATTGAGTATGGTAGAATGTTCTTAGGAGTTTGTCTCTCTAACTTCCATGGTGAAATTAGATCACCCAGTGAATGATGTGGTGAGTAATTTGAGTATATAGTTAATCTTGTCTTGTGACGGAACCACGACAATAAATCATCAAGTGTAGAAGGAACACATATACCTTACTATAATGGTTAGACAATCTTATGAATCCCTTAGGTCTTATGATGGGGCTGTGTCATTTATTCTTGAGAGTGACATGGGGAATGGTTGGTGTCATACCTCATTAAGGTTTAATAGGATTCGACCGCACGTACTAGGAAACCCTTCTTCCTCCTATACTATAAGACTAGATATGTATTTATTTTATACCACTTATATGATTGAGATATTAGAAAATGTTGGTAGACTACAATGACGATAGAATAATACTACAATTATGATGTGGTGGATAAGTGGTGGACTTGGTTCTCGAATTGATCGTTTTTGGCGCTAATTTTGGATTTTTCATTGATAGATTTTCATCATCAAACTTATTTTCATTATTATCTTATATGTACAAAAGAAAATTTTTCATATTTTATCGATGGTTTAGGAGCCAAGTCGCCACCACAAGGAAGTTTAAATTGTAGAGGAACCCTTGAAATGAAGAAGTACTTGACTGGAATGATGGACCTAAAACCCTAGTACAAGTGTGGTGTAGAGAGTATGAAGAATCCTTGGATACACAAGACCTAGGTTCACCCTTTTTGCCCCTCTAGATGATGATGATGATAATATTGATGATGATGATGTTGATGATGACAATGATGATGATAATGAGTAGATGATGATGTTGTTGGTGTTGATGATAATGATAATAGGGAAAATGATGTGGACCATGATAAAAGAATGGTGAAACAATGATAACATTGCAGGTAACCATAATGGATAAAAGCTACGCTAGTTAAGTTAATCCTAGGTCTTGTTGTAACTTTTCTAGCACAACATCTAACATAATCAGACTGATGGATGCATGACTCATGGAGACATAGCTTCACCTAGAGACTAGACCATAAGTGTGACATGAATATTATGAAATGACCCCTTACATTAAGTATACTAGAGATTTATAAATTGGTTAAAAGTATAACTTAGTATACCATACCACTACTGAATGGATTTTGGAGACGAAATCCTCTTTAAGGGGTGAAGTGGTGTAACATATTCAAATCTAAGTATATAATCAAACCTTCTCCTTTGTCTAGGCCCAATTGGATTATAATTGATTTCAAGAGTCATTTCCTTGATAAACATTAACTTGGAATAATTTTTAGTCTAAAATCATGATCAGATGATAAATATCCCTTTCCTGATATTTTAGGATCAATTAGGTATTTTTTTTATATTTGGGTTTAGTGGCACATATTCACCATTTGATAATTACTGACCCTAATATGACCCTCTAGAATCTTCTAGGATCTAAAGATGAAAGAATCTAATTTAATAAGAAATAGTATGTCACCATTGATTATTAAGAGGAATAGATACATTTGATAAATGCTCAATATAAAATTAACAAAGTCCAACATCAAATATTTTCCAAATATAAAATCAATGCCAAATATGGATTTCTCGCATCCCAAATTTCTTCGGTATAAAACTTTAAGTCCATAGGATGTTGTTTGCTTCTCCAATTTAATAATAAAGAAAATATCCATATTAAATCATGTTTAATTGACTTAGTCATTTGGTAAATGCGATTGTAATAGTGTTATGTTCATTTACTCGGTCACACCTTCTTTCTAACATGTTCATGCAGCTATGCACCCGAAGCCACACAATGGCTGTGGAAGCCACAAAGCTCTCCTACATCCTCCTCATTTTGTTTCTTCCTATTCTTCTATTTATCCCTCTACCTTCCTTTCCCTAGATCCTAGAACCCTAGCCTCCCCATCTCCACCTTGCACCCAGCCCTTAAAAGCAATATAACACTAAGAAAATCCCACAATTTCCTGGAAGCACTACTTCCTTCTCTCCCCTCTAATTCCAGTTGTTGCCACCTACCTTCACAAGGATCTAGTGCTGCCTCCATGAGCAATGAAGCCACAAGCCCACCTTCTCTCCTTTATACACCTCCATTTCAACCTCTCTAATGGTTTGCATCTAACCCCATTTTCATCCTCTATCTGTCATCCTCCTTGCTTGTGCCAAGCTGGCGAGGAGTCTGCAACATGTTACAAGCCAGAACATCAGCAAAAATCTAGATGCCATCCCTACCAGTACGATCTTGATCTCGTTCTCCCTTGTTGTGCCACCATAGAGGCCCATCACACCTCCCTACCATGGCTACAAACCTACAACCTCCAAAGAACGACACCCACCTTCCTCCTCTTTCGTTCCTCTTCCTCCATGTAACCAACCACCACCACCTGGAATGCGATGATCATCAGGTGCCACCATGCAAAATCCACAAACCCACCACCACCAGTATTGCTCATCTCTACTAGACCTTCAGTAGCTTGCGCCCAGTGTCCAAACTGCCGCCTACAACCATAAGGCCTATAGATGCTGCTGCCCACGAGCATCGGCGGTGATGCCGCCCTCATCTCTACAGCCACCAACACAAGCGCCACCCATTTGTTGCAGAGTGCAGACTCGACAACCACCACACCATCCTAATCGCTGCCTGGAAGCACCCCTCCTTCTCCTGTCTAGTGAAAATCTATCACCCTCACCTCTGGCCTCGACAACTTGTTGCCTTTGGCTTACACCTGCAACCACACCACCTACCAAACCACAATTCACCCCTTAGTTGCCGCCACCTACAGAACAACCCCCATCTCTGCTTCCATTGTCCTTCGTGACGATATTCACCTTATCCACCATGATTAGAAGCCCATCATCTCCATCATGATGTGGTTGTAGACCAGCAAGACATAACATAGTTTCCACTACACCCTCCTCTTTGCGATCAACAAACTTGCAATCAACAAGGTGAAGTCACCGCCTATGATCAACCCTTGTGGAGCAATAAGGGACTTGTATCCATCTAAATATATTATCAGTAATAACTAATGACTTGGTAAGTCATTCCTTCCCTTCTTGCATTTCATTTATTGGTAATCATCTTAGCAAGATAACATTATAAATGTGATATGGGATTAGATGATAACCTACTCCATTTCAATAGTTATCTTACTATTTTTCATAAAATTACTAATCTACATTTAATTGTGATTTAGTAAGTTGTTAAGTAGGGAATCATAAATTTTAGTAGTTTCTATAAGAAAACCTAATTTAGTTATCACATTCATGTTATGTATTATAAATCCTCGATACATATATATGTACATACACATGTTATGATAACTAGGGATGCAGAAGGATCATACTACCTATGAGATGTGAATACATTTAACCTTAGAGATATACATATATATATATATATATATATATATATATATATATATATATATATATATATATATATCAAAATGTAATGAAATTAGATGATGAAAATATGCAAGACCTAGTTTGGAGGAATAAAGACCAATAGTCACACTCATAGATAAGCTAAACACATCTAGAGTTATGTTAGAACTAGAATATATATCCAATGGATCATGCATTCACTAAATAAGATGAATAATTATAACAAGTTACCAGGTCATAAGGGCTAGGGTTAACAATACAAAAAACTATAATAGGAATGTAATCACATGTTAGATTTTATTTAACTAACATACACAATGTGTTCCTAGGATGAATACTCGACTTCTAAGATCAAGTATATCAATTGAGTTAACCACTAGTCATGAAGTTAAGGTATGTACATCCTCTGTTTTTTATTTTGGGCATTAAATGACTGAAATCCATATATCTTTTAATGAGGCATCTCTTGAATGGCTAATCCTTTTGAAAATCTAAATTTTATAGACAACTGTAGTTCTTGATATGCATCCCTTTTTATTCTTGTGATTATTAAGCTGTTATGTTCATTTGGGTCCTTGGGTCCCTCCTGCTATGTTGCCTTTATTGGAAATGACTAAAATGATAAGTCTTGCCACTCTATTATGCATGCTACATGTTTGACTAGAATATCTAGAATAGTGGTACTTATGTACAACCATACTTATATAGGGTGCACGTATTCCGCCTGGGGTGTGCGTTTCCACCCTTACTTTTTAGGTCATGATCCTATAGTATTATGGCCCTACTTTAGGTATATTTAGTCTACATTGTTATGGATGCAAATGTTTATTGTTTTAATATGAATCTATGGATGATTGTTATGGCAAGACACTCTTTATTATCATGCTTGTAATCTAAATTTAATATGCCTCATTTCTTTGTTACATTTCTCTTGAACTTACCTAATTGCAAGTAGCCCCCTTCTTGTGGGAACATCTCTTTTTGCACTTTTACCCCAATATAATGCCCAAAGTTTATTACGGTACATACTCAGCCTTTGCTGACCTATACTTGTTTCCTATGTTCTGGGTGATGTTTCCTTCCACCCAGGTTTAGGTACATTGGAAGATAAGAGATAAAAAAGATCACCAACATGACATGGACTTAAGGATAGCTTGGAATGGCCGGGTTACCCTCTGCTACTGGCTTTAGTTGTACTTAGTTCAAGTTTTTGTAAAATCACGTAATATGGTGAGGAACAATTGTATAAATGAATCATGAAGTAACATTGTAATAGTTTTGTTTCTGCCGCTTTATTATTACATGGCTCATGTATTGTATCATTTGAGTGGACCCCATTTCAAGTCCCACTCTTTACAATAGTGGAAACAACTCTTGCTCCATTTGCTAGCGTACCTCCACCTCCCCTCTCTTTAATGTTTGACTTCTTTGTAGATCCTACATATTTGAGTATATGTGAGATTGATGCGATGATTTTGAGTCGCATTTATAGACCTGTTTGATATGTGTTTTACGCTTTTATTAGTCATTTTTATGGTTAGCGTTGCATAATTCATCTATTTTGGTCTTTGCCACTATTTTATGTCAAATCCCCTTTATTTCATCATTTTGAGCATTAATTGTCAAATTATTATTATTTGTGTGAATTTATGTGATCTTGTCTTTGAATTTCAGGACAAACGAGTATTTGCTTCCGTCGATACCATCGACGGAAGTCGATACCATCGACGGAAGTCGATACCATCGACATGGTCACAAGTTGCCAGCCGAAAGGAGCAGCAAAGCGTCGATACCATCGACGCGGGTCGATGGTATCGAGTCACCTTCAGGTTGTTGGTGATGAAGCAATCGATAGTATCGACACCCCGTCGATACCATCGACACAAGGAGGCTGCAGCGACACAAAACGACAAAGTCGTCGCTAGAGGGAGGTCGATACCATCGACTCGGGTCGATGGTATCGAGACTACAACAGGCTCTCAGACGAAAAGAAATCAAGGGCTGCCGCTACCACACAGGGTCGATACCATTGACCCGCATCGATGGTATCGACGCCGTCAGATATGCGTTGGATTCAGATTGATCTCAATCGGATGACTGGAGTTAATTAACGACCTAATTAGGGACTTATACCTAATGACGGCCGGCCAAACGGTGGAGGGAGGAGGAGCCATTGCACGAGTACCGAGGAGTGAGAGATAGGAGAACGGAGGCTAGAAGTTCATCCCAGTCGATTCGGATGCCGAAGAAGACGAATTTCACCACCGAAAGGCGGGAGAGCACGTGTTCTACACAAAGGATTAATCGGTTCTTCTCCGTTCAGGGGTTTTCCCTCTCAATTCACGTTCTTCGCATGATTTCCCCTATTTATACCATGTACTTGTGTGAGATGAACATGCATGGCTAATCCCCTTCATCTTTAGGACCGGGAGTAGCCCGGGGATTCATTGTATGACAGTTTTATAATAGTAATTCATATTTTATCTCTTAAATCCGTGGTATAGTTTCGTTTTCTCCATATATTGTTATGCTTGATCACCATAATAATAACCTAATTCCCTTAATCACTTTGAAAGAAGGATTAACGGCTGAAAAGAGACGAAATCTACATTAATCGATAAATCCATTGACCAAGGTGGTGTAAAATTAATGGTGGATACTGAGAGATCGTTCGTAATGCACTTAGTTTAGGGGATAGGTTACTACGATGGTGGAACCGACCTAAACCTAAGTAGTGAAGTGCACCACGAAAGTGGGCAATTCTGTTTTCAGGCCATTACCCAGATAGAGAGAGAAGATTGAGGCATTATATAAAATCTAATACAGAGAAAACCCGCGGTGAAACCGCAATCCTAAAGACACCCTTTTGAATTGATTAAATTAACCTTTAATTGATTGTTTGTTTTGTTTTCATTTTTGTTTTCTTTTAATTTCAACAACAACCCTCAATTTGTTATTCGGCTTAGCTGATCGCAAATAGTTAGTAGGAGTCTCCAACAATTCTGAGTATCCCTGTGTTCGACTCGGGCCTCACAAGGCCTATACTACTCGACGCGTACACTTGCATTTTTGCGCACAGTAAATTTGCGTCTAGTTTTTGGCGCCGTTGCCGGGGATACAGTGAAATTGTTGGCACTTCGAGTGCTACGAGCGGCCACTCTAGGCCACACATTTTTTTTATAATTTTCATTCAACTTAAAATATTTTTAAATTGTTCGAAAATTTTTATACTCGTCACAACACTGTACTGAACTTGAATTTTCTTATTTCAGGTACTGTGTATGGTGCAGACGCGTAGTACTGACTACACGGAACGCGTACCCGAGGTTCCGCTGCAAGGACCTGAGGACGAGGATTATCAAGAGCAAGAGCAAGAAGAGGTAGACTCCGAACTTGAACCAGAAGAGATGGTCGACACACAGACCATATGGGAGAAGATCAAGGCTTCTTCCGCATCAGCTTCTAAGGGGCCTATAAAGAAGCAGGCAATCAACATACCGACATATAAGATTGATCCGGCTTTGATAAATCTGGTCAAGTTGAATGCTTTTCATGGGCTCAAGAATGAGGACCCCGTCGCGCACATCAGCCAGTTTGTTGAAAACTGTGACATGGTAAAAATCGATCGGTTTCCACAGGATGCACTGTATCTCAAGCTCTTCCCAAGTTCTTTGGCGGGAGCCGCGCGCGAGTGGCTGCATAATTTGGACGATGAGTTCGTGGAGTCCTGGGACCATATGCTGGAGGTCTTCTTTGAGAGGTTCTTCCCTCCTGAGAAGACTAACGACATGATTCGGAAGATTCATAACTTCACCCAACAGGCCGGTGAGACATATTCAGAGACCCGGGAGAGATTTCAGGTTATGCTGAGGAGGTGCCCGCATCATGGGTTGGACAAAGAGACGCAGGTGAAGATCTTCTATTTTTCTCTCTCTGAGCATGATAGGAGTAATCTGGATTCAGCTGGGTCAGGTTTCTTTCTGAATAATACAGACACCAGATGCTGGGAGATACTCAAGAATATGGCTAGAAAGCAGTCCTGGGGTGAGAGAGAAAGAGGCCCGGTAGAGCAAGTTCGAGTTGCAGGAGAGTCCAAGGCAATGAAAGAGCTGAATGAGAAGATGGATCTTCTCGCCAAGAAGCTAATGCAAAAGGAGGAAAATGAGTCTGAGGATGAGGCTCAAGTCAAATACATGAGACAACAGCAAGGATATAGGAACAATGACTATTCATGGAGAAAAGATAAAAAGTTCTCGTGGAAGGATCCAAATAATTTTTTGCAGGATCCGGATGCCAAACCCACGCCAGTAGCAGAAGATAAGAGCACGGAGCTGCTCAATCAGGTTATAAAGCAAAATCAAGAGCTAATGAATACGTTTGGCCAGCAAATCAAGCAGCAAGGAGAGTTCATGAATCAATTTGGGCAAACATTGCAGAGACATGGGGCTCAAATGAGGACCATTGAGACATCTATGGAACAGATGGCAGCCGAGATCGCCAGTTTGAAGAAACCGGCACATCCAGTTTTTCCGGGGAATACCAATGTTCCCGGGGGAAATTAGCAAGCAAAGGCTATTCTGCTAAGAAGTGGCAAGAAATTGTTGAATCCAAGGGCCGAGGAGACAAGCACACCACAAACTGAAGAAGAAGGTAAATCCAATGAGGAGCAGCCCATACCAGTCACAGAGCAGGTTGAGGACACAACTGTAGATGATACTGAAGAACAGGTTGCAGAGGAGGAATCTCAGAAAAAGACGCCTTATGTGCCACCTCATCAAAGGGCAGAAGCTGTTCCGGTCCCGTATCCAAATAGTGCTAAGGCGAGGAAGGCAGATGCGCAGTTCAAGAAGTTCTTAGACACTTTTAGGAAACTTTCAGTCAATATCCCTTTACTGGAAGCTATTGAGCAAATTCCTTCATACGGGAAGTTTCTAAAGGATGTCATAACCAAAAAGAGGAAAATTCTGGATATAGAGGTTGTCGTGCTAAAGGAGCCAGTGAGTGCCTTCATCATGGGCACTTTACCGCCAAAGAGGCAAGATCCCGGGTGCTTTAACATTTCTTGTTATATTGGGAAGTTTAAACTCGGTGAAGCATTATGTGACTCAGGGGCAAGCATCAACTTGATGCCCCTTTCTACATTTAAAAAGTTGGGATTGAAGGAGTCACGGCCAAGCAATATGACGATTCAATTGGAAGATAACTCTGTGGTAAAACCTTATGGAATATGTGAAGATGTGTTAGTGAAGGTGGATAGATTTGTCTTTCCGGCAGATTTTGTAGTCATGGAGATGCAGGATGAACATGGCAACGAGTTGTTACTTGGACGTCCTTTCCAAGCTACATCCGACATGATCTTAGAGATGGGGAGAGGTCGCTTGACCTTGGGCATAGTTGATGACCGCTTTGAGATGGTCATGCCTTCTAGTACTGCGTCATCTAAAGCAAAGGAACAATGCAATATGGTAAAACATCTGGATAGTAATATTTCACTCTATCCTGGGAAGCCATTTCTGGACATGGCTCATGTGATGAGCAAGGTGGACAATGGAACTTTGGCTGTAGATATCATGGAGCAGACCAAAGTAGTTTCTTTGTGCAAAGCTGTGGGGTTCCCGAATGATGAGAATGAGGACATTCCCCTTTCTCTGGAGGATGATGTGATTTCTATTTCTGTTTCTGATGCATTTCCAGAATTACCATTGGAGGCGTGTTTGTTAAACATTGCACATGATTGGATGCAGAGCAATTCACTCAAGGAGTGCGCTAAAATGCTTCAGATGCTTCCATGCTTCTATGTGAGGCACTATGAAGATTTAGGTGAACTTCCCCCACCGCTTCAATCATCTTTGATCAGCCCGTCGGATCTTGAATTAAAGCCGCTGCCACCGCATCTCAAATATGTCTTCCTAGCTGAGGAAGATAAGTTACCAGTGACCATTTCTGCCTATTTGAGTGCGGATGAGGAGGAGAAACTGTTGATAGTGCTGAAGAACCACCGGGGAGCCTTTGGGTGGTCCGTTGCAGATATCAAGGGGATTTCCCCTACTCTATGTCAGCACAAGATTCGGCTCGAGGAGGGAGCCAAGCCCATGATTCAACCTCAACGACGTCTCAATCCAAGCATGATGGAGGTTGTGAAGAAGGAGGTCATTAAACTTCTTACTGCAGGTATTATTTACGCCATATCAGACTCGACATGGGTGAGTCCCACACAGGTAGTCCCTAAGAAGGGGGGAATTATTGTCACCCATAATTTGCTAAATGAACCTGTCACCACTCGATTGGTAACCGGGTGGCGAGTTTGCATTGACTACCGCCGTTTGAATGCCGCCACGCTAAAGGATCACTTTCCTTTATCGTTCATTGATCAAATCTTAGAGCGTCTTGCCGGTAGATCGCATTTCTATTTTCTTGACGGGTACTCGGGGTACAACCAGATCTCGATTGATCCTTCGGATCAAGAGAAATCTACTTTCACTTGTCCCTATGGGACATTCGCGTACCGCCGCATGCCTTTTGGTTTATGTAATGCACCGGCGACGTTTCAACGCTGTATGCTCGCCATATTTTCTGACATGGTAGAGCGTTGTCTCGAGGTTTTTATGGATGACTTTTCGGTGCATGGTGCATCGTTTGATGAATGTCTCTATAATCTAGACAAAATTTTACAGCGCTGTGAGGACACACATTTGGTCCTCGATTGGGAAAAATGTCACATGATGGTGAATGAGGGAATAGTGCTAGGACATAAGGTTTCTAGTAAAGGTTTAGAGGTGGATCCAGTAAAAATTGAGGTCATTTCCAAATTGCCCCCACCAAATTCTGTAAAAGGGGTAAGAAGTTTCTTGGGACATGCCGGGTTCTATCGACGATTTATAAAAGATTTTTCTAAAATCGCGAAACCTCTATCTGAGCTTTTGGAGAAAGATGCGGTTTTTTATTTCAATGATAAGTGTCTACATGCGTTCGAAGTGTTAAAAGAAAAGCTAATTTCTGCACCGGTTGTTCAAACACCGGATTGGACAAAACCCTTTGAACTAATGTGTGACGCTTCAGACTTTGCGGTAGGAGCTGTGTTGGGGCAGCGGGTTGACAATAAGCCCGCTGTGATTTTCTACGCTTCAAAGACCTTGAATGATGCCCAATTGAATTATACAACTACGGAAAAAGAATTACTCGTCATTGTTTTTGCTTTTGAAAAATTCCGGCAGTATTTAGTTGGATCTAAAGTAGTTGTATTGACTGACCATGCCGCAATAAAATACTTAATGGAGAAAAAAGACGCAAAGCCTAGACTCATTAGGTGGATATTGCTCTTATAAGAATTTGACATCGAAATCAAGGATAAATCTGGGATTGAAAATGTTGTTGCGGATCATTTGTCTAGGTTAGAAAGGGTGGATGAAAAAGATTTACATATACCCATAACCGAGACGTTTCCGGATAACTTTTGAAAATTAACTCTAAAGATCCTTGGTTCGCTGAGATTGTAAATTATTTGGCTTGCGGGATCATCCCGGAAGATTGGTCGTATCAGGAGAAGAAAAGATTTTTTCATTCTTTACGATATTATTTTTGGGATGACCTGATTCTTCTTAAGAAATGCAAGGACGGTATCCTACACAGGTGTGTGCCTGAGGTGGAGTACGAGAGCGTTCTCCAACATTGCCATGCATCACCTACGGGAGGACACCACGCAAGCTCGCGCACGACAGCTAAGGTTTCGGAAAGCGGCCTTTATTGGCCAACATTGTTTCGAGATGCCTATGAGTTTGTGAGACAATGTGATTCCTGCCAATGAGCCGGTAATATTTTGAAGCGACAGGAGATGCCCCTGAATGTGTTTCAGGAAGTGGAGGTATTTGATTTGTGGGGCATAGATTTCATGGGACCCTTTGTGTCCTCGAACTCCAATTTATACATTTTATTAGCAGTTGATTATGTGTCGAAGTGGGTGGAAGCAATACCCACAAGGACTAATGATTCCACTATAGTGTGCAGATTCGTGAAAGAAAGTATTTTCTACAGGTTTGGAGTACCCCGAATGATAATCAATGATGGGGTACGCATTTTAGGAATCAAAAGTTTTCGACATTATTGAAAAAATATGGGGTCAAGCACAACATAGACACCCCATATCACCCACAGACCCACGGGTAGGTGGAGGTCTCAAACCGTGAAATTAAGAAGATTCTAGAGCGTACGGTGGCATCCACGAGGAAGAACTGGAGTTCCCTACTACCGGATGCATTGTGGGCATATAGGACGGCTTACAAAACACCTATAGGCACCACGCCTTTTAGGTTGGCGTATGGCCGGGCTTGTCATTTGCCGGTTGAGTTGGAGCACAAGGCCCATTGGGCGCTTAGAAGGCTAAATCTGAGTTACAATGAAGCGGGGAGAAAGAGGATGCTTGAATTGAATGAGTTGGACGAGCTAAGGATGACGATGTATGAGAACGCACAGATATACAAGGAGCACACAAAGCTGATCCACGATCGCCACATCGAGTTGCGCACATTCAAGAAGGGAGATAGTGTTTTGTTGTTCGACTCATGACTCAAGTTGCATCCCGGGAAGCTCAAATCCCGGTGGAGTGGACCGTTTGTGGTGGAAGAGGTCAAACCACACGGCGCGATCTTAGTGCGTGATGGTGATACCATGTTTTTGGTGAATGGACAAAGGTTGAAGCTCTATTTTGGGGAGAATTACAAGAGGAAGGTGAATGAGGTCAAACTCATTTCACTTTTGGAGGATTGAGATGCCCGGAAGCAGTCTAGCCTAAGACGTTAAATAAGGGTGCTTGTTGGGAGGCAATCCAACCATCGGTACATTAGGATAGTTTATTTATAATCGTAGGGTGCTTTATTTTTGTTCAATTTTTAGTGTAAAGAAGATACCTTGATCCGTTTGTTCATTGTGCAGGCTGAGGCAGAGTCGATACCATCAACACACTGGTCGATGGTATCGACAAGGGTACATGTTGACGACTACAAATTTCGTTCTGCGTCGATACCATCGACGGCCTCGTCGATGGTATCGACATACCTACAGGTGGTCGAGAAGGAAAAGTCGATAGTATCAACACAGGCATCGATACCATCGAGATCTCTGGAGAAGTTCAGACTGATATGTCACAGTCAACTCGATACCATCGACGGCCATGTCGATGGTATCGACATGGGTACAGGTTGAAATGCAAAGTGGCGGTGTCGCAATGAAGACAAGTCGATACCATCGACCCGATTCGATGGTATTGACCATCCATGTCACCGATCCGCACAAACAAATTGATGGCGATCGCAGCTTCCACGTCATCGATCCGGGTGCAGTGTTGATACCATCGACCCATGTCGATGGTATCAACACGTCAGCAATCTGGGTTTCAAGAATCCAGCAATCGACGACCGTCGATACCATGTGAGGGGCGGATAGCATCGACCAGTGTCGATACCATCGACTCGCGTCGATGGTATCGACGGGTCAACAGTAGCACCGGCCAAGTCTATATAAGGAGATTCATTACGTCATTTGACGTCACACCTTCAGAGAGATCTCCCCCCTTTGCACCGAGCACTCCCCCGAGCCATCCAAGCCGACGAAGAGCAGCACCTCCGCACCGAGTGAAGGTCTTCATCGAGCCGAGATTTCATTCTCCAATCTTCACCGAGCTCTTTCTCTAATCCCTTTTCTCTCGCAACGATGGTGCATGTCGCTGGAGTGTAATCCTCTCGCGTGAATCCGATGGATATCACGGAGTTCGTGCCACCTCCGCCCGCGTCGGTAGCACGCCCGCGCTTGATCCACCCTTCTACGGAGGTGAAGAAGATGTATGAAGAGATCTTGAAGAGGAAGATGGAGCCTACCCGGTATGTGGATCGGGAGATGATCCGAAATCTCGGATTTGAGGCCAACTTGGCCTACGTTCTGCAGGGGCAGGTGAAACGCACAAGCCGGAGGCCCGATGAGTTACAGTACCATGCTGATGGCCAGCCATTTTTTGGCGAGTGGCCAACCTACAAAGAGTTGGTGGCAGAGTTCATGGCATCACTTGATGTCTGCGTCATGCCCAACGACGTCGTAGCCACCGATCGTGAGTGGATCTTGGTCCGGGTGTCTTTCCAGTTGTACAACCACGACTACACCCTCACGCTCAAGCAGTTCAACAGGATTTTTAACTGGAGCCATTCTCAGTATGATCACCGCCGACTGGACAACCGCACCGATTACGACAAAATCTTCGCCGAGCTGGTGACGGTGCCGGTGGGCAAGTCAGTGAGCTACCACAATGCTGCAGTAGCGAATTTCGAGCACCCATTCGTCTGGGTACTACACCGGATGTTGAGTTCTACACTTTTTGCTCGTGGCGATCTGGTGCTGAGAAAATTCCAGGAGACAGATCTTTTCTTCTTATATCAGCTCCTGAAGCGCCAAGAATGCAACTGGGGCGCTTTCTTCCTGCAGCGGGTCCTGGCGGTGAAGAGGAGTACAAGGAAGGCCCCGATTCATTTCGGCGGGCTCATCACCCAGTTGGCACATTACCTCGGGCTCAACTTCTCTACTATGACTCCACTTTCCACTAAGAGCAAGGTGAATGTGCAACATCTGCACCGTTCTAACCTTATTCTCCTGCGGGATGGTTTGGCGTATGCACACTGCCACATCAACCATGCTTACCAGGAGTGTGCGCTGCCCGATTCAGTCTTCCACATCGACGGTGCGCAGCATTTCCGGTGGCCAATCATAGCCATCGTAGACTCCGATGAAGAAGGCGGTGACGACGGACAGGACGACGAGGCTGAGGAGGAAGAGGAGGCCTTTACACCTCTTCGCTCACAAGTAGCACCTCGGAAGCGTCCTCGGATGCATCCGGGTGCGGCTTCATCATCACAGCCTACGCCACCTCCACCACAGCCCTCGCAGCCAAGCGAGGATGCCTATTCCATGCAAGGCATGTACACGATGCTGCAGGATATACAGCAGGCGCAGCAGCAGCAAATGGGGATGTATATCGGTATTCAAGACACTACGAACCGGATACTGGACAACCAAAGGGAGATGTTCGAGAATGAGCGCCTCCTCCTTGACAACCAACAACAGATACATGATCGGTTGTATCGGATGGAGATACAGTAGGAGCCCTTCTACGACCATTATTGGAGCCAGAGTTAATTTGGAGGCTATCCACAACCTCCACCCAGGGCCCAGTTTGATCCAAGCTTCCAGGGGAGTATCCTTCTTGGGACCCTACGGCTCTGCAATACCCGCCTCCGCCTCCACAGGAGTGATCTGGTATCCCTGTTCCAATCTTTAAGTTTGTTTTTGACTATGAGGCCATAGTCGAATTCAAGCTTAGGGGGGGTAGTTGGAACAAGTTTATCTTTTATTGTTTTCAGTTTTTAATTTTCTTGTTATTAGCTTCTTGCAATTTTAGCTTTTGTAGGATCCACATGCTATCTAGTGGAATTGTGGATGTCATAAAATTGTGTCATCTCAATTAATAGTGCATGGGAAATTCAAGGGAAATTTGAAATTTTTGTGTCTTTGGACAACTTGTTTTGTTTTGACCTTGGGCACATATCCTATGGAAAATGATTGGTTATGTCAACTTTAAAACAACATTTCATAATTGTACTCCTAATAATTCATGAAAGTGGACGGAAATGGTTGTTTGAGCCTAAACTGACCAAATGGTAATGAGACTTTAATTGGATGTAAGAGAGAGAACCCTCTAAACTACTACACAGGTCAGTAAGGAGGGACGCATAATATCTTTCTAAGGTTCAGTCATCTAGTCTTGTGATCGTTCCACTTCATTTTTCCATAATCCACCCAAGAATTGGAAGTAAAGTGCAGTTTTAATTCCTTTTGTTTTCATAACATCTAGATAGGACTTGCATTGCAACTTTCCATATGTTTTGCATAAAAAAAGTATAGTGATTCATGCACATTACCCTTAGGTGCATGCCATGTAGTTGCATTCATAATTTTCATGCATAAAGTACATCATGTATCTCAATTTTTCTCCAAATGGTGAATTAAATTGTTCCATACCTTATAAATAGTGCAAATTTTTTAGTATGAAGCAAATAAGCCAATAAAATGGTCATTGTCAATTATGGATATAAGGGATGGAAAAAAATAGAAAAAAATATCTGAAAAATCTGCATAATGAAAAAAAAGAGTTATTTAGAAGCAATTAGAATAAGAAGGAGAAAGGAATGTGATATCACCTGCATTTAAAGAATAATTGAGTACATGATGTAGCTTAATTAGATGGCCGTCTCGTATTGAGATGGATGGATAGTTAGTACATGCATCATTCCACCTAATTTTAGGCATTAGGGCATTTCTCATGTGCATTTGCATCATATAGGACATTTTTGTTTTATGCAGGTTGAAACTGTACAATACTTCCACTTTCTTCCATGAGCCACCCATTTTCATCCACCTGTTGCTCAGATTGGTAGGCCACTGTGAATTTCTCCTCACTAATGAATATCAAGAGAACTGCTTCCATGTAGATGGTAGTTAGGGCGAGCAACGTAGTATAGGCGATCACAAGATGCACCAAGTCTGAACCGGCGAGTTTTATTATGCTAACTGCCTTATGTGATAGTGTTCATTAGTTTTGAGGCCAATTTCTTTTATTGATGATTACTGTCACCGTCAGGGTAATTACTGTTCTGTTGTTAGAGAAGGCCGGTTTGTGAATGTCCGGTGGGAGTCATATGGGATGTTGATGTGGTGTGTTGTTTTTCAGTTGACATTTGCAATTCTATTCTAAGGATTAGTTGCTCGAGGGCGAGCAACGTTCAAGCTTAGGGGAGTTTGATGCGATGATTTTGAGTCACATTTATAGACCTGTTTGATATGTGTTTTATGCTTTTATTAGTCATTGTTATGGTTAACGTTGCATAATTCATCTATTTTGGTCTTTGCCACTATTTTATGTCAAATCCCCTTTATTTCATCATTTTGAGCATTAATTATCAGATTATTATTATTTGTGTGAATTTATGTGATCTTGTCTTTGAATTTCAGGACAAACGAGTATTTGCTTCCGTCGATACCATCGACGGAAGTCGATACCATCGACATGGTCACAGGTTGCCAGCCGAAAGGAGCAGCAAAGCGTCGATACCATCGACGCGGGTCGATGGTATCGAGTCACCTTCATGTTGTTGGCGATGAAGCAGTTGATAGTATCGACACCCCGTCGATACCATCGACACAAGGAGGCTGCAGCGACACAAAATGACAAAGCTGTCGCTAGAGGGAGGTCGATACCATCAACTCGGGTCGATGGTATCGAGACTACAACAGGCTCTCGGACGAAAAGAAATCAAGGGCTGCCGCTACCACACAGGGTCAATATCATCGACCCGCGTCGATGGTATCGACGCTGTCAGATATGTGTTGGATTTAGATTGATCTCAATCGGACGGATGGAGTTAATTAACGACCTAATTAGGGACTTATACCTAATGACGGCCGGCCAGATGGTGGAGGGAGGAGGAGCCATTGCACGAGTATCGAGGAGCGAGAGAGAGGAGAACGGAGGCCAGAAGTTCATCCCAGTCGATCCGGACGCCGAAGAAGATGGATTTCACCACCGAAAGGCGGGAGAGCACGTGTTCTACGCAAAGGATTAATCGGTTCTTCTCCGTTCAGGAGTTTTCCCTCTCAATTCACGTTCTTCACATGATTTCCCCTATTTCTACCATGTACTTGTGTGAGATGAACATGCGGGGCTAATCCCCTTCATCTTTAGGACTGGGAGTAGTCCGGGGATTCATTGTATGACAGTTTTATATTAGTAATTCATATTTTCTCTCTTAAATCTGTGGTATAGTTTCATTTTCTCCATATATTGTTATGCTTGATCAACATAATAATAACCTAATGCCCTTAATCACTTTAAAATAAGGATTAACGGTTGAAAAGAGACGAAATCTACGTTAATCGATAAATCCCTTGACCAAGGTGGTGTAAAATTAATGGTGGATACTGAGAGATCGTTCGTAATGCACTTAGTTTAGGGGATAGGTTACTACGACGGTCGAACCGACCTAAACCTAAGTAGTGAAGTACACCACGACAGTGGGCAATTCTGTTTTTAGGCCATTACCCGGATAGAGAGAGAAGATTGAGGCATTATATAAAATCTAATACAATGAAAACCCGCGGTGAAACCGCAATCCTAAAGATACCCTTTTGAATTGATTAAATTAACCTTTAATCGATTGTTTGTTTTGTTTTCGTTTTTGTTTTCTTTTAATTTCAACAACAACCCTCAATTTGTTATTCGGCTTAGCTGATCGCAAATAGTTAGTAGGAGTCTCCAATAATTCCGAGTATCCCTATGTTCGACTCAGGCCTCACAAGGCCTATACTACTCGACGCGTACACTTGCGTTTTTGCGCACAGTAAATTTGCGTCAGAGATCCACATCCAATATCTAATACCCATCCTGAGAAGGTAGATAGATTTATTTCTATAACATGTATACCTAAAGTGGAGATCTCCATTTCATGCTTCTTGTTCTTCAGTTCTTGAAGTAGAGAGGATAATTTCTCTTTGAATGTGCATGATGATGACAATGATGACAATTGATTCCTTTCACCACAACATTTTTTTATTTAACTATATAAGACTTCTATCCAGCCTTAGAACATTTATCAACTTTGCCTTTTCCCTTTAATTTTTTATTTTCATTGTTGCCCATCAGCACAAAATTGGGTTTGTCTTTCATTTGCCTCTCAGTTATTCTCAACATGCCAAACATCTTTGTTAATGACAAAATTATTGATGTTGTAATTCATGACAAATTTGTTTGTACGAATCTAGCAACATTCTAGAACTACATCTATGGTAAACACTTGATCCAAAGGAAATCACATTTTTACAAGACATTCCACATACTAGAACAACTTGAGTACATGGGGTCCAACTAGATCTTCTTCTATCATTTGACACATAAATAGTGCCTTGGATTCAACATACCTCCCTTGTCTTACTTATTCTTGATATAAGTTTTTGAAATGTGTTATCATATCAATAACATCCATGTTCTCATGTTGCTTCTAAAGCAATTCATGGAGCAAAGGATAAGACATTTGATGTCCATTGCATCATTAGAATGCTTCTTATGAGCTTCCCTTTCTTCCCTAGGTGCATTATAGTTGGTTCATTAGGTATTGGGGAGTCTAGGACACAGAGCTTGCTCTCATGTGTGAGAAGAATCATGAGTGTCCTAACCTAGTCATTGAAGTTATTCCCAATTAGGTTATTCTTTTCAAGGAAAAATCACAATGAGAAAGGGTTATTTGTGTTTTCCATCGATCAACATGAAAAAATATGTCCACAAGTAAATAAATTGCTTTGAGAATTAACTTCAATTAAAAAATCATTTTATAGAATTAATTTGGACTTAATAGTTATGTCCCATGATTTTATTTCAAACTAATAACCCTCACTATTTATTTGGAAAAATTACATCAAGAAAACTTTTAGTGAGACAATATCTAAGATACATTAAGTAATGACTCAACCAACCTTGATGCTCACAACTTAATTATTAAGGACGTTAATAATTACTAATTGTATTCTTGGATAGATGGATGCACAACTTTGTGTCAATAATTCATCATATCTAGTTAAGTCACCTACTTAAGTCAGACTTAAGATTCAATATAATATTATATGAACCATATTTTTCCAGACCCACATATCTATTCTCATAATTCCATGAGATAGATAGTGCCACGTGTTGGCATGCTCACACTTTTTTGATAAAGATTTTCATGTGTATCGCTCATCTAAAATCATCTAAGACTTAATATTTATTTGAGGAGTTTAATTATATACATATATATTCATATGACACATACTTATAATATGTTCCATATAAACATTATAATAATAATTCACAATCATAATCATGCAACATATAACACTGCTTATGTCCAGACTAATCTAATCCTAAGAAACTACAAAGGATTATCATACATATAAGTTATATAGCATCACATGCATCTCAACCTGAATTTGTATGATACAACGACTCCATGGACCCTCCTTGAATCTTCATGGTTGCCTCGTTATGCTATTCTATTCCTATCTCTAATACATCATATGTATAAACCTTGAGTTACATTCAAGGGAATTAAGAAGGAATAGAAACCATTACATGTGGAATAAAAGAAAGAAGGCTTGACATGCTAGATGAATACCTATCAACCAAAAAATGTTCCATCCATATCAAACACACACAAAGGTATTGGCCATAACCATGCACACATCTTCGAAACATAACAATTTTCAATTGCGACATTTATGATTTGTAGAGACATCATATCTTCTATATATGCATATATATGAAGATTGTATCTTTTAGTGTGGGACACTCACCATGCAATATATGTGGAGTTATATGGACATGTATGTTAATAGTTAATCATTCACATCATATGTAATAGTACAAGCAACATAAAAATAAATCCAATAAAATCAATCTTGACTCAAAATATATCAAGCACACAAAAACCCTGGTCATCATACCCTTATATATATATGAAAGAAAGTGAAGTACAATGTCTAATATGTCTTAGAAAAAAATGAAATATTAGCCATTTTTCAACAACCACCTCTATACAATTGATTGGGCAATTAGAGTCAATTTGATTGGTCGACCACTCAGTCTAGTTGGCCCATTAGGCTATTCACACGATCAGTTGGAACCCTCCTAGTCGATTGACCAAATTGAGTCTGTCAACCAATCAACATGGTCCAGTTAGTCTTGTATCTAGTCTAGTCACACAATCAGCCTGGACTTGCTAGCCCATCAATGACTTAATTAATTTCTCAAACCTTTTAGAAGTCAATCAATGATATGCCCATGATTGTGCTCCTCTTCCTTATGCATCCTTTTGCGTGTGACCCATAGGCTCCAAATTATGTTGGTAGTGATACCATATATCTTGGTAAGTTGGTTAATGAAGTCAGTTCTATTCAGTGTACTGCTACTTATATCAGTTATCTACTTTATCCGTTCTAGCTTTCTTGAAGTTTTTATAGTTCGATGGGGAGTTATGTTTCTTGTTGGGACTGTGTGTCTCATCCCGCTGGTTTTAAACCTTTTTAGGTGATCGTGCTAGATATGGTGGTGGTTGTGATTTGGTAGTCTTTTAGTAGAGTCCTAGAGTCATCCATGTACTCTCAGTTCTTTCGAGGTGTTTTGATGAGGTTTCACGATGTATAGTTGATGTAGCTTGTTTATCCAGTGGTTGGCCTGTTGTGGTCTATTCTGTATTTAAATAGGTGGTGAACTCTTGTGCTTATGGGACAACTAGATCCTATGAGATGTGGACATGTATCAAGTTTATGTATATTCATATAACACGTTTCCTTACATGATGTGGATCTCGATGTAATAGTTCTTTTCTTATCTGCTTTCCGCAATCAATTTTAGTTAGCCTGTATTTTTGGTAATATGATGGTTATGGCGGTTCCGCACATTTTCATGTGGCATTTCGTTGTCTGTGTGATAGTGGGATGCCACATTCCACATACTAGGACATCTTGAGTACACGAGGTCCAACTAGATCTTCTTCTATCATTCGACACTTGAATAGTGCCTTGGATTCATCATACCTCCCTTGTCTTACTTATTCTTGATATAAGTTTTCGACATGTGCTATCATATCAATAACATCCATGTTCTCATGTTTCTTATAAAGCAATTCATGGAGCAACAGATAAGACATTTGATGTCCATTACATCATCAAAATGCTTCTTATGAGCTTCCCTTTCTTCCCTAGGTGCATTTAGAGTTGGTTCATTAGGTACTGGTGTGTCTAGGACATAGAGCTTGCTCTCATGTGTGACAAGAATTATGAGTGTCCTAATCTAGTCATTGAAGTTATTCCCAATTAGGTTTTTCTTTTAAAGGAAAAATCATAGCGAGAAAGGGTTATTTGTGTTTTCCATTGATCAACATGAAAAAATATGTCCACGAGTCAATAAATTGATTTGAGAATTAACTTCAATTAAAAATCATGTTATAAAATTAATTTGGACTTTAATAGTTACGTCCCATGATTTTATTTCAAACTAATAACCTCACTATTTATTTGGAAAAGTTACATCAAGCAATCTTTTAGTGAGACAAAATCTAAGATACATTAAGTAATGACTCAACCAACATTGATGCTCACAACTTAATTATTAAGGACATTAGTAATTACTAATTGTATTATTGGATAGATGGATGCACAACTTTGTGTTAATAATTCATCATATCTAGTTAAGTCACCTACTTAAGTCAGACTTAAGATTCAATATAATATTATATGAGCCATATTTTTCTAGACCCACATATCTATTCTCATAATTCGACGAGATAGATAGTGCCACGTGTTGGCATGCTCACACTTTTTTGATAAAGATTTTCATGTGTATCACTTATCTAAAATCATCTAAGACTTAATATTTATTTGAGAAGTTTAAGTATATACAAATATATCCATACGACACATACTTATAATATGTTCCATATACACATTATAATAATAATTCACAATCATAATCATGCAATATATAACACTGCTTATGTCCAGACTAATCTAATCCTAAGAAAACACAAAGGATTATCATCCATATAAGTTCTATAGCATCACATGCATCTCAACCTGAATTTGTATGACACAACAACTCCATGGACCCTCCTTGAATCTTCATGGTTGCCTCGTTATGCTATTCTATTCCTATCTCTATTACATCATATGTATAAACCTTGAGTTACATTCGAGGGAATTAAGAAGGAATAGAAACCATTACATGTGGAATAAAAGAAAGAAGGCTTGAGATGCTAGCTGAATACCTATCAACCAAAAAATGTTCCATCCATGTCAAACACACACAAGAGTATTGGCCATAACCATGCACACATCTTCGAAACATAACATTTTTCAATTGCGACATTTATGATTTGTAGAGATATCATATATTCTATATATGCATATATATATGAAGATTGTATCTTTTAATGTGGGACACTCACCATGCAATATATGTGGAGTTATATGGACATGTATGTTAATAGTTAATCATTCACATCATATGTAATAGTATAAGCAACATAAAAAGAAATCCAATCAAATCAATCTTGACTGTGAATATATCAAGCACACAAAAACCCTAATCATCTTACCCCTATATATATGAAAGAAAGTGAAGTACAATGTCTAATAAGTCCTAAAAAATGAAATATTAGCCATTTTTCAATAACCACCTCTATACATTTGATTGGGAAATTAGAGTCAGTCTGATTGGTCGACCACTCAGTCTAGTTGGCCCATTAGGTTATTCACACGATCAGCTGGAACCCTCCTAGTCGATTGACCAAATTGAGTCTATCAGCTAAACAACATGGTCCAGTTAGTCTTGTATCTAGTCTAGTCATGCGATCAGCCTGGACTTGCTAGCCCATCAATGACTTAATTAATTGCTCAAACCTTTTAGAAGTCAATCAATGATATGTCCATGATTGTGCTCCTCTTCCTTATGCATCCTTTTGCGTGTGACCCCATAGGCTACAAATTATGTTGTTTGTGATACTAGTAATCAAGTTACAATTCTACAAATAATGACTGGCATCTAGAAAGACTTTATTTCCATCCAAGTTATTGGAGAAGTTAGATAACAACTTCAACCTAGTATTGTGATTAGTGTCATAGTGATTGTATAATCCGTTCATCACAAATATCTAGATTGAAATTGAGGCATGAAAATTCATCCTCTTATCATTTAATCTATGGTCCTTTAGCTAGATCATAGTATTCGAAATATTGGGAGCTCAATGTCATATATTGACTCACATGAGCTATCGCTTATCAAGTATGTGGTGTATCACTCCTAATGGAAGGAAAATTCCATATAAATTTCTCATAGTATTTCCATGTGTCATAGTGTGCCCAATCACCATCTTTCTAGCGACTTATACTCCAGTCATGTTGGGCTAGTGTCAAAGTACATAGAACAACATGTGACTACCATAGTCACTTCAGGTCTACGAGCACAGTCACCATTTCCACTTTGAGATATGACTTTGACATGTCATTATATGAGTTCCATGTATCAATATGAAGGTGAGTCTATCTAGTACTAGAACTTACTCTCTACAAAGTGCCCATGTATCTAAGTTGATATCTGTAACGACCCCGCCTCCCGGTAACCCCCAATTAAGGGAGACCTGGAAGTCAGAGCCATTAACCAATTTACAGGATCAAAGGTTCAACAAATAATCAATGATAATTATAAAATTCTACTACTAAACTGAATATTGGCAGGAAAAATTAAACTTTGTTTACCGTTGAAAAACTTGGAGATTCTAAGTACCCACTGCTTGAATCTACTCTATCTAATCCTCCTGGCACTTTACTTTTTATTTTTGGCAATGTGACAATTTACTGTTTGTTCCTTTAGGATTTATACCTAAAACGCCGACAAACAAAAACACGATCAGCACAAAGCTGGTATGTGGGGGATCACAAAAATTGGTTCAACTATAGTAACAAGGTAGGTAACCAATTATCATTAAACAATCAAATTACATTTTAAGTAGTACTACTCAATCCCTTCCTATCCCTTATCCCTGTAGTGTCCCTACAGTGGACATGGATACCACCATTCTCACTTGGTGGATCTTCATTATACCCTGCATGATCCTACCTGGTAGGTAGACCAATACCTAGGGTTGAGTTGCATGGCACTCCCCGTAGGAAGTCCAATCTCTAACTCGATATGACTTGATGGACCTACCTCCTTGGTAGCCATTTACTAAGTCATTTACGGACCCGATGGCCTACCCCATTGGTAGCCTTTTACTAGGTCACCCATCAAACTATAGGAGGGACTAAGATCTGAGCTAGTAGGCATAACTTCTTATGTGATAATCATATTCACTTTATAATTTGCTTGAATTAAAACATCCAACAGTTTAATTCAGTTCATGATGAAAACATCGAAAAAATCCCGGAAAACTACATCGGTTAGTCATAAGCGTAACCACATACCTGTTATGTAGGCTTGAATGCAGAATTAACTTAATCAACCAGGAAATCAAGCAAGCACACACACAAGCCCCTGAAAAAGGCATTTAATTCCTCTATTATTAATCATGTCATTATGATTCAATAATTCTAAGGGTTTCCTAGGTTATTTGCCCTTTTTAGGGTTTTGACCATTATTAGGGTTTTATTTCCTTTTTATTGCTTTTACCTTATTTTTATCAAATTATACATCAAACCCTAATTTTCTTAATTTATCATCCATCAAGATTCCTAAGATCAGACTTAGTCCATTAAACCCTAATTTCGAATTACTTTATCGTTTCTTTTCTTAATTAGGGTTTCCAACTTTTTAAAACCACATAAACCCTAAACTTGTAATTCTATCATCAAAACAGGTTAATAATTCTCTAAAATAGAAAATAAGTTAACCATACTCAAATTAACTTAATTGCAAGATTAATTACCCTTTTTATCAACAATTAGGGTTTTTATCCACAAATTAACCCTTTTTCTATTCTAGAAATATACTTTTACAAAACGAGTCAGATTCTGGGTCTCAAACTATTTTTATTAAATCCCTCATATTTTTCTGGTCATTTTTCATGTATTAAGTTTTTCCATCCGAGCTTCCTAGCTCTAGATATAATTTTTCTAAGATAAACCCTTTTTTTAATCAAATTATTGACTAATTAAGAAAATCGTAGATCGCACGATCAATGGTCCGGTGGTCCACTTAGGATCCAGCGGCCATGATTGCATGCTCTTTAAAACACAACCAAACGATGTAAAGGACAGGAATGTCCTTACCTGCTTAAAGGGATGCAGAGGGCAGATTGGTAATTTACCACTCCGTCTTCGAGCCCTAGTCCTCCTGCAAGCGATCCAACTGCATAGGGAGCTTCGTCTCCCCTCTCTGAAGCTGAAGGTACCCTTGATTGGCCGTCCGAACCCTGCCAAGGTCGATCCCTGCTCGCCAGATTCCGGAAGGGCTTGTGATGCCGATGAGGGTCGAGATCAGGTTCTTTGGCGCAATTGAAACCACGAGCAGGTTCCTGATACTCTGCCGCAGGGTGTGGACTAGCATTTTGGGATGACGATTCCCCCCATTGCCCTCCCCTATTTATAGGGTCGAGGCATAGACCTGCCCAGTTGGGCATTTCTTTGTTTGGCGATGAAACTCGGAGAAACCAGGGTGGAATCTTCGCGATTCCATCTCCTGAGTTCAATAGAACCGAAATCCAGCTGGCATGATCAATGAATCGCGAGAATAAAGGGTTGCAAAATCAACCTGTAAAAGCCAGAGTCCTAGTCCCAGCGGGACTCAGACGATGAGCGATCGCCGTTGGATCAAGATCCAACGGGCTGGATTGCTCGCGTTCTAAGGAAAGCAAAATCCTTTTTTATTTATTTCAGGAAAATTCCCAAATTGGCTATAGCTTACAAAATTAATATCTCTCAATCCCTAACTCTGATTGGTCTCAAATTTTAAAAGAAAAGTTCCTTTTAAAATTCTCTATCTTTGTACGAAAATTGGGAAGCAAAAAGCAATGTATGAACGAGATTTCTTCTCTCCCAAGATTTCTTATTAAATACTCCCAATTAATTCATATCCTTATTTCTTTTGCCTTTATCTTCTTAATTTGGGTCCCTTGGACCCCAAGGAAACCCAAAGGCACAAATTCCCATATTGGGGAATATTAGTTTAGCATTATCTTCTTTTAATTATCAGTTTCTCATATTTCCCTTTTATTAATCAATTTCTTTTCCTTTTTAATTTTCTTTATAAGGATTTCTCGTTATCTCTCCTCTATATTCCCATTGGAAGTCCTTTTAGTATTAGGAATCCTTGGGATACGAAAATCCACTAAGGATAACTCAAATATACATCTTTTCATTTATTTTCCCATTTTAGCATTATTTCTAATTTCTTTCTTAATAAAGAAATTCTTAATAGATCTCTTCTTTTCTTATTGCTCTATTTAAGCAACTTTGGACTCCTTGGTACCCAAGGAACCCAAGAGGCACGAAATCCCTCCTTGGATTTGCCTTCTAGAGGTTTCTACCTTTTTCTCTCTTTTCTCCACAACTCAATTATTCATTAATTAATTGAATTTCCTTGTTATTGGGCCAAATAGCCAATAAAGCCCACAAATCAAACAACAAGGCTATTTTCAACATAACTCATTTATTCAACACAAAATATATCATCATTTGTCCCAATATTTTTAAAATGAGAAATTACATTTCTCACCAAAGGAACCCAAAATTTGGGGTTGTAACAATATCCAATATCATGACTAAAGATAAATAGTCATCACTCACTATACATGTTAGTTTTGTGTATTTTTTGTTCTACATTATCCATAACAATAACCTACTAGGGGCCTAACAAGAATGAGTACTCTTATTAGACATATGATATCATATTTAGGTCCCCAACCCAAACCATATGTCATCAAGCTAAAGACATTATTAGGTGCACTCGTTATCTCAAAATTAAAATAAACATATTAAGTGAAATAATCTTTTCTTAATGATCAAATAAAGTAAAAAAATATCCCTCTTACAACCATCACATTATGTCTCTCTTGGCACAAAACCAACATTATGCATCTATCATAGTTTTCTGTTGTATTTAAATCATCCTAGCTCGATAATTACTTGTTTCAAAAAGGAATTCGCTTAGGACGAACTCCAATTTTCAACAAGGAATGATCACCATAATGTATGGTTTTCATGTTCTTTCTGTATACCATTCTAATTGTTTGTCTTAGAGAAATATTCTCACATTCATTGGGAGGATACTTGTTCCCACTGATTTTGTCTTTTTCCTCTTGTGACTTCCAAAATCAGAGTCAACATTGATGAATGGTTACTCTCCACTTTGCGACCACTTGTAATGATTATGAAATGTAGCATGATCAGAATAATGGAAAATTTAGGTGTATTGATAGGTTTTAGAAAAAAACCTTATTCTTCATCAGAGGACTTAGAAAGTAGCGTTGGAGTTAAAAAAATCATGACAAGGTCCTCTATGAAAGCCATTAGAAAGTATTTGAGGAGTAGGTCATCCTCCATTCAACAAAAATTGTCATAGTCATTTAATCCATTACCTTATGGGAGCTAGCACGTTCAAAACCCTTTTCCTCACTGGTACTTACTTCTGTGGTTGGATATTGGAGTACAAGAAATCCTTTTCTCTTGGAAAGGAAAATCAATAGTTCTTTCATATATTTTATTTAAAATCTAACATGCCCAAAAGTTTAGGCCCAATCTTGTCATTCCAACGTGTCAACCAGTAAGCTGCTAGTATTCAACACCAAATGATATGTTGGTGTGAAGAAGTAGACTCTAGACTCTTGGGCATGTATGATTTCAAATAAAATATTTGAAGGAAGCATTTATTATCACTTTCAGGAGGTTTTCTACTCAATTGTATGGTCTTAAAAAGGAGCATTTCAATGACGAAGAGGGTTGAGGAGGTGTTGGTTCTCATAAGAGAAAGGACAAAATAAACTCTAGAATTGCTAGAGAATGGAAGACCACCTACTCCATAAAAGCTTTTGAGTGGATTTTAGAGAGGTTCTTATGATGATTCTCAAACTCCAATCCGTCTTCTTGATTCCTAAGGTGAAGATCAAGAATTCTCAAAAACCAATCAACCCAATTTTTTTTGAAGGTATCGACCCACTTTATTTATTTCCATGGTTTTGATCATTCTATACATCTTATCATTATAGGTGGCTACAAAAAAATATTGAGAATGAGGAAGAAGATAGTAGCATCAAGGATGACTCTCTTCTCAAAATAGGAAAGAAGATTGCATAGTCTATTATAAAATATGAGGATGAGGTATAGGAAAATCCCAAAAGGAACTGTAGTTGGGATTACTTAAGGTTGCAAACCGACTACTATTCCAACAGAATAAATGAGGCTTACTTGAATGAGAATGAACCTATTTCAGTTCCAGGAATAAAGACTATGAGCAACACGCTTGATTTCATTGTGCATTGGACATTTATTTATGTGGAGTTGTAACTATATCTAATCTGTTACCAATAAAAAATATTAATTTCTTAGCAAATATTTATTTATTTTATTTATAAAGGAGCGCAAGATGGATTTCACACAATTGGTTGCTAGTGATTCATCCTCATTAAGCGTGTTAGACCTCGGTGGTCATCGACAAGATTTTTGGGTTCTCAAATTTGCTTTAGCATCATAATTATCTTACACTCATATGTATGTATTTATTTTGTAATTATAAACAAACAATTATTTTAAATCTAATATAACACATATGGATATTTTAATTTGTTGAGGATTAACCATATTTGATTAAAGATTTAATGATCTTCAAAAAGCATGGTCTAAGTTCTTCAGATAAATACAACTTGGTATTAGATGAAATGAGGTACAAATTCACAACAACATGTATTAATATATATTAATATAGTAATGTGTTTGATTGGTTTGTGTTTTCTTTAACATATGTTTCAACTAGTTGATAAAGTACTTTTTTCAAGACATGTCACTATTTTGGTATTACAAAATTAAATTGTTGTTAACTTGTGGTATTAAATTCATTATAATGTGATGTGGGCTAAATAGGAATTCGAATGCATACTTTCTTAAAAAATTAAATAAAGGATAGGATCGTTTATCGTATTCAATATTATACGATGTTGACAAATGACTGCACGAGGTGTTGTATTTAGTGCAATATAGCTTGTTTTAGGTTTTCCTTTCAATATATGGATGTTGTAGCTGGTGTCTGCTAAAATTTGATTTTCGTAATTTTTGAAGTTCTGAATCTGCACTGTAAAAAAAATTCAACTTGCCATGTTAATTAGTGAAAAAATGACAGTTAATAGTACACGCAACATATGTTATGGGAGGAGAAACTACAATCCAAAACCAAGACCCATTTATTTTTTGATATTAACTGTCATCACAAACTTTTACCCAAAAAAAAAATCAACGGATGTTGAGACATAGTTTCCTATAAAACCGACTTAGGCGCCTATTCAAAACCAACACCTAAGGTCTTATCTAACCGTTATAGAATCCTATTTTTTAATTCATGGCTTTTCAAAAAGTAGACTTGAACTGGGCCCTTGATCAGCCAAGCGAGACTATATCAATATATGCTTCACCTAGTTGCTTAGTGGAACGATTAGTTATGTGTGTGGTAGGTTAAATACACATTCATTATTGGAGTTTACAAAGCTGCATATTGCTATATATACAGGTGTGCAAACCGATTTCCCAAACAATGCCACAACTCCATGAAGCCTAAAAATAATTATGAACAACAAAATTATATATGTGGACAATTTGATACCAACACCTAATTTTTTTATGTTTACTCTTTTTCATTGGCTATACCTTTATGCCCCCAAGTTCGGCGAATGATTTTAAAGAGGACCTCAGTTTGGTTAATAAAAATTCAACTATCCCTTATGTTGAACCAAATATACAACCGTTTATTTGTGATTTAACCAAATTTGAAAACGCCACACTAGTTAGGAAATGCCAACCATACTTTTTCATGCAGAAAAAAATAATGCAATTTTCTAAATACGTGCTGAAAAAAACAAGTCCTTTGTTTTAAATTGAATCAAGATTACCCTATTAAATTATTTATTTATAAATAACATTATTGAATTATTCACAAAATCAATAGGCAATGCAGTACTAGTTGGCTCATTATTTTGATTTAAAGAAAAATTTTCAGGCCTAAGGACAATTCAAAACATCCCCTAAATAGGTGCACATAATCCGTAACAAGATCCAAATGTATATCTAATAAATTCCTAGCAACCATGTAACTTAACTAGTGTATAAGACTTTGTTTGTGAGTTATTAATCCATTGTAAGGCTTCATTTTTTTTAATTACAACCACCTAATTTTGAATAACAATGAATTATATGATGATTCTCTAAAACATGCCGTTCAAATTTACAAACAAAATTCTAAAGGATGTCAAAAAATTTCCGGACTATCTAGATAATTTTTGCAGACTGTTCATTTTTTACATGACAACGTGTGACTAATATTCTATAATTCGTTGGTTAATAATCTTTAGATAGAAGTCGAACTTCTTTAGACGTAAAGTTTTACATTTTTTTACTGTAGAGGAAAACTATTCCATCAACATAATTAATTGAAACGCTTTATCTAAGTGTTATGTTTTTATCACTGATATATTTTAGTCTAATTTTATAGTTGATATTTAAAATTCAAGTATTTACTTAAATTTCATAGAATTATCATTCATCATTGTTATACATTTTTTCATCGCACAAACATTAGAATGTTAGTTGTTTTTAGGTTTTGAACTCCACATTTATGTAGTTCCAGGTTAGGTCTGACAAAAGACTCTATAAATAATCTATTATTTATTGTAGCTTCTTAAAAATATATTAATTAAATAAAATAGTTCATCACATGTATTCAAACTGTTTGATATTTCATCATAATACTCCATTCTTGAGAAAAATGTGTATACACACACACACACAATTTGATATAGGTTTTTACGTGACTTGCGTAACAAAGTTTTGTACATCTTAAAAATTGATAATATCCTTGCACTTGCTTTGACATTTCCCAACGGCATGAATATTAGATGGGGATTTGTAGCCACTTTCTAAGAAAATAATCTTCTTGTTTTGATTATTTTTAAGATTCACAATGTTCCAATAGTGCTCAATATTAGTGTATATTGCTATTGTAATTTTATTTTCCATCTTTAACATCACATTGAAAGATGGCATATGTTTTTATCTGACTTTTCATATAGAAGAACATGCAATGCAATATATCGTAGCTTAGTATGATTCCTACTATATTTTTAGACATACCATCAAAATAGACGTGCGCTACCAATGAAAAATCTTGCTTCCCCCAGGGACTAATGTATCTCACGAAGAAGAGGGTGTTACATGGAAGGTGATGTCTCTCCACCGAGGGCAATGTCTCAGTCGTGAGGCATTGGTCTCCTACCGCACAGATACATTGGTCTCGGTGTTAACAATATAAAAAAAACTGTTGTATATAGGATAAAACCAATAGCCCATGTGGGCCGTGTGGCATAGATTTGATAGGTGTTAATCTGGGAGAGATGCTGCGTTCAATCCCTTTGAGATGTATTTTATGGGATTCTGAAAGACACCACATATCAGGAAATTTAGCATTGTACAGCATCATAAACAGAGTCACAAATCTCATTGGCAAGTTGGGTCATGTAATGGATATTTCTCCATATCTTGGAAAATTTATATGAAGCTTGGTATCGAGTGATTGGAGATGGTTAAATATCGTTTCAGTACTACAACAGCACACGAACATATTCCACTCAACAAATTTGCAATAATGAGAAAAGCCAAAGTAAGCAGTCGGACTATAAATGAACTGACCAAGCAGATACAACGATTTCTTCAAACAACAGAAAACATAAGTCTAAGATTAAGGGAAGAGCAACACTATCAAATAAATCCGGAATTGAATGGCAACAACAACATGCGCTTGGAGGTCCATGAAATCCAGCAAAAGTAATTCAGTTATATAACAGCATTGACCACCTATCATCTTCAAGAGTGGGGAGCCTGCACTGGAGTCACTGTCTTCTTTTCCAGAAAAGCCTCGCTCAGGGCGCACTTGGACGTCAAACACGACCTTAGTATCGCCAAAGCCTAACAACCCATGGAAAGTAATTAACATTAGATCAAACTTAAGCAGGATTTAAGAATTTACCGTTCATATAGCAAACTGAATTTGAAATTTAGTTAAACGTTACCTCTTCCTTGCCTATGTCAACAATTCTTTCCTCCACCCCCCACTCAGAGCCGGATGCAACCTTGGCTTTGCCCATACTCATCCGTGAAAGCACCTCGGTCAAAGAGAGCGTAGAAACGACGAGATCATCAGTGATCATAAACGGCGTTGTGGTGCTGAAAAACCCTCCGCCGGCGTTGGTCCCCCTGGGGTCGACGAGACGCACAACCCACCGGTTAGCATAACATGAGCAACTCCTGCCGATCGGCTCAGTGCAGTCCTTGAAGTTATGACAGAGATACATGTCAGAGGCATCTAAGTCGCCACCCTCAGCGAGGCTTATTGGCATGTCCTTGCAGCTAGAGTACAATGAGACTCGAGGGTTGCGAAGAAACTCCGCAATGGCTGAAAACCTTGGCTGAACACGGCTAACGCTGCAATACAGGTTTCCAGCGCATCCTAGGAAGGAGCTACGCTGGCCGCCAAGAAACTGGACAACCGCCCCTAGTGGAAACGTTAGGTAAGAGAAGAGGAGCTCCACCAGACGGGAGTCGGGACACTCCCCGTACAAGAGCCGCCCGTCGAGCTTGCTTGTGACTAGCTTCAAGCGAACTTTATTCTCTGGATACGGGCAGGGAAAATCAGAAGAGGCGTTTCCTTTGTCATTGCTTTCTCCATCGTCTACCTTTATGGGACTAGACAGCTTGATCTCGGCGCCACCTTCCGCCGGAGGCATGAAGACGTTGGTCATGACCGTATCAGATGCCAGCGTGTGTTGGAGCAGAAGAAGGATCTAATGACCATAGGGTTTGATATATCACGAATCGAAAGGAAAACCATGCTAAAGAAAGAAAAGGTTAGATATACCTCGTCGCAGCCAACAAGAACCTCCTTCTGTTCCAGGTCCTCCTGCTTTACCCCTGCTTCATCAAGCAACTTAACCATCGACTCCGTTGATACGGGAAGGATCTCCAGGGCATCCGTCACCATATACCTGGCCATCGATATGGCCACGCCGTGGCGGCCACCAGTGGAGGTACTAGATCGCCTGGAGGAGCGGATCACCTGGTCCATTATCACCTCGCAATCTGGACACGGTGTGCCTGGCAAGTAGCTCAGAGGACGGGGCCTCGTATGCGTGCTGACACTCAGGCATGTGAAGAACTTACTGTTCTCCCAGTCGAGGAGATCGCAGTATCTCACCTTGAGGGTGTTGTAATGAGCAGAGACCGCACTTCTGGGGTGGAGAAACATGTACCTGCATGCCTCGTTGGTTAAGTGACCACCGTCCAGCGCTTCTACGTTCTTGTAGAGGTTGTCCACGCAGCCCAGGGAAGGGCTTCCTTTCTTCCTTAGGAGCTGAACTATGGTCGCAATGGGCAGGGTAAGGAAGCTAAGGAGAACGTCGACCATGTCCTCCCCGCACTCAGCGAACACAACACGGGACCGAGACTTGTCGACGATCAGCTTCATCGTTATTGAATTGGTGGCGCTCATGGTGCGAGCGAGCTCGATCTACGGAAACAATGAAGATAACCGGGGGAAGAATGAAGAACAAGATGATTGGTCGTAGTTGAAGGTTGGGCTAATGGGGAACCTCTATGCGGAAGGGCAAAGGCTTGTGTACTCCTGAATCATGATATCATTTGGGTTTATAACTTATAAGATGTGGTGACAGAAAACTGTGTTGTACGTGTGCCACTGTTGGTTTCGACGTCTGAGTTAATACAGATTGTATTAAGTGTCCACCATGCAGAAGAGATGAAAGATGCGGCTTTAAACGCATGACGTATAAATTGCCTACCGTATGGGAAAACACAAGAGTGCGGATTTGCTGCACCCAACTCAGACGGGAGCAGCAAATCTGCTGGCGATACGTTGTGTTTTAATGTACAGCGTACATATTAATGCATACGGCTTGACAAAAACCCAAAAGACGAATACTTTATGTTTCCAACAAATTCACTCAGCTGTAATAGTTATTCCAAAAGCATGAACTGACTTTACATAGCCGGAGTTTGGCATTGGAAACTAAAAACAAATGTATACAACTTGATTTTTGACGGAGCTAGAATTGTATAAGAAAACGATAGTAAGGATAACAACATTGTCGTTAGAGAAAACGAAAAGGGAAATCTTGAGAAAACAGTTGACTTAAAATAAAAAAAACGCCCCGTGATCATGCATCTCATCCAAGTCACGGATCTCCAAGATTAATTTAGTAGTTAGTTGCTACTCTTGGCTGAAAATATTCAAGAGAAACCTCAATTCCTCCCACTCCAACCCCCACATTTCTTCTTCTTTAACCTATATGTTGAGAATTAAAGAGTTTTGTGTTGGAAACAAATTTTGGAAGATCATGTAATAAGATCTTAAACCAATTCTAGGTTTCATCTGATTGTTTTGTAAGTGGGTGATTCAACCTCTATTTTTGAGATCTTAAAAGCTCCCATGTGAACATGCATCTCATCCACGTCTCGAACCTCCAAGTTTCTCCTAGTGGTGATCTTTTAGCAAAAAGATTGAAACCAATCCTTGAATTATAATGTGTAAACCATTGAAGACTTGGATATGTTTGGGGTTTGATGTTAGTCAATGAAGCTGCTAGTTGTACTTATTGACTCAAAAACCTAAAATCAAGATGCAAGGACTTGAATTAGATGACGGTGGAACAGGAGAAATCTTTCACTAGAAGGTGGAGATGAATATCAAACAGGAGAGGGCAAAAACCACCTCAAAAGTTTGAAGGATTTTCATAAGTCAACCTAGAACTTCAATTCCTTGTTAAGTTTCAACTCATTCTATTAAGGTTCTACATTGGTTTTTGGGAGATTCACTTGTTAAGTTTCAACTCATTCTAGTAGTTCATTAACTATTCTTGACTAAAAGTTGTAAAAAAATCAACAAAAGACTCAATTCCTTACTCTCTACCTCTAGTTTCTTCCTCTTTGACCTAGGCTTAGATCTCATGCATAGTAAGGGTTTTGTGATCGAAACAAATTTTGGAATATCATGTAGTCAGATCTCAAGCCAATCCTATATTTTACCTTCTGTTTAATAAGTGGATAATTTAAACCATGTTTTCATATTTAACCACGGTTATACCCCACTTAAGTCTAATTGATGCTAACAACCATAATCAAGGAGATTCTAGGAATTTAAGAGAATATTGAAAAAATGATGGTGAATTTGTAATATGAAGTTTTGGACATAGGACATTACTAAACATAATCCTTTTAAAGATAAATTTTTCTATCATTCAACAATTTTTCTTTAAATTAACTAGTCACTGCTTGTTCTAAATGTGCCAAATGTTGTCCATTTAAATTAGTCTATGAACTAATGTCAAAATTTCTGATTGAAACTTTTCAATATGGTTTGATATCTTTAGAATATGATGAGAAGGGCATTATTAATAACTATTGATTTGTTATTAAAAATCAATTATGGTTTTGGAATATGGACAATATTATTGAAATTAATTATTGGATATGAGTGGCCCAACTTAGGATTTTGCCAATTACGATGTATAATGGCTACCAACATTTTTCTAGAATTTAAAACACTTCTAAGAAATGTTTCAGTTATAGTAAATTGCATGAAAAGTCTATATTAGGCTACTTACTTTGAACTCACATTTTCTCCTTTTAAAAGACCAAATAGTGTGTGAGTCTACTTTGTTAGTTGTTAATGTATTGTGGATAATAAAATATGAGTATCATGGATTAAGAATCAATTAAAACCCAAATTCATATTAGATTTAGATGCCCTAAACATTGTAGATCTATGCTAGTGTATGGATTGTTGGAAAGTGAAACAAGGTCTCCTGTAGCGATCTTGAGGATTGCAAGAAGGTTCCCTAAATCATAAACTCAAAGGATTGTGTGGGATACCATTGACCTTCACTTGGTGAGGTTGATACAATATTTTTTGATATTACAATATAAGTACAAGACCCCCATTCAATTGAGGAAATGCATAAATTAGTAGAGTGTGTACTATGATTATATCGGGAAAACCCAAATATTTTTACAATTGTCTAGAAATATCTAGGGAGTGTGATTTACACCTCATTCTCCCCATGTAGTTGTAAATTGAGTAGTCTAGCATATACCATCATAGCATGATCTATATAATATCCTTTACAGTTTTATCTTAAGTTCCTAGGATGCAATGCCCACATTTTTTTGGGTCATTGGTTGTTGTGTTACTATAGTTTCCTCACACATAAAGGTTCTTTTGGGGATTTAGCAATATCAATAAATCCTAAGATCTTATTGAGAGTGGGGTTTTGACGCTCGAGGGAAAGTAGGGGTGAACGCCAATGTATGGGTCAGAAAAATGGAATGTCCACCACATTTATGCAAATAAAGAAGTAAAAGCACTAAAGACACACTTCAAAAAGTTGGGTAGATAAGGAAAATAAGAAGAACTGGAGAAAATAGTAAGACATGAAGTTACATATGAGGAAGGTTTTAGGCCACTTTAAGAAGCCCTTGCATATCATAAATCTCAAAGAAGTTATGGTGTTTTTGAATATTTTAAAAGGTTTTATATGTGCAAGATATAACGAAACTAATGAGAAAAGATAACATGTAGATCAAATGTTATCGATATCAAAATTCATATATGTGGTCATCAAGACCCATACATTGGGGTCTGCATAACATAAGTGGTCAAAAAGAGGGTGGAGGGAGAAGGAGGAGATGCAATAATAATAAAATAACAATATACAAAAGTGATGTTAGTAATATCAAAATTCTATTGGTGATCATATGCCCAAGGTGCTGATATCCTCAAACCACTAAGGGGTTGGAAAGGGGAGATGTATCACTTATGGTCGGTCTAGGTGTCCATATTGCTTGACCATTGTTGGGAGGGAAATACACTCCTTCTCATCTCTAGGAAGGAAAAAGATTCACATTGCTCTATCTCTCAATAGATTGACTGCCTTATCTATAGTGTCTTTAGCCCTCAAACTTGTAATGTTTTGTATTAGCTTGGGTTTGTCAATATTATAACCCACCTAAATGTAGTTTGGAGATCTCACTCTTTGTACTAGTGCTAATCTTCTAAATGGCAGATAGGGGACTATATTTATGTAGGCTAGGGGTCCCAAGGGTTAGGATGTAGTTTGTAGTGTTTTTCAAATAAAAAAGAGTCTAGAAGGCAGGTGTACATATGATAGGTGAATAGGGACTTCATAGAGTCTTCACAATGTAGTCCACTCAGACTTGTCAATGTGAGAATGTGGGTTGCGTGTCAATATCAGAATTGTGATCAAATAAAAATCCTTATTTAGGAATGTTCAGAAAACTAAATCTCTTTGGAAATTTATAAGAAAATTCATTTATAATACTATAACAACCTATTACAATAAGTTTTAAAGATTTTATCAATTTATAATACAAATAACATCCTTTTTGTGAATTTGTAATAAATAACAACTTTGTAGTTAACCACACAACCAAATAGATGAGTGACAAGAAAAGTTCTTATAGAGATAAGCATGTATCTAGGTGGGACCTAGTTATCGGGCTTCCACTCTCTCTCTAGGGCTTCCACTCTGACATCTCTCTAGTCTCTCCCCGGCGGCCGCCACTGGGGGGAGGGGGCATTTCCCCTAGGAGATTCCCTCCCCCTGGCCCAAACCAAGGTAGGCTAGATCTGAATTCATAGCATCTTCCCTGGAATGTTAGCGGGAATCGGCGCCGTTGTCTCTCCCTCGACAACACTGGCTGTAGTAGTGCGAAGCGCCACAAGGTTCAACCCAATATGTGGATCGGTGTTTTCGACCTGGTCAAATTCGCTCCACTCAAGTTTGGTGGAGGGATAGGAACCGATCCCAGTCCGATTCTGAGTCCTTGTGATGCTGCGTCGCCGCGGTGAAGATAGGGGGGTTCTGCTCCTCCTTCTTTTGCACCTGCTCTCCGGTGATCGAGGTAGCTCCATCGGCCTCGGTGGGTCTATACCATAACACCTTTGGCGATGGGAGGTCTCATTCGTCAGGCGATGGTCCTCGACTTACTATGTGGCTGAGAATCCACCACCGGATGCATTACTTTTTCTACCTCCACCTCTCTCCCTAAAAGGCATCGCGGTCAACTTGTGCTCGCGGTCCATCTGCTTGTGAAATTATCAGTGATGGGCGGTCTTCCTTTGGGTGACGCAGGATTATTCTCTCCTCAACCAACATGTGGATTCCATTAGAGGTGGTGGATGGATCCTCACAGGATGGCCTGGGTCACCCTTGCTACCCTGCAGCAGTGCTTCTCCACTGTCAGTGATGCGGGCTCCTTCATGGGTTTCTCGCTTCTGAATCTGTGATGACTGGTAGCACATTCCAAGCTCCCCCTGATGTGTGTGGCTCTTCGTAGCCAAGAGGTTCGAACGCCCTCAAGGTGTTCTACGAGGGGTCTCTATGCATATAGGGGTCTTATGTGGGGTTGGGTTCAGAGGGAGGCTTTTGCTCTTCTTCTCCTCCTAATCCTTGCTGATGTTGCGTCAAGTCGAGCCTTGCAGGGTTTTGGTATTCAGTTGATTGTCGACTGATGAATAGGGGATGGATTCCTACTTGGATCCCACACATTCAGGGAATGATTCAAACACCAGTGGTGGAATGGTAGTTGTCTAGCTCAAGGACATTAATCGTTAGTCAGCTAATGGAAGGACCTTGTACTGCATCTTGACTCCTCTTCTACAACTAGGTTAGAACTCCTTCAAGGTGTTGAATGTAATGCATTCAAGTGCATCATGAGGGGTTGGGTTTAAGAGGGGGTCGACCCCCTTTTTTTCTTCTTCCTTTTCCCTTGTTGTTGTTGCGTGCAGGATATACCTTTGGGTGTTTGTTTGAATGAAGTAATGACCAGGTGCAGATGGCCACTGCTTCAGGGAGAAAGACTTTGAGTTACAGTCATGTCTTCCTTGTTTTGCTATCTTATGTGTTCCTGCTGAGTTTGTTCTTGGGGTTGGGACAGGTGATGTCTTACTCTTTTGAGTTGGCAACAGTGATGGAGTTCACTCAGGCATCTTTATGGGTGCTATGTTTTGGTCCTGGATGCTCTCCCTTCCCCTGCTAGGTCTTATGGGATATTTTGTATCCTACCCTTCTCTTAGTCTTTCTTAGTTTGGTGTCTTCTTTTGTTGGATCCCTTTTATGTCTCCCTACGTGGAGACTTGGGATCTGTTTTGTTTCCTCAAGGGGCACACTTTGTACCTAAAGTTTTTGGTTTTATTAGTAACAGGTTTTTTGAGCGATAAAAAAAAGCATGTATCTAGGTGTCAAATAGGTAGCTTGTTCAAGCACACTACTTGGTAAAGCAGGCAGGTTAGTGGCATGCTCCTCTCTTAAACACCTAACACATTTCTAATGTTTAACACATATCCTACCATGTGTCAACTAGCTTTAATAGATATCTTAAGATGATACATATGCATCTATGTGCGATATAACCATGAATTATCTCTCTTAATATGACATTCATATATCTATGTGTCATTGAACTACAAATAATCTCTCTTGTGATGACACACATATACACATGTGTCATTGGAACACTTTTTGCAACTAGGACCATGGTACCCTGCCACACCCCCATAAATAGATGCCAACTCCACTCAACACAAGCTATATTCCAAAGTTCTTTTTTGACCACAAAATGAACGTCCCCTTCTATCTTTTTATTTTTTCTAAGATAAGAGTATCGCTCCCTCTATTCAAAAACCATAAAACATTTCCAATTCTGCCGCTAAAAAGAATTTCTACTCATAGAATATGTTGAATAGGAGAGTTACTCTGACAAAAAAGCCTATAATCTACAAAGGTTCGACAATATGGTTTTTTATTGATTATAATTTTTTAGTATGGTATTCAATTGTTATCACAATCTAATATATCAACATCAATTAAAATTATGGTTTAGTATCGTCTGGCACTATATGTAGTAGAAATATAGACATACTTCATATACTTTGTAAAGAATTAATAAATGATCAAAAAAATACAAATTCTTTTATTAATAAGCTAGATATGACTATTTATGGATATCCTTTCATTACCCTAAGGTCTTCCATATATTCATCACTACAATCCTTTGAAATCGAATTATAATTTTAGATTTAAACTATACATGCCTTTGTGAATTCTAGTTCTATTCTCTTTTTATTTATGTCCTTTTTATTCTCCTTTTAATTGAATCATTTGATATTGCTGGAAAGTGGAATTCAATCAGACATTTCTAAGGCACTGCAGCTAATCCTTCTATGCAACCGGTTGATCCCCTGAGCAAGGAGGCAGAGCAGAGCAACAAGGTGGTTTTTGAACACCCCACTGATGCTCGAGAAAATGAGCATGAGAAGGAGGCGCCTACTGCAAAGGCCACTGATCAGGCTGCTGAAGTTGATACACTTGTACAAGATGAAGATGGCTTTGAGAAGCCTCATAGAAACAAAATCCTGAAGAGGCATTCTACCAGGAGCAAGAACACTCCTGGCAAAAACAAGAACGGCAAGGAGTCGAACAACAAATACCAGTCACTTGGGAATCTGGACACAAACTCGGAGGCTGTGGGTGGCAGCAAGTCATCCCCCCTCCAATGGTTAAAAGACCTTCCATCACAGCCTGGAACATTAGGGGCCTGTCCGATTGGAACAAGAAACATGTCGTCTGGGATAAGCTTAAGAGGACAGCTACTGACATAGCTATTCTAACGGAAGTGAAGATAAGAAGAAACAAGATCACTAGATCAATGAAACATACTTGGACTAGGGCCAAATGGATAGACAATTCTTACTGCTGTAATAAGATTTGAATCCTTATTCTTTGGGAGAAGGAAGATTTAAATATTACCTTGCTTGGTCAATCCAGACAACATATACATTTCAGCTTAGATATGGATGATTTCAATATGGAAGTTACTACCATTTATGCTGAAAATGGTGACTATAAAAGGCAACACTGTTCTGAGCTAGTTCATATTAAATCCTCTGTGCAGGGCCCTTGGTTGGTGATAGGAGATTTTAATGCGGTGCGCCTCATTGAAGAAAGAAAAGGAAGAACAGCTCCCTCTACGAGGTCGGTGCTCAATTTCAATGATTGTGTTCTCAGCTCTGAACTGTTTGAGATAGAAGCCAAAGGTCCTTATTTTATGTGGAACAACCAGTAGCTTGGGGAAAACAATACGAGAACCAAGATCGACAGATCCTTTTTCAATGACAAAGCCCAGATGGATTTGCCAAATCTCTAGCTAGAGATCATGCCCACCATTTATAGTGGCAACTATGTTCAGGTCCTACATTTGGATGAGGAGAAAGCTAAAGCCAAATACCCTACTAGGTTTTTCAACACTTGGGTCGAGATGGATGGATACCAAGACACTATTATTAATGCATGGCAGAAATAGGACAGTGGTCCTCCCATGTACAGGTTCTTGCAAAAGATGAAGCGTGCTAAAAGGAGATTACAAACTTGGAACTGGGAGAGCAAGGGAGACCTTACTGACTCAGCCGCAAACAAGGAAAAAGAAGCGCTTGATGCCCAAGCCAAATCAGATGAAGACCCAAACAACCATCTTCTGTGGGAAATGGCTAAAAGCAAAAAAGATGAAGCAATGGTTGTGAAGGTGGTAGAGGAGTCTATGATGAGGCAGAAATCTAGAGTTTTCTAGATTAAGAATGGAGACTCTAACACTTGCTTCTTCTATGCATCTTTGAAGACTAGGAGGAGTAGGAATCAAATCAAAGTTATTGAGCACAATGGCGTTCATATCAGCAATGAACATGACATAAAGGCTGCCTTTGATCAACACTATAAGGATCTTTTTAATTCCAGTTGTGATAAAGCTATAGTTAACTGGACAAACCTACCCAAGCTCCAACCTAATCACCTTCAGAGATTATGTGAGTTTTTGACTGATGAAGAGATCCATAATGTAGTTAAGAACTCAAATGAAGACAACTCCCCTGGACCAGATGGCATGAATGCTTGCTTTTACAAGGCCTCCTGGGAGGTGATTAAAGATGATTTTTGTCTTGCCATCAAGGATTTCTTTGCAAAGGGTAGGCTTTTGAAAGAGGTGAATAAAACCTTTATTGATCTAATTCTAAAGGTGAAGCAACCTATGAAGATAGGAGACTGGAGGCCCATGTCTTTATGTAACTTTGCTTACAAGGTTATTTCTAAGATCATGGCTAATCACCTCAGATATATTCTGCCGTCTTTGATTGATATCAACCAGTGTGCCTTTGTAAAGGGTAGACGCATCTCAGATGCAATCCTCTTGGCAAATGAACTCATCCATGACTTCAAAAATCAAAATGTAAAGAAGAAACTGTGCCTAAAGGCTGATCTAAGCAAAACATATGACTCTATTGACCGGGGGTACATCCTTGACATTATGAGAGGTATGAATTTTCCTGATTATTGACTGCAATGGGTTTGTGAATGTATGAACTCTGCCTCCCTCCGAATTCTTATCAATGGTACACCTTCAGATATCATTCAAGCTACTAGGGGTATACGCCAGGGCGATCCCCTGACCCCCTACTTGTTTGTCATTGGTATGCAAGGACTTACCACCATCTTTAAAGAGGTTGTAGACCATGGAACCATCACTCCTCTTACTACAGGTGATCTCAAAGTCTCGAACCTCATTTTTGCGGGTGATCTACTAGTGTTTTCTGAAGCTGATGATCATATAATGTGGATGGTATTCTTGCTTGTATGAATAATTTCAAAAATCTATCGGGTCTCCAAATGAATCCTGCCAAAAGTCAGCTTTTCCTCAGTAGCTCTGCTCCAAAATCATTGTGCGGAAGGTTGAACGTTGATGAATGTGACTTTCCGGTCAGATACTTGGGTCTTCCTCTATTTGCAGGTCGACTCACAAAGTCCATGTGCTCTCCTCTCATCGACAAGATCAAAACTAAATTGGATTCTTGGAAGATGATGTATCTATCAATGACGGGCAGATTAGAGTTGGTCATTTCAACTCTATCAACCTATCACCTTTTCTGGTCGGGAATCTTTCCGCTTCCTAAAGCCACTATGGAAGAGATAGAGAGACTCTGTAGATACTTTCTATGGGGAGATAAGGAAGGCAGTAAGCATTTCCACACAAGCTCCTAGGAAGACATATGCAGGCCTAAGCGGGAAGGAGGTCTCTCTATCTGCAAGGTGGAGGAATGGTCCAAAGCAAGACTACTCAGACTTCTTTGGGATATTTCCAACAACAAGAACACTTTATGGATCAAATGGATTCACAACAAATACCTTAAAGACACCTCGATCTGGTTCTATGCAAGTAAGCAAAATGATAGCGGGATGTGGAAGGCAGTTATCAAAGCTAGAGATGGCGCACTACCTCTGGTTAAATTCAGCATATGCAATGGCAGGGCCATATCCATGTGTCATGACCCGTGGGTCAAAGGGACATTTCTTGAGGATGTTATTTTAGACTCAAGACCCCTGAGGCTGTGTTCTAATTTAGGAACCAACGCTTATCTAAACACCATTATCTCTAATGGAGACTGGAAGATCCTTGAATTTAGAGGCTATGAGGAGCTCCATGTCATATGTGAGACCATCACCCTCCAAGCTGAAGATAAATGTTACTTTGAAGGACTGGAGATGTTCTCCATGAAGGGAGCTTGGCAGCTGTTTAGAAACAAACATCCAAGCAGATTGGGTTGTTTGGCTATGGCAATCTATTGCTCCTAACTGAATTAAGGTCTCCTGTTGAAAGATCATACAAAGGCGTTTGGTTACTGAGGATTTCCTACAGAGAAAAGGCTTCCACCTGGCTTCTAGGTGTAGTATTTATGCGAGAAAAGTTGAGAACATTCCCCATGTATTCTGGTCATATAGCTTCATTTTGGAGATTTGGGAAAGGGCAAAGAACAGAATGCCATGGCTGCCAATATCCTTTGAAGACCTGCAATAGATCTTTGATAGAAACTCTAAGCTGCTGGGGCTTTTAATCTTGTACCACTTTTGGGTCACTAGAAACCAAATCATTTTTGACAATGTAACTCCATCCACAATTTGTGTTTGGAGAAAAATAGATAGTGATTACAATGCTCTGCATAGATAGGTCTTTTTTGAGCTCAGCTCCCCACTTGTAAAGTTTTGCACATGATTAGAAGGAAGAACGCTTACTGATAAAAAAAAGACATTTCTAAGGTGACTAGGAGCCTATTTTTCTGATGTCTATATCTAGTAAAGAGGATAGGTTATTTAATTTGTTCCATGTTCACACTGGAGAACTCCCTAACATGTTGCATGCTCCTAACTAGAGATTTCTCTGATTAAAATTTATCACCTCACATGTTTAAATTTTTTGTGTAATACTGAAAACTCAACTAATGATTTATTTATTCATGAATACCTTTTGACCTCATTACCTTTAAATAGACACCAGATTGAGTTGTATATATTTTGATGATGTCTTTTTTATTTTAATCTCTTTTTGGGAGATGTTGTTAGTATGTATTCCCCGAGAGCTAGTCATATGATGATTGTAACGTGGTATCATGTACTTGGTTTGATTAATAATAAAGACAAATTGCATCTATATGTTTGTTCAATTAGGAGATGATGATATAACATGATAGACGTCTAAAGAATGATGTTACTCGATGACATGTGCCTTCAAGTAGAGGACCTAAACAGTGAGATCATATGTATGATAAGAGTATACATTCTTGTTATGTCCCTATGTAGGTATTATTGTGGGATCAATAAATAGAAAATAATAATACATAAGGCTAGAATGTGTATTGGTTGATGAGAAAATTTCATTAGTCATGATATATGACATCAACCCAAACACATAGGTACTTGTCAGAGAACAATGTACCAAAGAGACCAACCCTGAGAGTGATACATGGAAACCATCAAATGGTATTCAGAATCAGTTCTCACAAAGATAATGGTGATTGTGGTTTTACTGAGGTCATTAAACTCATCACGTGTCATTCAATGTACTTTGACACCATCCAATGTGACCTTGAATAAACATTACTAGAAAGGTGGTGCTCAGATACATTATGACACATGGGTATTGATTGCCAGTGATGTAGATGGGATTTGTCCCTCTTACTGGAGTTGATATCCTGGCCACTTGATAAGTGAGACTGAGAAACGTATGACCAAACTCATGTGAATAAATATTGATATGTGAGCTCACACGCATTTCAAATAGCCAGCTCTAGATCAAGGAACATAGATTGAATATTAAGATGAGGATGACTCCACGCCTCAAGTTCAATCTAAATATTAGTGAATAAGGAACTATACCATCATGATAACACTAATTATAGATGTAGGTTGAAGTTGTTCTCCAACTTTCCAATTACTTGGGTAGCAATTGTGTGTTTATAGATATCACTCATTGCCTGTGATGTCATAATATAGTTATGGACATTTGCTACCTATGTAATTTGGGACCTATAGGGTCGCACACATAGGATGCACCAAGAATAGGAGTTTAATCATGGATAAGATTTGACTTGGTTACACAACAAAACAAAGAGTTAAAAGCCCACACTTTTTTCTATGAAATGAATAATGTGATATCATTCTAGAGAGTTAATTAAATTTTAGCGCTAGGTTCCACATGGGAGCATGAATGTCAAGGCCAGCGCCTAGAAAACTATCTATGCATCAAGGTTCCACATGGGGGTGTGACTTGACCTGTACCTTGACTTGTAGTCACGTTGGATCTTTTTTGTACATTCTCAATCCATAATATATGTATTATATTATTTTATAAGGTCAATGCATTTTAACCAAGGATCATTATCCAATTTTACAAGCCTAATTCCTCAATCTTTTGGCATCTATACTATTGATATCAAATTTTTCATATTTGTCTTGGTCTCTATTTTAGTATATTTCTAATGTTGGGTTCTATTTTGAGGTTTACATTGAGGATGAACTGCAAGATCTATGTATAAACATATACATATAGAAAAACATACATATGGTGGAATACTTGTAATACAAAAAAATAAATGCATATCATAAAAAATAAGTAGTCTAAAATAAATAGAAAATTATGCAGCATTAGTGCCACCAAGGCATCAAGGGCTTAGCTTCGGCACCATAGTGCCTTGCTTTCCTAATAAGTATGGTCAAAACTCATGTAGGAGTTCTATTTATTTATTAGTTTTGGTAGAAGAAGATGCAAATTTGAAAAAAAAAGAGTTGTGGGCAAATCATATCAAATTATATGTATACTATTTTTCTATTATAATGGTAGATCATTCTATAGTGATGCTTTTATATTTTTTGTGTAATTATAATGATTTCAATATGTCATTTATATCTACACTCTTATTCCATGATTATCTTTATATTCTTATAGAAAATAAAAAATCTACAGTATCTTTTTGATAGAAAGTAAGTCAAAGTAACCTAGACACTATTTTTATTTTTGTAGATACCATGCATGCACATATGCATACTTTGTTTTCAATATAGAATCTTTTTCTTTTACATAATTCAACATCAAAAAGGTATAGTGTATCTTTTTTATTGTACAAATTTTGTAGAAAATGTGACAAATTCAAAGTTTTTTCTTCTCCTATGTAGATTTGGTCGTTGCAATTTTATAATATGGATAAGATTTTGACTAGACAATCTGTTGGTTCTGAAGCTTATATTGAGGGAATGTATCAATTTATTGGTTATGGGAAGATGGAAATGTAGGATGGGAAGATAGTATGTTGATATGTGCAAACTACACATTAAACACATGTATATGTATCAATGTCATATAGGCATCAAGAGGCCAGGATGTCGAACTCAGAGAAATGTTCTCTAGAGACTACTACTAACTGTAATACGATTAGCTAGGTCGATGAAAACTTTGATTGAAGGCTTAATTATCATAGATGCAGAAAATAAATATAAGATTACTGGGTTTTTTTTATCTCAAATGGAGTGAATTCCTTAGGATTATGATTTCACCTCAGTTAACATTGCAATTAACATCATATCACTAATAATTATCTCTCCTAACCTTGGACAAAGAGACATGTAGTAAAAAGTACCCACTCTCACGGTATAATTCACTACCCAATCTAATACCAATCACACTCTCATAGTATTTTATTATTAGTTAAGTGCTTTACTAAAAACTCTGGGTAATATCTCTTCACATTCATAAGCCTCCTTTCTCAAGGTGCAATATAAAACATGTAATTCTATAATTTTCCAATCCCTAATTCCTCTTTTGATGAAATTAACAGTCTAATTAACTACCTATTGTGATCAAGCATGGATAGTTCGTTATACTTTTATATAATTATTCCTAGAAATTAAGAGAAAAAGATATATTAATGTATAAAGTCAATTACAATGCATAATCGGGTGACTCCCTGGTCCTAAGGAACAAGAGGTTTAGCCCCGTGGTTTACATTGTCAAATACATGGGAGAAAAGAAGAAAAACATGGGGAACATTAGAGAACTAAAAGAACCCCAGATGACCCCTCATGCGAACGTTCGATTTGCTAACCTCAGGCAGTAAATCTGTCCACTGGAGGTACCTGAATCTTCCAGAACTAAGCTTTCTTCTGCGCTTTCTAATCTCCTTGCTCTCAGATGTCGTATAATGGAATAGAACAAGATAATTAGGTTTGGCCAAACTCCCCCTAAGTCATATAAGTGACTTAGGGAGTCATTAATTTCCAAACATCAAATTAAATGCAACTTTTAGATCGACATGATCTCATCGTGTCGGTACTACCGATACCTTCAATAGTTTTGACTATCTGTGCAATCGTCGGTACTACCGAGTTGATGTCAGTATTACCAAGATTTCTCACAAAATTCTGAATCCTCCCTATAATGTTGTCGGTAGTATCAAATTCTTCCGATTGGTACTATGAAGTCTTCTCGATCTCATCAAGTCCCTTATTGAGCAAGTGTATATACCACCAAGAAGAAAGTCGATAGTACCAAGCTGCTTAGTTTCTTGTGAATTCACATGAAATTTACAAAAATAAACATAAGCTCTCAAATAATAATAAATCATTCAAGAACATTAGAAACACATTTATTTGATGCAATTAAGTGTCACAGGATAATGATAATAAATAATGCATAAATTAGTATGAAAATGAACAATAAGTGCACAAAAATCAATAACAAATAGCATGTGAAAATGATAATTATCCGGTGCATCTTATGTCCATATAGAAAATGTAAGGTATGAAGGAAAATTGAGTTTCCTATTGATTTATGATAGATAAATTAGATATTTGTAGTTTGTTGATGCTATGGGATTTGGTTTTAGAATTAAAATTTGAAGAAATTGAAACATGGGTGATGGCAGATTACATGCCAAAACCTATAGCACATAAGTGCTTGGCACTAGGTCACCTATTTGACCTATTAGATCATGCCTATTTAAAAAGGATCAAATATTTTAAAAATTAGTTAATGATGGAAAGGGATACAAAATTCTCGTAGGGTGGAAGATGTAAAAAATAAAAGGGTGACAAAAGAATGGAGAGGTATATCTACTAGAAGGACTGAATGCATAGGAGAACAATAACTTTGAATTGAGTTAGGATAACCAAGGGAAAATTTGGCACCCCTCTTTTAGTTGGTATTCTATTTATTTGAGGAATCACATATTTAATATATATGATTCTAAGATTTTGTGGCATAGATAAGACAAATTTTCCATAGATATTAGTCTTATGAAGGGATAGTTAGGTACTGAAAATACATGTAAAATGTGTAACAATTGTAGTATATAGAATTGAAAAAATTCTAATGATTACTAGTTTTTGTCAAGGGTTATACCTTGCATCATGACACTGTGAAATATTTTCTACAAAACCTTAGCATCCACCATTTCTTCGATTAAGGTTACTTTAACTAGTATGTGTCAAGGCCCACACCTAGGAAGAAACCTATGCATCAAGGTTCTCCAAGATGTTGGATCTAGGGCTCTAGAGGGGGGTGAATAGAGCTTCAAAATTCTCACAAGAAAAGTTAGACCTTTAAATTATATCAATTGAAACCAAATTCTTAAGATCAATTTGAAGTCCTATCTAAGAAAGCATAGCATGGGTGAGAGAAATTGAAACATGCACTTGGGCAAGGTGGTTAGAGTGGTTCCAATCTCCAAACTAGGTGATAGTCAATCCACTACCTAGAGAGGTTAACCTCTAGGACTTTGCAATCTGTGTATACTTATATTCCATAATAAGAGATACAAGGAGACCACCATACATACAAGGACTTACCTACTCAATACAAGAGTCTTTCACCTATACAAGGACTTACCCACTTGATCAAGATCTCTTCAACCTTCAACAAGGACTTACCCACTTGATCAAGATGTCTTCAACCTTCAACAAGGATTTACCCACACTTGTATCAAGTCTTTGGCCTTGAAGGAATTACCCACTCTTCTTGAATCTTCACCTTGTCCTTCTCCTTTACTTGGAGAAGATTTTCACCTCTTCTTAAACCTTGAAGAAGAACAGTAGCATCACCTTCACTCGGTGTACCTTGCTTCAACCTTTACTCTTTGAGAAAGGGGATTGAGAAGATGTAAGGAATGAGAGCTTTACAAGCACATGGAGGTAGCTCTCTTAGAACATGCCTAAATCACTCATAATCATGAAATTCTTTGTAAATGAGAGAGAGAAAGGGGCTCAAAGGGTTGTATCTAACTCAACTATAGCAAGGACTAAGGTTAGCATGAATGAGAAAACTTGGAATGATCTCCAAGGGGTCCTATTAGTAGATTGGGGTGTTCCTTTGAATGTGGGATCACTTAAGAATGAAAAATAACCATTTTACAACTTGCAATGGATCTATTTTAATTTAGAACAACTCTCCAATGGTTGGAATCACTTTTTCTACATTTTCCATACAATACATTCGATCGAGTTTCAATAAAGGTAACTCGACTAATTCACTAATCGACAAAGCCAATTTTCAAACTATCAGTCGAGTTTGTTCTGGTGAACCCGACCTATGAGTCAAAATTAGTTTTGCTTAGTTGATCGATCAGTCATGTTCTATGAGTGTGCAACTCGACCGATTGATCATTTTAGAAAATCCATCATTGGATCTGTTCAATTTCCAACTCGACTGATAAACAGTTTGTGACAAATTTTCCAAAATGATTTTTGAGTGACCAAACATTAGAATTAAGTGTCCCTAATTTTTTCTCATCTTATTTACAAGTCATATCATCAAACAAGTGATTAAAAAATCATCCAAGGTGATTTGGAGTGATTTCCCAAAAAGCACACTTGCATTGCTTTTGACTTGAAATTGGACAAGCTAGGGCTTGTGTAATTTGATCCTTTTCATGTACCTGAAGCTTGAAATCAACCCTGAACAAACATATTAGATACATAGGAATGGAATGGTTAAGTCATTGTCAAAATATGGACAATGTATAACTCTCAAGTCAACATTCTCCCCCTTTTTGACAATGACAAACCATTCCTCAATCATATTGAAAAGGATATGTAAAGTTATACCTTAGCCTTGTGAATTGTAGGGGGGTTCATGATTTTAACAATGTCAATTGCTCCCCTTCAATCTATTCTCACTCTTTCTTGCATAGTTAGTATTTCTACACAAAGCAATATAACATGTAACTATATGGTCCTTTAGCAAGTCACATGATAAAGCTTATATTGAACAAGAAAAATATCACATAGATAATAAAAGCAATATGAATGAGCTTCAAAACATTAAATTCTCTCCCCCTTTTGACACTATCAAGAAGGAAGGGGGTAGAAGATCATAAAAGTAGGTATTCTCCAAGGACAACCAAAACTTGCATCCACAAGATAAAACATGCAACCTCATAGCACACATCAAGCAGAGACAAGAGAGGCAAGCAATCTAAGGCCCTATTTGGTAGGGGGTAGAATGAGACCATTACTTTTGAACTCCAAGAATGAGGACATGATTTTTATTTGGTTAGTAAATGGGAAACTGAAAACATTGCTTTTCAACTCACAAAATGATCCATTTTAGGGGTGAATTCTTAGGGTTTGTACCATGCCTGAAATGGGCATGGTCGGGTGTAGTTTTGCTTTATACATCTATATCTAGCGATACATGACGTACTTTTTAGTGAGAAAAAAACTACACCAGATATTGACACCAAACCACCGTCATGAAACTCGTCCATTCATCTCACATCATACCAAATGAAACCAGCGCTGCCAAAAAAGCATGATTTAGTCTATCGTACTTTCTTTTTCATCAAATTACACCCCACAACATCATAACAAACAGGGCCTAAGTCATAATCAAAATATGGGAAACATGGCACCAACTCAAGATATATAGTTAATCAAAGAGTAAGTGTACATAAGATTAAGATTACAACACATAAAGCATGTCCTCAAAAACAACTACAAACCAAAACGATGAAACCAACATGATGATAAAAATAGTACATCTCACATAATGTGCCCAATGTTTTTAGTACAAAAATAGTCTAGAAAGATATATATGATCATCATCTACGGACTAAAAACTAAAACATCTAAATGTCTAGGCTATCTATGTCAAAGGCATCAACTTCAACATCATCATCAGAAGCTTTAGGATCATAGTCATCAACTCCATTTGAAGGTGTAGCAGAGATAGCAGTGTCACCTTCATCACTAGATGCACCAACAAAGACATCATTAGAGCCATCACAACCATCCTCACCATCATCCTCAGATGCCTCCTCCTCATCAACAGCAAGTTCCTCATCAGCCTGATCCGACATCTCCTCATCAGTAGAAGGACCAAAGCCACGACCTAGCCACATGGTATTCTGCTCAGCCCAAGTCATACCAAGGTCATGAAACTCTTGGGCTTGTGGAAAGGTAGGAGCAGAGGTGCCAAGTACTACAAGTAGGGTAGCTACAGGACCAACATGGAGAGGTATCACAATAGGGGTAGATCCACCAACAGCAGAGGGTGTGGCAGTAGAAGTAGCTGGTGCAGGGGCTGGGTAAAAGTGATTGTATGCATAAGATGCATAATCACCTCCTGGGTAGGCTGGTAGGTAGGGTAAGTATGGGCACATGATAGGTTAATGGTAGACATGATAGCGCAAAGATCCTGATGCATGTGCTCCTGAACTTGAAGGTTGTATGCTTGTTGATGCATCACGTAGCCCATGAGGGTTTCATGTGATACATGAAAAGAGGATCAGGCAGGTTAGGATGGCTGAGGTGGTGGAGGTGCATAGGTGGAGATGGAGGTTCCAGTTGTGGTAGAGGAAGGGATAGGCACACTCTTATGAAGTGTGGTATCACTGATGCAAACTCCTTTTCGAGTAGGTTTGTAATGAAGGTCATGAAAAAGATATTTTCCAGTAGCACTCTGAAAAAGACCACAAATCAGGGTTGGGGTGGGTGGGTTCCTCAGGTGTTCTTATCAAAGTCAAAATAGGTCATGTGGTGGAGAACATATCTATCCCACTTGACTCTGATGTTCTTCAAGATACATAACATAATCACCATAGTATTATCTACAATTTCAGTTTGGTTTTTCTTTTGATGAATATTGCAGTTGACTACTAGGGTGAGTATGTGGTTATTGAGGTCTAAGGATGAGAAGGGAAGGGTAGACTTCTTCCAATAGGGAAATTGAGGCTTCTTCAAGAATTTATGGATGTTAGGGAGAGTCAGATCATATTGCTTGTAGAAGGCCTCAGGGTCAAGGAGGCAAAAATACTTAGGGTAATCCTTCCTCCATCTGTCAGTCACCTAGGTACCAGAGAAAAAGATATTCAAGGTATCCTCAGAGACTTGGAATTTCTTCTCAGCTATCATGGAAGTAAGGACTACTTGATCATTAGGCAGGGGTATGAGAGTGTGTAATTCCATTGCAAATTTGCATAGAATTTGTGAACAAATTTCGTACTTGTGATGGAATTGTGGTAGCATGCACGTTCAACACACAAGGCGGAAAGGTGATGGTCATAAAGCAACTCAAAAACTTGATCGATCACCTTTTGTCTATGTGGACTTGGATCAAATAGGGCATGAAAAGGAAAGGGGTTCCTAAGAAGGAGCTCCTTGTACCTATAGAGCATCATTGGAGACAAAGAAGGTATCATTAAAGGGTATAAGGCGTGAGTTGGAGGAGGAGGATGGTGCTCCAGATGGGGTGGCTCTCTTTCTCCTATTTGATGCCATGGAGACAAAATAAGAAGATTGAGAGGTGAAAAATGAGGGAAACACCACCAAGAAATGACCAAACATCTAGGGTTGATGAGCAAGAGGTCAAGGGAAGTTGAGAAAGGTCGAACTAGGGCTATGGAGAGGATGGTTGTGGTTAGGGTTGAGAGATTGAGGGAGCTGGAGGGTGGATTAGTCGATTTTTCTCTAGTTGAGAGGGAGAAAAGTCGACCAAACCATACTTACGTTTGCTCCAGCCCAATCATCGATCGAATTATGTGACTAGGAAACTTGACTGAATGGCTCTTTATAAAATCCCTTGGCAACAGATCGGTCAAGTTGGCAACTCGATCGATGGTCAACCTAAACTAAATTTAGGAATTCTAATTTCTAGCCATTAGAGCACTAATTAAATTTATTTTTCTAGTCCATTTTGCATTTGAACATACTTGGACACATATCACTCATCATTGCGTACAATTTGCAATAAAACAAGTGCTTGCAAAAAATACCCAAAACCAGGCAAATGAACATGAAAATTTTAGCATTTTAGCAATCAAGGGTGATCAAGTCATAAGCAAAGCATATAGGATAGATAACAACTAGCTAGAAGGCATATCAGATTCATCCAAAGTAGTAATGAGCACTTTAGATCTAATAAAGTTAAATAACTATGTAGCTAGAGGTTTAGCAAAAATGTCTGCCAACTGATTTTCTGTTTCTACATGAGTGATATAGATATCCTTTTTAGCAATGTGATCATGAAGAAAATGATGGTGAACCTCTATATGCTTGGATCTACAATGCAATATAGGACTGTAAGATAAATTGATTGCACTAGTATTATCACAATAAATAGGAGAAGCATCAAAATGAATGTTAAAGTCTTGGAGCATTTTCTTGATCCATAGGACCTGGGCACAAAAACTACTGGCTACAATGTATTCAGCCTTGATAGTTGATAATGCCACTATGCTCTATTTCTTGGAGAACCAAGACACCAAGCATTATCCTAGGAGAAAGTAAGTGCCACTTGTGCACTTTCTACCAATCAAGCATCCTGCATAATGTGCATCACTATAAGCTGTAAGAGTAAAGTCCCTTGACTTGGGATACCATAGTCCAAATTTTGGAGTTTTGGATAAGTACCTTAAAATCCTCGTAACATCTATAAGATGTGATTTCTTGGGATATGATTGAAAGCGAGGACACAAGCCAACATTGAACATTTATATCAGGTCTAGAGGTAGTTAAGTAAAGTAAACTTCCAATCATACATCTATAGAGCTTCCCATCCACTTTCTCACCTTCTTCATCCTTATTCAGTTTGGCAGTGTTTGACATGGGTGTGTCTATCGGCTTGGTGTTCTCCATCCCAAAGCACTTTAGTAGCTCACTTGTGTACTTACCTTGGTTAATGAAGTTCCCATCTTTAGTTTGCTTGATTTGAAAGCCGAGGAAGAAAGTAAGCTCACCCATCATGCTCATCTCTAACTCACTCTGCATAAGATCACTAAACTCCTTGCAAAGATCAAGATTAGTTCCGCCAAAAATGATATCACCAACATATGTTTAAATGATAAGAAAATTGTTAGAAGTGTGTTTGAGAAACAAGGTAGAATCTACTTTGCCTGTGATATACCCATGATCTAACAAAAAGTTCTTTAATTTCTCATACCAAGCTCTAGGTTTTTTTTTGAGTCCATAGAGAGCTTTTTGCAACAAATAAACACGGTTAGGTAAACTATCATGTTCAAAGCCCAGGGTTGTGCAACATGCACTTCCTCCTCAATTATACCATTCAAAAATGCAGTTTTAACATCCACTTGATAAAGAAGAAAGTTTTTATAACTATCAAAAGCAAGAAACATATGAATGGACTCAAGTCTAGCTATAGGTTCATATGTTTCATCAAAATCTATACCTTCCTAATGATTGTAGCCTTGAGCCACTAACCTTGCTTCGTTCCTTACCACCTTTCCGCTTTCATCTAGCTTGTTGCGGTAGACCCACTTGGTGCCAATGATCGTTCTATCACTTGGTCTTGGCACTAGGGTCCAAACTTTGGTCTTCTTGAATTGCTCCAATTCTTCTTGCATGGCTAGGATCCATTCATCATCACTAAGAGCTTCTTTGACTTTCTTTAGCTCGAGTTGTGAGATGAAGGCATTGTTGGCTTGTTCTTTATTCAAGGCAACCCACATCTTCCCTCTTTCAAAAGGGTCACTTAAAATCAGCTCTTTTGGATGATTCTTTACAAAATGGGGAGTTTGATCCTTTTTATCTTCATCTTTCTCTTCTTCTTGTGTGGCCACCTCTTTTCCCTTTTGGGGTGATGTTGAGTTCTTTTAAGATAGGGATCACCTCACCTACAACATCATCATTTGGAACAATATCTTTGGTAATAGAGGGGTTAGTCTCAATAAACGTAACATTTATATATTCTTTTTCTTTAGCAAGATCAACATTAAATACTCTATAAGCCTTGCTAGTAGTGCTATAGTCAAGAAAGAAAGCCTTGTATGATTTTGGATCAAACTTGTCGAGAGAACCTTTTGTGTTCAAAACAAAAAAAGGACATCCAAAAACATAGAAATACTCGATAGAAGGCTTCCTACCACGCCATAGTTCATAGGGGGTTTTCTTCAAAGAAGCATGCGTAAAAACCTGATTTTACACAAAACATGAGGTACTAACGACTTCGACCCAAAACTTCTTTGGAGTGTCATACTATAAAAGCATGGTCCTAGCCATCTCCTATAGTGACCTATTATTCCTCTCTACAACCACATTTTTTGAGGTGTTTGAGGTGTAGGGAAATTATGTGCATATCCAGATTCTTCACAAAAGCATTCCAAAAGATCATTTTCAAATTCCCCCCCCCATGATCACTATGGATGGAATGAATCCAGCAAGAAGCTTCATTCTCAACTCATTTGCAAAAACTAGAGAAAACATCAAGTGTATCACTCTTTGAAATGAGAAATAAGTTCCAAGTATATCTAGAGAAATCATCGTCAATAACAAGACAATACTTGGAACCACAAAAAAATTGAGTTTTCATTGCTCCAAATAGATCAATATGAAGAAGTTCAAGAGCTCTCTTGATACTAAGGACTCCTTTGTATTTGAAGGAGGACTTGGTTTGCTTTCCTTGGGTACAAGGTTGGCATTCCTCATCCTTTTCAAAATCTAATTTGGGAAGTCCCTTGACCAAGTCCTTTTGCTCAACCTTTTCAATTGATGCATATTTACATGACCAAGCTGATGATGCCAAAGAGAAATATCATTCAAATTGACTACTAGGCATATACCAACAATATGCTTAATAGAGTCAAGCACAATTACATAAAGGTTACCACTTCTAGTTCCTTGATATATGACTTGATAAGTGAGGGAATCTACAATCAAGCATTCAAAATAAGTAAATAGCACAAGGTAACCATTATTACATAATTGACTTACACTTATTAAATTGTGATGTAGGCCATCCAAAAATAGAACAATCTTGATGCACAAGGATTTACCTACATCACCCTCACCTTTTACCTTACCTTTCTTGTTGCCCCCAAAAGTAATCGAATCCCCTTTCTTCTTAATGAAGTTGTTGAAATGGATTATTTCACTTGTCATGTGTTTAGGGCAACCACTATCAACAATCCATATTCCTTTTCCCTACAAGAAAGGAGAGTGTCAGTTCCCAACTCAAACTTTGGGATTCAGAGTTAGCTTGGGGACCCATTTCATCTTTGGGTTGGTACCCGTAGTCTTGTAAGGACAATAAGTAGAATAATGATAATAAATTTTGCAATGAGAACAAATCATAGGGTTCTTAGTGCCAGAAGACTCTCCAATGAAAAAGGAGGTTTCCTTACTCTTTTTCTTAACTTTGGCTTTATTCTTTCCCTTAGGTGCTCCCCCTACAAATCCCAAACCACTAGTACCACTTTGTATGGTAGTATGGTCAAGGATTTTATTTAGGGAGTTTTCCCTTTGAGGAATTTATGAAGAGAGGCTCTAAGTCTATGATTGTCATCATTAAGAGATACAATAGTAGAAGACAAACTAGCAAGATCATCTCTAGCATGAATAAGGTCGGCCTCTAAATAGAGGGCTTTAATCAAATATGAGTCTCTTTCAAGAGAGATAGAAGAAACATCGTTACTAGAAAAAATAGGTCGAGAAGATAAATCATTAACTTGACCAAGCAACCTAGCATTTTCAAATTTAAGCAATTGAATCTCTTTAAGATGAACATATCTCTCATCTCTATGAGCATCAATAATAATCTTGAATTCTGCATTTTTAGATTTAATAGTTTCAAGCTCATTTAGGCACTTTTGGTTATCTTCCTTAATAGTTTCAATGTTCTTAAGGTAAACACCATTCTCTACCTCCAATCCATTGTATTGGAGCTCAAGATCAAGAAATTGGCCTTGCAAGTAATCAATGCTCTCAAGATGGATTTTATCATTTTGTTCAAGAATCTCAAGTTTAGCATACAAATCATCAATGATTTTTCCTAACCTCTTTCTTTTAGATTTACATTTAGCAAAAGAAGAACAGGTAGAAACAAACATATCAATAAGAGTTTATTTAGCTAACTCATGCAAGCTTAGCTCACTTACCTCACCAATATCTTCACTTGTAGAGGCCATGAGTGTAAGGTGGCACTCTCCATCTTCTTCGGAGCGTGAGCCACTTGAGGATGATGCTTCCCAAGCTACATGAGTTGCATTATTGTGTTTATTCTCCTTTTCTTTTCTATTGTACTTGCTCTCCTTTTTGTATTCTTCCTCCTTCTTGGAGCTGCTACGGTGGTGTGACTTTCTAGACTTTAGATATTCACTCTTGTAGTGCCCATTTTATCCACACTTGTGGCACCTTAGAGTGGAAGAACAAGATTTCTTTCCCTTGAAGTGCTTGCCCTTGGTGAAGTTAGCTTCATTATTACTAGGGCCATCATCTATACTAGAGGATGAAGGAGAAGTCTGGCAAGAAATTTTTTGTTGAAGGATGATAGCCTCCACTTGAGATTTGAAGGCACTATCTTTTCTCATTCATGATAACCTTGGTCCTTGCTATAGTTGAGTGTGATACAACCCTTTGAGTTCCTTTCTCTCTCTTTTTGTGATTATGAGTGAGTTAGGCATGCTATAAGAGAGCTACCTCCATGTTCTTGTAAATCTCTCATTCTTTCCATCCTCCCAATCCCCTTTCTCAAAGAGCAAAGTTGAAGCAAGCTACTCTGTGTAAAGGTAAAGTTGTTCTTCTTCTTCAAGGTTGAAGAATAGGCGAAGATCTTCTCCATGTGAAGGACAAGGGCAAGGTGAAGATTCAAGAAGAGTGGGTAATTATCTCAAGGCTAAAGACTTGATGCAACTGTGTGTAAGTCCTTGTTGAAGGATGAAGACATCATGATCAAGTGGGTAAGTCCTTGTGTAGGTGAAAGATTCTTGTCTTGAGTAGGTAAGTCCTTGGATGTATGGTGGTCTCCTTGTATCTATTATGATGGAATATAAGTATACACAGATTGCAAAGTCCTAAAGGTTGACCTCTTTAGGCAGTGGATTGACTATATCCTAGTTTGGATATTGGAACCACTCTAACCACCTTGTCTAAGTGCATGTTTCAATTTCTCTGATCCTTGCTATGCTTGCTTAGATAGGACTTCAGATTGATCTTAAGAATTTAGTTTCAATTGATTTAGTTTGAAGGTATAACTTTACTTGTGAGAATTTTGAAGCTTTGATACCACTTGTTGGATCTAGGGCTCCAGAGGGGGGGGTGAATAGAGCTTCAAAATTCCCACAAGAAAAGTTAGACCATAAAATTATATCAATTGAAACAAAATGCTTAAGATCAATTTGAAGTCCTATCTAAACAAGCATAGCAAGGATGAGAGAAATTGAAACATGCACTTGGACAAGGTGGTTTGAGTGGTTCAAATATCCAAACTAGGAGACAGTTAGTTCACTACCTAGAGAGGTCAACATCTAGGACTTTGCAATCTGTGTATACTTATATTCCATCATAAGAGATACAAGGAGACCACCATACATCCAAGGACTTACCTACTCAAGACAAGAGTCTTTCACCTACACAAGGACTAACCCACTTGATCAAGATGTCTTCAGCCTTCAACAAGGACTTACCCACACTTGAATCAAGTCTTTGGCCTTGAAGGAATTACCCACTCTTCTTGAATCTTTGTCTTGTCCTTCTCCTTCACTTGGAGAAGATCTTTACGTCTTCTTCAACCTTGAAGAAGAACATCAGCTTCACCTTCACTCAAAATAGCTTGCTTCAACCTTTGGTCTTTGAGAAAGGGGATTGGGAAGATGTAAGGAATGAGAGCTTTACAAGCACATGGTGGTAGATCTCTCACAACATGCCTAACTCACTCATAATCATGAAATTCTTTGTAAATTAGAGAGATAAAGGGGCTCAAAGGTTTGTATAACACTCAACTATAGCAAGGACCAAGGTTAGCATGAATGAGCAATCTTGGAATGAACTCCAAGGTGTCCTATTTATAGCTGGGAGTTGTTCCTTTGAGTGTGGGACCACTTAAGAACAAAAAATATCCATTTTATAACTTGCGACGGATCTACTTTTTTTTAAAACAACTCTCCAATGGTTGAAAGCACTTTTTTTGTGTTTTTCGTACAGTACATTCGGTCGAGTTTTAATAAAGGTAACTCGAACAATTCACTAATCGATAAAGCTAATTTTGAAACTATCGATCAAGTTTGTTCTGATAAACTCGACCGATGAGTCAAAATCAATTTTGCTTAGTTGATCGTTTGGTCAAGTTCTAAGAGTGTGCAACTCGACCGATTGATCATTTTAGAAAATCCATCACTCGATCGGTCGAGTTTCCAACTCGACCGATAAACAACCTGTGACAAATTTTACAAAATGATTTTTAGTGTCCAAACATTGGAATTAAGTGTCCCTGATTTTTTCTCATCTTATTTACAATTCATACCATCAATACAAGTGATTACAAAATTAATCTAAGGTGATTTGGAGTGATTTCCCAAAATCACACTTGCATTGCTTTTGACTTGAACTTGGACAAGATAGGGCTTGTGTAATTTGATCCTTTTCATGTGCCTAAAGCCTGAAATCAATCTTGAAAAAACATATTAGATACATAGAAATAAGAATGTTTAAGTCATTACCAAAATATGTACAATGTATAACTCTCAAGTCAACACAAGGGAGGTGTTCCTTGGTAACACCTTGACTTATACTCACATTGGGTCTTTTTATTCATTCTCAACCTCAAATATAGGTATTATTTTCCGACCAAAAAAATATAGATATTATTTTGCTATTTAAGGTCAATGCATTCTATACAAGAATTATTATTCATTTTTAGAAGCCTCATTCTTCAATCGTTTGTCCTCTATACTGTCAACATCAAAATTTCATATTTGACTTGATCTATGTTTAGTATATTTCTACTGTTGGGTTTTATCTTGAGGTTTATATTGAGAATGAACTGCAAAATCGATGCATTAAAAAGTATACATACATAGCATAAAATACATATATGAGGGGAAATGCTTGTAATATAACAAAATAAATGCATATTATATAAAGAAATTAGACTGGAATAAATAGAAAATTTATGCAGCCTTAGCACCACCTAGGTCTCAAGGTGCCTAGCTTGGGCACCACAATGCCTTCCCATCCTAACAAGTATGACCAGAACTCATGTAAGTGTGCAATGTGTTTTATTAGTTTTGATTGGAGAAAATACAATTTTGAAGAAAAGAAATGTGTTGTTTACAAAACATATCAAATTATATGTATACTATTTTTTCTATTATAATGCTAGATCATTCTATAGTGATGAGTTTATCTTTTTCCTATAATATATAAGGATTCAAGATGCCATTTATGTTTGCACTCTTATTCTGTGACTATCTTTATATTCTTATAATGAATACAAATTCTAGAGTTGTTTCTTGGTAGAAAATAAGTAAAAATAACCTAGAAATTATTTTTATTTTTTCATATTCCATGCATGCACATTTTCATGCTTTGTTTTGCAACATAATGTCTCCTATTTTATTTTTTTATATAACTTAACATCATGAAGGTAGTGTATCATATTTATTTGTTGTACATTCTTTTAGGAAATGTAACAATGTTAAAGAATTTTTTCTCTTTATAGATTTGGTCGTTGCATTATTTGAATATGGATAAGAGTTGGATTGAACAACCTATTGGTTTTGAAGCTTATATTAAGGGAATGCATCAATTTATTGATTATTCTAAGATGGTAATAGAGGATGGGAAGATAGTATGTCCATGTATAAGATGTAAGGTAGGAAGGAAAAAGGAGTTTCTTATTGATGAGGTGGAAAGCCATATTTTTTCCTTGCTTTTTATAGAGTATAAAAGTGGATTTTCCGCAGTTTAAAGACTCTTTTTAAAAACCTTATTGCAGATCGACAAATTAAAACAATGAAAAACTTACTAACCATGGAGACAATTCTATAAGCCAAGACGATATGGGAGGGTTACTGATAGAGTTATTGAGAGAAAATGCTACTTATGTGGGAGATACAAAAATTGGACAAGCTAATGGAGGGATGACATCATGTGATAATACACAACTAGGGGCCAATATTTGTGACACTATTGTTTATAATGACATGAGTTTTCAAAATTTAATAGAACTTTCTAATGAAGAGATTCATCTTAGATGTACAATTTCTCAACCCTCTCATTTATTTTACGCATGTTCAATTTGAAATGTATGTTTCATTGACTAGATAAATATTTCACACAACTTCTAGAGATTATACTATCCGCCTTTCCACAACTTACCATGTTCCCTTCTTCTTATTATGAAGCTAAGAATATTGATTAAGGAGTTAGGTCTTGGATATGAAAATATATATGCTTGCCTGAATGATTGCATGTTGTATTGGGGTGAAAATTCACATAGGAGTAGATGCACTGTGTGTCAAACTCCTAGGAGTGAAATTGTTGGTAAGGTATGATTTTAGAGCAAATCATATGATGATTACATGGCATAATTACCTAAAAGGATTTGATTAATAATAACACATATATAAAGGCAAGCTTCCAGTTCATCTGTTTCACTCAGTTATGAGATAATGAGGATATAGAGTGAATGTCTAGAGAATTATATTACTCAATAACATATGTTATCAAGTTCCTATCCTTGTGATGAGATCATTCAGATGTTAAGAGTACATGTACATATTCTCATTATGTCCATGATCGGTTGTTATTGTGTAAGGTTGATAGACAACAATAATACATAAGATCATGTGAGTTGGTTGATGACTAAATCTCATTAGTCATGATATGGCAATATGAAACCAAGCACATAGATACATGCTAGAGAACAGTGTATCAGACAGACCCACCTTGAGATTGACACATGGTTTTGTGGTCACAGTAATCTATCATAGTGAAGGTGGTGATTGTGATTTTTAGACCTAAAATCACTGCACTCGTAACATGTCATTGGGTACACTTTGACATCATCAAATGCAGTCCTGAAATGTGGGTTGTTATAATGGTGATGATTGGGTGACTTTGACACATGGGGATAGAATATGAGTGATATATATGGGATTTGTCCCTCCTATTGGAGTATGATATCCTGGCCACTTGATTAACGAGACTGAGAAACGCATGCGCATGCACATGTGAATCAATATATGATATTGATGTCACATTATCTCAGACCGCCGACTCTTGGTTCAAGAAACATGGATTTAATGTTGAGAGGATGACCAAACATGGCTCAAGTTCAACCTATATATCAGAGACAAAGGAATCATACAATCACTACAACACCTTACACATATTGTAGGTTGAAGTTGTTCTCCAACTTTCCATTTCACTTCGGTAGTACTAATGTGCGATTTGGGCACCACTCTTTGCTTGTGATGCCATAATCTAGTTATGGACATTCACTACCAACATGATATGGAACCTATAGGGTCACACACATAGGAACTCATCTAGAAGAGGAGTTTGATCTTGAACGACACTTGGATTGATTACTAAAGTGTTTAGGTATTCAATTCATGCAACTGATTGCTTGAATGGCTGACCAGGTCTGCCAAACGACCATCTCACTGAGTGAGATGACCGTTTGGGAAACCAGATGGGTGTCTCATGTAGTTGAGATGACCATTTGGGTTTCAGATTGATCAAAGATCGATTTGGCTAAGTTTTGCCCTTAAACCGACCGGTTCAGTATGATTGAACTGACCGAATCATCTCAACTCACCAGACGACCATCTGGGTGAGTGATACGGGTGTCTAGCTGGTTTTAGATGGCTTAGTTGGGATGAATGAAAGTTCTAGAGTTTTCCTAAACTCATTTTAACTGCACATACTTGGGGTGCAAGTAAATTAATGTGTGACATTAATTAGGAAACAATTTGCCAATTCATATCTTATTGGGAAAGCGTGAAACAACCGTCTTAGTGAAATGACCATATCGCATATGAGACGACCATCTCGGATTATGAGATGACCGTTTCGACTGACACAAGTTGTGAAACTTCCAAAATTTTTGTGAAATTTAAGATCTTCCGGTCCTTTCCACTCCCACTTTAGTCTCACGTTGACTGGGGACTGTGAACCTTGACCCTGGCCTCTACTATATATAGAGGGGTACTAGGGGCTTCCCAGAACACAATACAGACAACTGAGAATCAGTTCCTCTAACTACTATTGTCTTCTTTGGTTGTGGTAACCAAGAGAGCCCGGGTAAGTCCTACCTGAAAAGGAGGGATAGACAATAGGAGAGGACAACTAAGAAGTTGTCATTGTGGGAGAGCAAGTTGGTGACTAGTACATCAATGGGGAGGACAACTCCTTATTGTCAGTTCTTGGTGAACGATAGAAGTTCTAGTTGATCCGTGTGGACTAAAATAGAGGCATGAGTCATTTGGTTGCTGCTCAGAGACTAAAGTCAACCTCCAGTTCGTAGCGAGACCACTGGAGTCGCTACAATGGTTGCACAGACGTTGTTCATAGTGAAGACCAGGAGTTGCACTACCACCGTCCCAGAGCAACTCGTTAGTAGTTGCAAAGAAGTGAGTTTTGTCACTAGACTTGCTCCAGGACCAGGTATAACTCGCTAAAACCATCCTTCATATTTCATAGTAGTTGATGCAATCTTGCTGTATTAGGGAATATAGATAGATAAAATTTTTGTTTCCACTGCTATACTTTGTGCCCATATTTTCCAATAGTGGTATTAGAGCCACATCAATTTATTATGTTTTAGGATAATTGATATGATCAGGTTTTGGTTTTATCATTTATTTATTGGACATGATATGAATATTTAAACTCCTCTCATATTTATATCTAATCAAAGGCCACATAATCCCAAACTAACATATATGTATGGTATGATATATATACAATTTACAAGTGTTGCCCTAAAAGAGGTTTTGATGGTGGATGTGTAGCGTAGTCATGGCCTAAACCCTAAATTTGTGTGTGGTTGGATGATTTAGTTCCTTTTATCTCAGTCTGTGTACCAATCTTATACCTCTTTCTTCCCAATGTAAAGTTAATACTTTACTATCTTTGATCCACTAACACCTTATCATGATCATATGCATGCCTCTAGGCTTGGACTCTCTAGGTCACCAATTAAGATCTAAGAGTTGCATATGATGCAATTGGCAAGTTGTCCTACCTAAATAGTCAGGTTGTGGGTGATCGGAAAAAGCCGACTCGTGACTTGATGAAATATGGATCTTGTCTCATTATAAAATTGTTCACTACAATTTTCTAAATTGATACTTGAGGGTTATCAATTTGAACAAATAATGAGAATGATAATTAATTAAAGAACTAATTGTTATCACTCAAATTTTAATCAAATCAAATCAAAAATAAGTTTTTGACAAAAATTACAAATTCTTTTGTAGAATCAAATGGCCACACCAAACAATCACTTTTCTCTATGATCGGTCCTTGAGAAGGACAAACTTGTTGGGAACAACTTCCATGACTGGTTCAGGATGTTGAGAATTGTTCTCATGCAGGAGCACAATCTCTATGTACTGGAAATGCTAGAACTAGAGGAACCTGCATAAAATGCTCCAAGGGCTGATAAGGATGCTTACAAGAAGCACTCTGAGGACATTGTGGATGTCAAATGTCTGATGCTTTGTTCAATGAATCATGAGTTGAAAATGTAACATGAGAACATGGGGGTGATTGAGATGGTCACACATCTCAAGAACATGTGTGAAGATCATGCAAGACAAGAGAGGTTTGATGTCTCCAAGGCACTGTTCAAATGTCACATGGCTGAAGGAGATCTAGTAGGTCCTCATGTGCTCAAGATGATTGGGTATGTGGAGAACCTAACCAGACTGGGATTCCCCTTGGGCCAAGAGTTGTCCACTAACGTGATTCTGCAGTCTTTTCTAGAGTCATATAGGTAGTTTTTCATGGACTACAACATGAACAACTTTGACAAGCCGTTGACAGAGTTGTTAGGCATGTTGAGAGCAGTTGAGACACAAACAAAGAAAGAAAAACCCAAGTCTGTGATGATGATCAACAAGATGAAGGGGAAGTCTAAAGGAAAAGGCAAAACTGAGAAGAGTTCTAAAGCTAGCCAGAAGCCCAAGTCTTCAGATCTCAAGGCAAAAGGTGGAGTAAAGAAATAAAGAGCCGATTGCCACCACTGTCTCCAACCTAGACATTGGAAGAGAAATTGCCCACTCTGGGTAGAGGAACTAAAGAAGAAGGATGGCACTTAGGCCTCCACTTCAGGTATAAACCATATAAGATAAATTTGATCACTTCTTCATTTTGGTATGTGATACTAAATAGAGATCTGACATAATTATGTATGCATGATCTGATAAGAAGTGAAGGCCATCATGGAAGGACAAGGATGGACAAGGCAGAGCAAGTGTTGCGGAAGCCATAGTCTACATTTAAATTTATCTTATACCAATGGGCATGTCATAGATTTATTAGAACTTCTATTTCATCATGCCATAGAAACGTTTTATTTATGCATCTTGTATAGACAAGGATAGTATCAATAAAGAATTATTAGTGATTCTATTTCAAAGATATGATCTTGCATGACATTGGCCCTAAAACATCTTGTGTTATTTATGTGAAATGATCAAAGGTGAATGTTTATAATGTTTATACCAAAAGATTTTCATTGATAACTCAAGACTATCATTAGCATTAGTCATCTTGTATAAATATGAGAGGTGCATGCCTAGAACACATATTGATGTTGATCAAGATTCCATTGGTTAATAAACCTAATGAAACATGCAAGTCTTATTCATGCACAATATGACATGACGTCCTTCACTAAACGTAGTGGGAGGATAAAATTTCATTAGACCTTATGCATATGATGCATGAAGATCTTATGGAATGAATGTTATAGATAATTAACTAATACTTCATTTTCATTTACTGGTAATATAATGATATGTACCAAATGGAATGAAAGCATTAATCTCTTGAAAATATTCAACGAGATTGTAAATGAAGTGTGACATTGATGAAAGTATTGAGATACTTTGATGCGATCAAATGTTGAAATACTTTATATCAATACCTTGAGTACCTTCAAGAATGAACTATGCTAATATATCACAAGTCAAATTCATCTGAACATGATGATGTGCCAGAACGAACGAATTATACCATGATGAGTCATGATATAATTATCAATTAATGTAGTCTTCTTATATCCTCATAAATATATACCTATCACTAAATAATGTACTATGAGAATGGTTTGTAAGACATTATATATGATATGATTTGGGAATGTCCCAATAGGTCTAAAGGATTGAAACCCACCTTGAGAAAGTAGTTTCTTGAGAAGGTTTATCCATAAACCATGATAGTTGATCATTACTATTAATCTCAATCCAATAACAAAATTGTTTTGTAAATAGGATAACTGAGTTCTTAAAGATTCAATGGGAGTAAAAGTAATACTCAAAGTGTTTGAGGTCAACAACAAGGGTACAATGTAAATAATGAGAATCACAAGTTGTTTTGGAATCTTAGGTTCATTATATAACATAGAACAAAATAGTTCTAGTAGAATACATATGAGATTGAAGGATTATGAATCCAACGATTTAGATAGGTTGGTCATACAGGATGAGCCAACTAGTCAACAAGAAGCCTTTTTATGAGCTATACAGAATCCATGTAAGCTAACAAGGTAGGACCTTGATAGAGCCACCTAAAGGGGTAACAACTAAAGGGTGCAATAGGGTCTTATGATCAAGAACTACATGGATAACATACAAGGAAACATTGGTTGATTAAATCAAGTTCAAAATGTTGAACATGACATAAATTCCTTTACCAATTGTCATGCTTGTTGTTGTAGTTATAATTCGCTATGATATTTTGCATATGAAATTGGAAATTGGATTCCTTAAGGGAATACATTAGAGGATGTTTACGTGGCACAACCTATAATTTTTCATAACTTCATGAATGCAAATTAAGTCCATAAACTACAAAGTTCAATTTGGGATTGAAATAAGCAACTCAGAAGTGGGATCTTTTGACTTGACATGATAGTCAAAGAGTTTGACTTGAATCAAGACAAAAGAATAAATATGTGTTTATAAAAGATTTAGTGAGAGAATATATGAATATTCCACATATTATGAGGAATAACATCTCAATATTGTGAATATTGAGAACTGGCATAGTTCTTGAAGGTTTCACAATGGAAGTTTACGCACGTACAATAACAATGTGTTGAAAGAGTTCAACATGGAAGGATTCAATGAGAGATAATTCGGATTGGTCTCTCATGAACCCCATATTCGTATTCTTGTGAAGAATGGAAATATCATGAATTAGATTCCATGGGCCATCCCAACAATGGATATATCATGAATGCTATTAACACTCTTGTCCTATATAATCTTGTATGTAATGGCCATGACGAGATGATATAAATTCCAATAAGGGATAGATTCCTAGTCAATGATAATATCAATAATAGGAAGAGTTGGATGTACAAAGTTACATCAACGCAAGCTTCCATAAATGACAAAGTGATCACAAAAATTTAATATGTTTTGATTTTAAAAAATAAGTGATGATTAGTTCGAAAGGTTCTGAACTAATAGCCATTAATGCTAATCTACATTTGAATTCGAGTATATTTGTGTTATGAACACATAATAATACTATATGGATCTAAAGTTTCATTAGATGAACTTATAAATATTCCAACCATTGATAACTCAGTAGAAAAACTGTGACAACAATGGAGCTAATTGTTAGGTAAGGAATATCAGATACCATATTATGGTGGTTTCATCTCAGAGCGAAGAGATAAGAAACATGCAATATACTGACTATAAGAAAAGTGTTGCTAACCCGCTATTTTAGCACTAGCGCAGCATAAGCATGTTGGACCTATTTAGATCACTAAGGATGAGATCTGTTGGTGATTGGCTCTAAGTATAGGTGGGAGTCTGTTGGTAAGGTATGCCCGTAGAACAAATCATATGATTATTGACATGACATAATTACCTAAAAGGATTTGATTAATAATAACACATATATGAAGGCAAGCTTCTAGTTCATCTATTTCACTCAGTTATGAGATAATGAGGATACATAGCGAATGTCTAGAGTATTATATTACTTAATGACATATGTTGTCAAGTTCCTATCCTTGTGATGAGATATATGGATGTTAAGAGTACATATACATATTCTCATTATGTCCATGATCATTTGTTATTATGGAAGGTTGATAGACAACAATAACACATAAGATCAGAGTGTGAGTTGGTTGATGACTAAATCTCATTAGTCATGTTATGGCAATATCAAACCAAGCACACAAATATATGTTAGAGAACAGTGCATCGGACAAACCCACCTTGAGAGTGACACATGGTTTTGTGGTCATAGTAATCTCTCATAGTGAAGGTGGTGATTGTGATTCTTAGACTTGAAATCATTGCACTCGTCACATGTCGTTGGGTATGCTTTGACATCACCAAACACAGTCCTAAAGCATGGGTTGTTATAACGGTGATGATTGGGTCACTTTGACACATGGGGATAGACTGTGAGTGATAGATATGGGATTTGTCCCTCCTATTGGAGTATGATATCCTAGCCACCTGATTAATGAGATTGAGAAACGCATGTGCATGCACATGTGAATCAATATATGATATTCATGTCACATTATCTCAGACAGCCTATTCTTGGTTCAATAAACATTGATAGAATGTTGAGAGGATGACCAACCATGCCACGAGTTCATCCTGGATATCAGAGACAAAGGAATTAGACAATCACTACAACACCTTACCCAGATTGTAGGTTGAAGTTGTTCTCCAAATTTCCATTTCACTTGGATAGCACTGATGTGTGACTGGGCATCACTCTTTGCTTGTGATTCCATAAGCTAGTTATAGACATTCACTTCCAATGTAGATACACACCATGCCTTATGCAAATCTACATACCTACCATCACACTTCCACGAGATAGACGGCGCACCATGCTTTGTGCAAATCTATGCTTGGCCAATCAATTTTTTCATGTGTATTGATACTGGAAAGCATCTTAGACTTAATATGTTTGATTTAGTGGGTTTTTATATATATCATATATACATACATATATTGTATCCAATCACCACATATATAGTACATATTGTTGGCTAAATGGACATCATTTAACTCCCTTTGTTTTGATAATGGAAAACATTTCATTCTTGTGAATCTAACGTGCTATTTGAGTGTTGCAGGAATTAGGTGGATGACACAACCTTTGGAAGATCTATATGCTCAAAATGCTTTAATTGCATGATTGTAATCAAATGTAAAAACTTGTACAAGTATATAATGTACAAGTACTTAGATATCATGTAAATCAAGCATTTAGACCTTCCCTAGCCAATCACAACAATTAGATAGGTCATCCCCAACAATAGTGTCACAACTGCACACTGAGACACACACTTAGTACATAGTTTAAAACATTGAAATAGAGTCATTCTCGGTCGACAAACGTCTCGACCGAGACACTCTCAGTCGACAATCTCCTCGACCGAGAATGACCCAAGTAGCTGTTAGACACAGAAGACAAGGTAGTTGGGAGTTGGAATCGAACGTTATACACACTTGCTCCAGACTGTCCCTCGGTCAACAAAGACCTCGACCGACTGGGCTCTCGGTCGACAATTCCTCGACCGAGACTGTCTCTATCTGCACTTTTCAGGATTAATTAACTAGTCATTGCTAAAGCAATTAGTAGATACCTAACAGCTATTTAAGCACTAAGAACCCCTAGAAAGTGCCTAGAATGTCCTTAAACACTCATAGGCCATTCCTATAAATAGGACATGCCTTAGGACACCCAAAATACACTTGTGCAACACTTGAGCATATTACTTGCAATTGGCAATCTTTCTTGTGAGCAAATTGAGAAACTACAACATTTGTTATTCATCTCCATTGCTCTAATTTCGTGTCCTATAGGCTAGCATCTCCTACCCACAACACTTACACTTTCATATCCATTGGTTAGGAGATCAAAACGCTTGATATAGGAAATCAAGCATTGTGTTAGAGAGGGTTTATCTTCTCAGGTGGAGAAGGGTCTTCTCAGTGGAGAAGGAGGACTTTGGACTACTTCAAGAAGGTTGTCTCAATGGGAAGCTACTTCAAGAGGAAGGCTACTTCAATGGGGAGCTTGAAGTTACTTCAAGGAAGGCTGCTTTGAGGTTGGTGAGACCACTTTAAGGTGAAAGATATCCAAAGGGTGGTGAAATTGTTTGTAATTTTATGTAACATCCTTGTGAGGTAATAAAATTAAATACTTTCAGAATCCCAATTGGAAACAATTGGGTAGTGGACTGACTCCTTTAGTTTTTGCTAAAGGTGGAACCACTCTAAACACCTTGCCTCCTTCTTAAAGTTTTAATTGTGGTTGCTTGAGTTGAATTATTGTTAAATTATTATAATACCCTATTCACCACCCCTCTAGTGGTTTTTCATTTGGTATCAGAGCAAGGCTTCAAGGAACTCTAACAAAGTCTTGAAGAATGGGTGACGGGGTACTCAACAACCTCAACTTGGAAGGACACTCATGGCTAGACCTCCACCTTTTGATGGCACTAACTACACCTACTGGAAGAGGAGGATGAAGTTCTACTTCTAGGGAATTAGCTGGGATCTCTGGAGGATGGTATCAAATCCATATGAATTTCCTCAAATAGAGTATGCAAATTGGGATGCTAATACGGTAAGATCTTCCCAAATGAATGAAAAAGCTGTAAGTATACTCTATCCTTCAATTTCCGTTGGTGAATTCAATAGAATATCAAATTATAAAACGGCATATGAAATATGGCATAGAATCTCCATAACCTATGAAGGAACTGTTCAAGTTAAGAATTCTAAAATTAGAATGCTTAAGAAAAAATTTGAACAGTTTCGTATGGATCAAAATGATTCTATTAGTGAAATGTATGCAAAATTTTCTTCTATTGTAAATGGTTTAAATGCTTTAGGTAAAGTGATCAGTGAAGAAGCTCAAGTATAAAAAATTCTTAGGTCTCTTCCTCCCAAGTACAAGCCCAAGGTGACTGCTATTGAAGAAGCAAATGATCTCCCCCGACTAAGGATGGAGCAACTCATTGGCAACTTAGAATCACATGAGGCAACCTTGGAGGAAGAAGAATGACGAGAGCGTGAACTTCAACAAGGAAGAAATAAAGACATGGCCCTAAAAGCTTCAAAGATTATCACATAAGAAAGTGATGAAACAAGTGATGGAGAAGGAGAAGAAGCCCTAATTGTTAATGGTAAGAAATATAGAAGATTTAGATCTAACAAAGTTGTTGGTTCTTCTTCTTCCCCTCCTAGGTGTTTTGAATGTGGAAAGAAGGGACATCTCAAAAATGAATGTCCTAAAGAAAAGAAAGGAAAGAAAAGCTCATCCAAGAAGAAGGGAGAAAAAGCATACAAAGCTGCATGGGATGGGTCAAGTGATAGTGAAAGTGGAGAAGAGAATGTGGAGTGTCTCATGGCCAAAGAAGATGATAGTGATGATTCTCAGGAGGTAAGCCTCCTTGATTTTCCAAAAGAAGATCTAATTGTTATTCTACAAGATACTCATAATAAATATGTTGATTGTAAAAAGAAACTAAAGAAGGTTACTAGAACTAATGAGGATCTATATGCTAGATTGAATAATCTTTCTTTTGAAAAGGATAGTATTGCTTTTGAAAATTTGACTTTGAAATCATCTCTAAATGATTGCAATATGAAATTGCTCACTTTAGAAACAAATCATGATCTTCTTTCCCAAGAAAAAGTTGATTTGCTTGCAAAACTGAATAATTTTCAGACTCAACCTATTCTATGTAATCATCTAGATTATGATGTTGTTGTTAAGGAAAGAAATTCTTTATTATCTGATCTAGATCAAGCAAGGGTATATATCAATAAGAAGATGGATGAGATTGCTAAACTACAGAGAGAAATTAATGGCTTAAGGGGCAATGATGTTCTTGATAATATTCTGAAATATTCTTCTAGTTACAATGGAAGAAGAGGTTTAGGATATGTTCCAAAAGAAAAATCCTTTCAACCTAAACCTAGGAGAACTCAAGCATCCAAGACCAAGATCATGTTTGCACCCAAGAACACAACTCCAAAGAGAAATGAAATTGATTCTATTTGTTGTCATTATTGTTTACGTCTTGGACATTACTCTTTTTCATGCCCTTATAAGAAGAAGGATTCTGAATTAGTTTGGGTCCCCAAACCTCAAACTTAGAAGATTTGAATGTAATTTAGTTGGAATATGATCTAACACTTCTTTTAAACATCTAAATGTCTTATCTCCACTAAGTAGATAGCTTCATGTATTGCCTTAAATTCAAAACAGATACAAACAAATTACTGAATCAAACATAAACATTCTCGGTCGACAAACAGTTCGACCAACACATACTCGGTCGAGAAAATATTCGACCGAGTGAATGTCTGTGACAAATCTGAAATCTACAGGAAATTTATAGTGAAAACAATGACTATTCTGGTCGAAGAATGTTCGATCAGAGCAAAAATCGGTCGAGAAATTGTCGACCAAGTGAATTTGTGTTTTAGTTCAGTTTTAATCTATAAAACAACAACTTTCTTGATCGACAAATTGTTCAACCGAGACGTCTGTCGGTCGAACTATTTGTCAACCGAATGAAGTTCTGTTCAGCTTACTTTGTTAAAACATGTTTAGTTTGTTATTAAATGTACCTAACCATAATGGACCATCACATGGGTACCAAAACCTATATTTTATTGCAAGATTGGGTAGTTGATAGTGGATGTTCCAAACACATGACCGGGAACAAGGATGCATTTCAAACTTTTAAGGAAAAGAAAAGTGGAACAGTTACTTTTGGAGATAATGGTAAAGGTAAAATTGTTGGAATAGGTAATATTGGTACAAACCTTAAAATAAAGAATGTTTTACTTGTTTAAGGTTTGCACCATAATTTAATAAGTGTCAGTCAATTATGTGATAGTGGATATGATGTTTTATTCAACAAAAATTGCTACAAGTTACTAATAGAAAATACTACAAATGTTGTTTATGAAGGAAAAAGAGTTGGAAATCTATATATCCTTAGACCTAACTCTATGCAATATGTAGTTGGAAAATGCTTACTTGCAAAAGAAAATTCTTTACAACTATGGCATAGAAAATTAGGTCATGCTAGTTCATATGTTATCAAAAAGCTAGTTAAATATGATCTTGTTTGTGGTTTGCCTAAGTTATCTTTTGATCAATCTGAAAATTGTGAACCATGTACTTTGGGTAAACAAACTAAAACTTCTTTTAAACCCAAAAACATGCTCAGCACCAGTAGATCACTAGAACTTATTCATATGGATTTGTTCGGACCTATGAGGACACAATCTATTGGTGGGAAAAGATATTGTTTTGTTATTGTTGATGATTACAGTAGATATACATGGGTACATTTTCTTGCAAATAAAGATGATACTATTCAAGTTTTCATACAGTTTTGTTCAAAAATTGAAAATCAATTACAAAACAAAATATGCACAATTAGGAGTGATCATGGTGGAGAATTTGAGAACCATCTATTTGAAGAATTATGCACATCTCAAGGCTACACTCACAATTTTTCTGCTCCACACACTCCACAAAAAAATGGCATAGTTGAAAGGAAAAATTGGTCATTACAAGAAATGGCTAGGACTATGATGTTTGAACATAATACACCTAAAACATTTTGGGATGAAGTAGTAAATACAGCTTGTTATGTGCTAAATAGAGTAATTGTATATTCTCATTTGAAGAAAACCCCATATGAAATCATGTATACTAAGAAACCAAGGGTTTACTATTTTCATACTTTTGGATCAACTTGCTATATCTTGAACACAAAAGATGATAGAGAAAAGTTTGACTCTAAATCACAAAAAGCTTTCTTCTTGGGATATTCAACTTCTAGTAAAGCATTTATAGTTTATAACACTATCTCTAGAAAAGTTGAGGAATCTATTCACATTACTTTTCATGAAGAACTAAAAACTGAAAATTATGATGTAGTTCATATTACTCATCAAGTAGAAAATCTAACCATATCAACTAAAGATGATCAAAATGCTACAAATAATCAACAAGTTGAGACACAACAACCTGTTCCTAGACTCATTAAGGATCACCCTCAAGAACTCATCATTGGAAATCCTAATGATAAAATAAAAACACGATCATCTTTTAGAGATGTTGCAAATATGGCATTTGTATCTATAATTGAACCTAAGAAAGTGACTGGAGCTCTACAAGATGATTATTGGATAATGGCAATGCAAGAAGAATTAAACCAATTCACGAAGAATGATGTATGGGACTTAGTTCCTAAACCTCAAGATAAGACCATTATTTGAACTAAGTGGGTTTTTAGAAATAAGTTAAATAAAGTTGGGGCAAGACTTGAAGCCATTAGAATGCTACTAGCTATAGCAACTCTCAAAAACATCAAATTGTTCCAAATGGATGTCAAAAGTGCATTTCTAAATGGAATAATACAAGAAGAAGTATATGTTGCCCAACCACCTGGGTTTGAAATTCTGGAAAAAGGTGACTATGTATACAAACTTAAGAGAGCACTTTATGGTTTAAAACAAGCACCTAGAAATTGGTATGAAAGACTCAAAAACTATCACTTTGATAATAGTTTTTCCATTGGAAATTTAGATTCTACTTTATTTTTCAAAACATATGAATCTGACTTTCTAGTTGTTCAAATTTATGTTGATGATATTATTTTTGGTGCATCACATGAATCTTTATGTAAACAATTTAGTGACATTATGCAAAAAGAATTTGAAATGAGTCTCATGGGAGAATTGACTTTCTTTCTTGGTTTTCAAATAAAGCAAATGCCCATTGGGATTTTTATAAGCCAAGAGAAGTATACAAATGAGCTTTTGAAATGTTTCGGGATGGAACATTGCAAACATGCTACCACTCCAATGACTACCTCTACTAAAATTGGTAAGGATGACAATGGGGAACCTATTGATGATTCCTTATATAGGGCCATAATTGGTAGCTTGCTTTACTTAACCGCTTCTAGACTAGACATCATGTTTTCCATTGGACTTTGTGCTAGATTTCAATCACAGCCTATGCAAACTCATTTTCAAGCCGTCAAATAGATTTTAAGATATTTAGCCGACACTTCAAGTTATGGTTTATGGTATCCTAAAGGGCAATCTTTGGATTTTAAAGCTTATACCGATGCTGATTATGTTGGTTGTCGAATTGATCGAAAGAGCACAAGCAGCAGTTGTTTCTTGTTAGGAAGAGCCTTTGTATCTTGGTTTAGTAAGAAACAAAACACAATTGCCCTCTCTACAACTGAAGCTGAATATATGGCAGCCGGATCTTGTTGTTCTCAAGTGCTTTATATGTAACAAGTTTTAAATGATTATGGCTTTACTTTTTCATCCAAACCTATCTTTTGTGATGATACAAGTGCTATAAATTTAGCATATAATCCTATTTTACACATCCGTGCCAAACATATTGAAATCCATCATCATTTTCTAAGGGATCATATCTCTAAAAACCATGTATCCCTTCATCATGTTGATACGGAAGATCAATTGGCTGATATTTTCACAACGTTGCTTCCATTAGATCAATTCAATAAAATAAGGCAACAACTACTCATTACTCCCTTAAAAGATGTTTTCTTTGACATTTGTGCTTCTTAAAACGGTTAGTTTTTCTGATTCTTACATTTTGGCTTCAAATGGACATCTTTTCAAATGATTTGATGGTTATCTTTTTAAGGGGAGAACAACTTAAGGGGGAGATTTAACACATGATTTTAATGGATATCTTTTTGAAATGACAAAGGGGGAGAAATAATGTAAATCTTAAATAGTTGTAAATCTTAAATACTCAATCAATGAGTTTCATAATCTCTTGTCTTTACATTAAAAGTTTCTATATTCCCCAAGAGTTGGATTTTATGTTCCATACTTCTTTGGGAATAATAAGCACACATTTCATAAACAAGAGAAGGAATACACAAGGTAAATCTCAGGTATGAAACTCAACTCATTTTAAAGATTGTTTGATTTATATTTTGGAAATGTTTGTCATCTTCAAAAAGGGGGATATTGTTGGCTAAATGGACATCATTTAACTCCCTTTGTTTTGATAATGACAAACATTTCATTCTTGTGAATCTAACGTGCTATTTGAGTGTTGCAGGAATTAGGTGGATGACACAACCTTTAGAAGATCTATATGCTCAAAATGCTTTAATTTCATGATTGTAATCAAATGTAAAAACTTATACAAGTATATAATGTACAAGTACTTAGATATCATGTAAATCAAGCGTTTAGATCTTCCCTAGCCAATCACAACACTTAGATAGGTCATCCCTGACAATAGTGTCACAACTGCACACTGATATACACACTTAGTACATAGTTTAAAATATTGAAATAGAGTCATTCTCGATCGACAAACTTCTCGACTGAGACACTCTCGGTCGACAATCTCCTCGACCGAGAATGACCCAAGTAGCTGTTAGACACAACAGACAAGGTAGTTAGGAGTTGGAATCAAATTTCATACACACTTGCTCTAGACTATCACTTGATCAACAAAGACCTCGACTGACTGGGCTCTCAGTCAACAATTCCTTGACCGAGACTGTCTCTGTCTGCACTTTTTAGGATTAATTAACTAGCCGTTGCTAAAGCAATTAGTGGATACCTAACAGCTAGTTAAACACTAAGAACCCCTTAGAAAGTGTCTAGAATGTCCTTAAGAACTTATAGGCCATTCCTATAAATAGGACATGCCTTAGGACACCCAAAATACACTTGTGCAACACTTGAGCATATTATTTGAAATTGGCAATCTTTCTTGTGAGAAAATTGAGAAACTCCAACATTTTCTATTCATCTACATTACTCTAATTTCGTGTCCTATAGGCTAGCATCTCCTACCCACGACACTTACACTTTCATATCCATTGGTGAGGAGATCAACACACTTGATATAGGAAATCAAGCCTTGTTCTACAACGGTAATTGTAATTTCCATTCTCCTTCTTGTTCTTTCTTATTTCTTGTACTCTCCTTGCTACTCCTAGGGTTGGAGGCTGCAGATTGGAGAGGGTTTATCTTCTTAGGTGGATAAGGGTCTTCTCTATGGAGAAGGAGGACTTTGGACTACTTCAAGAAGGCTGTCTCAACGGGAAGCTACTTCAAGAGGAAGGCTACTTCAACGGGGAGCTTGAAGTTACTTCAAGGAAGACAGCTTCGAGGTTGGTGAGACTACTTCAAGGTGAAGGCTGTCCAAAGGGTTGTGAAAGTGTTTGTAATTTTATGTAACATCCTTGTGAGGTAATAAAATTAAATACTTTCAAAATCCCAATTGGAAACAAATGGGTAGTGGACTGACTCCTTTAGTTTTTGCTAAAGGTGGAACCATCTAAACACCTTGCCTCCTTCTTAAAGTTTTAATTGTTGTTGCTTGAGTTGAATTATTGTTAAAATTATTATAAAACCATATTCACCCCCTCTAGTTGTTTTTCACATATCATATACATGATATATCCCACAATGTAAACATGCAATATAAAACAAAAAGCAATGATTATGGTTGTATCTACATGTAATTACTTGGAGTCACAAGGAATTACTACCACCTAGGTCAATCATCACATCACATGTATGAACCTACAGTTGATGTAGATCTGTGCTTATAAATATGGGTAGATCAGTTCAACCCATTAACCGGTCATATCACCTCTTGGCCGGTCAGCTATTCCTTCTATCCAACTAATGTTTGGACTCCTTCCAAATGGTTCGTCAGACCTTCTGGGATGGTCATCCAATCTCCTATCCAGCTAATGTTTGGACTCCTTCTAAATGGTCGGTTGGGCCCCCCGGGCGGTCGTCTGGTTCCATCGTCCTCTTTCCTCCATGATCCTCTATATGGTCGGCTCGTCTCAAGTTCTCTCGAGAAGCCAAAGTTTTCTACACAATCTGTGAGGCAAGGTTCTAGTGCACCATCGCAGTGGTCACCAAGTAAATGAAGAGGGCATGGTTATTCACCATCCAGAGCTTACAACACAGCTTCAGTAGAAGTGACAGGGCCATCTAGGCCACAGTTAGAGGACAAGTCATGTTATCTTTGTGGGCAGACAGGGCATGTGAAGTCAAATTTCCCAAGGAGAGATGTTGAAGTGACGCAACAACTCAGACATAATCAACAAGGTCCAAGCAAACAGTAGTTTAGTGTTTAGGTATTCAATTCACAAAATTGATTGCTTGAATGGATGACCGGGTCTGCCAAATGACCATCTCACTGAGTGATACGACCGTTTGGGCAGTCGGACGAACGTCTCATGTAGTTGAGATGGCTGCTTGGGGGTCAGGTTGAGACAGACGCTTGGGACTCATTTCAACTCACCAGACGACCATATGGGTGAGTGAGATGGGCGTCTCACTATCACTGGTGTGAGATGGCTCGGTTGGGACGAATGAAAGTTCTGGAGTTTTCTTGAACTCATTTTAGTTGGACATATTTGAGGTACAAGTAAATGAATGTGTGACATTAATGAGGAAATGATTTTCCAATTCATATTTTACTGGGAAAGTTCAAAATGACTGTCTCACGTCCCAAACGACCATCTCTCTTAGCGAAACAATCATCTCGTGTGTGAGACGACCATTTCGGATGACGTAAGTTGTGAAACTTCCAAACTTATTGTGAAAATTCAAGATCTTCCAGTCCTTTCCACTATCTCTTTAGTCCCACATTGATTGGGGACTGGGAACCTTGACCCTGGCCTCTACTATATATAGAGGGGTATTGGGGGCTTCCTAGAACACAATACAGACATCTTAAATAAGTTCCTCTGACAACTGTTGTCTTCTCTGGTTGTGATAACCAAGAGAGCTTGGGAAAGTCCTACCTAAAAAGGAGGGATAGACAATGAGATGGAACAACTAAGAAGTTGTCATTAGGGGAGAGCAGGTTGGTGACTAGTACACCAATGGGGAGGACAACTCCTTCCTATCAGTTCTTAGTGAACGACAGGAGTTCTATTTGGTATGTGTGGACTACTCTAGAGGTAGGAGTCCTTTGGCTGCTGTTCAGAGAGCAAAGTCAACTTATAGTCTATGGTGAGACCATTGGAGTCACTACAGAGGTTGCACAAATGCTATTTGTGGTGAAGACCAGGAGCTACACAACCACTGTCCAAGAGAAACTTGTCAACAGTTGCAAATAAGCAAGTTTTATTGTTGGACTTACTCTAGGATCAGGTATAACTCGCTAAACCCATCCTTCCTATTTCATAGTAGTTGATGCAATCTTACTGTATTGGGTAATATAGATAGATAAAAAAAATTTGTTGCTATACTCTGTGCATGTATTTCCCAATAGAAACACCAAAGTGTAATTCTAGTGACGACAATGCAGAAAGTAATCCAAGCTCTAAAGGTCCTCCTATGAAGGTTATGAAGTATTTTCTATTAATTCTAAGGTTGATAAGGATGTACATGTACTCAAAGATGGCAGAAGATATGATATGGCATGAGAAAGGTCGGGTTAAAGATGAAAAAATCAAACACTGAGTAGATGCACTAGCATGGAAATAGTTTGACACAAGATATCTAGGTTTTTCATCCAATCCTCATAGTGTGAGACTTAGCCATGCTAGTGATGGATTCAATCCTTTTGGGATGCAACATACCAACTATAGCATAAGGCCATTCATTCATAGTGTTAATTTTTGTTATGGTATGCCTAGAGAGACAAATATATGAGGATTTATATGGCATATAACATAAATGATCTAACTAATAATCATAAAGGAAAGCTTCCTATTCATTGTATTTCATTCAGTTATGAGATCATGAGAAAACATTATGAATGTCTAGAGAATGACAATACTCAATGATGTATGTCTTCAAGTATGTGACTTAAACACTGAGATCACACAGATGCTAAGAGTATGCACATTCTTGTTATGCCCTAAGATGGTTGCTACTATGGAAGGCAGATAGACACCAGTAACACTTAAGACTAGAGTGTGGGTTGGTTGACGACAGAATTTCATTAGTCATGATATGGTATATCAAACCAAGCACACATATACTTGTTAGAGAATAGTGTATCAGACAAACCCACCTTAAGAATGGCACATGGAAACCATCATTGGTGTTCATATTCATCTCTCATAGTGAATGTGGTGATCGTGATTCTTAGACTTGAAGTCACTACACTCATCATATGTCATTTAGTGTACCTTGACATCATCAAACATAATGCTAAATAAGGATTGGCATAATGGTGATGATTGGGTAGTTGTGACACATGGGGACTGATTTTGAGTGATGTAGATGTGATTTGTCTCTCCAAGTGGAGTTTGATATCCTAGTCACTTGATAAGTGAGAGTGAGAAATGCATGCACATGCACATGTGAATCATTATATGATATTGGGGCCACATATATCTCAGATAGTCTGCTCTTAGTTCATGGCACTTGGATTGAACATTGAGAGGATGATGGTTCCATGCCTCGAGTTCATTCCATATATTAGAGATAAAAGAATTATACAATCAATTTAACACCTTAAATAGATTGTAGGTTGAAGTTGTTCTCCAACAATCTGTTCACTTGCGTAGAACTGATGTGTGAATAGGCACCACTCTTTTCTTTTGATGTCATACGCTAGTTATTGACATTCACTACCAACATGATACACAACAGATAGGGTCGCACACATAGGATCTCATCTAGAAGAGGAGTTTTATCATGAATGATGATTGGATTGATTACTAAATTTTTTTGGTATTCAATTCAAGCAATTGATCAGCTGACTGGACTACCAACCGATCGACTCAAGTGTTGAGATGGCCATTTGGAGTGTTAGGTTGTACCAACCGAAGGTTCTGGTGACTTTCTCAAATATGTGAGAAAAGTTGATCGTTTCACTCATTCAATTCAATTGGTACAAGAATTAATATCGTGCATTAATTGGAAACATGATTGCTAATTCATGTATGATTGGGAAACATGGCGAAACGACCAGTTCAAGCTACAAAACGATCAACCTATTTGTGAACCGACCGATTCATGATTTGCAGGTTGCAAAAAGTCATGATCTTCCGATCCCTTCTACTCACACACAGATTGGGAACCCAGACCCTAACCCCTCCTATAAATAGTGGGGTATTGGGGGTTTCCCAGAGCATAACTCAATTGCATCTAAAAATTATTGTCCTGTCTGGTTGAGGTAACCAATAGAGAGCCATAGAAAGTCCTACCCGCTAAAGGGAGGGATATCAAGGGAGCAATAATTATGGGAGAGAAAGTTGGTGACTAGTACACCAACATGAGGGACAACTTCTTCCTGTATGTTCTATTAGAGCAATATGAATTCTAGTTGGTCTTTGTGAACTTTTCTAGAGGTGAGGAGGCCTTTGACCATTACTAGTAGAGCAACGTCATCTTGTAGTCTGTGGCGAGACCACAAGAGTCGTTGTAGACGTTATTCCAGTATGTTTTCCGTGGTGAAGACTAGGAGTTGCATAAACACCGACCAAGAGCAACTAGAAGATAGTTGTACTATAACGAGTTGTAGTCATTGTACTTGCTCCAAGACCAGTGACAAACTCATTAAACCATATTTCCTATTTCATAGATATCGAAACGATCTTTTTGTTATGGGAATACAACTAGATAAAATTTTTGTTTCCTCTACCTTTATGTGTGCCTGTATTTCCCTACAATGGCATGAGAGCCACATCAATTTACTATGTTTTAGGATAATTGATATGATCGGATTTTTGGTTTTCACAATTAATTTATTGTATATAGTGTGAATACTTGAACTATTTCATATGTGTATCCGATCAAACACCATAAAATCCCAAACTAATGTATATATATGATATGATATATATGCAATTTACATGTGTCGCCCTAAAAGTGGTTTTGATGGTGAATGTGTAGTGTTGTTATAGTTAATAACCCAACATCTATGTGTGGTTGGATTATTTGGTTTTATTCATGTTATATCTCGGTTTGCATACTGAGCCTCTACCTCCTTCCCAGTGTAAAGTTAATTATTTCCAACCTTTGCTCCCATCAAATGTAACTCAAGGTTTCTCTCTACCATGTAATAAGATTAATAGTGATAGGATAGTTTCTTTTCTTACTAAGATAAAGATGACGATCAACATCAGACGAGCCAACTGGATGGAGGACCAAGAAAGGTAGACCACATGAGAAAACTGATTGGCTGGTGGGTCTAATTGAATGCTTGGAAGGAGTCCAGACATTGTTTGGATAGGAGGCCAACCAATCATTTCAAAGGATAAATCGATCGGCCAAGAGACGAGACGATCGATTTAAGGTTTGAACCAATCAACTCGGATTGGCAAGAACAAATCTACACCAACAGTAGGTTCATCCATGTGATGTGATGATTGGCCTAGATGGTAGTAATTCCTAGTGACTCCAAGGAATTACAGTAGATATGCCATAACCATTGCTTTTTGTTTTATATTGCATGTTTACATTGTGGGATATAGCATGTAAATAATACATACAATATATGTGGTGATTGGATACAATATATATGTGTATATATATGATATATATATAATCCATCAATCAAACATATTAAGTCTAAGATGCTTTCCATTAGCGAAACACATGAAAAGCTTGACCGACCAGGCGTGGTTACGCCAAAGAATGGTGTGTTGTCTATCTCATGTAAGTGTGATGGTAGATATATAGGTTATGCCAAAGTAGGGTGCATATATATCATTTCAATTTTTGGGTTGGGCTTAACTGTGTGGTCTTAATGAGATTAAGCACTAAAAGCATAGTGATAGTTATGGCAAGGAGTTGCACATATTATCTATCAAAGAATTGTATATGATTCAATTGACAAACATTGTCTACCTTAATTATTGACTATGGATGCTGGCATATTGGATGGCTAATAGTTGAATTATTTTGGATCTCAGCTCATTAGAAAATTGTTTTCTACAATTTTTCAAATTGTTAATTGAGGGTTGTCAATTTCATCAAAATAATGAGAGTGATAGTTAATTAAAGACCTAATCAACTTTTTCAAAAAAAAATCAAATCACAAATGAGTTTTTGACAAAATTGCAAACTATTTTGTAGAATCTAATGGAAACGATCAATAATCATTTTTCTTAGTGATTGATCCTTGAGAAGGAAAAGTTGAATCGGAACAACTTCCATGACTGGTTGAGGAAGTTGACAATCATTCTCATACTGGAGAACAAGCTCTATGTCTTGGAGACACCAGAGCTAGATGAACCCCTTCCCAATGCACCAAGGGCTGACATGGATGCTTACAAGAAGCATACTGAAGATGCCATAGATGTCAAGTGTCAGATTCTATGCTCCATGAACTATGAGGTGCAGAGGTAGCATGAGAACATAGATGTGATTGAGATGGTCACACATATCAAGAACATGTTCTAAGATCAGGCAAGACAATAGAAATACGATGTCTCCAAGGCATTGTTCAAGTGCAACATGGAAGAAGGGGTTCGAATGGGTCCTCATGTATTGAAGCTCATTGGGTATGTGGAGAACCTGGCTAGACTGGGATTCCCATTGGGTCAAGAGTTGGTCAATGATGTGATTTTGCAGTCCCTGCCAGAATCACACAGTCAATTTTTCATGAACTACAACATGAACAACTTTGACAAGTCATTCACAGAGTTGTTGGGCATGTTGAGAATAGCCAAGGCACAAATAAAGAAAGACAAGCCCGAGTGTGTGATGATGATTAGAAAGACAAAGGGGAAGTATAAAGGAAAAAGTAAAGCTAAGAAGAGTTCTAAATCTATCTAGAAGCTCAATTTTTAGATCTCTAGGTAAAGGGAGGAGTAAATAAAAGAGGTAATTATCACCATTGTCACCCGTTTAGACATTGGAAAAGAAATTGCCCACTCTGGTTAGAGGAGTTAAAGAATAAGAAAGAAGACGTTGAGGCCTCCCTTCGGGTATAAACATTATGGGATAAATTTGATTACTTCTTCATCTGGGTATATGTTATGGGATAGAGATGTGACATACATGATGTAAAGGATACAACAAGAAGTAAAGCCTTCATGAAAGGACAAAGATGGACTAGGTGGAGAAAGAGTTGTTGAATCTTTACTCTATATTGAAATTTATCTTAGCCCAATGGGAATGCAATAGAGTTAGTTGAACTGCTATTTTATTATGCCAATAAATAAAAACATTTACTTTATGCATCTTGTATGAAAAAGATGGTAAATCAATAAAGTAAGTTGTTAATGTTTATGTTTCAATAGATGTGATCTTGTATGGAAATACCCAACCATCTTATATGAAAGAATCTTAAGATGGATGTTTATAACATAAATACCAAAGGATTATAATACATAACTCAAACAATCTTTAGCATAGTCATCCAATGCACATATGTAGGAAGTGCATTCCTAGAATCCATTTGATGGTTATCTGGACTCTTTTGGTTATTGAATCAATAAGAGACATGCAAATATGAATATGAGAAATATGACACAACACCCTTCACTAGAGATAGTGGGAGGATTTGCATTCTATTAGAGCTTATACATATTGATGTATGAAGATCATATGGATTAAATGTTAAAGGTTACTAGTAATACTTCATTATATTAACTGATAATCTCAGTTGATATGTGGGTTTGTATTTGGTGAAATATGAACATAAATCTCTTGATGTGTTCAAGAAGATTATAAATGAAGTATATATTTGATAAATGTTGAAATAATTTGTGTCAATAGTTTTAGGACCTTCCGCAAAGGACTATGATAATACATCACCAAGTCAAATCCATATGAACATGATGATGTGTCAGGATGAAGGAGTTACATCATGAAGGGTTATGATATGATTGTCACAATAACATTTTCTTCTAATTTCCTCATAGATGTATACTTTACACTAAAACAATGTACCATAAAAATAGTTTAAAAGACACCATATAAGATATTAAAAGGGAATGTCCCAATAAGTCACGAGGATAGAAACCTATATAAAGAAAGTAGTTTCTAGAAAACGTTTATCCACAAAAACCATGATTGTTGAACACTGCTATAAATTCCAATCCTACAACAGTGTTTGTTTCTAGGATAACTGAATTCCAAAAGAATCAGTGGGAGAAAAAGTAGAACTCGAAATGTTTGAGGTCAACAAAGAGGTATAATGAGAACTAAAGAGAATCACTAGTTGTTGTGGAATCTCAAGTTCATCATGTAACACAGAATCTCAAAGTTCTAGTAGAACATATATTAAATTGGAGGATTGTGAATCCAACAACTCAGATGGGTTTGTTATAAGATGTTGAACCAACAAATCAACTAGAAGCTATTGAGAACCATAATCTGAGAAATGGCTCAAATTCATTATGGCGTCCATCTACACTAACAAGATATGACCTTGCTAGTACCACCTAAAGGAGGTAAAAACCATAAGGTGAATTTGGGTTATCATTGGAAAATCAACATGGATAATGTAAAAGGATATATTGGTTGCAAAGGTTTTCAAATTAGTTCAAGTTATTGAACATGAAAGAACTCCTTTGCAAATTTTCTTGCTTGTTGTTGAAGCTAGAAAAGACCATGGGATTTGGCATATGAAGGTTGAAATTGGATTCCTTAAAAGGAATATGTGATAGGATGTGTGCTAACACAACCTAAAGTTTTTATAACCTCATCAATGAAAATAAATTTTATAAGCTACAAAGTTCAATCTGGGATTGAAACAAGCATCTCAGAGATAGAATCTTTTGACTTGACAAGATAGTTAAAGAGTTTGACTTGAATCAAGATAAAAGATGAAATATATGTTTATAAAAGATTTAGTGGGAACATATATAAACATTCCACATATGATGGGGAATAACATCTCAATATTGTGAGTATTGAGAAACCCCTTAAGTAATGAAGGATTAGGTATAACATCATATGTGATAGGAACTAAGATCTATAACATAGACTTGGAAAGTTTCATGACCTAAACTAAGCACATACAATACCAAGATTTTGAAATAGCTCAACATGAAGGATTCATTGAGAGAGAATCTGGATTAGTCTCTCATGAACCCAATATTTCAGTTCTTGTGAAGACTAGAAATGGCATGAATCAGATACATATGTTGTAGCAATGGATCTATCATGAATGCCAAAATGTACTTATCCCATATAATCTTGTATGTATTGGACATGACAAGATGTTATTAATTTCTAAAAAGGGTTATTGGAATATCATCTAAACACATCCATTAGTACTTGTGAAGTTGTAACACCCATATTTTTATATCACATGAGCGGAAGCAATTTTTTTTCTTTTCTGGGAGTGTCACAAACATGATAACCATTGCAATAAAAGTAAATGAAACACTTTACAAAACTATAAAATTGATTCGTACATAGCTTTTTGTCAACATAAAACTACATCATGTTTATGCATAAGTTCATAATAAAAAGATGTCAATACTTAGGATCATCTAGGTAGATGGCAGCCCACTAGACAAGCTTAAAAATCTCCTAGACCTTTATTTGTTCATTTGATCCGTAGCTGCTCCAAATCCTACTGACATCGTGTCCCCAGCCATGCATTGGGAAAAATAGTCATTAGAGTAAGTGGCATGAGTATTCTAAAATATATATTTCTAAAGATCTGAAATTGGATATTATAAACATGAACTAACATCAAACTGTGAGTAAACTAAAACATAAAGTATTTCATTTGTCAATATAAATTCTTATCTTCATATCTTATCGTATTCTGGAGACATGTACATGTACATGGATCTCAAGACCTACACCAAAGTACTTGGGTCATACTTATCTTATATGATTCCCTCTCATCATACTCATGGATGAGATTATGGGCATGCTATAAACTAAGGTATCTTTTACTTACGATTTTCATTTGATTGTGGCCACCATTATACAATAAGTCCTCCTGAATTGGCGTATCTATGCCCTGAATTGGTACCAATGTACCACTAAATTGGCACTACATGCCTCTGAATGACACCGAGGTGTCTCTGAATTGGCGTAACTATGCCCTGAACTGGTGCTACAATACCTCTAAATTGGAGTAAACACTCCTCTAAATTGGAAACATATGCCTCTGAATCATCCCGGGACTCTCTGAACGAGGACTTATCATATAATGTCTTATGTGAAGGTTTCAACTTAATTATCTTAAGTCTAAACTTAATTCTTAATCTGAATTGAAGCTGAATATTGATTGCTTTATTAAATTATAAATCTGAACTTATCTTATATTAAAACTGAACACTGATAACTGAACTTATCTGAAACTGATTACTGAGTACTGAGCATGTATTGAATTCTAAATCTGAATCTGAATCTTTTATTCTTAATGATAAATTTAATCTAAAACTGAATGTGAATATGGATCTCAATTACTTCATAATTGAGATTGGGTTTAAACCCTTATCATGTATCTTTATTCATAATCTGGCTACTCACACAAAGAGTACTCTAAGTCTGAATCTAAATCTCTTATTCTTAAGTTCTAAACTGAATTCATTGTTGAATTTGAGCATGTATCTCATTATCTGGGTAAACTTTATTCTAAAACTCTTATTTGGTAAGATTACTTCATTATACCAATTATATCATAAATGAGTCTAATGTCTTATGAGAAAGGATCTCACATGAATATAGAAATACTAAGTATAAAAAGTATCTTAAGTCAAGCTTATGAAAGTATCATAAGTACAACATATCTAAAAATATCAATTTTGACAAGATGGTTCAATCCTTCTTATAAAATATGATGTTACCCTAAAACTTTGCATATGAACTTACATATTAAACCTTAAATATCAAAATAAAAATCTTATAAAATATCGTCTTGCAACCTAATCGTAACTTAATGTGTCATTATCTTATAATGCCATCATGAACTCATCTTTACAATACATTGAGATCCCAATACCTTTATTTCCAAAAGTAAACCATGTCTTAATATTCTGAAATTCATATTCTTACATTGTAATTAAATTCTAGATATTATTCATTCTAAGGAATCTAGTCTTAGATCTCTACATATGTATAAAATCTTAATGGCATGTTTCTACTTGAAATCTTTCTACATTCTTAACCCACATTGTCAATCTTGGTTGCATATCTTATCTTGTAGTCCTATTCATTAATATGAATCATTACTAATAGTTCTTATAGAAACATGATCCTTTATTTTTGTCATGAGCCTGGTTCATGAGTCCCTATCATTCTTATAAATATTCATAACATATCTCTTCCCAAGATATTAGGCACATGTAAGGATGTATCTATGAATGTATAAAAATCATACTTGCATATCTTAACATCAAATCTTACAACATTGGATCACATAAAGTATAAAATCTTACAAAAATATGCTAAGTTTGATAGATATGAATACTCATGGGCATGAACCACTTACCTTTATATTGAATATGTTCTTGATGTCACCTTGTTTCCTTGATTCACAACATATATACCTAGTCATCAACAAAATTGTATAAGTCCATGTGTAATCTCCTCTCTTCATTTCTAAATTTCAAACCCCATCATCCTAATCCCCTAGAATGAATTAGGAATCATATTTAACTAAGACTGACTCTAATTTAAAGCATGTTTCATGTTTAAACATTGAATTAAACTTGATTCACACATTATATGGCATACACATACTAATATATTCATTATACCAAAAATACCATATACACTAATATATAATTATATACATCAAATACCAAGAGTAAACTCCATACATACTCACATATACTACTCTTACTAACTCATTTATAAAAATTAGATGAAAATATAATTATAATAATTTTCCATACTAAATAGGCACACAAAATACATGTTACCTCACAAATACTCATGAATCATCTTAAATAATGACCACTTAGGCCAAAAAATAAATACAAATCCAATTATATATGAAACTCCATCAAAACTTTTAGAAAAGTAATCATACAAAGTAGTAAGATCATGTATTAAAATATCAGGTCATTTTGTAATCAGATCATGGGTGAAATACCCAAAATACCCTTATTAGGGTTTATATCAAAAACCTTAATAAAACTTCATATAAGAGAGATCATGCTTTGAAATCATGTTAAGAATATCATAATACAAATTCCATAAAATTTGTATTAATTTCTAAATTTGTTTGCTATTTTTAATTGACAAAACATCAAAATCATATAGTTTTGGCTACCCAACACATAAAAAATAATAAACATCCAAATCACATTCTAGAGATATTTTTACAATATAGTACATTCGAAGAGCTTTCTATTGATACCTTATACACCCAGAAAAGATAATGAAATCTCAAGTTATTATTTTTTTAATGTGTACCTCATCATCCATTCTTGGCCTTCGGAAGACGATCCAACGGCTTAGGGGCATATGCAATTCCCTCAACCCAGGCGGATCCTCCTTCTTCACGCGATGGAAAGGGGGACGTTTTCCCTATTTCACACCCAAAATAGAGCAGCAGCTTGGAGGGCTCGGCGGCTGGTGACCAAGGCATCCTTGTGTGAGGTGAAGCCCTCCTTGATTGCAGGTTGGCTCACCAGGATGGGTGGCACCGCCGATGGTGAAGGAAGGGGGCACATTCGAAGGTCCAAGTGGAAGAACCCATAGATACCACCTATCTCCAGCCCATCCATCTTCACCTTAGATCCCCTTTTCTACTTCTCCGATTCGCATCAAACCCTCGATCTAGGTGTGCGAGCCTCCAAACTCGGGATCCATGATGTTTTTATTGAATCTTACCCAAATGATCTTGGACGTAGCCCCTTCTTTGTCAGACTCTGTTCAAGTTCATAAAAAAAGGGTTGCGGCTCTCCAGTATGTGAGGACTGGGGTCGCCCCCTTTTTTATTTTATTTTTCTTTTTGCATAAAAGTCCAATCTATAGAAATAATTCTACAAACCACCACATGACCCCGTTTGAACTCAAATTTTCAGATAACTGATATATTATCATTATATTGTTATGGAAAAGATATCAGGTCCAAATTAATTATAAAGACACTCCAAAAATATATTTTAATTAATTGTTGAATAATTACAAATTTAATTACTTAGGCCTCTAAGTAAATCAAAATCATTTAAAATTTCTCCCACCATCTCATATTCTAATTACTATTCAACTAAAAATATTTTAAGCATTCATTATGATCACAAAATATTTAATTCTCAATTTGTACTCCAAGGACATATTTGTAAAACTTAATTGGTCCAATAGGGCTGGAATTGGGCTCTAGGGCACATGGCCCATCCCTTAGTATTTCAAAGGGTCCATGTGCTTAATTGTATTCCAAATCATGAAAATAAGTCTTCAATCAATATAATTTCTCAATTGAAGCTCATGCATGACACATGTGATCAATATTTCTTTATTTGCATAACATGAAGACCTAAGCTACGTCTAAGGCTCAAGCCATGAACTGGAGTCATCATATTATATATTCGTCACATTATTGTCCATAGGAATAATTTATTATGTCCATTAGCATGCCTTTACTAGAAAACCCCACATAAGGCTTACTTTAGCTATGAAATTAAGGATGTTACAATTCTACCCACCTTAAAATAAATTTTATCCCCAAAATTTCTCTAGTCTACTACCCACCTTAAGGTTCTGCTTACCTCTTCATTTATTGTAAGGCACACTTATGTTCAAACTTTTGCATGAAAAGAGATATGTAATGTATTTTCATAAAGATTTATGTGAGTATTATCTATTACCTTGGTCTACTTCTCAACTCATACTTGGGGTTTATGAAACTAAACTTGTCTCTATACTTAGACAATCCACCTCATCCTTGTCATGACTTCCTAACATTAGTTGCACATGGTTGTCAAATCTTGGGTTCTTTAGGTAACTCCTACATTCCTAGATATGTGGTGATCAGGAACATACCTAGAGATGCGGGATCCTGACATGCTATCCCACACTAACCCACTAACACATGTGTCCCATACCACATGGGCTAGTAAGAAAGGAGAGATGCATAAAAGTCTAGTTCTTATGAAATTCCTTTTCAATTCTCAATTGGCTGGCCATAACCATTGAGAATGGAGAAGCAACATCATTAACTAGGATTAGGTTGAAACATGAGACCTAGAATAGGTAAACATCTAGCTCTGACATTTGTGTTTCTTCTAAGATGAAAACTCTTAGTCATTCTAGGTCATTGTATCTTTTCTTGGGAATCTATCCCTAAACCCTAATCTCTTATCTTAAATCTAGGATGACTATGAGAATTATGCTTGCCTAGTGGCCATTTACCAAATTGCTCTGATACCATATTGTAACACCTAGATTTTTATATCACATGAGAAGAAGCAATTTTTTTTCTTTTCTGCGAGTGTCACAAACATGATAACCATTACAATAAAAGTAAATGAAACACTTTAAAAAATTGTAAAATTGATTTGTACATAACTTTTTGTCAACATAAAACTACATCATGTTTATGCATAAGTTCATAATAAAAAGATGTCAATACTCAGGATCATCTAGGTAGATGGCACCCCACTAGACAAGCTTAAAAATCTCCTAGAGCTTTACTTGTTCATTTGATCCGCAGCTGCTCCAAATCCTGTGGACATCGCGTCCCTAGCCATGCATTGGGAAAAACAATCATTAGAGTAAGTGACATGAGTATTCTAAAATATATATTTCTAAAGATCATAAATTGGATATTATAAACATGAACTAACATCAAACTGTGAGTAAACTGAAACATAAAGTATTTCATTTCTCAATATGAATTCTTATCTTCATATCTTATGTTATTTTGGAGACATGTACTGGTACATGGATCTCAAGACCTACACCAAAGTGATTGGGTCGTACTTATCTTATATGATTCCCTCTCATCATACTCATGGATGAGATTATGGGCATGCTATAAACTAAGGTATCTTTTACTTACGATTTTTATCTGATTGTGACCACCATTATACAATAAGTCCTCCTGAATTGGCATATCTACGCCCTAAATTGGTACCAAGGTACCTCTGAATGACATCGAGGTGTCTCTGAATTCACATAACTATGCCCTGAACTGGTGTCGCAACACCTATGAATTGCAGTAAACACTCCTCTGAATTGACAACATATGCCTCTGAATCGTCTCGAGACTCTCTGAATGAGGACTTATCATATAATATCTTATGTGAAGGTTTCAACTTAATTATCTTAAGTCTAAACTTACTTACTTCTTAATCTGAATTGAAGCAGAATATTGATTGCTTTACTAAATTCTGAATCTAAACTTATCTTATATTAAAACTGAACACTGATAACTGAACTTATCTGAAACTGATTACTGAGTACTGAGCATGTACTAAATTCTAAATTTGAATCTGAATCTGAATCTTTTATTCTTAATGATAAACTTAATCTAAAACTGATTGTGAATATGGATCTCAATTACTTCATAATTGAGATTGGGTTTAAACCCTTATCATGTATCTTTCTTCATAATCTGGCTACTCACACAAAGAGTAGTCTAAGTCTAAATCTAAATCTCTTATTCTTAAGTTCTAAACTGAATTCATTGCTGAATTTGGGCATGTATCTCATTATCTGGTTAAACTTTATTCTAAAACTCTTATTTGGTAAGATTACTTCATTATACCAATTATATCATAAATGAGTGTAATGTCTTATGAGAAAGGATCTCACATGAATATAGAAATACTAAGTATACAAAGTATCTTAAGTCAAGCTTATGAAAGTATCATAAGTACAACATATCTAAAAATATCAATTATGACAAGATGGTTCAATCCTTCTTATAAAATATGATGTTAACCTGAAACTTTGTATATGAACTTACATATTAAACCTTAAATATCAAAATAAAAATCTTATAAAATATCGTCTTGCAACCTAATCATAACTTAATGTGTCATTATCTTATAATGCCATCATGAACTCATCTTTACAATACATTGTGATCCCAATACCTTTATTTCCAAAAGTAGACCATGTCTTAATATTCTGAAATTCATATTCTTACATTGTAATTAAATTCTAGATATTATTCATTCTAAGGAATCTAGTCTTATATCTCTACATATATATAAAATCTTAATGGAATGTTTCTACTTGAAATTTGTCTACATTCTTAACCCACATTGTCAATCTTGGTTGCATATCTTATCTTGTAGTCTTATTCATCAATATGAATCATTACTAATAGTTCTTATAGAAACATGATCCTTTAGTTTTCTCATGAACCTGGTTCATGAGTCCCTATCATTCTTATAAATCTTAATAACATATCTCTTCTCGAGATATTCGGCACATGTAAGGATGTATCCATGAATGTATAAAAATCATACTTGCATATCTTAACATCAAATCTTACAACATTGGATCACATAAAGTATAAAGTCTTACAAAAATATGCTAAGTTTGATAGATATGAATACTCATGGGCATGAACCACTTACCTTTATATTGAATATGTTCTTGATGTAGCCTTATTTCCTTGATTCATAACATATATACCTAGTCATCCACAAAATTGTATAAGTCCATGTGTAATCTCCTCTCTTCATTTCTAAATTTCAAACCCCATCATCCTAATCCCCTAGACTGAATTAGGAATCATATTTAACTAAGAATGACTCTAACTTAAAGCTTTTTTCATGTTTAAACATTGAATTAAACTTGATTCACACATTATATGGCATACACATACTAATATATTCATTATACCAAAATACCATATGCACTAATATATAAGCATATACCTCATATACCAAGAGTAAACTCCATACATACTCACATATACTACTCTTACTAACTCATTTATAAAAATCAGATGAAAATATAATTATAATAATTTTCCATACTAAATAGGCACACAAAATACATGTTACCTCACAAATACTCATGAATCATATTAAATAATGACCACTTAGGCCAAAAACTAAATACAAATCCAATTATATATGAAACTCCACCAAAACTTTCAGAAAAGTAATCATACAAAGTAGTAAGATCATGTAGTAAAATATCAGGTCATTTTGTAATCAGATCATGGGTGAAATACCCAAAATACCCTTATTAGGGTTTATATCAAGAACCTCAATAAATCTTCATATAAGAGAGATTAGGCTTTGAAATCATAGTAAGAATATCTAATACACATTCAGTAAAATTTTTATGAATTTCTAAATTTGTTTGCTATTTTTAATTGACAAAACACCAAAATCATATAGTTTTGGCTACCCAACACATAAAAAAATAAAAAACATCCAAATCACATTCTAGAGATATTTTTAAAATATAGTACATTCGAAGAGTTTTCTATTGATACCTTATACGCCCAGAAAAGATAATGAAATCTCAAGTTATGATTTTTTTGAATATGTACCCCATCATCCATTCTTGGCCTTCGAAAGACGATCCAACAACTTAGGGGCATCTGCAATCCCCTCAACCCAGGCGGATCCTCCTTCTTCGCCTGACGGAAAGGGGGGCGTTTGCCCTATTTCATGCCTAAAATAGAGCAGCAGCTTGGAGGGCTCGACGACTGGTGACCAAGGCATCCTTGCACAAGGTGAAGCCCTCCTTGGTTGCGGCTTGGCTCGCCTGGATGGGTGGCGTCACTGATGGTGAAGGAAGGGGGCACGTTCTAAGGTCCAAGTGGAAGAACCCACAACCACCACCTATCTTTGGCCCATCCATCTTCTCCCTCAATCTCCTTTTATACTTCTCTGATTCACATCAAACCCTAGATCTAGGTGTGCGAGGCTCCAAACTCGGGATCCATGAGTTTTTCATAGAATCTTACCCAAAGGATCTTTGGCGGAGCCCCTTCTTTGTCAGACTCTATTCAGGTCCATAAAACAGGGGTTGCGACTCTCCAATCCGTGAGGACTAGGGTCGCCCCCCTTTTTTATTTTCTTTTTCTTTTTTCATAAAAGTACAATCTATAGAAATAATTCTATAGACCACCACATGACCCCGTTTGAACTCAAATTTTTGAATAAATGATATATTATCATTATCTTGTTATGGAAAAGATATCAGGTCCAAATTAATTATAAAGACACTCTAAAAATATCTTTTAATTAATTGTTGAATAATTACAAATTTAATTACCTAGGCCTCTAAGTAAATCAAAATCATTTAAAATTTCTCCCACCATATCATATTCTAATTACTATTCTACTAAAAATATTTTAAGCATTCATTATGATAACGAAATATTTAATTCTCAATTTGTACTCCAAGGACCTATTTGTAAAACTTAATTGGTCCAATAGGGCTGGAATTGGGCTCTAGGGCACATGGCCCATCCTTTAGTATTTCAAAGGGTCCATGTGCTTAAGTGTATTCCAAATTATGAAAATAAGTCTTCAATCAATATAATTTCTCAATTGAAGCTCATGCATGACACATGTGATCAATATTTCTTTATTTGCATAACATGAAGACCTAAGCTAGGTCTATGGCTCAAGCCATGAACTGGACTCATCACATTATATATTCGTCACATTATTGTCCATAGGAATAATTCATTATGTCCATTAGCATGCCTTTACTAGAAAACCCCACATAAAAGGCTTACTTTAGCTATGAAATTGAGGATGTTACAGTAGTACTTCAGGATAAGTTGCTAGTTAATAGCAACAAGGAAGAGTTGGGTGTAAAAGGGTTACATTGATGCAAGCTTCCAGAATGACAAAGGTGATCGCAATAAAATTAAGAAAAAGGTGTTGAGAGTTGGAAGGGTTTCAAACTACATGCCATTAATTCTATTCTACGATAGAAGCTGAGTATCCTCATGTCATGAACACAAGAGTGGATACTATATGGATCTAGAAGTTCATATTGATGAACTGATAGATGTTCAATCCATTGATGGCTTAGTAGAGATATTATGACAACAATGGAGCTATTTGTTAGGCAAGGTATATCAGATATGATATTATGGTAGTTTCAACTCACAATAAAGAGATGAGAAACATGAAATATATCGACTAAAGAAAAATGTTGCTAACCCACTGGATTAGCAATTGCGTAGCTAAAACATGATGGACAAGTTTAGATCACTAAGAATGAGATTCATGGGTGATTGGGTCTAAGTGCAAGTGGGAGTATGTTGGTATGGTATGACTAGAGGTCCAATCATATGATGATTGACATGGCTTATAACATAAAGGATGTGATTAATAATCATAAAGGCAAGCTTCTAATTCATTCAGTTAAGTGATAATGAGGAAACATTATGAATGTCTAGATGATGACAATACTGAATGACGCATGTCTTCAAGTACATGACTTGAACAATGAGATCACACGGATGTTAAGAGTATGTACATTCTTGTTATGTCCCTATTTGTTTGTTACTTTGGAAGGCCGATAGACACCAGTAACACTTAATACTAGAGTGTGGGTTCATTGATGACAAAATATCATTAGTTATGATATGGTATATCAAACCAAGCACATAGATGCTTGTTACAGAACAGTGTATTGGACAGACCCACCTTTAGAATGACACATGGAAACCATCATTGGTGGTCATAGTCATATCTTGTAGTGAAGGTGGTGATGTGATTCTTAGACTAAGTCATTACACTCATCACATGTCATTCGGTATACCTTGACATCATCAAATGAAACCCTGAATAAGGATCTCATAAAGATGATGATTGGGTAACTGTCACGCATGGGGACTGATTGTGAGTGATGTAGATGGGATTTATCCCTCCTACTGGAGTTTGATATTCTAGACACTTAATAAGTGAGATTGAGAAATGCATGTTCATGCACATGTGAATCAATATATAATATTGAGGTAACATATATCTCAGATAGTTTGCTCTTGGTTTAAGGAACATGGATTGAACATTAAGAGGATGATGATTCCATGCCTTGATTTCATTTCAAATATCAAAGATAAAGGAATTATACAATCTTTGTAATACCTTACACGTATTGTAGGTTGAAGTTGTTCTCCAACTTTTTGTTCACTTGGGTAGCACTGATGTGCTACTAGGCACTACTCTTTGCATGTGATGTCCTAGCTAGTTATGGACATTCACTGCCAACGTGATACGGGACCTATATGATCACACACATAGGAACACATTTAGAAGAGGATTTTAATCATGAATGATGATTGGATTGATTACTAAAGTATTTAGGTATTCAATTCAAGCAACAAACCAGCTGACTAGACTACCAGTCGATCGACTGAAGTGCTGACACAGTCGTTTGGAGTGGCAGTTTGATTAGTACTGAATTGTATGAGTTACGCATGCATCAGAGAACCAATGAATCAGATTATTGAGTGAACGGATTGGCTCAGGTTGGGTGAGATGACTAGTTCACCCAGTGAACTGATCAGCTCGGTCGTATGAACCAAAGGTTCATGTGACTTTCCCAAATTTGTGAGAAAAGTTGATCGTTTCACTTGTTCAATTCAATTGGTAGAAGAATTAGTGTTGTGCATTAATTGGAAATGAGATTTCTAGTTCATGTGCGATTGGGAAATATGGTGAAATGGTCGGTTCGGGCTATGAACCGATCGTCTTGCTTGTGAACCGACCGGTTTGGTTGCCAACTGACTGGTTTGAGATTTGCAGGTTGCAAAAAATCATGATCTTCCGGTCCCTTCCACTCCCACACAGATTGGGAACCCAGACCCTAACCTCTCCTATAAATAGAAGGGTACTTGGGGATTCCCAGAACACAACTCAATTGTCTCTGAGAATTGTTGTCCCTCTGGTTTTGGTAACCAATAGAGAGCTCGAGCAAGTGCTACCCACTAAAGGGAGGGATAGCAAGGGAGAAACAATTGTGGTAGAGCAATTTGGTGCTTAGTACACCAATGGGAGGGACAACTTCTTCCTGTCTATTCAATTACAACAACTATATTTCTAGTGAGTCCATATGGACTTCTCTAGAGGCGAGGAGACCTTTTCCTTTTGCTAGGAGAGCAATGTCAGCTTGCTTCCCGTGGTGAGAATGCATGAGTCATTGCAGACATTGTTCTAGTATGCTGTCCGTGGTGAAGACCAGGAGATGCACAAACAATGTCCAAGTAGAACTAGAAGATAGTTTCACTATGATTTGTAGTCATTGGACTTGCTCCAAGACTAGGTATAAACTTGTTAAACCATCTTTCCTATTTCATAGTTGTTGAAATGATCTTGTTGTTATGGGAATATAGATAGATAAAGTTTTTGCTTCCACTACCTTTCTCTATGCCCGCATTTACCTACATTAATAACTTTCCCTATGTCTATGTACAAAACCATACTCCTTAATTCTATCTATAATAATTCCTAGAATGTCTGACCCTTGAAATAGTATTGATCTTTATATGCAACCATTATTACATGAGTTGAAGTTTTTATGGGAAGGAGTTGATACACACAATGCTTATAATGGAGAAAAATTTAAGTTGCAAACATCTTTGATTTCTACCATTAGTAACTTTCCCATTTATGACATGCTATCTGGTTGGAGTACCAAAGGTTATCTTGCATGTCCATGTTGTGTTGAATCCACCCATTCATATTGATGTGGGTCAAAGATATGTTATGGTGGTCATCGTAGGTGGCTACCAGATAACCACTGTTTTCATTCTCAGAGTAGTTTATTTGATGGGACTGAGGAGTATGATCATTCCCCAACTCCTACATCTAGAAGTGATGTTCTATGGGCACAACTACTACTTAACTTTTGATAGGGAAAGGTTGCTGGAAAGACTACTATGAAGAGAGGAAGAAGACCAAGAGATGCTTCTACTAGTAGTGATGTTATGGATGACAATATAGATAAAGACAAGGGTCTTTGGAAGAAAAGAAGAATATTTTTTGGTTTGCCTTATTGGGAATACCATCATCTACGTAATGACCTTAATGTCATGCATATTGAGTAAAATGTATGTGATAATGTGTTGGTAACACGTTTGAATGTTGATGGAAAATGTAAAGATGATGAAAATGCTTGAAGATTTCTTAAGGAAAGAAATATAATACAACATGTTTGGCTCCAACCTCAACAAGAAGGAAGCTTTTTGATGCCCCTTGTTTTACATACTATGTCTTCTAAAGAAAAGGAATGCTTTTTCAATGTCTTATTCAAGCTTAAAGTTCCTGATGGATATGCATCCAACATTTCATGATATGTTAATATGGAGCAAAGAAAGCTAATAAATCTCAAGAGTAATGATCACCATATTATCATGCAAGATATTGTTCTTGTAGATTTATGGGCATCTAGTGCAACTCAACTTGTTGATGTGTTGTCTTATTTGTCTTCTTTATTTAAGTCATTGTGCTCTACATGTATTTATATGGATTAGTTGGTTGAGTTACAAGTAATAATTCTAGAAAAACTTTGTCATCTAGAGATGTAATTTCTTCCTCCCATTTTCATCATTATGGTTCATCTCTTGGTCCATCTATTTAACCAAGTCAAACATGGAGGACTGGTTCAATATGATTAGATGTATCACATTGAGAGGTAAGAATTTAACCAATATTTCATTTATCTTTTTATCATATTCTATCATAATCTGTAAATGATTGATTTTAAAATGGGTAACCATTGTAACTTCACTCTAGGTATCTCACTCGATTGAAAGGCTATGTCAGAAATAGAGTTCAACCAGAGGGTTCTATTGCAGAGGGTTATATTCTAGAAGAGACCATTACCATTTGTTCCAGATATCTGGAGGGCACCGAGACAATATTCAATCGACCTAAAAGAAATGATGGAAATTTTCCAAATAAGGCTCTATACTTGTTCAAATCTGGTGGACGTCGTGTTGGGGCTAAAAAAGTCATTGGTCTTGATGAAAATAGCATAGAACAAACTCATTACTACGTTCTACTTCATTTTGATGATATTATGAAGGACCTTAAAGAGTAAGACATGTTTCTGAAGAATTCTTTTCAAACATATAAAACTAAAGGTGTGCTCACTTGTAGTGATGTTGTAAGGAACTGTTCTATCAAAAGAAGGATGAGTGTATACAAAAAGGAATTAGAGTCAACCAATCATTAGAAGCTAAGTGGTTACTAGAATATTATTCCAGGTAGCTTCATTCTCAAGTAATGGATACATTATCACAGAGATTAAGGGTAAACTTTAAATAAAATAATATCACTAATATGTTATTTTTACTATCATAGGCACCTCATATTGATGTGAGCAAAAAGGAGTATTAAAAAGGACCTTATCACATAGACTTAATGTGTATGATAAAAGGCTAAAGGGACTTATAATCAATAGATACAAGTTTCACACATTAGATTGGGAGAGATATCGCAAGGCACAAAATTCTAGTGTCATGGTCGAAGTCGATGAAGATTCATACTATGGAAGACTAACTGATATTTATGAATTGGACTATAATGGAACTTATAAAGTTGTGATTTTCTGGTGTGATTGGGTAGATATAATTTCACCAATGGGGTTGAAGATTGAAAAAAAAAACCATTCTTGTGTGAATTTCTCTAAGTTGATGCACACTGGAAAATCACTAAAAGATGATCCATTTATGTTTTTCATGCCAAGTGAAGCAAGTGTTTTATGTATAGGATGTGATAGAAAAAATGTGGTTACATGTTGTTCAACATAAGATTAGAGATTCTTATGATGCAGGCATTGTGCATGCAGAGGTCAATGATGACATTGACATAGAGAATCTTCATGGATGATGAAAAGATGAATTAAAAGTAAAAATATATGCATGTCTTCCACTATTGGTTTTGTCTACATGATGTGATAAGTTCTAGCATACTACTTCCTAAGGAAGTCATTTGGATAATATGTTGTTGTTGAAAACTTTTTGTTTTGTCACAAGGTTGTTATATAACCTAGTGTTTTGCCTTTTTATATAGAAATATTTTGTTTCAAATGAGTTGGTATATAATGATGTGACTCTCAGTCATCCTTGCATACATTCCACCATAATTCAACATACATTTTCCTACAAATATAATTCTCATTCAATATTTCTACTGATTAGATACGAGGTAAGTATGAATCCATTTGACAGATCAGATTTAGTATGTAGAACCCTAATTAATGGGATACAACTGTTCAAACTCAAATTATTAGTTTTCTCTCAAAACTCTAAAAGATTCCCATTTTGTCACATGGTTGTTATTTTATTTCATGTTTTGCCTTTCCACACAGAATCTTTTGTGTGAAATAATAAGTCAGGATATAGCTATGTCATTCTCTATCTACCTTGCATACTTACTAGATAATTCAATATACATTTTCCTATTCATTACATATGCATTGAATATTTTTGTTGATTGAATATGAGGTAGGATCTGAATTTCTTTGACAAATGAGCATTAATATGTGTACACCCCTACTTGATGACAACATGATTTTTGTATTCATTTATAGTTTTCAGTGCCAATCTAACAAGAAAATCTAAATTATTATTAATCTTGAAACAAACATTTAACTTGAAACACTAAATTTATTGTTTCATATACTACTGCATTTACTTATTTCTAAGTGTTCACTCATTAATAGAGAAAATGTGACAAAGTAGGCGAACTACTGCAACTTTGGTGCCCAGTGAGCCAAGTGCAAATGATCATGGCAACATATCCTCTTCACATCAAGATGGAGATCATGGTGATGAAATGGAAGATTCTCAACCTGTATTAGATCAATCTCAAAGTGGGACTTAGAAAAAGAACATCTCTTTTGAGAATGATGATGTCATGGAAATAATAGGTGAAATTTTTTGGTTACTATGTTTATATTAGTATTTTTGTTCATTGTTGATCTTAGTTAAGTTTGATCAAATTTAAATAATGTAGTAGATTCTGATGGAAATATTAGGATAAAGAAAGGGTAAGTTCATCTTTCACAAGTGTGGGATCTAGAAGAAACGAAAGTTGTTGTCAATTTCAACAAAGATAAACAGCCAAATGGAAGAGTTGGACATTTGATGGTAAGATTTCTTAGCAAGGCTGCAAAGCGGGGGAATTGTTTTCCTATAGGTGAAATCAGTTGGCACAAAGTCCACAACTCATATAAACTTTAGATTTTGAGTTTAACTTAGGTAAGTTATTAAGTTTTTAATAGAAAAATTAGATCATCTTCTTTGTATTCTTAGAAAAGTTTATAATATTTAAAATGTATTTGAATTATCAGCACTCCCTCAAAATTCATCCAACTTAGATCAAATGATATAGCTGGCCAACCTCAAATGGTCTAGCATAAGGAAAATATATAAAGCAAAGTTATGAAACCTCAAGAGGTACATAATCTGGGAAATTCATATTTTGACCATATTAATGTGCACGTGAAACCACCAGTTCACAAACCACCACATAGAAAATATATAGGGGATGCAATACTGACTAGTTTAGGCTTTTATAGATCCAAAATGAAAGATCAATAACCATAGGAATTTAGATCATCTTGGATCTTTAGATTAACTTAGAATACGGAATACAAATGCTCCATGAAGTCTAAGGAAATTCCTTCAAATAAACCCCATAATTTGGTTGTTAGCTTTCTTATTCATGTATAAAGGTTCCAAATATAGATATTACTTATTATGGACTTATCTTGTTGAAATACAGTAAGTTTCACATGTCAACAGACTTGAAAATTTATCAAAGGATTTTATCACACGTCAATGGTGAATGGAAGAGCAATAGGCATAAACTAAAAACTTTATACTTGGAACCTAAATGGAGGATCAAATTGCAAGCAAAGTGCCAACAAAAGTGATTAAAGAACAATGAGTCTATTTGGTAAGCTACTTGTTTTCTTCTAAAGGGAAGGTAAGAATCATTGGTTGACTAAAATCGATTGACATTTTGATATACACTGTAATTTTTAAAGTAATGTGATTCATAAGAATTTTTGTGTTTTAGAAACTCTCATCGCTAGGAAAGAGAGAACATGCTAAAAAAGTAGATTGCCATACTAAAGGGTCAAAAAGCTTTGCTAAAAAAATTTGAGTTTGTGAGATATCATCTTATGGTCTTGCATCTTAGAAAATGAAATTTTCATTTCTTTTCATAAATAAATTTAAGTATCTTTTTAGGAAAAAAGTGAGAATAGCGAGCCTAGAATTTTGGAAGTATGGAAGATTACTCAAAAAAGAAAGGATGGAAGCTTTGCAGAAAACATAAACACAAAGGAATTTATGGTTTGATAATATTTTAATTGGTTTATTCATTGCATGAACTCAATGTGAATTGGAAAATATGATTGATTAACTACATAGGTTTGATATAGGAAACCCCTAAAAAATTGATGGATGAACGTGTTGTTCAAAATCCTAAAATTCCCAAAGCATCAACAGAAGAAGCCATTTTCAATGAACTAAAATATGATGAAGAGAACTCTACTCAAAGAGTGGTGGGTTATGGATGTGATGTTTCTCGCAGTCGTGTGTGACAAAGTGGAATTTTGCATAAGTATGATGAAATTACAATTTTGCCCAATTTATGTTCACTCATGATCTAATTTTTTTTTCTTTTCTTCATAATCATTATTGAGACTCAAACCTAAAATATGGTGATCAATGTGAACTTTATACACATTATAACACCTTAAATTGGATTAATTCATCACTTTGTCCAAAGAAGCAAATTGGTCAATCAAACTTCATCTTTTGGTTCTCAAACTTTTTATAGATATTTTCCATATTTTTGTGAAGCTATGATCCAAATTTTAGGTCATTTGGACACTTCTACATATTTCTATAAATTTTGGAAGTTATGTGCTCAAAATCCCCTTTTATTTGCTTTTTAATCGACCTTTTCCAGGTCAGGGATCTGCGGCCTCTGGGGGCAATGAAACCTGACCCTCAGATCAGAATCCCACATATTGGAGGCCTGATCGAGTGGCTAGGGTATCATCCCCTACCTCCCACTGATTGCAGAGGGGGAGGGCTTGAAATCGAATTACAATCGATTCATTTTGATCCCCATTTGAAAATCAAAGTAACCAGGGATGCTCAACCTGCCAATTCGAACTTGCTTGACCCTCTTTCCCTCTCAAATTGATTTGTTTTGAGAAGCAAATCGAAGCCATCCCTTGGCCACAACCATTAATTTGTAGCTACTAGAAACCCTAAATCTACCCCCCCTGACTCTATAAAATGGGCATCCTAAGATCGTCACCACTCCACACAACTATGAGCCATGCCCTTGCTCACTCCCCTGGCCCTGAACGGCCGAATTTTCTCCTAGCCACCTCCTGCTGCCATAATGGCACCGCCACACATGTCCCTTTGAGCATCTTTGTTACTTGCCTCCTCTCCCCTTTCTCTGCCCCCCATCAGGTCCACGAGGCCAAGGCAAGCCTGGACGGCCTACTCGTGCTTTGTCTTACCCCCTCCTACTCCCAGAACTCCTCCACTCTGGCGAACCCCGACACCCCATTTCTAGGCTCATGAGGGTGTGATGCATGAGAGTAAGATGATCTCGTGAACCACCGATTCAACTAGTTGCAGCCAACCCAAAATAAACTGATCAATCGAGCATTGAACCGGCTTATTAGAGGAGTGAACTGGCCAAATCAAAGGCCTGAACCAGACTTTGGACCAGAGAGCCACGTGAAATGATCTAAGCCATCCAATAGACATCCAACAATCAACCTATTTTGTGAAATAAGGTATTTATTTCGCTCTCTAGAAAATATTCATTTAAATGCCTAGATCTTGCTTTAATCGTAAAAAATGCATCCTGACTCCAAATAATTCGAGTAAATAGTCAATCTTAATCAGAAAAATCCAATGGATGCATTAAAAATACTTTCATAGTCTAATTCCTTATGAATCTCATCGTTATCCCTAGTTTTTATCTCTTTCTCATAATGTTTTAATTAATTACTCTAAATTGAGTTCAATCTTTGGGAAAACCTAGTTGCTGATTCTAATGATCATATTGAGACACCAAATTGAATTTGACAAAATAAGTGTTAGATCTAATCTTCTTAACTCTTTACCTTATAATATGAATCATATACATTGAAATAAGGATTACTCTTGATGTGATGATGATTAACCTTAATCTTGCAAACTCGTAAATCATATGTCTGACCATGAATCTCCCTGATCTAATTTTGAATCCAATGATACTATTTCATATTGAAAATGATCTAGAGATTTGAATGATGATGATAATAATTAGGTTTGGCATGTGTTCCTAAATATACCTAGGTAGGCACTCCATTCATCAAATATGCTTGATACTTAAATAAATGTTAGACACTTGGAAATATTGTTGATGACCTAACCCTAAGGAAGAGATAGGAAAATGTAACCCTAATCTCGAATAGTGAAACTTGATTCTTTAAAACTATGATCTTGACCCTGGATCCAATATTTTGATCTAGGATCTAACTCAAGGGGTTGATCTACTCTTTCTTGGGATCTATGCTCCAAATACTCATTTAGAAAGGTATGCTATTATATAACTCATCCTTGATTGTATTGAAGATACTTTTATATATCTCTTGATTGTATACTTGGCTATTTACTTGTATGAGATATTGTTCCCTATGATTAGTCTTCTGTTTTTCTATACTATATTTTGAAAATCATGAAAACATAAATTGCATGCCCATTATGACTGCTCGTATATTGATAATGATGATGATATTGATAATGTTGATATTGAGTGCAACAACCCCCACATTTAGAGTTGGGACTTGTATATTGTTGTCCTATGTTCCTATGGTGAGAAGGAGCCTAGTGACCTTCCCCATCATGTTGGGGTAACAGAGTCACGCAAAATATATAAGCATGCTTACTTGATTACAGTATAATGGGAACTCCGAATAAAAATTGAATCGTTGAATAACAAACATTTTATCGAGTGATATTGGTTTTGGAAATCCTTTGTTATTCTTTTTAATATAAGTCTTATCAAGTATACTCTTTTGTTATAAACTATTTTACTTGATTTTGATAGTGTACCGTGTAATTGCATGATTGTGTCTTGATTTTCTTGATTTTAGGAAATACAAATGGAATACTGAATAAGATCGCTTCCGCACTCTACATACTCTGATGATAAAGACAAATCAGATATATCTCCATATTGGGTTAGATTGGGATTGGGGTAAGAACGGTTCCGTGACATCATGTTTGGACTAAAAGCCGACCTATGTAAATCCCATTCAGTTGATGACTCCCTAGCTGTAAAAGCTATTGTAGAGAAAGAGACTGAGCACTTGAGGAACGCACATGAAAATGTGCAGTCCCAACTTCGGCGTGTAACTTCTACAGTTGCTAGGAAAGGCATTATGCTTGATGGTTCCATCACAAGGGATGAATGTGGAAGAAATGTGCCTAATGAAGAAGTAAGAACTCTTTTTTTTTATTCATTTTATACAACACAATATTCATTTTTTTCTTATATCTATCATGATACATATAATATTGTGCTTGAGAATTTTTTTTGATTCTATTTAGATATACCATGTATAAATTTTGCAATCTAAAAATCATCGTTATAGGTCAATTTATTATTAGAAGTTCTTACACATGGTTAGGTTAAAAGTTTTTGTGTTCTTATTAACTTCAATTGATAATTGTTATCCATGTTGTGATGGATTTGTCACTATATATCCTATAATTATTCAGCAGACTTGTTCCACATTGCATGTTGTTGAACATGCTCCAAGTGGATAGGGAGTTCCAAATAGAACTATAAATGGATCACGACTTGGAGTTTAAGTTCAACATGATATCATACATTAAATATGATAAGAAAGTTTATATGGCATGAAATATGGAATCATGCACAAGAGTGAGAAACATGATCATAAGAGATAAGTAAAAGTAAATAATGCCATAGGGAGGAGTAGCAAATAGGTATCCAATGATAGAAAATAAAGAAGAGGCTGAAATATCAGGGAGTAATATAGATGATAAAAGAGAGAGATTGTGAGATGTAAGGAAATGTGAAATAGTCTAGTCTCCTTGATGATGACTAATATGAGAATTTTGTTAAGTGAATAGTCGAAGATTATAATTCTATGTCTCAAAATCAGCTTCTCTTCTGTATCCTCCTTAGTGAGTGTAACATGGGATGAAGTCATAAGGAAATAAATCATAAATGAAACACAACTATCATGAGAGACACATCTACTGAATATGCTAATGACACATAATATGATGATGAAACCCTAGAAGGGTAGATCAAGAAAGTGATATATCAAAATGGTCAAGTAAGATACAGAAAATTCAAGTTGTAAAGACAAGGAAGACTTTTGTAAACCTCAAGAGAGCTAAGGTTTGCATATCAAAATAAGGGAGTAAAATCATGTCACAATAACATCATATTTTTTATAAGGATTAAACCCTAGATAGTTTAGGGTTGTAATAGTTAAAGGGATGTCAATAGTGATTTGACCTTGAGCATGAACATCTCTATAAAATAAAATCCCGAGATCATCAATATGAGAAGAAAATAGCAGTTATAATATTCATGGGTTTAAAGGTTGCAAATGTGAAGGATAGATAAATAATATGAACAAAGGATAAGAAACATATTTGAAATATAAGAAGTGATTTGAACAAAAGGAGAAGTGCAACATGAGAAAAGTGTAACCTAAAATAAATTTTTTACAGTGGTAGAAAGAATGATGAATAATCTATTCTTACCTTGAATTTATGTTAGGGATGTTTATTCTAGATGATCAAAATGAGAAGGATAAGTGAGAATAAGATGTAATGAACAATAAGAGAGATCAAAGAAAATAAATGGCTTTCAGCAATATGTGAATTTGTTTCAAATAAGTATAGTTTGTTGAAGTGATGAAACTCTGTTTTACATATGACTTAAATTATATATGTGCGAGCAATATACTAAATTGTAATGCGTTTTATGGTTTCAATCACTCATATCAGTAGTCTGACTCAATTTTTTACAATTGTTGTTACTTCTAGTCTTGTAGTTCATGAATGCTTTTCTATTAGAGTGGCAAAATAATGAAATTCAAGATAGAAAGGTGATTTGTCTTTAATAACTCTGATGTGATGTAGAAAAATAAGTACATATTGATGTATATGAATTAAAATAGTGGGATTAGATTTCCAGTACCGAGGTAACATCTCGACTAGGTATGACAAAAAAAATTATTTATCTATCTCTTTCCTATTATTGATTGTGACAAAAAAATTTCTTCAGTTATCATTGAGAAGTCTTGCTTAAAATATGTTGAGATTAGATGAGAAACACATGACTCAATGTTGAAAATAACATTTAAAGATGAAATACAAGAGTATAGTGACACATAATATTTCAGAAATTTAAAAGAAACTTTGAATATACTTTGTTTGTGTATTTATGTTTCAGGGATGAAAAGTTTTAAGGGGGTGAGAATTGTAATGACCACATTTGTGCTTAATTGGTAAACTAGGGTTTACCTGAATGATTACATGCTTGATTAGATTGAATATCATTTAGACTTGATTAATGCTAGTAGCTCAATTTTTATGTTTCAAACCTAAGACAAAACTCTAATTATGATTTTAGTTTGAAGAATTAGTGTTTGAGAAATGTAAACTCTAATCGCCAAAAGTTAGGGTTTTGATAGTACATGAATATGGAATTTAATTAGGATAGTAGTGTGCTAAATGATTTTTCATATTTTCTATGAATTTTTATTTAATTAAATTTTGTATATGATATGGATAACTCAATCATGCATCTTGCAGAAAACTTTCATAATATTTGGATTTTCTTTGAATGTGGTTCTCGGTCGAACTATACTTCGACCAAAATGCTGACAGAGTGTTGTTCAGTAGTGTAGTATTTTATTTTTAATTATTTATTGGTAACTCCAAATAATATGAAATTTATACTAGAGCTATTATATTACATTTTATACATAATCATAAATTTTAATAATTTTTGTAGGATGTTTAACATCTAAAATAAATGAATTACAGTAAATTTTTATAACAGAAAAATCTGCTGAAATAAGAAAAAGTATAGTGAGGGGTTAATGTGTAAATTACCCAAGCACCTAATTTTCTCTATATGTGCAAGCTAGAACCCAAGTAGCTCTTATATTTCGTGATCCATTCTAGAGAAATTAAGTCCTAGAGAGAGAGGGGGAGAGTTAGGATTTGAGAGAAGAAAGTAGTGGAATTGCTGATCTAGGGTTTCTCTATCTGAGATATGATGAAATCAAGTAAGTTTAGATTCTTTGCATAACCTTTAATGGTGAATCTTCTCTCACATGTAAAGATTACATCCATACTCCGATTTGATTCAAAATGGTATCAAATCTTCCCCTTTTCTCACTCTTTCTTCATAATCCCCTATTTCTAGGGTTTCCAGGTTGAAATGAAGAAGAATCAGGTGATTTGTTAGGGTTTTGATATGAGTTTAAGATTTTCAGAGATGAGATGTGTTTTTATGGTGTTTTCACACCTTAGGGTGATTGATACTTCCTTTAAATAGTATATTGCATGAAAATGAGTTAAATGATCAATAATCTGTACTTGTTTTGTATGCGACTATAAACCCTAAACTGCCCTTTTCACCTAGGTTTTGTAAGATGATATGAAATAGATTATTTATATGTTGTGATGGATTCTAGTTGATAAATCATACTATAAATGCATATAAATTATCTAAATGAGAATTACTAAAGTAATTCCAAAGTTTATATGAAAATAGAAAAATCTAGGGTTTTCGGCTATGACTAAATTTGTTGTTTAATTGAATAAAGAAGTTTCTCTAGTTGAATCTCCTTGGTTACAAAAGATTGTTTTATCTGAATGCATAGTACATATATGTCAGATAAGATCTTGTATTTCATTTGATGATATCAATGTTTGCTTGATATATCAGTAAAGAGGGTGAAACCCTAAATGAATGGAAAGTTGGAAGTTTGTGAATAGATTCAGGAATTCAACTGATGTGATTCTTTATTGTTATACATTCATTTATTTAAGGTTATTCTTGATGCATGATATGTTAATGAATAGTTTGGAAACCCTAGTTAAATTCATATCAGGGTTTCATGTGCATGACCGATTGAAATGATTTATGTGATAATTTGAGTTTCTAGCTGAATATCATTTTATATGCATACACATTTTGATTTGTGATGCAAAAATCTCTATCTGAGTTAATTGACATGAAATGAATAAGTTTTTATGGTAGTTTAAGAAAATAGAAAAGGTGTTTCCCTAGATAGGAATGTCATTGATGCCATGCATGAATATGAGATATGTTGCATGTAAATGTTTATATCATTAGACATGATATATGTTTGAACATATGAGAATTCTTCTATGTGCACGAGAAATGAGAAACCCTAAGAGAATGGTAATCAGTATGTTAAGAATCTAAGAAATGAGAAATCCTAAGATAAGGTTAACCAATATGTTATGCATTCAACTAAGTATCATCAATGAATTTAGTCTAATAGCTCAAGTAGTCAGTAAAACTACAATAGTAATAGTAGATGCCTTGAACACCGTAGAACCCTCCCTAGAGGTCTATACCGGGATGGGTGAAATAGGCTATGGACTATCAGATATAGGAAGAAGTAGCCTAGAACTGAGTATATAAAATCAACTGATTGGATATCGGTGGTACTTCAGTAGAGTAGCATAGTACCCAACAATAACTAGAGATCCTGGTGGTACTATTTTAGTAGTAGGGGTATCCAATAATAACTAGAGATCCAGTGGTACCCACCACTTGAAATATACAACCCTTGTGGACCTACTTCTTATGGCAGTTACTCCGTTTTGCGTGTCAGACCTAGTAGAACCGCATTACAAAGAGTTGAGGCTTTTTAGCCTAGATGCACCCCTCCTGAGAACCCAGGACAAGGGGCCATAGTTTACGGAGGTTGTTTAGCCACCGTTAGGCTAGACGTGGCAACATCGCTACAGACCAAGGTAGTTAGTAGTAGTCTTAAGGTCCTGGGTTTACCTTAAGACTTGTACGGTAAATCACGCAGTAGTGGCTTTTGCTTGGATGGTACAATCCAAGTGAGTTTAGGGGCAAAGTAAAAAGAAAAGTTAATTGAGTTTAGATAAAGAGTACAGTAGTCAGATCAGTCGATTATGTTTAGTTGGCCAACATAGTAGTAGTCAGTTCAATAATCAGGTCAAATCAAAGTTAATGAAAGATTACAAAGAGAATAATGAGAAAAATGTTTAGATATTTGTATATTACTACTGATGAATAATAAGATGAATGAGAGGTTAACCAAGTGTGTGAAGTTATTCAATTATTCTTTGTATGTTTCTGGATTATTAGTTTTCTTTATGATCAATAAAGCATGTTCATATATTGATTCACTCTTGTAGATATCTAGAGTATCCTTCCATATTTATGTATGTGAATGATCAGTCTCTTTAAAGCTTACTATTGTTATAATTGATATTGGTTTCTCACAGGTATATCTATAATTATATAAGTGCTTTAGATTGTTTCTTTGAAGTACTCATTCACTGAGCGAGTAGGCTCACCCCTCTACTCACAATTTTTAGGGATAAATCATGCAATGAAGATATCATTGCATCAACATAGATCTGCCACAGGAGTTAAGTATGAGATTACTTAAGTTCAGTCGGTCCCTAGCACTCTAGGTCCTTGTATATAGTTGAGAGACGATTCTGAATGATGATTTGTATCTTTGTTTCCTTAATGATAGAGTATATATATGTTTATCATGTTGTATATACATGGAAGTGTGAGGAACAAAATGAATGTCTGTATGTGTATCGTTAATGTTGAGATCATATTTGAGTAATCAAGGTTTAATTCCCTTGTAAAGTTTGTTTGTATGATTGAATACGAAAAGAAAAAAAATAGTTTGAGATAAAGGAAAAAGAAAAAGTTGGGAGTGAACTTTGTATTAAGTATATTCCTCAAACTTATTCCCTAATCTCATGATTAGTGGTAATCACAGGATGTGGGTGTAACAAATACATAGTATGGAAATTATCATAGATTACTGTATGATATGCCCTACTTTAGAATGTTTGGCTATTATTGAAATTTTCTCACTTTAAATATGATATATCTGAGTGACTTTATGCACTTAAACACAAATGTGTTATAGATAAGTGAAGGTCTCTTTTTTGTGAATGTCCCAAGTGAGCATCACCATTCACCTTCAAATTCTAGTGCTAACCCTCAGGGGGAGCCCCCTTCAAACCAAACCAACATTTGTAACATCTTCCTATTGTGCCAGAGCAATAAAAGGTAGGAAAACTAATAATTCCAAGATAAGATCGTTTAGTATGTGTCTAGTCTTGGATGGGTTGCTTTTGTGTTACCATAAGGTGTATAATGATATAACTTTTTTTTTAAATGTCTTCTTCCTCGTCCCAACATAAAGGAGCTTTAATGAATTCAAGGATGGGAGAATGCTCAAGCTCCAACTTAGGAACTCAAAACTGATCAAGTTAATTTGGTCCACCTTTTCTGTGTTGGTGTTTTTGAATTGTCACTTCACTCCATAACCTTAAATGGTTGAGGTAGCTTATTGTAATGACCTCACTTTCCACATATTCCAATTAAGGAAAGACCTTCAAGTTGAGAGTGATGAATGTATATTCATCCCAGTTTTAGTTTCATTATTAATCTAATTTAGCATTTATGTAGTTTAGTTTCCTCATGAATAGCTTTGTTTTGATCTACTTACGTTTTTATGCTAATTTTTAGGAATTTGATACTTTTTTGACTCCCTTTATAGGTTTTGAATATTATCACTCTACAGAAAGTGCTCGACACCGATAGAGAACGCAAGATTTCGACAGCCTCAACCCTATAAATAGGCCCCCAACGTAGCCGTATAACTCATCTCGGATTTTTTTGAGACAAAAATGCCTAAATGCTACCGCCAAGATCAGAGCAAGGACAAGACCTATTGACCAAGCTATTTCTATTGACCTAGTTGGATGACGCCTATCAACCTCAAGCCTAGATCGATAGATCTCCTTCATCCGTAACCCCAGGCCATCGATCTCCTTCTCCAAGGTGATCGATCGCTTCCCTGAGCTTCTGTTCACCCACCTGCTTCTACTGTAAGTCAGGGTTAATTCATGAAGGAGAAAGAAGGAAGGAAATCTTCTGTTGCACACCACACCGAGCCGCTTCTGCCACCATCATAACCGTGATGGCATATTATTCCTTTTCTAATGATATTAATCTCTCCATGATGAGGGAGTAGTCTTTTCACTGGAGTGTGGGGACTAGCCCCGCTACCCATTCCTTGCAATTTCATTCATGTTACAATTCTTGTATGAGCTCATATAATTCATAGCCAATCATTTGTCGCATGTCTTGAGGATTGATCACCCATTTTACCCAATTTAGTATAATCTTTTACTATGAGAACTTCAATATTTAAGATTTGAATACCAATTTGCTTTGGTTGACACCCTGACGAGAACTATCGACAAAAAGTCTCCAGAGTAGTGGATAGAGGATCTATAAGTAACTAGACATCGAGCTTACAGGGATATCTACTCATGCAATTTTCTAACGCCTAAAGGGGAAACTTGCATAACTCTAATTATATCTTCATAAATATTTGGATTTGAATGAATGCGCAGATTCGAGTAGTGGCGGTGAAACCCAGTTCCACCCTAGTGCTTCCATCCATTGATAACTAGAACCTTAATCTAGCTCTTTTTATTCTTGCAACCTTAGATTAAACAAACCAATCTCTACTTTTTAAATAAATACTAGTTCTTGCTAAGTTACTTTGATTAGATAATTCATAAAAATGTTGTCCCTTGGGATTCGATTCTTAACTATATTGTGATAAGATCCCTCTACTTGTAGGTGGCATCATTGCACTTGGGTTTTGGTAAACTGTAGGAATTATATTCCTATTGAATTTGTAGTGCGATAATATTCCATGTCAAATTTTGAAGTCATTGCCCGAGACAACGGAATTTTCTGATCTTTGCAACCTAATTGGACTAGTTAGGATTTTTCTTTTCAATTGATATTATTGCATATCATCTTGAATCAAATTATTTTACATATCATCTAAACTCAACATCTTTTTTTTCAGAAAATAACTCTTGTGCATGCTACGCTCTGCTAGTGTTGACTCGTTGACCCCCATCAACCCCGAGATCGAAAGAACTTACCAAAGGATCCTTCATAAACAAAGAGCCAAGATGAACGATGAGGAGGTCAACTACAGGGTGCAAGCAGCCCTGACTTCACAAAGAGAGAGGCTTATGTTTGAAGCTAGAGCTGCGTAGAAGCAGAGCAACAAGCAGCCACAGAAGCAAATCGACACAGACACCTACGATATTTATCTATCCCTAAGGCTATATATGTACGCAAACCTATTTTATAGCCTACCATCCAAGCTCAGAATTTTGATATAAAGACCAATTGGGTGATGATGATGCAAAACAATAGCTTTGGAGGACGCATTGGTGAAGACCCCCAAGAACATTTGTAGAAATTCATAGATCTCTGTGGACCGAGTAAACAAGCTGGAGTGATAGAAGAGGCGATGAAGCTATGATTATTTTATTACTCCCTTACCGACAAGACTAGGGTATGGTACAATTCCCTAGATGACCGCAACATCACAACTTGTGAGGAACTTCAGAGCTAATTCCTTGAGGAGTTCTTTCCACCCTCACTCACTTATTATCTCAAAGGGAATATCACTAGTTTCAAGAAAGATCCATCTGAGACTCGCTTTGAAGACTGGGAGCAATTTAAGGAGTTGCTAAAAAAATCTCCTCATCATGGCATACCTATTTCACAACTTCTGGAATACTTCTATAGGGGAGTTGATGATGAAATCAAGTGATTCCTCAATGTTGCCTCTAGTGGAGACTTCATGTGGCAAAGCTTTGACCACACCTAGAAGGTCATCAGTAGGGCAGTCGAGAACCAAGCCAATAGGGGTTCATCCTACAAAGGAGGCATCCTCAAAGTGGCAATGGTGGAAGATAAATATGAATTGAAGGAAATTGTTGAATCTATAAAGAAGCCTGCCCTAAAGACAGACAACCTTTAGTACACCCTTTTAAATGGTGGGCAATGAGGCCAATCCACCCTTCAACCAAAGACATCCCCAGAAGTCTGCCAAGTATTTAGTGCATAAGGCCACACAAGACTATAGTGAAACCATCTCTACCAGGCCACTATGAGCATGATCCAACCTCAGTTTGATAGTGCTCCTGTCATTGAAGAAATTAATGTTGTCAACTCCATTCCAGGACAAGGGTACTAAAACCCCAATAGGCCAAGTCCAATATGGAAATCCAGATGGGGCAGCTAATGCCCAATAGTTCGAATAGTGACCCACTCAGAATCAAGTTTAGGGTCCTCCTGGCTTCCAATAATAGCAAAACTACTACCAGAACAATTACAATCCTGGTCAGTATCACAACAACTACAATCAAGGGCAACAACAATATAACCAACAAGGGCATCTTCTACTGGGGCAAGGTAGTCAGCAGAATACACAAGTCCCCAATGAGAAGATGTTGGCAAATGAACAAGCCTAGAGCAAGTCAATGGAGGCCCAACTTTCCCAAATTATTGCCGCTATTCATACTCCAGCCGGCTCATTTGTAGGTCAACCTGAAGGCAACCCCAAGCACCAAGAATAACAACTAAAGGCCATCCTTACACACTCTGGATGTATGTTACCAGAACCTCTAGCCCCAATCATCAACAATAATAGGATAATTCTTGAAGATGAAGAAGATGAATAAGTCACTCCAACAACTATACCAACAACTACACCAACTGAACTAGTTGTTGAATCTCCAACAACTACACCAACATCCATCCCAGTAGAACCAATGGTAGAAACTCCAGTAGCAAACAACATGACCAATCCTGAGAAGACACCAGAAGATGCACCAACCCCTCCCACCATGCCCGTGGTGCCCATATACAAGCCCAAGTCCCATACTAGAGTCATCTAGCTCAGACACAGCTAGACTCAAGATTCATGAATTTCAAGGAAGCGATGAAAAAGATACATGTTCGACATACCTCTCCTTGACGCTCTTGCAGAAATACCATATTGGATGAAGTTCTTAAAGACCCTCCTCATGCAAAAGTACCTAATAGAGGAGATTGAGACTGTGAAGCTAGCATGCATGACATTAGATATCATCCTAAGCAAGATGCCAAAGAAATTAAAAGATCCTAGATCATTTGGTATCTCTTATTTTGTTGGAGACACTACGTGTAGAAAGGGCCTAGCTGATCTTGGGACAAGCATTTCTATTATTCCCTATAGCTTGTACAAATGACTAGGCTTCACAAAAAACATCCTTCCTACTAGCATCGTGATTCAACTTGCTGACTCTACAATGACTACGTTGATGGGTATTGTAGTAGACATCCCTGTTCATGTCAGTTTCAAGGCATATTGCCCATGTGACTTTGTTATCATGGACATCAAGGAAGACCAATGTTATCCTCTTATCTTTGGGTGTCCCTTCCTAGATACCACTTTGCACTCATTGATGTTGAAGCGGGAATCTTGACATTGAGGCTTGGGATAGATACTATTGACTTTAGAGTCTTTGAGAGTCTCAAGGATCCTTCCTTTCAAGAGAAATGCTATTTGATTGATTGTGTTGACAAAATGGCACAACTCTGATAGGATGACCATAGTTCTAAAGATCCTTTGAAGACCACACTCATCAATGCCAACGCTCACATATTGGATGATGAATAGGTGGAGAAATTTCTCTTTCCCCTAAACTCTATTATGGAAGGTCCTGAGGATGAGTTTGAAGATCTAAAATTTGCATCCATCATTGAAGAAGAAGAACCTACTACTCCAGAGATGAAGCCTCTACTTGAGGGACTCAAATATGTTTTCCTAAATGAGAAGAAGACCAACCCAATTATCATCAATGTAGATCTCACAACAATACAGGAAGATAAGCTATTGACCGAACTGAAGAAAAGACAGAAGGCACTAGGTTACAAGATGACCGATCTAACAAGTGTGAGCCAAGACATTTGTATGCACAAAATCAACATGGTCAAAAATTACAAGCCATCTATTGAGCCTCAATACAAGCTAAATCCTATCCTAAAAGAAGTTGCTCACAAGGAGCTGATAAATTTGCTACTTTCAGAGATTATCTATCCTATTTCCGATTCACCTTGGGTGAGTCCTGTGTAGGTGGTTCCCAAGAAAGGTGGTACTATAGTTGTTGTGAATGAGAAGAATGAGCTTATTCCCACCCGCACAGTGACTGGGTGGTACATGTGCATAGACTACCGCACACTCAACAAGGCAACACGGAAGGACCACTTCCCACTTCCATTCATTGATCAAGTCCTAGAGAGGCTTGCACACCGGGAGTTCTTCTGCTACTTAGATGGATATTTTGGCTTCTATTAGATACCCATACATCCCAGTGATCAAGAGAGGATGACATTCACGTGTCCATTTGGCATGTATACTTTCTGCCATATGCATTTTTGATTATGCAACACACTAACCACTTTTTAATGTTGCATGTCTGCCATCTTCTCTGACTTTACTGAAAACATAATGGAGATCTTGATGGAAGACTTTTCAGTCTATGGAGGTTCTTTTGAACAATATCTAGACAACCTTTTCCTAGTCTTAGAATGTCATGGAGAAGCACATCTGGTGCTCAACTGGGAAAAATGCCACTTCATGGTGAAGGATGACATTGTTCTAGGGCATCGGGTCAGCTCCTAAGGCATTGAAGTTGATAAAGAGAAGATTGAAGTAATAGCAAAGCTACCTCCTCCAACCAATATCAAGGATGTGAAAGCATTGTTAGGTCATGATGGGTTCTATAGGAGGTTTATCTATGACTTCAGTAGGATCACCAAGCCATTGACAAATCTTCTTCAGAACGATGTGGACTTCAATTTCGACTCTGATTGCATGAAGAGCTTCAACACCTTAAAGGAAGATCTCACCTCAACTCCTATCATTCATACCCCATATTGGTCTCTTCCTTTTGAGATCATGTGTGATGCTAGTGATTACGCTGTAGGCGTAGTACTGGGGTAGCGTGTAAAAAAAAGCATCATGTCATCTACTATGAAAGCAAGACACTAGATGATGCACAGTAGATCTATGCTATGATAGAGAAGGAGATTCTTGTAGTTTCCTTTTCCTTCGATAAATTTCTCTATTACCTAATAGGTTCGTAAGTAATAGTCTATATTGATCATGTTTCTATAAGGTATTTAATGTCAAGGAAATATATGAAGCCTAGGTTGATCAGATGGATCCTATTGTTACAAGAGTTTGATCTGGAGATCAAAGACAAGAACGGAATAGAAAATGTAGTTGTTTATCACCTCTGTAGATTTCATATTCAAGATTCTGATGGAGTCCCTATCAACGACTCTTTACCTGATGACCACATCCAACAAATATCTACACACGCCATGGCATGTAGATTTTGTCAATTATCTAGATGTAAGAATCCTACGTCTCGATTTCACAAGAAGTGATAGAAGGAAATTCATGTCAAACGTTCATCACTACTATTGGGATGAGCCATATCTCTTTCATTTATGTTCTGATGGTCTCTATCTCCATAAAATATCTAAAGAAAAAACCCAACTCATTTTGGAGCAGTGTCATGTTGGCCCAACAGGGGGCCACATGATCTCTAAGAAGACTACTTTCAAAGTCCTTCAATGCGGATTCTTTTGGCTTTCTATCTTCAAAGATGCTCACAACTTTGTTAAATCATGTGATCAATGTCATAGGTCTGGCAATATTTCTAAGAGGGATGAAATGCCCCTCAATCGTTGACAAGAGGTGGAATTTTTTTACTTCTGGGGTGTAGACTGCATGGGTCCATTCCCCTCTTCTTATGGATTCTCCTACATACTCGTCGCATATGACTATGTTTCTAAGTGGGTTGAATCCATCCCCACTATTTCTTGTGATTTCAAACCAGTCATAAAGATGTTTAAAGACATCATTCTCCCCCGCTTCGGATTTCCACACACTATCATTTCTTATGGAGGATCGCACTTCCTCAAGCGTAGTTTTGAAACTCTTCTTCATAGATATGGTGTTTCCCATTGAGTCTCCACTCCTTATCATCCTCAAACAAGTGGATAGGTGGAGGTTTCTAACCATCAAATAAAATCCATTCTTGAGAAGATAGTTGGCAAGACAAGGCATGATTGGGCACACAAGCTAAATGATGCTATATGGGCATATAGACCTGCCTACCAGACTCCCCTTGGCACTACGCCTTTCCACCTCATATATCGGAAGTTATGTCATATATCGAAGGAACTTGAACACACAACCCAATAGGACATCAAGCAGCTCAACTTCGACTTTAATGCAGTAAAGGAGAATCGACTACTTCAACTCCAAGAGCTTGAAGAGTTACGCCTAACTGCATATGAAAATGCACGCATCTATAAAGAACGTATGACGATGTGGCATGATGGCCACTTGAAGAGGAATGACCTATGGGAGACCAAGTATTACTACACAACTCACGTCTCTACCTCTTCCCAGGAAAGCTCAACACTCGTTGGTCAGGTCCATTCATTATCAAGCACATCTTCCCTCATGGAGCTATGTTGATTTGGAGTGAGAAAATAGGAGAATTCAAAGTCAATGGCCACCATCTCAAATGCTATTTCATAATAGATGACATGTAGGCCAACCAACATCTCCCCCTCCTACCTCCAACTTATCAAGACTAAGTTTCAAGTGTTGAGCCATCGACATAAAACAAAGGCACTTCTTGAGAGGCAACCTGGGCATTTATTTTATTTCCAATTGTTTTTACATCTTAGTTCACATTACATTTAGTTAAGATGGTGTATCTCATAACAAGATCACTAGTTCTAACAATTTTGATTTTAGGTAAATGACTCTTACTGAAGGGAGAGCAACCACAACATGTGGACCAACCAACAAAGTGTTTCCCCTCCATCTCGGATTTAGTGTTTGCTCAAAGTTCATGGTGGAGGGTGGATGGTACATATTCTACTTTTAACCCACACCTATCTGCTCACAACTTATGATCTTGTCATTACATTCATCATGCATCACTTTTAGGTCCAAAATTTTCAAAATTGCTTTTCTAAAGTAAACAAAGACATTACCTAGTCAGCTTAGAATTATGCATTTTTCATAAATATCTCCCCTTATTCGAAACAAATCCTCAAAAGGACCAATTTATGAAACTAACCAATGGATAGAAACTATCCTTTGTGGCCTAGGAATCCTAAAATCATGTTTCCTTGAAAATGATGGTAAGCTCTGAAGGAGCTGAGAGGGATCAAACACATCGAGCTTCCTACTGACTAATGAAACAATTGCATGGAATTGCCATTTGTACCCTCTTTGAGTCATTATTTGAGAAGAGTGGGATAAGGAGAACAACCTGGTGCACTGAATTGTAAATCAAGTTGCATAACAATTCGAACTCTCTTCTACACCTCTTCCTCCATTTTCTTATCTTCCATTCCATCAGAAAGAAAATACAAAGCCACAAAAATATGCCAAACTCTAAGTTCAGGGTGGCACCCCCCCTTCTTCCCTCTTTTCTCTTCTTTCATACCCCTCACAAATTTATAAAGGGGCGTACCACCAAGAAAAGATGCCAAAAGTGCACACATAAAAAATATGATAAATGAAACTACAAACAAAGAAATAAAAAGATCTCGATTCGAATAGAGGAGAGATCACTTCCCTCCATACCTCCATTCACTTCCTTTTTCTACCTATGTGAAAAATGAACACCTCAAAATTTTACCCTTCTCTTGATTACACCAGTGTCGGATCAAGTGCATACTTGTTGTTCTGCGGGCCTCTCTAAACTCTCATGAAACTCCTTGACATGCTTGATGTTGGGACAGCGGTGAGGAAGTGTCATTGGGAAATGAAATCAAGACTGGAGATATGGAAAGGTGTTTTATGTGATCTCAGGAAGTTAGGGTAGCTTGACCATATCGCGTGGTAAGGAAAACAACATTATGGGAGGATGGGGCAATTGCATGAGTCGAAAGTATTAATTTGGTGAATGTTTAGATTTTGTGTTATTCAAGGACGAGCAACGTTTAAGTTTGAGGTATTTTGATGAATGTATATTCATCCCAGTTTAGTTTCATTATTAGTCTAATTTAGAATTTATATAGTTCAGTTTCCTCAAGAATAGCTTTGTTTTGATCTACTTAGGTTTTTATATTAATTTTTAGGAATTTCATACTTTTCTTGACTCCTTTGGTAGGTTTTAAATTCTATCACTCTACATCAAGTTTGCCTAGGGAGTCTCACTGCCCTTTAGTGGGTAGGAGTCGAGAGGAGGACGCCTCTCATGGAGTGCGAGAATGCAAAAGGTCGATAACCTCAACCTTATAAATAGGTCCCCAACGCAACCATACAACTCATCTCAAATTTTATGGAGATAGAAATGCAGAAATCTTATCGTTGAGATCAGAGCAAGGAAGAGGATTTTCGACCAAGCTACATCCTAGATGGATGGCGCCTATCGACCTCAAGCATAGATTGATAGATCTCCTTCATATGCAACTCCAGGTCGATGATCTCCTTCTCCAAGGTGATCGATCTCTTCCCTGAGCTGTTATTCATCCACCTACTTCTGATGCAAGTCAGGGTTAATTCCTGAAGGAGAAAGAAGGAAGGCAGTTTGCTATGGAACACCACACCAAGCCACTTCTTCCAACATCATGACCATGATGGCATCTTCTTCCTCTTCTAGTGATATCAGTCTCACCATGTCGAGGGAGTAGTCTTTTTACTGGGGTGTGGGGACTAGCCCCATTACCCGTTCCTTGCAATTTCATTCATATTCTAATTCTTGTATGAACTCATATAATTCATAGTCAATCGTTTATCATACTTGCAGATTGATCACCCGCTTTATGCAATTTATTATAATCTTTTATTATGAGAACTTCAACGTTTAAAATTTGAATACGGATTTGCTTTGGTTGACACCCTGACAAGAACATCCAACTGAAAGTATTCAAAGTAGTGGATATAGGATTAATAAGCAACAAGACATCAAGATTATCAGGATATCTACTCATGCAAGTTTCTAACACCGAAAGGGGAAACTTGCATAACTCCCATTATATCTTATACATGTTTGGATTTGAATGAATGTGAAGATTCGAGTAGTGGCGGTGAAACCCAATTCCACCCTAGTATTTCCATCCCTTGTTAACTAGAACCTTAATCTAGTTCTTTTTATTCTTGCAACCTTAGATTAAACAAATCAATCTCGACTTTTTTGATAAATACTAGTTCTTGCTAAGTTACTTTGACTAGATAATTCTTTAAAAATCATCCCTTGGGATTCGATCCTTAACTAAATTCTGATAAGATCTGTCCTCTTGCGGGTGGCATTATTGCACTTGGGTTTTGGTAAACTCTAGGAATTATATTCCTAGTGAATTTAAAGTGCAACAATATTTCATGTCAGAGAGCCATTACCTATATTCCCAAGTATCCAGATCAATGAAATAACAAATAATAGAAAACAATTTGAATTAAAATTTCAAATATCATTTACAAATTGTAAATTGATATACCTCATGGAACTAATACCTATTGATAATAAGTATCATCTATATAGTCCTCCTTAGTATATCTTTAATACCTTTGATATATTTCATCTTATTCTTCATGTTTTTTGTCATGTAAAACATGTAGACAAACAAAACGCGGTCAAAATATTACTATATTGTGTACGTGGGTGCAACCACAATGTGTGCAACCAACATGACCTCATAATAAGCATCAAATATTGCAAATAAGGATGGCATATTATTTACATATCCTAACCCTTGTTGAATATATTATTTTGGGCATGATCATTGTCCCCTCCAGGGTTCGTGTTCATCACCCCTTGATATACTTCAGCCTAGGATTTAGAATATTATTATTTAACTTATGCGATACTCATAAGGGATGTATAATTTGAAATAAATAAATAAACATAAAATAGATATCATTCATTTAATCTTCAATAAACCTCGAAAAATTTATGAAGTTGGTACATGTAATCATAAGCGTAACCACATACCTTTTCCATGTAGAATATTTCAGGTGTACTTTATTCAATCAAAATCATTAGCTATAGTCATCAAGCAAGCATACATCCAATAAATAAACATGATCTATGATTCTATACAACCTTAGTGTCACCATACAATTGAATTAGATAAAACCATGTTCATCCCTAATCTAGGGTTTAGGTTCTCGTGGTATTGAGTTACCATTAAGGTTATGCCTTGAAGCTCTAATTCCCATAATTCTCACTTTAATGAATCAAGAAACCCTAATTAATTTTAGGTGTAGCCATGATCATCAAATCTACCACATACCTTTATTAGGATTCAATCATGTTCATTAATGATATAGCAAATCCTAATTCATTATATTCATGGTTATTCACATAAGAAACCCTAGCTACTCATATTTGTTATCATTATCATCTTGATTCTTGACGCGGATTTTACCGTGCGTATAATGCAAGTGTACGCGTCAATGTAGTATAGGCCTTTGTGAGGCCCAAGTCGAACTCAGGGACACTGACTTATCAGTAGACTACTACTAACTACTCGCAATCAGCTAGGCCAATTAAACGGTTATGAGAGTTGTTAAAAATTAAAAGAAAATAAAATAAAACAAAGCAATCGATTAAGTGTTTAGTTTAATCAATTTAAATGGAGATCTTTAGGATTGTAGTTTCACCGTGGGTTTTCATTGTATGAATTTCCACATAGTTAATCAGATTCAACTCTTAATCCGGGTAGTGGCCTATAGTTAGAATTGTTCACTGTCGTGATACAATTCACTACCTAAGTCTAGGTCGGTTCCACCGTCATAGTAACCTATACCCTAAACTAGGTGCATTAGAATCGACCTCTGGGTTTCCACCATTAACCGTACATCACCTTGTTCAAGGGATTTGTTAATTAATGTGAATTTCGTCTCTTTTCAACCGTTAATTCTTCTTTCAAAGTAATTAAGGGAATTAGTTTATCATTATGGTGATCAAGCATAATAATATAATTGAGAAAATGAAATCATACCATGGATTTAGAAGACAAATTATGAATTACTATGATAAAAATGTCACACAATGCTTCCCCGGGCTACTCCTGGTCCTAAAGATAAAGGGGATTAGCCCTACATGTTCATCTCAGAGCAAGACATGATTGAAGAAAGGGAAACATGGATAAAAACGTGTATCAAGTGATGAAACCCCTGAACGGAGAAGATCCAATCATTCCTCGGCGTAGAGTGCACGATCTACAGCCTTTTGGTGGTCGAAAACGTCTTCTTCGGCTTCCAGAACGGTTGGGGCGTGCTTCTGAGCTCCGTTCTTCTCTCCACACCTTCTCGGGACGTGTGCAGTGGCTAATGACGTGATCGATGACTCCTGGCCACCGTCATTAGGTATTAACACCGAGTTAGGTCGCCAAAATATCACAGCTGTTCAATTTGGGTCGATCTGAAGCAAACCCTGATCTAACAGTGTCGATACCATCGACGTGGGTCGATGGTATCGACCCCTCGCGATATCGGCAAGCCTTCTTTCTTTTTTGTCGTCTCGCCTAATGCTGACTCGATACCATCGATGCGGGTCGATGGTATCGACACCCTTAGGCATTGGTTTTATCTCTTTTCTGTCGCAGAAGCTATAAATGTAGATAGTATCGACTTTGGGGTCGATAGTATCGACTGGTTGGTCACTGGCAACCTGATGGTAACTCGCTACCATCGATTGGGAAGTCGATGGTATCGACGCTGCGCTGTTCCTTGCTACTGCCTGCCTGTGGCTGTGTCAATAGTATCGACTGATGTTGATGGTATTGACAACTGCAGATATGTGTTTTTCCTAAAATTGCATAACAAAACCAAATCAGCCGAGATAAAACCTAAAATTATAATAATTTATGCTCAAAATGATAAAATAAGAGATATTTGACACTGAGAAGGATCATAGACTAAAGTAAGTGAATTATGCAATATTAACCACCAAAGTGACCAAAAAACACGTAAAACGCAAGTAAAACAAGTCTATAAATGCGACTCAAAATCATTGCATCAAACTCCCCTAAGCTTGAACATTTCTCGTCCTCGAGCAACAAACTAGAATAGAATTGCGAGAGTCAACTAAAGAACAACTTATCACAACAGACTGCGCCATATGATCCCTGCCAGACATTCACATTCCGGCCCTCACTAACCACAAAATGATAATTACCCTAAAGGTGACAATAATCATCCATAAAAGATATCTACCTCAAAATTGATGAACACTATCATGTAAGGCAGTTAACATAATAAAATCATCCGGTCCAGACTCGGTGCATCTTGTGATCCTCTATCTACGTTGCTCGTCCTAACTACCATCTAAATGGAAGCAACTCTCCTGATCTTAATGAGTGAGGAGAAAATCATGGTGGCCTACCAATTCGAGCAACGTGTAGATGGAATAGGTGGTTGTGGAAGAAATGGAAGCATTATACAGTTTTAACACGCACAAGAACAATAATGACCTAAATGATGCATATGCAAATAAAAATTCCCTAATGCCTACATTTGGGTGGAATGATGCATGCACTATCATTCCATCTCCAGGTGAGATGGATTATCTAAGAAACTACACCATGTGCTTATTCTTCTTAGTATGCAAATGAGAACAGGTTCCTTTCTCCCTCTCATTCCTACTTACTTCTCAATTCTCTTTTCTTCTTCTTTTTTCAAAACTTTTTTTTCTTTTTTTTCTTCAAGCCCTTATTTTCATAGCTGACACTGAATTATTTGTCGAGCTCACTTATTGCTACATAACTTATACATTTGAAGCATCTAGAAGGTATGGAACAAGTTCATCACCTTTAATGTTTCAGAAGACATAAAATGCACGATGTACTAAATGCACAAAAATGTGAATGCATCTACAAAATGATAGTTATGCAACTAAATGACACGCACCTAAAGATAATGTGCATGTATAACTATTCTATCTTTTTTTTCCTTTTCATGCAAAAATATGTAAAAATAGTTGCAATGCAAGACCTATCTACATGGGATGCAATCAAAGAGATGAAAATCGTAATTTGCTTCCAGTTCTTAAGGTGGAGTATGAAAACAATGGGGTGGATAGATCACAAGATTAATTGACTGAACCTTTGGAAAATATTATGTGTCCCTCCTTACTGACCTATGTAGTACTTAAGAGGCTTCTCTCTCTTATTTCAAATTAAGGTCTCATTATCATTTGGTCAGTTTAGGCTCAAACAACCAATTCCGTCCACTTTCATGAATCACAGGAATGTACAGTTGTGGTTTCCTGTTTTAGAGTTGACAAACCCAATTATTTCCTTAAGTTATGTGCTCAAAGTTAAACAACACAAGCTTGCAAAAGCACTAAAAATTTTCAAATTTTCCCCTGATTCCCATGTACAACAACGAGATGACATATGACATTAGACATCCACAATTACACTAGATAGAGTGTGGATCCTAAAAACAAACTAATAACTACGAGAAATAAATGACAAAAGACAAAGCACTAAAAACTAAAAACTAGGAAAAATAAAGGATAGAAATTGTTCCAACTCCCCCCTAAGATTGAATTCGACTATGACCTCATAGTAAAAAACAACCTTAAAAGGTGGAACAGTGATACCGATCAATCTGTAGGTGGAGGCGGGTACTGCGGGGCTGTGGGGTCCCATGATGGGTACTGCCCCTGGAAGCTCGGATCATACTGGGGCATTGGTGAAGGTTGTGGATACCCCCCAAAATAATTCTGGCTCTAGTAGTTGACGTAGAAGGGTTGTTGCTGCATCTCCATCCTATGCAACCTATCATGGATGTTCTGTTGGTTGTCGAGGAGGAGGCGCTCATTCTCGAAAATGGCCCTCTGGTTCTCTAACAGCCGATTCGTGGTATCCTGAATACCGGTGTGGGATGTTGTATGCTGCTGTTGGGTTTGCTGAATCTCTTGCAGCATTGTGTACATCCCCTGCATTGAATAGACATCCTCTCATTGATGAGAGGACTGAGGTGGCAGAGGATGTGAAGATGAAGATTCACCCGGGTGGAAGCGGGGACGCTTCCGGGGTGGTACTCGTGCCCGAAGAGGAGTGAAAGCCGCCTCTTCGTCTTCTTGCTCATCGCCGTCATCATTATTTTCATCATCACCGCCATCTTCATCCAAGTCAGCAATGGTGATGGTGGGCCACCTGAAATGCTGAGCTCCCTCGATGTTGAAGACGCGGTCTGGAAGCGCACATTCTTCATATGCGTGATTGACATGGCAATGCGCATACGCCAAGCCATCACAGAGCAGGAGGAGGTTGGAGCCGTGCAGATGATGAAGGTTGACCTTGTTCCTGTTGGAAAGTGGAGTAAGCTGGGAAACATCCAAACCAAGGTAGAGGGCCAGTGGTGTGATGAGCCCTCCAAAGTGGATAGGAGCCTTCCACGTACTCCTCTTAATGGCCAACACGTGCATCAAAAAGAACGCGCCCCAGTTGCACTCCTCACGCTTCAAAAGTTTATGCAGAAAGAACAAATCTGTCTCCTAGAATTTGCTAAGAGACAGATCACCGCGAGCAAAAAGCATGGTGCAGAGCATGCGGTGCAGAATCCGCACAAACGGATGCTCGAAGTCGGCAACTGCAGCATTGTGGTAGCTCATGGATTTGCCGCGAGGCGCAGTCACCAGCTGGGCGAAGATAGCGTCGTAGTTCGTCCGGTTGTCTGGCCTCCGGTGCTGGTAATCATCATGATACCAGTTATACACAAAATTGAACTGGGCGAGAGTGAGGGTGTAATTGTTGTTGTAGAGTCTGAAAGACACGCACCTTTTCTTCCACTCTCTGTCGGTGGCGATCAAGTCATTGGGCACCACATTGATATCCAATGACGCCATGAACTCCGCCACGAGTTCCTTATATGTCGGCCACTCATCAAAGAATGGTTGGTCGTCATCATGGTACTCCAACTCGTCAGGCCTCCTGGTCGTGTGTCTTTCCTACCCCTTCAGGACATATGCAAGATTGTCATTGAACCCGAAGTCGCGGATCATTGCCCGATCGACGTAGCGGGTGGGCTCAATCTTCCTCTTGAGCAACTCCTCGTACACCTTCCAGATCTCCGTGGAAGGGTGGACAATCCTCGGACGAGGAATCGATGTGGGTGGTGGAGGAATGAATTCAGGGATCTCCATTGGGGTCACTCGTGAAGAAGATGCACCGGCTGTACACACCATTGTCGCTGAGAAAGAAAAGGATAGGAGATGGAGCTCGGTGAAGATCGGAGAAGATGACCTCCGCTCAGAGTAGACTCAATGAAGATCACAATCCTTGGACGCTTGTAGTAGGCCTCCGGTCACACAGCAATACTCAATGCACAGGTAGAGGGAAGAAGCTCTGAAGGTGTAAAGAAATCTGACGAACAATCCCTCCTTTTATAACTTCATCTGTCGCTACTGTGCACCCATTTGATACCATCAACGTGGTGTCGATGGTATCGACACCTGTAGCACAATCCGGGTTTTGCGAGTATCGACGACTGTCGATAACCTGATGTGGGGGCCCGGATCGATGACGTGTTGATACCATCGACGCGGGTCGATGGTATCGACCCCTCGAACGGATCGACTTCCTTGATGTAGAGATCACCGTTGATTTCCTCTCACGGATCAGTGACGTGTCGCATTGATACCATCGACACGGGTCGATAGTATCGACACGGGTCGATAGTATCGACTTGTCTTAGGGAAAACACCCTCGCGAGGCCCGGCCACCGCTTTCTGCCTGTAACCAGGTCGATACCATCGACAGTCCCGTCGATGGTATCGACTTCACTGAGACAAATATGTCTGAATATCTTAAGGGATCTCGTGAGTATCGACTCCCAAGTCGATACTATCGACCCCGTTCTGGCGATTCACTGATGGTAGGTCGATACCATCGACGAGTCCGTTGATAGTATCGACTCAGAGAAATTTTTGCAGTCGCCTAACTGTGCCCATGTCGATACCATCGACACAATGGTTGATGGTATCGACCCTACCTCAGACCTGCACACTGAACAAATGATCAAGGTATCATTTTTACACTAAAAACAAAATTAAACCAACTAACTTGTAAATGCAAACAAAAATGGATGACACTACCAATGGTTGGGTTGCCTCCCAACAAGCGCCCTTATTTAACGTCGTAGGCTAGACGAAATCAAGCATATCACACATCCTTGAGTGCAATGAGTGTGACGTCATGCACTTTCCTTGTGTAATCCTCACCGAAGTACAACTTCAACCTCTGTCCATTAACTAGAAATGTTGTCTCTCCATCATGCACCATGATTGCTCCATGTGGCTGGACCTCCTCTACAATGAAAGGTCAACTCCACCGGGATTTCAATTTCCCGGGATGCATCTTCAACCTTGAGTTGAACAAGAGCACACGATCTCCCTTCTTGAAGACACGCAGTTGAATGTTTCGATCGTGAATCAGCTTGGTTCGCTCTTTGTAAATCCGTGAGCTTTCATATGCATTCATCCTCAGCTCGTGAAGTTCATTCAGCTCTAGCAAGCATTTCTTTCCTGCTTCATCATAATTCAAATTCAGCTTCCTTAGCACCCAGTGCGCCTTATGCTCCAACTCTACTGGAAAATGGCAGGCCCACCCATAAGCCAACCTAAAAGGCGTAGTGCCTATAGGTGTCTTAAACGCCGTCCTATACGCCCATAAAGCGTCCGGTAGCAAGGTGCTCCAGTTCTTCCGTGTCGAAGCCACTGTACGCTCCTGGATTTTCTTAATTTCCCTATTGGAGACTTTGACTTGCCCCTGTGTCTGCGGGTGGTACGGGGTACCAATGTTGTGCTTTACCCCATACTTTCTCAACAATGTAGTGAACTTTTGATTTCTGAAGTGGGTACCTCCATCGCTAATAATCATCCTTGGTATGCCAAACCTGCAGAAAATATAGTCTTTTATGAACTTGCACACTATAGTAGCATCATTAGTCCTAGTGGGTATTGCCTCTACCCACTTCGATACATAGTCAACAGCCAATAAAATGTACAAGTTAGAGTTTGAGGACACAAAGGGTCCCATGAAATCAATACCCCACAGATCAAACACCTCAACTTCTTGAAATACATTGAGGGGCATCTCTTTTCACTTTGAAATATTACCTGCCCGTTGGCAGGAATCGCATCGCCGCACATAGTCATATGCATCCCAGAACAATGTAGGCCAGTAAAGGCTTCTCTCAAGTACCTTGGCAGTTGTTCTAGAACTGGCATGATGACCTCCCATGGGTAGAGTATGACAATGACGAAGTAAACTCTCATAATCAACCTCCGGTACGCACCAGCACAACACACCATCCCTGCATTGCTTCAACAAAATGGGGTCATCCCAGTAATAATATCTCAAAGAATGGAAAATTTTCTTTTTCTCTTGATATGTCCAATCATCTGGGATAATTTTGCAGGCAAGATAATTAACAATATTAGAAAACCATGCATCTTTAGATTTTACAGAAAGAAGTTGTTCATCAGGGAATGTCTCAGTAATGGGTATATGAATGTCCTTCTCATCAACCCGTTCCAACCTAGACAAATGGTCTGCAACCACATTTTCTATTCCCGCCTTATCTTTAATTTCAATATCAAATTCTTGTAACAGTAAGATCCACCTAATCAATCTAGGTTTGGCATCTTTCTTTTCCATCAAATACTTTATGGCAGCGTGGTCCGTCCATACCACGACTTTTGACCTTACAAGATATTGCCGAAATTTTTCAAATCTGAAAACGATGGCGAGAAGCTCTTTTTCCGTTGTAGTGTAATTAAGTTGTGCTTCATTTAAAGTTTTGGATGCATAGAAAATCACAGCGGGTTTGTTATCCACACGTTGTCCTAAAACAACCCCTACTACGAAATCTGACGCATCACACATTAATTCAAACAGCTTTGTCCAATCTGGTGTTTACACAACCGGTGCAGAAATTAATTTCTCTTTAAGCACATTAAAAGCATACAAACACTTCTCATTAAAATCAAACACCACATCTTTCTCCAATAGCTCAGATAATGGTTTAGCGATTTTGGAGAAATCTTTTATAAAGCGGTGGTAAAATCCTGCGTGACCGAGAAAACTCTGTACCCCTTTAACCGAGTTCAGTGGGGGTAATTTGGAAATAACCTCAATTTTAACCGGATCTACCTCCAACCTCTTGCTAGACACTTTATGTCCAAGCACAATCCCTTCACTAACCATCATATGGCATTTTTCCCAGTTGAGAACCAAATGCGTGTCCTCACATCATTGTAACACTTTATCCAAGTTATATAAACATTCATCGAAAGACACACCATGGACGGAAAAATTGTCCATGAAGACCTCCAAACAACGTTCAACCATATCAGAGAAAATGGCAAGCATGCAACACTGAAAGGTTGCTGGTGTGTTACACAAACCAAAGGGCATACTGCGGTATGCAAATGTTCCATAAGGACAAGTGAAGGTAGACTTCTCTTGGTCCTTAGGATCAATGGAAATCTGATTATAGCCCGAATAACCATCTAGAAAACAAAAGTGAGATGGACCTGCTAATCGCTCTAAAATCTTATCAATGAATGGAAGAGGAAAATGATCCTTCAACGTAGCAGCATTCAATCTACGGTAATCGATACACACGCCACCCAGTTACCAGACGGGTCGTGACCGACTCATTTAACAGATTATGAGTAACAGTAATTCCCCCCTTTTTAGGGACTACCTGTGTGGGGATTACCCACGTCGAGTCGGAGATAGCATAGATGATGCCTGTGGAAAGGAGCTTGATCACCTCCTTCTTGACGACCTCCATCATGCTTGGATTTAGTCGGTGATGTGGCTGAATTATAGGTTTGGCTCCTTCCTCGAGCCGGATCTTGTGCTGGCACAATGTAGGGGAGATCCCCTTGATGTCCCCGACCGACCACCCAAATGCACCTCGGTGGTTCTTCAGCACGATCATCAGTTGATCCTCCTCCTCGGCACTCAGATATGCCAAAATAATCACTGGTAGCTTTTCACCCTCAGCTAGAAATGCATATTTCAAGTGAGGCGGTAGTGGCTTCAAGTCTAACTATGGCGGATTGATCAAGGATGACTGAAGTGGTGGTGAGAGTTCTCCAAGATCTTCATAGTACCTAGCATAAAAACAAGGCAGCACTTGAATCATCTTGACGCATTCTTGTAGTGACTTGCTTCTCATCCAATCATGTGTTATATTGACCAGGCAAGCTTCAAGAGGTAGTTCTGGATATGCATCAAGAACATAACTCGCTATGGAATCATCTTCAGTAGAAGGAGGGCTATCCTCCTCTTCATCATTCGGAAAACCCACAGCCTTGCTAAGAGAAACAACTTTGGTCTGCTCCATAATGTCTACAGCCAGTGTCCCCTTCTCCACCTTAGTCATTACATGAGCCATATCTAGAAACGGCTTCCCTAAATAGAGAGAAATATTCTGATCAAAGTGCTTCACCAGGCGCCATTGCTCATTTGCTTTTGATTGCGTTGTGCTTGAGGGCATAACCATTTCAAACCGATCATCAGTGATACCCAAGGTCAAACGGACTCTTCCCATGTCAAGTATCATACCTGCAGTAGCTTGGAAGGGTCTTCCAAGGAGTAACTCATTTCCTTGTTCGTCCTGCATTTCCATTACCACAAAGTCTGCTGGAAATACAAACTGATCTACTTTAACCAACACATCCTCACAAATACCGTACGGCTTCACCACAGAATTGTCTGCCAATTGAATCGTCATATTGCTTGTCCTTGATTCTTTTAGTCCTAGTTTCTTGAACGTAGAGAGAGGCATCACATTTATACTTGCCCCAGAGTCACACAGTGCTTCGCCGAATTTCACTTTACCAATGTAACATGAAATATTGAAGCAGCCCAGATCCTGCCTTTTAGGTGGCAATGTGCCCATAATGAAAGCACTCACCTATTCCTTAAGAACCATGACCTCAGTATCAGGAATCTTCCTCTTCTTTGTGATTATGTCTTTCAGAAACTTGCCGTAAGAGGGAATATGCTCTATTGCTTCTAGCAATAGAATGTTGACAGAAAGCTTCCTAAAGCTATCTAGGAACTTCTTGAACTGAGCATCCACTTTCTTGGCTTTCATGCTATTTGGATATGGGACCGGGACAGTCTGTGCCCTTTGATGTGGCGGCACATATGGTGTCTTCCTCAATGTCTCCTCCTCAGTAATGATAGGTTCTATTGTGACATCCTCTACCACATCCTCTATCAGCTCTGTGATTGGAATCGGAACCTCCTCTATGGCCTCACCTGTGGTTTCTGACTGGGGTTTGCTTGGTTCATCGACCCTGGGGTTTAAAATCTTCTTACCGCTCCATAGCAGAATTGCCTTAGCTTGTTGGTTTCCTCCTGGAATGTTCGTATTTCCGGGAAAACCTTGATGTGCTGGTTTTTTCAGATTTGCTATCTCAGCTGCCATCTGCGCCAAAGATGTATCTATTGTCCTCATCTGAGCCCCGTGACTTTGTAAGGTTTGCCCAAATTGATTCATAAATTCTCCTTGTTGCTTAATCTACTAGCCAAACGTGCTCATGAGTTCTTGATTCTGCTTGATTACTTGGTTGAGCAACTCATTGCTCTTATCCTCCGCCGTCGGTTGAGGTTTTGCGTCAGGATCCTGTAAAAAATTATTTGGATCCTTCCATGAAATTTTCTTGTCTTTCCTCCAAGAATAGTCGTTGTTTCTGTACCCCTGCTGTTGGCACATAAATTTCACTTGAGCTTCATCCTCAGATTCTATATCTTCTTTTGCAAGTAGTTTCTTGGCGAGAAGGTCCATCTTCTCATTTAGCTCTTTGATGGCCTTTGACTCACCTGCATCCCGAACATGTTCTACTGCGTCTCTGTCACCCCAAGATTGCTTTTTGGCCATGTTCTTTAAAATTTCCCAACACCTTGTACCTGTGTTGTTTAAGAAGAAACCTGAACCTGTTGAATCCAGATTACTTCTATCATGCTCGGAAAGAGCAAAATAGAAGATTTTAACTTGTTTCTCCTTGTCAAGCCCATGATGTGGGCACCTCCTCATCATGATTTGGAAATGCTCCCAAGTCTCAGAGTACCAGATCGTTGGTCTTCTCGGGTGGAAAGAATCTCTCAAAAAACACCTCGACCATATGATCCCACGATTCCACATACTCATCATCAAGATTATGTAGCCACTCTCGTGCATTTCCCGCCAGAGAGCTGGGGAACAACTTCAAGTACAATGTCTCCTGTGGAAACTTGTCTATCTTGATCATGTCACAGTTCTCCACGAACTGGCTAATGTGAGTCACCGGGTCTTCGTTTTTAAGCCCGTGAAATGCATTTGATTTGACCAAATTTATTAGGCCTGGATTGATCTTATAGTTGGGAATGTTGATAGCCTACCTCTTAATCGGCCCTTTAGATGCAGATGCATAAGACGCCTTAATCTTCTCCCAGATTGTCTGCTGCTCAGCCATAGCTTCTGGTTCAGAGTCTGAATCTATATCTTCAGGTCGGTTTTGAATGTTGTTCTCCTCGTCGTCTGGTCCCAATAGTGGAACCTCTGGTGATAGCTGCGTGTAGTCCGTGCTATGCGTCCTCACCATGCACTAGTACCTGCAAAATAATAATTTAGGTTCAGTACCGTGCTAGATGATTTCTAAATATGAATGATAAACTATGAATTTCAAAAATGATAATAAAATAATAAAATAAAAATGTGGCCTAGAGTGGCCGCTTGCAGCACTCGTAGTGCCGAAAATTTGTCGTGTCCCCGGCAGCGGTGCCAAAAACTTGACGCGGATTTTACCGTGCGTATAACGTAAGTGTACGCGTCAATGTAGTATAGGCCTTTGTGAGGCCCAAGTTGAACTCAGGGACACTGACTTATCGGTAGACTACTACTAACTACTCGCAATCAGCTAGGCCAATTAAAAGGTTATGAGAGTTGTTAAAAATTAAAAGAAAATAAAATAAACTAAAGCAATTGATTAAGTGTTTAGTTTAATCAATTCAAATGGAGATATTTAGGATTGCGGTTTCACCGCGGGTTTTCATTGTATGAATTTCCACATAGTTAATTAGATTCAACTCATAATCCGGGTAGTTGCCTGTAGTCAGAATTGTTCACTGTCGTGACACAATTCACTTCCTAAGTCTAGGTTGGTTCCACCATCGTAGTAACCTATACCCTAAACTAGGTGCATTAGAATCGACCTCTGGGTTTCCACCATTAACTGTACATCACCTTGTTCAAGGGATTTGTTTATTAATGTGAATTTCATCTCTTTTCAACCGTTAATTCTTCTTTCAAAGTAATTAAGGGCATTATTTTATCATTATGGTGATCAAGCATAATAATATAATTGAGAAAACGAAATCATACCACAGATTTAAGAGACAAATTATGAATTACTATGATAAAAATGTCATACAATGCTTCCCCGGGCTACTCCCGGTCCTAAAGATAAAGGGGATTAGCCCTGCATGTTCATATCAGAGCAAGACATGATTGAAGAAAGGGGAAACATGGATAAAAATGTGGATCAATTGATGAAACCCCTGAATAGAGAAGATCCAATCGTTCCTCGGCGTAGAGTGCGCGATCTATAGCCTTTCGGCAGTGGAAAATGTCTTCTTCGGCTTCCGGAACAGTTGGGGCATGCTTCTGAGCTCTGTTCTTCTCTCCACACCTTCTTGGGATGTGTGCAGCGGCTAATGACGTGATCGATGACTCCTGGTCGCCGTCATTAGGTATTAATACCGAGTTAGGTCGCCAAAATACCACAACCGTTCAATTCGGGTCGATCTGAAGCAAACTCTGATCTGACGGTGTCGATACCATCGACGCGGGTCGATGGTATCGACCCCTCGCAATATTAGCAAGCCTTCTTTCTTTTCTGTCGTCCCTCCTGATGCTGACTCGATACCATCGACGCGGGTCGATGGTATCGACACCCTTACGCGTCGGTTTTATCTCTTTTCCATCGTTGAAGCTATAAATGTCGATAGTATCGACTTTGGGGTCGATAGTATCGACTGGCTGGTCACTGGAAACCTGATGGTAACTTGCTACCATCGATTGGGAAGTCGATGGTATCGACTCTGCACTGCTCCTTGCGACTTCCTGCCTGTGGCTGTGTCAATAGTATCGACTAATGTCAATGGTATCAACATATGCAGATATGAGTTTTTCCTGAAATTGCACAACAAAAACAAATCAGCCGAGGTAAAACCTAAAATTATAATCATTTATGCTCAAAACGATAAAATAAGAGAGATTTTACACTGAGAAGGATCATAGACTAAAGTAAGTGAATTATGCAATATTAACCACCAAAGTGACCAAAAAACACATAAAATGCAAGTAAAACAAGTCTATAAATGTGACTCAAAATCATCGCATCAATTCTTCATCTTGTTCAAAAATTTCATATAACATCTCAAAATAACTAAATTTATTGTTTTAAGCACCATAATAACAAAACTAGGGTTTTTATGTATATTTTACATTATAGAATTTATATTTATGCATTTTTCAAATGGAAGCATAATTATATATCAGATATTTTATTTGCATTCCTCTCATACTCCTAATCAAATTTTATATATAACATGCCTTAATCTGAGTTATCGATAATCATTTATGAATTTAGCAAGATTAACTTACTAGGGCCAATGAAAAGCTAACACGTCAGCCATTATTTTATTATTTCTTTTGTACCATGTAGGTTGGCTATGGCCCATGTCCTGTGGCCATCTTGGTCGGGTGCTTCCATGTGGGCAACACAATTAAAATAGGAAAAATTACAATTATGCTCTTACCTAGTATTTCATGACTCAGTGTATGTGGGTCCTTTCCCGATCTCCATCTCCCTCACGGGTAGCCCTATTCATGATTCTCTAGGTTGCGAACAACACCACCTACTAATGCTGGATGTAGGGTGCTCATCATCTTGCACCCCCACCACTGACCCTTCTAGTCCATGTCCCCATCGTCGAGTACATCGTGCTCCATCTTCATCATCCTCGGCCTACACTAGCGACGAGGAATGAAGTCCTGGCCATGGCAACACTGCTTCTCACTATGAAAACTTGGAAGGATTTGGCCTTCCACCACCTAGGATCCTCAACAGTCCTTGACGGATACCAGCCGCATCAACAATCCTTGGGAAACAAAGAGTTTCCCCCTCCTTGTCTAGGTCGTAGTCCTACAGGGGTCATGGTAAAGGAGGTGATCTGCCACGATCAGCCTTGAAGAGCTCTCCAAAGGTAGACGACCATCACAGTAGGGCTAGGATCAAGTGCTATGGTTGGCCAAATGCCCATTCCTAGCATATTCAAGGGTGTGGGAAAGATCATGCACAGTTGTTCTTGATTCCTGGTCCTCGTATGATCCTTTGTAGCCCTTGTACTGGTTCTATATAAAAACCCTAGGTTGCACTTTTCATTGGAAGACGAAGATGAAGAGGAAGGTGACGATCTGATGGGGTGTCATAGGGGAGAGGGGAAGATTGGTTCCTCGATGGGTTCTTCATGTATACACATATATATACACATACCCCTTTCACAACCTTTTCTCTCATTTTTCCTTTCTTCCTTTTCTCCTTGGGTTCAAGTAATTCAAAAGTGGCAAGGAATATTATGACATTTCCATATGTTCACCATTACCTCCTTTACATAGGTCTTTCTCTCTCTCGTGATTATGGCAATCCTTATATGAAAAATTATGTATATTTGTCAAAAGGGAAAAATTTAAAAGATTCCGAATATGGATACACATATGTCCATAACTTTTACACCAAAACTCCATAAAGGGAAAGAATTCCACTATATGACACACATTGGATTGTTGGCCATTAATCTTTTTAGGAAAAACTTACAATTTGAGATCTAAAAAGTTCTTTTTTTTCATACATTATATTAACATATTAACATCAACTAAAGGCAAGGCATGAATCTACATTCCTCTTACCTTTCTCCTACTTTTCCTTTTATGAGAACTTTAGGCTTTTATTCTAATAAAACTAAAAGTCACAAGAAGACACTAAAATAATATTATTAGGATTTTATGGTTTGTCAAGTTAAAGTCATCAAAGAAAGCACATAACTATTTGGTACACCTTAGGTAATTTGTTTATCAAATCAATTATAGAAACTCATTAACATTTTCCCATGCATATTCAAATTGTGGAGTTCTATTGAGATATATTTTTATATCCAAAACTTGCTTCCTTTTAATAATACCATTGGCTCATGGAATATCCAGTTTCTAGAATGCTCTTCCTTTCCTTTATTATTTTCAAGTTTACATAGGTTAAGTCAAGATAATATTATTTGGTGCATCAACATTGTGTTGCCTCTCTTGGTAAGATAACTAATCTTTGATTATCCAAAACACCATGTATTTTATTTATTTTGTAAACTTGTTCCATTTTACATAATTCTATTATTCAACAAGACATTGCTATTTTATTTATGCACCAAAATATCTCTTTTCTAGAGTGATCCACATAATTCCAATTTTACAACATCCATTGTGAATTATGTCTAGTAATTTCACTTTCCTCTATTTCTTTACCCAATATCTACTAATATATCATTAAGAGAAATACACTATATGTGATCTATTCCTTATGGATTATTTTCACCCTAATTCCACACAGGAAACATCTTTATAATGTGTTTCTAGATTATACTAATTGCAACTGAATATATTAAATAATGGGGAAAACCAGGTTATAACATCCTTTCCCTCTTATAAGAATTTTCTCCTCAAAATCCGACTAGTCATCCAGGAAGATGGTGTGATAAAATTTCCTCATATATATTTAAAACATCTCATAAGGTCATTAACTTTTAATTATGTGCTAATTCTTTATATTTCTTTAATTTATGCCACAAGCACCCATACCCCAAAAATGGTTAACATTCTTAGTATTTATCCAATAATACCATTGGAGAAAATTATTTATTCAAACATGGTTTTATATTTATATAATTCAATTTTATCAAAATTAAGGATATTACATTGACCCCTCCTTAAAAGGAATTTTTTCCCCAAAATTCAAATTTAGTGAGCTTAGGTGAATGATAACTCATCTTATCGTACAACTTAGGGTTAGCAACCCTACTTAGATATTTTTTTACAACTTTTATTGACATGAAAAATTTCTCACATTACCACTAAGATTGGTACCTAAATCCAATTCAAGGTATTTACACATCCTTAGCACTTACATGATATAATCACTTAGTGATTACAATTTCATTTATGATTTCAGCTTCTCTTGGTGACTTATCCTTTCACCTAGATTTCCAACATATCATTCTTTTTTTTTATAAGGGTGAGATAACACCTCCAACCCTAGTTCACATCATTACAATTTAATTTTAGTTGCTCATTCTCATATGTTGATTTTAAGCACAACATGTGTCTACCCAATCTTTCTCCCTCATAATGAGATGAAATAAGTGTTTCGTTGTAGCCCAAAAACAAAGTTCATCCCATTCCAAGAGAAGAGATGGTGCACATACACATTATCCTAAATTTTCCAATTTTTAAGTTGAATCATTCTCAACATGACTCTAAACCACACATGCTTCCAATTTCACAATATTCTTATATTCCATGAAGTCAAATGCCTTTTTCACTCTAGAGTTTGTACACAACTCCTCTTATGATTTCATTATTACATGACTACTTTGTATCTTTTACATTTACACCTCATGTATTATGAGCCTTAGCAACTTCCTTGAGGTCTCTAGGGGTATAGGTGATTTGGGAGTGATCTCATCCTTATGCATCTAGGGAGTGCCCTTCACATTCACCCATTGGCTACATGAACATCGTGAAGGTAGCCAATCTCTTGAGACATGGGCCTTGGGTAAATGTTGTTGTTACCTCCTAACCAAATAGTCTTCTGTGTTCAAGGAATAATCAACTCCTAATCCCATCGGTCCATGTACCTTTAATACTCCCTACTTGACCTTAGGATTGACTTAGAGCTCTATCCTTTCTAAGGGTTAATTTATAGAACATTATTTTCATATGTAATTCTTTAAACCACATTCCTCCATCTCTTATAATGCTCATTATTCACTTTATGCCCCTCATTGGACTGATGACAACATTTCATGGCAACAGTTCTTTTTCAGACTTGGCCTCATATGGTCAGCCACTCCCATAGTGACTTTTTCTCATATTCCTCAGTGATAGCATACTTAGGTTCAAAGAATCATATTCAATATATGTGTTTTCATCTTTTATATTAGGTGACATTCATGGTTAACTTCAATCTTTACATAGATTTAGTCAACTTACCTTTCTAGGAAAGGTCCTAACCTAGGGTTCCCTCTTAGATCATAGGAGGAAGTTAGTCTCTCTAGCCACAACCCGACCCCAAGGTATAAGGTTTTTCCTCCCCCATAGGTCCTTTTCCCACTCTTGGGTTGACCCACCCCAGGTTGGTACACTAGCCCTAATGGTTTTGTATTTTCATTTTTATGCATTGTTTTTATTATTATAACTTCTCAACCCTTTTTTCTCAATCTATGGGATACCCTCTCATGGGTTTTTAGTACCAATGGACTTTCATAGCTTCCCATCTGGGATTGGTATTCTTTCAGTCTTCCCATTCAGTCTTGACACTTCAAGACCTTCGTATCTAGGCTTGGTATTCCATTGGCCTTCCCATCTGGGTTTGGCACTTTATATACCTTCCTATCCAGGCTTGCTATTTAATTGACCTTACCATCTAGGCTTGGTCCTTTAGCAACCTTCGCATCCGGGCCTGGTTCACAACCATTTTCAGAATGACTAAACTTTCATCGATAGTAGTAAAGCAATCAGTAAGTTATATTCATATTTCCATTTTCATGTATAGCCTTTGGTCATTTATGTTTCTCATGTATATTCAAATTTCTCTCTCTTTTTTTCACATACATCATGCATATATTTCTCCATATTCATACATGGAAAACTATGTCATATAGAGTTATTTACATTTTCCTTAATTCTCATTAATCTTACCCTAATTAGGGTTCATGTGCGTAGGGTTTTCATTTTATCCATTCTACACCCATTTCCCAGGATTAGGGTTTGGGTTCAGGTTAGAGAGACTACATCCTATCTCTTAGGGTTTTTAGGTCATTTGAACTACTAGGGCTTTTCCTAACCAACCCTAGTTCCATCTAGGGTTACCCAAACAAGAAAAACCCATAAAACAATTTTCTTCTCTATACTTTAATATTATTTCTGCATGCACATTATTATTTCCATATTATATGTACATTATCATTTCTCATTACGTATGTATCATTTGGCAGAGTACGCCTTAATCCTACTTCTTCTAAAAACCCTAACTTTAGATGAGGAGAGAACTATTCTTTTAGGGTTTATTAAGCAAGAGGATGAGAAATGGACGAATCAAGATGAGAAGTAAACCTGAAGGTATTTTATTTTGGGCAAAATATTTCAACTTTGTCCAGGTAGGATGCATGGATCCGAGAGTCCTCGTAAGCCAACTAGCGGTGTGAAGAAATTTTTTGCCAGCCCCCAGTCATAGTCCCTTCTAGACACCCCAGTCTTTAAAATGCCCTAATAATTCCCTCATATTTATATAGATTTCTTTAAATTATAAACTATTAAATATTATTTGAAAATTATATATCTCTAATACTAAATGTAATGACCTCACTTTCTGCTTCCCCCAATTAAGGAAAGGCCATCAAGTTGAGAGCCATTACCTATATTCCCAAGGATCCAGATTAGTCAAATAATAAATAATAGAAAACAATTTCAATTAAAATTTCAAATATTATTTACAAGTTGAAAAATGATATATCTCATGCCTATTGAGAAGAAGTATCATCTATCTATTCCTCCTTGGTATAGATAAAATACCTTTGGTATCTTTCATCTTATTCTTCATGTCTTTTATCATGTGAAACATAAACCTAAAACACCGAGAAACAAAACACAATCAGTATATTACTATAATGTATATGCGGGTGCAACCACAATGTGTGCAAATAAAATGATCACATAATAAGCATCAAATATTGCAAATAAGAAATGGAATATTCTTTACATATCCTAACCCTTGTTGGATATATTATATTGGGCATGATCACTGTCCCCTCCAGGGCTTGTGTGCATCACCCCTTGATATATGTCAGCCTAGGATTTAGAATATTATTATTTACTTTGTGTGATACGTATAGGGGATTTATAATTTGCATGAAATAAATAAACATCCCACATATATCATTCATTCAATCTTGGAGAAACCTCAGTAAACGTCATGAGTCAGTACATGTAATCATAAGTGTAACCATGTACCTTTGCCTTGCAGAATATTTTAGGTGTGCTTTATGCAATCCAAATCATCAAGTATAGTCAGCAAGAAAGTGTACATCCAATCAATCAACATGATATGTAATTTTATACAACCCTAAAGTGTCACCATACAATTTAATTAGATAAAACCATATTCAACCCTAATCTAGGGTTTAGGTTCCCGTAGTATCGAGTTACCATTAAGATTATGCCTTGAAACTCTAATTCCCATGATTCTCACTTTAATGACTCAAGTAACCCTAATTAATATTAGTTGTAGCCATGATCATCAAATCTACCAAATACTTTTATTAAGATTCAACCATGTTCATTAATGATGTAGCAAGTTAAGATCTTTAATCCTAATTCATCATATTCATGGTTATTCACATAAGAAACCCTAGCTACTCATATTTGAATCATCTTGATTCTTCATCTTGTTCAACAATGTCATATAACATCTCAAAATAACTAAATTTACTATTTTAAGCGCTATAATCACGAAATCTAGGCGTTTTGTATATTTTACATTATAGATTGTATATTTATGCATTTTTGTAAAAGGAAGCATAATTAGATATTATAGATTGTATATTCATGAATTTTTGTAAAACGAAGCATAATTAAATATGACATATATTTTATTTGCATTCCTCTCGTTCTCCTGGTCAAATTTCATACATAGCATGCCTTGATTTGAGTTATTGATAATTATTTATAAATTTAGAAAGATTCACTTACTAGGGCCAATGAGAAGCTGACACATTAGCCATTATTTTATTATTTCCTTTGCGCCACATAGGTTGGCTCTTTCCAATGGCCTGTGGCCATCTCAGCCGAGTGCTTCCATGTAGGAGACACCCTTAAAATAGGCAAAATGACAGCAATTCCCTTACCTGGCCTTTTATGACTCAGGGTATGCGAGTCTTGTTCTTGTCTCTGTCTCCTTCACGCGTAGCACTATTTGCAATTCTCTAGGTTGCGAGCCACATCCCCTACTTCTTCTGCTGGCTGTAGGGTGCTCATCACTAAACGCCCCCACCATTGACCCTACTAGTCTATGTCTCTGTTGTCGACCACATCGTGCTTTGTCTTCATCATCCTCGACCTACACTGGCAACGAGGTTTAAAGTCCTGGCCATAGCAGCACTGTTGCTCACGATGCAAACCTGAAAGGATTTGGCCTTCCACCACCTAGGATCCTCGACAGTCCTCGATGGACACTAGTCACATCAACGGTTCTTGGGAAATAAAGAGTCCACCCCTGGGTCCAGGTCATAGTCCTACGGGGGTCATGGCGAAGGAGGTGATCTGCCACGATTAGCCTTGAAGAGCTCTTTGAAGGTAGATGACCATCATGATAGGGTTGGGATCAGGTATTGCAGTCGACCATATGCCCTTTCCTGGTATATTGGAGGGTGTGGTAAAGATCACGTGTAGTTGATCTTGATTCCTAGTCCTCGTGTGATCCTTTGCATCCCTTGTATTAGTTCTAGATAAAAACCCTAGGTTGCAGTTTTTGTAGGAAGAGGAAGATGAAGAGGAAGGTGATGATCTGATGGGTTGTCGTAGGGGAGAGGGGAAGATTGGTTCCTCGATATGTTCTTCACGTATATGCATATATATACACATACCCCTTTCACAACCTTTTCTCTCATTTTTCCTTTCTTCCTTTTCTCCTTGGGTTCAAGTAATTCAAAAGTGGCAAGGAATATTATGACATTTCCATATGTTGGCCATTACCTCCTTTCCATAGGCTTTTCTCCCTTTCACGATAATGGCAATCCTTATATGAAACATTATGTATATTTGTCAAAAGGGACACATTTAAAAGATTCCCAATATGGATACACATATGTCCATAACTTTTACACCAAAACCCATAAAGGGAAAGCATACCACTGTATGGCACACATGGATAGTTGGCCATTAATCTTTTTAGGAAACACTTATAATTTGGAATCTAGAAAGTTTTTTTTTCATATATTATATTAACATATTAACATCAACTAAAGGTAAGGCATGAATCTACATTCCTCTTACCTTTCTCCTACTTTTCCTTTTATCAGAACTTTTGGCATTTATTCTAATAAAACTAAAAGTCACAAGAAGACACTGCTATAATATTATAAGGATTTTATGGTTTGGCAAGTAAAATCAATCAAATAAAGCACGTAACTATTTGGTACACCTTACGTAATGTGTTTCTCAAATTGATTATGGAAACTCATTAACCTTTTCCCACACATATTCATATTGTGGAGTTATATTGAGATATATTTTCATATCCAAAACTTGCTCCTTTTTAACAATGCCGTTATCTCATGGAATATCCAAATTTTAGGATGCTCTTATTTTCCTTTATTATTTTAAAGTTTACAAAGGTTAAGTCAAGATAATGTTATTTGATGCATCAACATTGTGTTTCCTCTCATGGCAAGATAAATAATATTTAATTATGCAATACACCATGTATTTTATTTCTTTTGTAAACTTGTTCCATTTTCCATAATTATATTATTCAACAAGACATTGCTATTTTATTTATGCACCAAAATATCTCTTTTCTAGAGTGTTTCACATAATTCCAATTTTACAACATCCATTGTGAATTATGTCTAGTAATTTCACTTTCCTCTCTTTCTTTACCCAATATCTACTAATAGATTATTGAGAGAAGTACACTATACGAGATCTATTCCATATGGATTATTTTCACCGGAACTTCACACACTAAACCATCTTTATAATGTGTTTCAATATTATGCCAATTGCAACCAAAAATATTAAATCATGGAGAAAACTAGGTTATAACACTTACTCAATATCATTTTACTTGTTTTCCCCCTTTAGAAGTAATATTAGTCAAAGATGGGCCTCCAAGTTTAACTTCCTACGAATGCCATCCTCATTAGTTGTAGAAAAGACACTATGACGTTATTCCTCCAAAACCAATAAGGAAATGTCTAAGATGTTGCCAATGCCACCATAGCATGACCACTAACTAGATGAAGTTCCTAAGATCAGATTGTTCCATTCTTTATATGTAAGACACTAATATGTATTCATGTGACCTACACTTTCATTTAACCAATGTAATTCCATTTTTTATTACTCATGAGAGTCTGCATTTTTATGTTGGATGTCATGATGTAGCTGCACCTTGGATATAGGAGTTCACATCGTCAGTTTATGAGAAAGTTGCATGTCTTACTATTATGTCATTCATGTCAAGATGGACTTGGCAAGACTGCCACAATGAAGCAAAGTGTGACTCCCATGGGAAGATCGATCAAGAAGGCATGCTATAAGGGATTTATTATGCTTGTTGGATTCCTTGTGTGCATCTTTTATATGCAGGTTAGCTCCATATTACAATTAATTTGTGAATGAAGCTAGAATAGACCTTAAATAACATAAGAGGGATCTTTTGGGCCAGCCCCTTTCCAATCAGTTCTTAGGCTTCATTTTGCAACTAAACATTTAGACTCAAAATTGTAGATCTATAAGAACTACCATCCTCCCTGCTAAGGCTTCAAAAATGAGGGTAAATTTTGGGAGAATTTCATCTATTTCCTACGATACTAACTTGTCTTTCTTGCTACTCATATATTGGATCTTATGTTTGAAGGAGATTTGCTGGATAAAGGAGGGTTTCCTTGGTTATACCGGTCTTGGCCAAGGACTTGGTGTTTTAAAGGTGTAGTGTGGTGAGCATGAGCAGGCTTAGATCATTTGTTATTATTTGGATCAGTTTCTTGCCTTTCCTATTATAGCAAAGAAAAAGCATCATAGGAAAATAAGTAAAAAATATTAGATCAGCCTCTAAGACCTCAGCAAAGTGCATGATAGTTTGTTTTTAGACAGGAAAGAATTAGCTTCCCCTTTTTAACAATTTAAAATTGAGTAGTGGGAAAATATCACACACTCACACAATAATCACTTTTCTAAATTTGGAACCAACAACAAAGGTGGACTATAAAAGAACCTGGATGAACAATTATCATTGGCAGTTAAGTGAAAGAAAGGTAGCAGTTCCCACCTTCCTCACCCAACACTCCACAAAGATCACCTCTAGCCCACATGTTCCTAGATCTAAATTAGTTTTCACAATCACAGGAAAACCCCTTAATCAAAGACAACACATATATATTGTGTTGCTGAAATCAGGATCAGATTTGCCTTTGTTCAGACATTTCTTAGACTGCACATGCCTTTCCTGTTGAAGATTTTTCTACCCGTTCAAGTACAAAATTCGTACAGAGTATGTAGACAACAAAGAATGAACTAATGATCTTATTTTATTTAAAATTCATGCCACATTTGATAGATTTGTGGGTGCAATTATGTAGCTAAGAAAGTTGTAGATGATACTCTAGTTAGTGGGTGACAGATAACTGAACTTGATCGTTTAGTAAGCAAAATGAGGGACTTTCCATGGATCTGAGGCATGTTCTAGTATAACATGAATGCCAACATGTTCGTTTTCCTTTGCACATGAACGATCTAAGATTAGTTCTTTTTCAGCCGATAACTACTACTGTCAATCACCAATTTATGGAATCATACATTCACACACTTCTGGTTGCAGGAATGAGATTGGTGGTTTTTTTTATATTCTAGTAGGAAAGTATATTATTAAAAGAACCCAAATGATGATGACCAACTACTGTCATTTCAAAGAGGAAATCGACTACTATTAAAGGAATTGCTGGCATTTTACATCAAGATAATGTGAGACTCTACATTATATAGAGTTTTGTAGTTAGTTTCTTTCCTTGGCATTACTGAATATAAACAGTCTCCCATGCATGATATATGTTATTGTTATATATAGTACACTAAAAGAGAAACTTATGTAGATCTCTATTGTTGTGTGGAACTATTGTTGTGAGTAGAGGTGAAAAATAATTTAATCCAGTCCACAAAAGAGTTGCAAGATTTGTTTAGTTTAATGATATGCTAGGGTGGCTTCTCTTTCTATGTGTTTATATATAGGTGGCCTTCCATGACTACTGACGTTGGTGGCCCCTGAAGTTTTGAGTTGATGGATGATGTGTGGGTTATGGCATATTTGGGGTTTGTTTGATAGAGTCTCTCTCTTATTATTTTCCATTTATAAGACGAATCATCATATAAGATTGTTGGCATGGTTTAGATTTGTTTGACTGAACCTCTTTCCTCATCTTTCTTGTTGTGAGATGAACCATTATATAAGATTTTTAGCCTACTTGTGGGTTGTTGGACGAATAAAAATGACCCCATTTAATATTAAAATGAATGTTTTCTTGTTGGCGTGATTGGCTTTTGGAGTTATATTGTCTATTTATTGAAAAACTTGTTACCACATAGCTGATAAATTGCTAATATGTGTGCATTTGTGTGTAGTATACATCAATTCTCCATGTTTTTAAATATATAAATGCTTCACCCTATTTTAAAGAGTGAAAAGGAAATTTTGGGTTTCCACCCTAGTAAGCATGGATTCATAAATTTTTTACACACTAAAAGCACAACAAAATAGTGTGTGTATGTTTCCACTCTCCATTTAGTCACATCTTTTACTAGCATGTGATAACACCAAATTTTGTGATGTTTTTGGCCCTTATTTCGGTATCAAAATTGCCCTTTTAAACTGTTTTCCTCTCCTTTTTGTCATGTTTTTGAATAAATAGGCCACGCTACGCTCTTAACTCAATTTTATCATATTTTGTAGAATTTTCCCCGAATTTTAACTTATTTATCAGCAAAAAGGCCCGTCCCAGCCCACAAACGTGTTCCACCTACATCGGCCTTCTTACCAACTGGCCGACCGATACGCTCACTACCCGACACAGGTGCGCGATACCATACCGCGCGACACAAGGATGCCACACAAGAAGGAACGAACGAGTGACACGCCACTTACCCGACAAGGAGCCGGGCTCTACACGACAACTGAAGCGTGTCACGCAATACAGGCTACCCACCGGCAGGCGCCACTCATCATGATGACTGACAACCCGACATCCTTATGTCGGGCGATACACACATCGGGCGTCCCTGAAGCCACAATAATGGAGCTGAAGGAAGAACACGTGGCGTCCGGAGCACCATAACTTTCCCCAACCGCTGCCTATAAATAGAAGCTACAGGACTCCGATGGGACGAGTCGGAAACTCTCGAAACCCAAATTAGGAAAGCTTCAGGAGCTAGCGTATCGTGCCTCAGAGGTGTGCCGGGCGATTCTAGGTGAGCACTTCCCCATCCTGAGAGGGAGGGAATGGTTCACTTAGGGTCGTCCCGGGCACCACTGCAGGTCGATATCGGCCAACAAGAGTACCCGATACTGGAAGCAACACTCTGACCCGACAAGATACCGAACCCCGATACGCATCACCAGTCGCAGCGTGTCGCCCGAGAGGGTGTCGCCCGACACGATCGTATCGGGCAAGGGCGCCGCGCTCGATACGTCCGCCCGTCATGAGCGTGTCGCCCGAGAGGGTGTGCCGCCCGACACAGGCGTATCGAGAAAGGTTCCTGCTCTGTATCGGGCTGGAGGATTTGTTGCTTCCTGTCGCCCTTCTAAATCAAGAAGGTGGCATATATCTTTACTTATTTCAGTCATTTACTTTCTTTACTTATGCAATGTAATCAGACCCTTTATGTTAACGGAAATAGAACAGCCTTAATTATCTACTGCTTTATGTTTGGTCCCTTTTGTTGGATGATTGCTATTTTTAACATCTGAACTCTAGCTGGTACGCTTGGATCACGTTTCGATTAGCTACCGAATCGTGTTTTCCCGTTGCAACAGCCTTGAGAGAGGTGTTGTGCCTCTAGTGTTTGGTCCGATACTGGAGTACGAGAGTGCCCAGGATCGGAGTTTCCGTAGTAACCTTTCCACTCTAACTTAAGTCCAGCAACCTCGAGAGGGGTGTTGATGCTTAGTTAGAGGCACCCACTTCAAGAGGAGGGGTACAAGTTGTTTTCTACTGTCGCTTGTTTTACCAAAGTTTCCTCCTTCATTCCTTTCTAAAAGCGATGTTATTATCTCTCTGTTTCCGTTGCACGAAAACCCTAAAAACTGATAAATGCTTAAAAACCTAATTTTTCCTCATAGCTCCAGTTGGAGATAGACTTCTTCTGTTTTATCGATCTTAGCCTGTTGTTCCCTTGGGGAATTTTTATCATCTCCTTTCCGTTACCGGAGTGTAATGTGTCGATTGCGCGTTCTCAACACTACCACCCTTGTCCCTATGTTCGATCCCGTATATCTACTTCGACCCCGTAAACAAAGTTGTGGGGGCCTAGAAGGTTTCAGGTTATAAATTTAAAAGTCCGACTACTTCAAATCCGTTCCACTTTTCGGACGTGCGATTTAGGCCGGTCAGCATGGATACCTTATTAATCCATATTTTTAGGCTTGGAAAAACCTTAGTATAAGCATGGAGAAACCCATATTTTTGTGGTGTTACTAAAGTGTTTGGTAATCAACTTAAACAACACTACCTGACAGTTGGCTGACTGGAGTATCTAGTCAATAGACTAGGCATGCCAGTCGATTGACTAGAGTGTCTAGTTAGCCAACTGGGAATACTAGTCAATCGACTGGAGTGTCCAGTTAACCGACTAAAAACTCTAGTCGACTTAATAGATGATTAGTAAGATTGGATCAAGAAATTGATGCTGATGTCATAACTTGCATTAATTATCGCATTAAAATCTAGTATGCTTGTGAATATAAAAACATTCCAATAGACCAACTAGATGTTTCATTCGACCAACTTGGAGCCCAGTCAATTGGCTGGTTATTCACAATAGTCGAAAATTCATGAAATTTGTCCCATCGTGTCCCCGAGTTTGTTAAAATTTGTAGTCCATCCACTCCTATAGGGGGGGAGGGGGGAAGGCTCTCACTATAGATACTCCTCATCTCAAATTTGGAAATGTGAAATCTAGAGGTATCATACCTGTAAAAGGAAGAGATGGACAAAGGGGAGGGAGTCAACGCTAGCACATTGACGATACAAAAGGACAACTCTTTTTCTTCGGTTCTAGAAGAATGATGTGAAGTTCTTGGTAGTATGCATGGACTACGTAGAGGCTTGGAGGCTATTTCTGTCATACTAGAAGGATGTCATCAACCTTCGTTTGTGGTTCTACATCAGGAGGCTTCTGCCGACTCTTGCGCGGGTGCTACTTGAGAAACAAGCACAACGCTACAAGGATTATCGTTAAACTTACTCTAAGACGAGGTGTATGTCTTGCAACCTTCCTTCCCATTCATAGTTATTGATGTAATCAACATGTTATGGGGAATATAATATTTTTTGTTTCCGCTACCATTTTTGATGCCATACTTTCCTACAGTGGTATCAGAACCATGTCAATTCACTAAATTTTGTGATTTAATCTATATGATCAGATTTTGTTTTATCATTTACTTAATTGCATGCAATATGAATTCTTAAAGATTGAAGCACATATCCAATTAATACCACATACTCATCATCCTAAAATCATTCTGGTGGTGGATGTAAGTGTGGTTATGGCCAATACCCCTAGATGTGTGTGTTTGGTTAAATAGTTTAATTCTTGTATTTAAAATTCAGTTTACATACCGAGTCTCTCTCTCTCTCTTTCTCCATATGTAAGTTAATTTTTTTCTCCCTATACTCCTCTCCAATGTAACTCGAGATTTCACCTTTTACAATGTAATACATAATATGATGATTTTAATTTCTATTTTGATGAAAGAGAAGACATTCTTCACCAGGCTAGTCAATCGACTGGGAGTTGAGTTGAATGACTAGAGGATCGAAGAGGCTACTCATGGAAGGAGTGAGTCAAACAACTGGAGGTCCAATCAACTAACTGGAGGAGTCTAGACAATTGCTTGATCCAAGATCCAGTCGATCGACCAATAGAGGCCAATAAATCCACACTGGATGAGTCAATCAACTAGAAGAGTCCAATCGACCAACCGACTTATTTCCAACACAACTTTTTCTTTATAGATTGTAACATGTGGTGCTCGACCTTAGGTGGATAAAAATTCTTTATGACTCCAAATAATTTCATTACTATAACCATATCCATCGCTCATATTGCATATTTCTTTAGTTGATATAGTATGTATATGATACATATTATAAGTATATGGTGATTGGATATGTATATATATTGTATACATATAAATTAAATCCCTCAATTAAATATTAAGTCATGATGCTAGGATTGTGAGAAAATCTATGTTATTAAACTTATATCAAAATTGAGTTAAATCTAGGTTAGTGGTTTCTAACAAGAACTGTATTTCAGTTAACATATAATTGAGTATGAAATATGTTAATGATTTTTTTATTATATTAGTTTTAAATCATTTGTATAAGTGATATTTCTTAATTTGTTTGGAATTTTAAAATCTTGTTCGGTTTTTTTTATCATCCATTCAATTATATTTGTAGGTGTTATGGGTCAAATGCTTGCCTATACTTAATACTCAACATGACTTTTTTTACATCCCTAATCTATCTCTAAATCCATGAAAAACATAGCATGTTGTCACTCATGTAGGGTTATATTTATCTACTTGTGTTATTTAAATTAACATTACACACTACATTTGTTTGTAATTGGTGATTTTTGTTGACAATCACATCTTAGGGAAGGATTGTCAATTTCAAATTTCAAGACTAAGTTGATATGATATAAAGAAATAAGAAAAAAAATAAAAACCCTACATGATGATGAAGTTTCTATATAATAGGTTTTCGATTTACAAATTAGAATTATAAAATCAATACTATGATACTTTGGAAATTTAGGAACTAAATATAGAAGCAACTACATCGTTAAAAAAAATTATATTTTGCATCAACATATATTTTATAGGTTGGAAAATGCGACCATTAAGGAAACACTAAATATTACCATTTCTGTATATGTAAGCTAGAGTATGAGGTTGTATTGACTCCCCAAAAGGTTATATAATGTAAATTTATTAGAATCCAAACTCATGGAGTTAAAAGGTAAAAGTAAAGACAAAATAATTACTATTACACAACTTATTGTAATCCACACAGTCAATATATATATATATATATGCTTCTATTTTATTTAATTTTTATACTAATTTAATATAAAAATGGTTAACCTTGATTTATATCTTGTACATTATATAATGTTATTTCAAGGACATATGTTAAAGAAAAATGATAAGATGAATCCCTCTAATCAATTTCATCGATATCAAATGATCCTTCTTTAGAAAAAGTGAACAATTCAACATCTAATCTTACTGCGCAATGGAAAAAAGAATATAAAAGATACATGTGCTAAACATAAACATTGAGACTAAAACCTACATAATGATAGTTATATTTGTAATGCATTTAATCATGGTGTACTATTCTCAAAAGTTTATGGTTAGAAAAATATTTTATTATAAAAAAATTGAGCAGCACGATGTTGTGTGGATATGAAGTGACAATTAGTCGATTTATAATACTATTTAATACTATGATGATGATTTTAAGCGGGATAATTGAAAAGAAAGTGATGGTTGTAGAATGTTTAATGATAACACACACATATATATAATTATATTTTTAGTGTATTTGATGAGTGTAAAAACATGTTTGTTTTTATTCAAATCTATTGCACGTAATTCCAGGCCAATGAATATCGTATGCCTATTGATATTGATCATCAGATAAATGATTAAGTCACTAAAAATATCAATAACATTTTATATGGTCATGTGTAATGTTGTTTACTGATTTTTACTTCTTTGAAATGTCAAAAATATCGCAAGCATGTGATAGTTTTCTTGTCATAGTAACAAAGAAACTCCCTATAAATAAGATAGGTTTAAGTATATAACATCCACATAGTAAAGATAAAAGGAATGTAAATATTTTTATTGATAAACAACCCCAACCAACTAAACATGAATATATTTTTTATTTAGAGTGCATTTACACATTTTGCAAAAAGAACTCTAAAAATTGAAGATGGATTGTAGGATATGACCTAGATCAAATCTTTTCTACTTATCATATTTTGATTTTAAAAATATCTAGGTTATTATGATGATAAATATTTTCATGTATGAGAACAATTAGTAAATAGGCCAAACGTGGATGATCGCTACAACATTTTTTGGTAGAATTAACTCAAACAACTTTGAGAGTCAAATATATAATATTTGAATGAGTTTTATTAATGTGATAATATCTCTATTTTATTGTTTATGAGTTAAGGTATATTACCATACCATAACGTTCTGATCTACCTTATCCAAAACAAAATTAGGATACATATTTTTTTTTATAACGAGGAACCCCTCTCAGGATTGGCCACTATTGGACCCCACCCAACCAAAGGTAAACCCCGAAACCAGCTGCGTACATGGGGGCACCGCGACACGCTCAATAACATGGGGCCTTTTTGCACCCTGAGGGTTACACAGCTAGAGTCGAACCCGGGTCCCTTCATTAGGATACATATTAATGTTACTGATTGTTATACATGTCATTTTTTTACACCGAGTAGAATCATGTGTAATAGTTATAGTTATGAATCCCTTATGTGAGGGATGGATAATATTCTTATGAATACATAAGAATAGAAAATGTATTTACAAAGAAATTCACATTCACGTAAAGAACCATACTTGCACAAAAAAAGAAAATGTTGAGATCATAAATAAAGGAATCGATTTATGAGCATATGTGTACAACGAAAACAAGAGAATTTATACTACCAACAAACTATAGTGTAAAGTCAAGCTCCCACTAAATCTCATTATGACAATAAATGAAAGAACTCACACATTCCGAACAAAAGAAATCGTGATACCATAAAAACATTAAGCAAGTGAAAACTAAGCTAGCTATTATATCAGACAACAATAAATTTTTCCAAAAATGGTGTGTTCAAAATGTGTAAGTTGTCAATGGTGTAGTTTCCCTATATTATTTACAAAACATGAAATGCATTTGAATTATAATTTATCCTTCATAGGTGGATTAGTTTTCCATATTTTTTTTATAAAGCTATATTAAAAATTTATGACATATTTCTATTAAAAAATTATAAAATAAAAATATCATGTGAAACATGTGCAATTGCTAGTATATTCATATATGGAAATAAACATCAGACGAGGTTTGATAATTGGCATAATTAAGAAAAAAACAAGCAAATCGACTATGATAACTGATCAAATAACTACCATGAAATGTTCAAACCACAATATGGATGATTCTACATGATTGAAAGAGGATCAACACCACAATAAGATTGAATTAAAAGACCAACAACGATATGCGCTACTTGAAATGAATTCTATATGTTGATTCAAACTATCTAGGTCAACTATGGAGCAACGTTGACCACCTGTCAATTATAAACGAGAGAGAGAGAGAGAGACGAGAAAGAACCCTAGAAGATAGAAGTGAGAAGATGAAAGGAAACTTGGGAGTCAAGTAAGAAGAGATATGACTGTGGGATTTCTTTTCTGTTACTGTATTCCCACTAATTCAAATGTGTTCAAAGGAGCAGGATATATATGGCATCCTCTTTGGGTAAATTTCAAAAGGACAAAATAGAAAAATAAGAATATTTTATACTGCCCTACTTGTTTTATTTAGCCAATACCCCCCCACCCGCAAACCAGACAAGGGGAACCAAAGTCCCAGTTTGTCTCTTAGGTGACAAAATGTAATCTTTGTAAGAACTTTAGTAAGCAGATTGGCTGGTTGATCTTTAGAGGGTATATGAGTAGTGATGATGTACTTCAAAGCAACTTTTCCCCTAATAAAATGGCAATCAATCTCAATATGTTGGGTACTAATGTGAAAGAGATGATTGATAGTGAGCTGGAGAGTGCTCATATTATCACAGAATAGGTAGGATGGGTTACGAAGATAGATTCCAAGATCTTTGATAAAAAAAGATAACCAAGTGAGTTTAGTTGTTGTTGTTGCCAGAGAATGATATTCAGCTTCACAATTGGACAGGGCCACGGTGGACTACTTCTTGGCACTCCGGGAGATACAAGTTGAACCAAGAAAAACATAAGATCCAGTAGTTGAACGCCTAGTAGTAGGGAAACCAGTCCAGTCAGAGTCACTGAAGGCAGTAAGTTTGAGAGAAGTGGAGGGTTGGATTACCAAGCCAAGAGTCAAGGTTCCTTTCAAATATTGAAGAATACATTTGACAAGAAGGTGATCTTCAGTAGGAGATGCTATATGTTGGCATGATGTATTGACAACATAAGAGATATTTGGCCATGTGATAGTGATGTATTGTAAGCATCCAACTAGGCACTGATACAAGGTGTGGTCTTTCAAGGTAGGAGATGTTGTCCTTCTATTAAAGTTTAGAGCAATAGGCGTGGATGTAGGTTTGCAATCTAGCAAATCCACCTACTATAGAACATCTAGAATGTACTTCTCTTGATTAAGAAGAAGAGTAGATTGTTGTAGAAGCACTTGTATGCCCAGAAAGTAATGTAACGATCCCAAATCACGAAGATTAAACTTGAGACTTAAAGTTTGTTGAAATTTATTCAGAAAAATAGAGTCATTGACTGTAAGAATTATGTCATGGACATACATCAATAGATATATAGTATGATGTCTATCATGTAGAATGAACAAAGAAGAATCAGTTGTACTGCAATAAAAGTCACATTCAAGAAGAAATTTGCTCAATTGATTAAACCATGCCTGAGGGACTTGTTTGAGACCATAAAGTTGTTGACTCTAGGTCAATTTTGACTCAAGGTCTAAATTGACTAAACCCTTGTTTTTATGATGACTAAATTATTCAAATTATTTGTGTCTAATGCTTTTACTTGAGTGATTTCAGATTAGGTATAAACACACTCCAAATGCCCTAAATTGTGCATCTCAAATTAGAGAAAAGATAAGTCAAAGTCAATACAAGTGCATATTTTTGGAATATCATGTAAATCCATTAGAATCATGTTTTAAATCACTTTTAATGATTGTGTGACTTGTAATTAAGCTTAGAAAAAATCAAGAGAACTTAAATCGAATATTTAAGCACTTTAATGACATTTTCCAAAACGTATTTCAGGTTGTCAATTGGTTCAGTTACAAACTCGACCGATCCCTTGATGGGTTTTGAAAATGTCTAGGTTCGGTCCAGTTACAAACTCAAACCAATTTGTTCAGTCTAGTTACAAACTCGACCGATCGCACTTTTCAAAAAAGTGCATAATAGTGTTTTTGACCATTGGAGTGTTGCAAAACTCGAAAATATATCTTTTGCAACACCCCAAACGGCTAGCATTCATCCTTAAGTGCTCCCAAAGGCTAAGAGGCATCTCTAACTATAAATAGGACCCCTTGGGCTTCATTCTAAGTGTAAGTACCCTGACCTCCATTTAGGGCTTATCCTATTTGCTTTGCTTAACCCTGACGCTTAGTTGTTTGCTAATCACCTTTAGTGGTGATTAGGGTTTGTTGGTGCTTTGTTGAGAGCTGGAGGTGCTACTTGCAATTAACCCAAGTCCAGGGTTTGTGGGCAAGTTTGTCACCTTGTGAGGTGTTCCTCCCTCTCCTTGCTTCCTCTGGTGTTGAGAGGAAGGTTTGGGCTCGTTGTTTGAGTTGCTCTGGGCTTGGTTAAGCCTTGTTGGGCCTTGTTGTGCCTTGCCTTTGTCTTTTTGGACCTTGTATCGGGTAGAGTGCCTTGTATCAGCCTGAGGTGTGTCACCCTAGGTTGTGTGTCGGGCATGGTGTGGAGGTGTGTCGCCCATGGACCCCTTTGACCCTTTTGACCTCATTTGTGTCACCACTAGTGGACACTTGGCGCTTGATGCTTGCATGTGGAGATGGCCTTGGACACGTGTTTAGGGCATGTTAGAGTGGTGGCTTTGCTCATGGACAAGTGTCCCTAGGTAGGAGACACCTTGCCTTGTCTTACCTTGGTTTCTCCTCCATCCTCTCCTATATATGTGTTCCCTTTCTCTTGCTAAGGATCCCTTTAGTTCCTTTGTTTCCCCTCTCCCTTGGTGCACGACACCCTCTTCCTTTGCAAGCTTGGTGGCCGATTCTTATCTTGGAGTCTCCTTCCTCCTCTAGTGGTGGCCGAACCCTAGAGTGCCTTGCTCTTCTTCTTGTGGTGGAGCTTGGAAGCTTGGTGCTTGGAGCTTTGGAGCTTGCTTAAGGTGGGTTACATAACTCCTAACCCTAACTATACTACCTTTTATGTTCTTGCATGTTTCTTATGCTCATAATCGGCTATGATTGTTGCTAGTTTCTGCTTAGTTGCACCTTGTTGGCCGAACCATGTTTCTAGGGTTTCCTTGTTAAGTAATACCCCTCTCCCTCCTTGGTCTAGAGAAGTGAGCTTGAACTCTAGTGACATGGGCAATACTCCTCTCTCATTTAAGTTGAGAGGTGAGCTTGTGTTCTAGTTGCTTGAGCAACACCCTTCTCTCACCATGGATTCGAGAGGTGATCTTGGTTGTGGATGTAGACCTTTGTTAGGGTTGATCCTTGTGTTTCCCGATTGGTGATAAGAAGTTGTGTAAGACCCCTCTCTCTTGGTTGTTGAGAGGTGAGCCATCTTCTTGACCCATTAGGATTTTGGTGCCCTTGTGCTTGAGGTTGGTGATGACCTTGTTGGGTTGCATCTTGCCCGATATGGTCTTGGGGTTGGTGTTGCCCGACATCCCTCTTTGGCCTAGAGCCTTGGTTGGCATGTTGTGGTTGTGACGAGCGTAACATCCCTAGTTCTTGACCTTTGTGTATCGGGCGTCACACTATGTTGAGTGCCCTATCTGATACACTTAACCTAGGAGGTGGCTTGGTGTCATTATACCTTGATGTTATGGAAGCTTTGTTAGCTAGTTTTGTGGTGGGCGTCACCCCTTGGCCCTAGCCTTGTGTGTTGGCCGATAGCATGAGACCAGTTGGAAGATATGTTTTCTTTGCTGAAGTTTGAAGTTGTACCCTTGGCCGTTGCGCCTAGATGAGTGGTACGTTGGTCGCTACCTTTGTGTGTCGGGCATAAGGTTATGTGGAGTGCCCTGCTCGATACATCCATATAGGGTTAGCTTGTTGCCCGATACACCTAGAAGTTGCCTTGAACGTTGCATGACACTTGTGTTGCGTTGGGCGATGCAGGGTTGCCCGGGCACCATGGCTTTAGCCGCCAGAGTGGTTGTCACCCGTTGCAACTCCTAGCATCCGGTGCAAGATACACACCTAGTGCACAACGCACCGTTGCACGATATGTCTCTTTGTCTGAGATGCACGTTATGCCGGTGGCCATGATTCCTTGGTTGCCCGATAGCAGTTGGTTGCACGATACATCTTGAGGTGGTAGCCCGTTAACTTTGCTAAGTGCTTGAGCGATATGTGGTTGGCTTGCTTGGCCGATATGGGGCTAGAGTATTGGGCGATATGAGGAAGTACCCTGCCCGATACTATCCTTAGTGAGGATGCCCTACCCATCACACTTCTTGTGAGGGTAGTGGACACTTCTAGTGAGGGTCTTGTTCCTTCTGGAAAACATATATGCTAGCTCTTGTTCATGCAAACATGTTTGGTTTATGATGGTGACCCTTGACATGTTTTAGTAGATTACATCTATACATCTTGACATGACATTACATGTGTTTATGATCATCTTGAATTATATGTATAATGCTGAGAAAATGGTAAGCATATAAGATGCTTTGCTTTATGATGTGATCGATGTCTATGGTTACAGGTTGAGGCATGAATGATAAAGCATATAAGAATCAATGTTGCCTTATGTTTGATGATATGATCCTTTCTGTTAATCCAGGATAACTGTGTATGCTAATCATGCAGGTGTTTCATACAGATGCATAGCCAGGTAAAGGGCTATGAGGTATATATGTTTGAGTAACACTACTCTGATGGTTACTCTTGATGATGAGATAACATGCATGATGTGTTTTGGTCTGAGGACCTGAGTTTGGCTAAAGTTCCTAGTTTAGGTGTTATCCTCTGATGATGATCTGGGATTGTTATCCCAAGTGATGAGAATGCCTTATGAGGTAGTGGTTTCTTATGATGAGGGATTGAGATCCCGGAATAACATGATGGTGGTAACAATAATGTAGCTTTATGTTATGCATGTGTTACAACCTGGTTGCCTCAACAATCCACTTAAAATATACTAACTAATCACAGTGGAACATATCATGTAGTTTTTCCTGGCCATAGATCCATCATTGTCAGGAGCTGGTGATGGTGAAACGGGTTCTCCTGCGGGTTAACCCGGAGCGCATATTGTTGAGTATGCGAGGTTTCTCCTAGCCTAAAGTGAGGAGGTAAGAGTGCAACTTTGGTTGTAGACTCCAGAGTGCGGTTTCAGGCCCGTAGCTCAATATGTTAAGAGCATGGTGAACAGGCCCATGGCTCAGGATATGTGATATGGGAGCATGAATGCGTTCATGGATCAAAGAGCACGGTGAATAGGCTCGTGGCTCAGTTTCACTAGCGTCGATACCTGTACCAAGGCGGGCTAGGCAGAGGGTAGCCTGACCCTGTGGCTGAGGCCACTTAAGCAAGAGACTGCAGTCCTACTTGTGTTGTACTCGTGCACTGACCACGAGGTGGGAGGTCATAGAGTCCGACTCTTCCATTGACCTTGTATGGCACCGGCTTGGGTTTTGCAACCGAAGGTTGGATTTGAATGGTACGACTCATTTCCTCAGGGCATAATAATACGTAATCCACCTGAATAGTATTTATTGCTTAAGGCAAAATACGGAACATTGATTGAGGCCTTGCTTGTGTAGTTGATCTTGTTATACTTGCAGTTACTTATACGTCCCTTATGTTATGTGGTAAGATCTTATAAATATTATCTTGTTAATCATGTTCCATAAAGAGATACTTGGGTATATGCCTTCCGTACAACTTGGTAAGCTTGATGGTATGAATAGCTTTACCTTATAGACTGCTCTTATTCTACGCATTATCCGTTATCTGTTGTGTTGCCTTAATCTTTCTGAGGTTTTATGGTTTCGGCGGGGAGTTATGTTCTTCGCAGGGACTGTGTGTCTAGCCCCACTGGTTTATACCCTTTTTGGGTGTTCGAGCTAGACGTGGTGGTGGTCGCGGGGTTGCGGCCGAGCAGTAAGAAGAGCAGTAGAAGGCAAGAGATGGACATGCTATTGTTTTGGTTGTTTTGTAGTAGAGTCTTAGAGTCATCCCTGTACTCTCAGGTCGTTGGAGACATTTTGACGTTGTTTCACGATGTATAGTTGTGGATGCTTTGTATGTCCTACAGTTGGCCGGATGTGGGCCGTTATTTACATATAAATAGGTGATGAACTCCTTGTAATGGATAGACAGTTGCTCCTCTAAGCTGTGAGCACATAGCGAGACTTGTAAATGTTTATATAACCTGTTTTCTTGTAGGAGAAGGATCTGAATGTAATAGTTTCTTAGTTTATCTACTTTCCGAAATCAGTTTTAATTAACCCGTGTTTTTGGTAATTAGTGGTTTATGGTGTTTTCTGCACATTTTCGCGTGACACCTCACTGTCTGTGTGATAGCGGGATGTGTAGCCACGAGTTTGGTATCAGAGCTCTAGGTTCGCTGAGTCTACAGGGATTTAGGACTAGGTTGTGTCTGTTCTTGTGAGCTTTCTAGATTTTCTTACAATCATCTTCTGCCCTGAGCAGAAGAAAAAGCCAAGATGTCTGGAAACCATGAAGAACATTCTGTCGAGAACAACGATGTTGCATCGGTTGATGGAGCTATAGGGAAGGCACATGAAGATTGGGTGCCTGAGGTCCCCCAACCTGACCCAACCATTCTCGAAAACCCTGCCTGCCAACAACTTATGGGGCAGATGATGGCTATGATGAATCTCATGGTAGAAAGACTGCTAGTGCCTTCGTCGAGAGCACAGGCTCCCCATGGTGAAACATCGGGTATTGGGAAGACCTTTGAGCGGCTTCGCCGAGTCGGAGCTTTGGACTATGCTGGAACGGCTGATCCAGCAGATGCAGATCTGTGGCTGACAGGTCTTGAGAAGGTCTTCCGGATCCTCGACATCCCCGAAGCGGACAAAGTAAAGCACGCTGTCTACCTTCTGAAGGGTAGTGCTGGTCACTGGTAGACCATTGAGGAGGAGAGGCGACCTGGTGAGGTGATCGGTTGGGAGGTTTTTCGGCGCGAGTTCATCAGCAAATACTTTCCGAAGACGTATATGGATGAGAAGATCAGTCAGTTTGAGCGCCTACGCCAAGGAACGATGAACATCATCGAGTACGAAGCCAAGTTCATTGACCTATTGAGGTTTTGTCCTCACATGGCGGTGACAGATGAAGAGTGAATCAGACATTTTGAGAAAGGTCTGAGTGCTGAGCTGACAACACCTACTTCTGCATTTTTGAACCGAGAGCGGTTTTCTACATTTGTGGAATCTGTTTAGAGGATCGAACGGTCAGTTAGGGAGAAAAGAGAGTCCATGTCTAAGAAGAGGCCTGCTCAGTTCCAGGGACAGAGATTTGGTGGCTTCAAGAAGCCAAGGTTTTCAGCACCTTCCATGATGAGAGGTTCCAGTGTACCATCGCAGTGGTCTCCGAGTAAGGGAAGAGGACATGTTTCTTCATCGTCAAAGGCACATAGTACAGCTTCTGTGGCAGTGACAGGGCTGTCCAGGCCACAACAGCGAGACCAGTCATGCCATCTGTGTGGTCAGATCGGGCATTGGAGGTCAAACTGCCCGAGTAGAGATATTGAAGTGACGCAACAGCTAAGGCAGAATCAACGAGGGTCAGATAGACAACAACCCAGTAGTAGCAGAGGGTGAGGATGGAGGCAAGCGTCACAAGTGGGATCGTCTGCCCAAGGAAGAAGAGGACGTGGACAGCAATCAACTGATCGATTCTATGCTATGAGTCAGCCAGAGGCGATAGTCAACCCGTGAGTGGTGGCAGGTCAGATGGAGTTATTTCATTTTGATTTGTCTTCTTCTTGCTTTATATCTGTTCTGGTTGACCCGGGTGCTACACACTCTTTTATCGCCTATAGTATGCTTGAAAACTGTTATTTACCTGTTAGTTGTAAGAAAGATAGCTTGTTGTTAGAAACCCCTCTTTATGGTTCCTCGATGCTTAGAGAGGAGTGTCCATCTTGTGTCTTATCTTTTTTGGGACACAGTATACAAGTGGATCTTATACCAGTTGATATGCATGGTTTCGATGTGATCCTTGGGATGGACACCTTAGAGAAGTATAAGGTTGTTTTGGACTGTGGTTCCAAGCAGGCTGTGTTTGATGATGTTGGAAAGAAGTGGATCTTCCAAGGAGATAGGAAGATTCTTCTGACGTGTCTAGTATCAGCTATGGTGGTAGAAAAGTTGCTACGACAAGGATGTAAGGTGTTCTTAGGTCACGTTGTGGATACCAAGGCGAAAGTTCCTAGCCTTAAGGAGGTGACGGTCGTTCGAGAGGTTGCATATGTGTTTCCTTATGAGTTCCCCAGTGTTCCTCCACCCTGAGAGATTGATTTCGAGATCAATCTGGTTCTAGGAACACAGCCAGTTGCACAGACACCGTATAGGATGGCTCCAGTAGAGATGGCAGAACTAAAGAAGTAGTTACAAGAGTTGTTGGAGAAAGGTTTCATCTGACTGAGTACATCACCTTGGGGTGCTCTAGTGTTGTTCGTTAAGAAGAAGGATAGGTTGATGCGGCTATGTATAAATTACCGACAGTTGAACAAGGTCACGATCAAGAACAAGTACCTGTTGCCAAGGATAGATGATCTGTTCGATCAGTTGTGTGGTTCTATAGTGTTTTCAAAGATCGACCTACGATATGGATATCATCAGTTGAGGATTAAGGTGGATGACATACCAAAGTCAGCTTTTAGGACGAGGTATGGTCACTTCGAGTTTGTGGTTATGTCGTTCGGGCTAACCAATGCGCCTGCTGCTTTCATGGATTTTAATGAATCGAGTGTTCTGTCTGTTCCTAGATCAGTTTGTTGTAGTCTTAATAGATGACATCCTGATCTATAGTCGGGACAGGTAAGAGCATGAGCGACATCTTCTACTAGCGTTGACTCTTCTTCGCCAACATCAGTTGTATGCCAAGTTCAGTAAGTGTGAGTTCTGGTTGGAAGAAGTAATTTTCTTGGGTCATGTGATATCTGCAGAAGGAGTCAAAGTGGACCCCAGGAAGGTGGAGTCAGTAGCAAATTGGGAGCAACCAAAGACGCCGATGGAAGTTTGTAGTTTCCTGGGATTAGCAGGATACTACCGAAGGTTTATCAAGGACTTCAATGTTATCGCGTTGCCAATGACAAAGTTGACTAGAAAGGATGCACCTTTTGTCTGGAATGACCGTTGTCAGCCAGCTTTCCAAAGTTTGAAGGAAAAGCTGACTAGTGCTCCGGTACTAGTCCTACCAGAGCCTGGAAAGGGCTATGTTGTTTTTTGTGATGCTTCCAAGAAAGGTATAGGTTGTGTGCTGATGCAGGAAGATCATGTGGTTTCTTTTGCTTTGCGATAGCTTAAGAAACACGAGGAGAACTATCTGACTCATGATTTGGAGTTGGCAGCGGTGGTTCATGCGTTAAAGATTTGGAGACACTATCTTTACGGGGAAGTATGTCAGATCTTCACATATCATAAGAACCTGAAGTACATCTTTTCACAGAATGAGCTAAACATGCGACAGCGCCGATGGATGGAGCTAATCAATGATTACGACTGCACCATCGAGTATCACCCTGGTAAGGCGAATGTGGTATCTGATGCGCTTAGTCGAAAGTCTTCTTCTCCTTCTATAAAGAAGGCACAGTTGAGTTCCTTGGTATGCTATAGACAAGATATGTTTGTTTCCTTGCGGCAGATGAATGTGCAGATGGAAGTTTCCTTGTTAGCTGGACTTTTAGCACATATGCAAGTAAAGCCTATGCTGAGAAAGCAGATCAAAGAGGCACAACATACAGATGATATAGTACAGTTGATCAGGTCAGAGTTCGGTAGTGAAAAGCATGATGGGTTCCATGAGTCTGAGGATGGACTAGTTTGCTATCAAGATAGGATGGTGGTCCCGATGTTGATGATCTGAGGAAGCTAGTACTCGAGGAAGCACACACATCGATGTATGCTATGCATCCAGGAGTCACCAAGATGTATCATAATCTGAAGGACTTATATTGGTGGCCCGGATTGAAGAAAGATGTATCCGAGTTTGTGGCTAGGTGTGCGGTATGTCAGCAAGTCAAGGTTGAGCATCAAAAGCCGGCAGGTACGTTGCAACCCCTGCTGATACCGCAGTGGAAATGGGATCATATAACCATGGATTTCATAGTTGGTCTGCCCAGGACAACTAGGAATCATGATTCCACTTGGGTGATAGTGGACAGATTGACGAAGTCTGCCCATTTCATACCTGTAAAGACAACATATACAGCCGAGAAGCTCACTCAGGTATATGTAGATGAGATAGTATGTTTGCACAGTGTGCCAGCAATGATAGTTTCTGACCGAGGTCCTTAGTTCACGAGTCGTTTCTGGGAGCAGTTGCACAAAGTGTTAGGAACGCAGTTGAGATTCAGCACTGCTTTCCACCCACAGACAGATGGACAGTCTGAGAGGAGTATTCAGACTTTGGAGGATCTTCTTTGGGCTTGTGTCTTGTAGTTCCTAGGAAGTTGGGATATACACCTCAGTTTGATAGAGTTTGCCTACAACAGCAGTTATCAGCGGAGCATTGACATGGCTCCTTATGAGGCCTTATATGGCAGGAAGTGCAGATCTCCTTTATGTTAGTATGAGTCCGGTGAATATCAGCTTTTGGGTCCTGAGTTAGTACAGCAGACAACAGAAAAGATCAAGGTGATCCAGCAACAGTTGAAAGCTGCACAGGACAGGCAGAAGTGTTATGCAGACAATCGTCGATGACCTTTGGAGTTCCAGGTAGGTGACAAAGTGTATCTTAAAGTCTCGTCGTGGAAAGGTGTGCTAAGGTTTGGCTGGAAGGGTAAGCTAGCACCCATATATATGGGGCCATACCCAGTCATAGCACGTATGGGCAAGGTAGCTTATGAGTTTGAGCTGCCGCCAGAGTTGCACAGGTTACACCCAGTGTTCCATGTCAGTATGCTGAAGAAAAATCATCTGGATACTAGAACAGTGATACAGCCAGTCGAATTTGAGCTTGATGAAGATGTGACCTACGAGGAAGGTCCTGTGATGATCCTTGATAGAAGGGTTAAGAAGCTGAAGAGGAAGGACCTAGTTCTTATGAAGGTTCTTTGGAAGCCACGTGTGAGCTTGAGGAAGAGATGAGGAGGAAGCATCCCTCACTTTTCTCTTCAGATTTTGAGGACAAAATTCCTTTGTAGGGGGTTATAGCTTGTAAGGACCCTGACCTCCGTTTAGGGCTTATCATGTTTGCTTTCCTTAACCCTAATGCTAAGTTGTTTGCTAATCACCTTTAGTGCTGATTAGGGTTTGTTGGTGCTTTGTTGAGAGCTGGAAGTGCTACTTGCAACTAACCCAAGTCCAGGGTTTGTGGGCAAGTTTTCACCTTGTGATGTGTTCCTCCCTCTCCTTGCTTCCTCTGGTGTTGAGAGGAAGGTTTGGGCTCATTGTTTGAGTTGCTCTGGGCTTGGTTGAGCCTTGTTGGGCCTTGTTGTGCCTTTCCTTTGCCTTTTTGGACCTTGTGTCGGGCAGAGTGCCTTGTATCGGCCTGAGGTGTGTCGCCCTAGGTTGTGTGTCGGGCATGGTGTGGAGGTGTGTCGCCCATGGACCCCTTTGACCCTTTTGACCTCGTTTGTGTCACCACTAGTGGACACTTGGCGCTTGATGCTTGCATGTGGCGATGGCCTTGGACATGTTTTTAGGGCATGTTAGAGTGGTGTCTTTGCTCATGGACAAGTGTCCCTAGGTGGGCGACACCTTGCCTTATCTTACCTTGGTTTCTCCTCCATCCTCTCCTATATATGTTTTCCCATTCTCTTGCTAAGGATCCCTTTAGTTCCTTTGTTTCCCCTCTCCCTTGGTGCACGACACCCTCTTCCTTTGCAAGCTTGGTGGTCGATTCTTATCTTGGAGTCTCCTTCTTCCTCTAGTGGTGGTCGAATCCTAGAGTGCCTTGCTCTTCTTCTTGTAGTGGAGCTTGGAAGCTTGGTGCTTGGAGCTTTGGAGCTTGCTTAAGGCGGGTTACATAACTCCTAACCCTAATTATACTACCTTTTATGTTCTTGCATGTTTCTTATGCTCATAATCGGCTATGATTGTTGCTAGTTCCTTCTTAGTTGCACCTTGTTGGCCGAACCATGTTTCTAGATTTCCTTGTTAAGCAATACCCCTCTCCCTCCTTGGTCTAGAGAAGTGAGCTTGAACTCTAGTGACATGGGCAATACTCCTCTCTCATTTAAGTTGAGAGGTGAGCTTGTATTCTAGTTGCTTGAGAAACACCCTTCTCTCACCATGGATTCGAGAGGTGAGCTTGGTGGTGGATGTAGACCTTTGTTAGGGTTGATCCTTGTGTTTCCTGATTGGTGATAAGAAGTTGTGCAAGACCGCTCTCTCTTGGTTGTCGAAAGGTGAGCCATCTTCTTGACCCATTAGGGTTTTGGTGCCCTTGTGCTTGAGGTTGTTGACGACCTTGTTGGCTTGCATCTTGCCTGATATGGTCTTGGGGTTGGTGTTGCCTGACATCCCTCTTTGGCCTAGAGCCTTGGTTGGCATGTTGTGGTTGTGATGGGCGTCACATCCCTAGTTCTTGACCTGTGTGTGTCGGGCGTCACACTATGTTGAGTGCCCTTCCCGATACACTTAACCTAGGAGGTGGCTTGGTGTCGTTATACCTTGATGTTATGGAAGCTTTGTTAGCTAGTTCTGTGGTGGGCGTCACCCCTTGGCCCTAGCCTTGTGTGTTGGCCGATAGCATGAGACCAGTTGGACGATATGCTTTCTTTGCTGACGTTTGAAGTTGTGCCCTTGGTCGTTGTGCCTAGATGAGTGGTATGTTGGTCTCTACCTTTGTGTGTCGGGCGTCAGGTTATGTGGAGTGCCCTGCTCGATACATCCATATAGGGTTAGCTTGGTACCTGATACACCTAGGAGCTACCTTGAACGTTGCACGACACCTATGTTGCGTCGGGCGATGTAGGGTTGCCCGGGCGCCATGGCTTTAGCCGCCAGAGTGGTTGTCGCCCGTTGCAACTCCTGGCATCTGGTGCGCGATACACACCTAGTGCACAATGCACCGTTGCACGATATGTCTCTTTGTCTGAGCTGCACGTTATGCTGGTGGCCGTGATGCCTTGGTTGCCCGATAGCAGTTGGTTGCACGATACGTCTTGAAATGGTAGCCCGTTACCTTTGCTAAGTGCTTTGGCGATATGTGGCTGGCTTGCTTGGCCGATATGGGGCTAGAGTATTGGGCGATATGAGGAAGTACCCTGCCCGATACTATCTCTAGTGAGGGTGCCCTACCCGTTACACTTCTTGTGAGGGTAGTGGGCACTTCTAGTGAGGGTCTTATTCCTTTTGGAAAACATATATGCTATCTCTTGTTCATGCAAACACATTTGGTTTATGATGGTGACCCTTGACATGTTTTAGTAGATTACATCTATATATCTTGACATGAAATTACATGTGTTTATGATCATCTTGAATTATATGTATAATGCTGAGAAAATGGTAAGCATATAAGATGCTTTGCTTGATGATGTGATCGATGTCTATGGTCACAGGCTGAGGCATGAATGATAAAGCATATAAGAATCAATGTTGCCTTATGTTTGATAATATGATCCTTTCTGTTAATCCAGGATAACTTTGTATGCTAATCATGCAGGTGTTTCATACAAATGCATAGCCAGGTAAATGGCTATGAGGTATATATGTTTGAGTAACACTGCTCTGATGGTTACTCTTGATGATGAGATAACATGCATGATGTGTTTTGGTCTAAGGACCTGAGTTTGGCTAAAGTTCCTAGTTGAGGTGTTATCCTCTGATGATGATCTAGGATTGTTATCCCAAGTGATGAGAATGCCTTATGAGGCAGTGGTTTCTTGTGATGAGGGATTGAGATCCCGGAATAACATGATGGTGGTAACAATAATGTAGCTTTATGTTATGCATGTGTTACAACCTGGTTGCCTCAACAATCCACTTAAAATATACTAACTAATCACAGTGGAACATATCATGTAGTTTTCCCTGGCCATAGATCCATCATCGTGAGGAGCTGGTGATGGTGAAATGGGTTCTCCTGCGGGTTAACCCGGAGTGCATATTGTTGAGTATGCGAGGTTTCTCCTAGCCTAAAGTGAGGAGGTAAGAGTGCAACTTCGGTTGTAGACTCCAGAGTGCGGTTTCAGGCCTGTAGCTCAATATGTTAAGAGCATGGTGAACATGCCCATGGCTCAGGATATGTGATATGGGAGCATGAATGCGTTCATGGCTCAAAGAGCATAGTAAACAGGCCCGTGGCTCAGTTTCACTAGCGATGATACCTGTACCAAGGCGGGCTAGGCAGAGGGTAGCCTGACCCTATGGCTGAGGCCACTTAAGCATGAGACTGCGGTCATGCTTGTGTTGTACTCGTGCATTGACCACGAGGTGGGAGGTCGTGGAGTCCGGCTCTTCCATTGACCTTGTATGGCACCGGCTTGGGTTTCGCAACCGAAGGTTGGATTTGAACGGTACGGCTCATTTCCTCAGGGCATAATAATACGTAATCTAGCCGAATAGTATTTATTGCTTAAGGCAAAATACGGAACATTGATTGAGGCCTTGCTTGTGTAGTTGATCTTGTTATACTTGGAGTTACTTATACGTCCCTTATGTTATGTGGTAAGATCTTATAAATCTTATCTTGTTAATCATGTTCCATAAACAGATACTTGGGTATCTACCTTCCATACATCTTGGTAAGCTTGATGGTATGAATAGCTTTACCTTATAGACTGCTCTTATTCTACGCATTATCCGTTATCTGCTGTGTTGCCTTAATCTTTCTAAGGTCTTATGGTTTCGGCGAGGAGTTATATATGTTCCTCGTTGGGACTGTGTGTCTCACCCCGCTGGTTTATAGCCTTTTTAGGTGTTCGAGCTAGACGTGGTGGTGGTCGCGGGGTTGCGACCGAGCAGCAAGAAGAGTAGTAGAAGGTAAGAGATGGACATGCTGATGTTTTGGTTGTTTTATAGTAGAGTCTTAGAGTCATCCCTGTACTCTCAGGTCCTTGGAGACGTTTTGACGTTGTTTCACGATGTATAGCTATGGATGCTTTGTATGTCCTGCAGCTGGCCGGATGTGGGCCATTATGTACATATAAATAGGTGATGAACTCCTTGTGATGGATAGACAGCTGCTCCTCTAAGCTGTGAGCACGTAGCGAGACTTGTAAATGTTTATATAACATGTTTTCTTGCAGGAGAAGGATCTGAATGTTATAGTTTCTTAGTTTATCCACTTTCCGAAATCGGTTTTAATTAACCCGTGTTTTTGGTCATTAGTGGTTTATGGTGTTTTCCGCATGTTTTCGTGTGACACCTCACTGTCTGTGTGATAGCGGGATGTGTCGCCACACTATGGTTAAGCATTCAATGCAAAACTCTATATGAGGTTCCTATTTTATAGTTGAGTGTATCCTACAGCCTCCTCTCTCTCTCTAAGCTTAATCTCCTGCTACATTCATTAGAGTGAGTAGGAAATATGTAAGAGAGCTAGTCCTACATGTATAGCTTGTGAGGCTCTCACTTCCACCACCTCTCATTCTCTCATTTCAACCATGAAGATGAAGGTTCTCTCTCTTGGTTAAGAGAGGTGAAGAAAAACAAGGGAAGGAGTCCCTTGGTGAAGATCAAGGCTAAAGACTTGGAGCAAGAGTGGGTAAGCCCTTGGTGAAGGCAGAAGACTCCTTGCTCATGTGGGTAAGTCCTTGGTGAAAGCTTCTCTGAGTGTAGGTGAAGTCAAAGGCTGAAGATCCAAGAAGAGTGGGTAATTCCTAGAAGGTTGAACACTTATGCAAGAGTGGGTAAGTCTTTAGAGAAGGCCGAAGACTCATTGAAAGAGTGGGTAAGTCCTTGGAGAAGGCCAAAGACTCGTTGCAAAGTGGGTAAGTCCTTGGTAAGGTTGAAGACTCTTTGTATTGGATAGGTAAGTCCTTTTGTGGGTCATGTGTTTGTAACTCTTATAAGTGAATATATAGAGGAAGACACACTTATAAATCCTAGAGGTTGACCACTCTAGGTAGTGGACTAACATACTCTTATTTTAGAGTGTGGAACCACTCTACATAGCTTGCACTTGGTGCTTGTTCAATCTCTCTCTCTCTCTCCCTTGCTATGAATGTTTTAGTTGCACTCAAATTTCCTATTTAGAAACCTTATCTTGTGATATAACTTGAAGGTCTAATGAATTTTGTTTAAGTGCATTCATCTCTATTCACCCCCCTCTCTAGAGCATTCAATCACCCATCTAGGATCCAACAAAAGTGCCTTGTAAAGCTTGCAAACATAATTAGGATATGCAGAGTGAATGAAACATGGGGGTTGTTCCATATACACAGGCTCAATGAGATCACCATTTAAAAAGGCATTGCATATATCAACTTGTATCATGGGCCACTTAAAGCTTAGAGTAAGAGTGAGAACTACAGGAATGGAAGCAACTTTAACAACTGGGATGTATGTTTCTAAAAAATCAACACCTTCTTTTTTCCTGTACCCCTTGGCAACAAGTCAAGCCTTTAAACTATCAACAGATCCATCAGCTCTTATTTTCACCTTGTAAACCCATTTGGAACCAACTATATTGTGAGAGATTGGTCATGGTACAAGAGACCAAGTGTGGTTCTTGTGTAGAGCTGTTAGTTCCTTAGTCATAGCAGTAACCCACTGAGGGTCCTTCAGAGGACTCTTTATAGATTTTGGTATGTTGGGTAAGACATGGGACACTAGTGCATATTTCAGATTTAGTTTGTGGATCACAGACTTGGATCTGGTAATCATGGGATGATTGTTGACAGGAAGATATATTGTGTCTGAGACAACATGAGGGGTATGTATCGATGTTGTTGCATGCAAATCAGTGTCTACTCCAGAGAGACAAATATTACTATTGTGTTGCTTAGGTAGAGGAGAGACTTCTTCAGTCAAAGAAAGGGCAGCTGAATCAAATATATTAGAGTCAGTAGGAGAGACATTTTCAGAAGTAGACACTGGTTCAAATATTCTTGAATCAACACCAGTACTAATAATAGGAACTTGATGATGTACAATATTGTGTTAAGAAAGAGAAAAGTCATGAGACTGGTCGTGATAAGTGGACACACAATGATTGGGTTCAATTGTAGAGATATTACAATGCATCTGAGTCATGGAGGCACCAAAATCACAGGTGTTATCTGAGACAACTTCATTTGTAGCATCGAGAAAATCAGAAAAGGAAGCAAGTTCTCCCAGAGAAACATTGTTCGGAATTGTATCCTTAAAAGGAAAAATATGTTCATTGAATACCACATGTCTTGAGTAATATACACGATTGGAAGAAACATGAAGACAACGATAACCTTTGTAGGTTTCACTATACCCAAGAAATACACATGGTAAGGAATGTGGTTTGAGCTTATGTGTATTATAATCACGCAAATAAGGGAAACACAAACATCCAAAGGATCATAGATAATCATATTCATGCTATTTATAAAGTTTCTAAATCGGTATATCATAGTCATGACACTTAGAAGGAAGATGATTGATTATGTAGACAAATGAGGAGAAAGCTTCAACCCAATAACTTCGAGGTACATTGGAATCTAACAACATGGTAAGTCCAAGCTCAACCACATGTAGATGCTTTCTTTCCACCAAACCAACTTGCTCATGAGTGTGTGGATAAGACAGATGATGTTGTATTCCTTGTGAAAACATAAATTCTTTTATTTTATGTTTACAAACTCTCCTCCATCAGTAACCAGAACTTGGACATTTGTGTGGAACTGATTTGAGACCATTTTATAGAAGAAAATGAAATAACTAAACAGCTCAGATTTATTTTTCAAAGGAAAGAACCACAAATATCTAGTGTACTCATCTACAAACAAAGCATAGTAGAGGAATCCCTGTTTAGATACCACAGGAGATTTACCCCACAACTCACAGTAGACTTGCACAAAGGCACTATAACATTTGACATGCTTATTAGAAAAGGACAATATATGGATTTTTCCTAGAGAGAAACAATTACATAACTCTAGTACTTTATTTGTAGAAGAAATCAAACTATTCTTTGCCATGTATCGCTGAATTTCAAAATGTAGATGCCCCAAACGCCTATGCCATATAGCTGATGTAGAGATTTTCTTCTCATGCTGATGAAACTTTGTGGACATAAGGATTTGATGATGTACAACCCTCCTTTAAGAACTCCCTGGGCCAGGGTCGTGTGCTTCTATAAATGTTTTATTAGAAAAATATCTTTGAAGCAGAGAAAGTAGCAAGGGAAATCATGTGTTAGCTATGCAACAGACAGAAGGTTGCGCTTAATGTGAGGGACCACAACAACATGATACAATGAAATAGGGGTTGTATGCATTATGTGTATGTCCTGTATGTGTGATTGGTAGAAAAGCACCATCACCAATCATTATGAAATCAGATCCTCTATAAGAAATAACATTCCTCAGAATACCTGAAGACAGGGCAATGTGATTTGAAGTACCTGAGTCAACATGCCACTTGTGCAAATTGAACTTTCCAATATCATTACTTGCATAGTAGCTAAGGCCTTTGCTTGCTCTGTGACTACATCTTCAGTCAGAGACTTTGAGATCTCAAGACTCTGAAACGTGTTGTCAAACCTATTTCAACATCTCATGGCATCATGTCCTCTCTTCCCGTAGATTTGACAAAAGTTAGGAGGTCTACTCTGACTCATGTAGGGACGAATGCTCTGATTAAATCCCCATCATGCAGAAGAAAAGGGGTTCTCCATAGGTTTGCTTCCATGAATTCTAGGTCCTTGAGGTATGGAAAATTGAGGAGGAGAATATTGAATAGGAGAAGGATGATGATAGATAGAATTATTTTCATAGTTTCCTATGCCATAGCCTCTGTGGTATATTATTGCGTCGGGGGGGGGGGGGGGGGGGGGGTTATAGCTCGGGTGGTGCGGCTCGCAAGCCCCTTGTGAGGGGGCACGGGTTCGACTCCCAGCTATCCCCTGAAGTGAACTGCCCATCGCGTCGGCCGGCCAACGATGCAACTTTTCAGGTGGGCTTCCTTTGCGGGCCAGGGGTCCATCCGGGGGTTTACGCTGCCTGCGGGGGTCACAAAGTGGCGCTCGTACGGGTGTGGTTCCCTCGTCATCAAAAAAAAAATAGCCTCTGTTATTGTTGTAGTTACTATTTCCTCCATAATTTGTTCTTTGCCCAATGATAGCTAGATTAGGAGCAGAGAGATTCTCAGAAGAAGAATGACACATATCATGATCTTTGAGAAGAGAGACAACCTCATCGTAACTGGGAATTGGCAGTCTCGCCATAGAAACTATAAAATTCTCAAAATCTCCTCCTAATCCGCTCAAGAGATAATAAAGTTTATCATCATCGGAGAGGGATTTATCAATAGCATGAAGTTGATCGCAGATGGACTTAAAATCTCAAAGATATTCAACAATAGACTTACTCCCTTTTTGGATCCTCCAGAGTTTGGTCATCAATTTGAAGCCTCTTGACTGAGTGGACTCATAGAAGCTCTTTGCTAGGGCTTTCCAGATCTGGTGTGTTGTTGTTGGCCTACGACGATTCCAAGCACATCCTCGGAGAGAGTTCCCATGATCCATCCTTTTACAAGGCGATATGTTCACATCCAGGGAGAGTAGGCAGGGTTAGGAGTAATTGCACCTTCTTCGTCGATCAGAATCTTCTCTGGTTGTTTCTCAGTGCCGTCGATGAAGGATTCAAGGCCATTGCTCTCAATCAGTGCCCAAACTTGCACCTCCCAGTAGAGGTAATTTGAACTCGATAGCTTCAACAAGACGAAGTTCGCCACATTGACTCCGGCTAGGTATGGAAACTTTTTCTTGACCACATTAGTGGATGAACCAGAAGGGGTTTCAAAAGAAGTTGATGACGTTGATGTAGCCATGGCAGAGAAGAAAAACCTTCGTTGAGGATCGATTGCTCTGATACCAAATTAAAAACGAGAGAGAGAGCCGAGAAAGAACCCTAGAAGGCAGAAGCGAGAAGATGAAAGGAAATTTGGGAGTCAAGTAAGAAGAGAGATGACTGCGGGATTTCCTTTCTGTTACTGTATTCTCGCTAATTCAAATGTATACAGAGGAGCGGAATATATAGGGCTTCCTCTTGGGTAAATTACACAAGAAGGACAAAACAGAAAAATAAGATCATTTTATACTACCTTGTTTTATTTAGCCAATACTGTCATCTTCAAGAGTGTGTAGATTTTTCCTGCACCGTCGCCGTCTTTATTTCCAGAAAGGCATCGCCTAGGGCGGAGTTGGACGTCAAACACGACTTCAATTTCGCCAGAGCCTAATCAACGAGGAAAATAACATCAGATAATGATAAGCAGTCTTTGCATGTAAGGCATGGTAGGCAGATCGTATAGCAAATGATGCAAAATTAACTTTAACAGTTACCTCATCCTTCCCTAGCGTCAACAGTCCTTTCCTCCACACCCCATACGGAGCCGCATGCTGCAGCCTTGGCTTTGCCCAAACTCATCCGTGAAAGGACCTCAGTCAAATAGAGCGGAGAAACGACCAGGTAGTCCGTGATCATAAACGTCGTCGTGGTGCTCAAAAATCCACCGCCTCCGCCGGAGTTGGTCCGCCTAGGGTCGACAAGACCCACAACCTGCAGCCGGCACGACATGAGCAATTACCATCGACCGGCTGGGAGCAGTTCTCTAGGGGGCATACTGACAGAGATACATGTCAGAAGCATTCATGTCGCCACCCTCAGCGAGGCTTATTGGCATGCCCTCACAGCTAGAGTATAGAGAGACATGAGGGTTAAGGAGAAGATCTGCAGTTCCCGAAAACCTTGGATGACTCAGGAGTTAGTTTAAACGCCAAGCGCTACTATACAGGTTGCCGGCGCATCCTAGGGAAGAGAAACTCCGGCCACTGCACCAAGTAACCGAACTACCGCTCCTAGTGGAAACATTAGGTAAGAGAAGAGCTCCAGCAGACGGGAGTCAGCACATTCCCCATACAAGAGCCGCCCGTTGTGCTTAATTGCTTGTAAGTCGTTTCAAACGGAACTTCAACTTTGGATCCTGGGAATGCAGATCAGAAGACGAATTGTTTTTGTCATTGCTGTTTTCAATGTCCTGCTTGAGATGGCATAGCTGGATCTCGGCACCTCCTTTCGCCGGAGGCATGAAGACGTTCGTCATGGCCGTATCAGATGTCATCGTCTGCTGGAGCAGATGTAGGATCTAGCGACCGCAGGAGTCGATCATGAATACAACGGAACATAATATGTGAACCCAACAAACCAGATCTGAAGCAGCATACAGCTGTTGGAAGAGAAGGTTAGATACCTCATCGCGGCCAAGGGGAACCTCCTTTTCTTCTAGATACTCCTGTAGATAAAAGACTATTGTATCAAGTTGTTTATTGTAGCAGCATTTATTTAGCATGGGGTTATAGCAAGTACATGTGAGAAAAGTTGTTTAGTATCTAGTGCAAATGGCAAAGAAGTTTTATCTCATATTCCTCACTCCTAGAATTTTTTTGGTCCTCATATGTAGGATCACATGAGGTACTAGTGTCCAAGGGGTCCTAGGGGTCCTAGGTGAGGTTACCACGTCACAACGCACGCGCGAGCGCACGCCACACCACGCATCGCCTGGCCTGGCCGAGCACGGGCTTGTGGCTTGTGGATTGTGGAGAATGTCTTCCGGCTTCTTTTTGTACTAGGATACGACTAAGTAATTAATTACTCGTGTAATTAATTGTTTCTTTACTATTCAGATTTCTCAATCTTAATTGGAAAGTGTTTCTCTTTTGTGGATTATTCCGTATTGTGTACAAGAGCAACCGAGTGTTTGTGTCTTACTGGGAATAGGATTAGGGACGTGTGTGGTTATATATACACCTCCGGTCATTAGGGTTAAACACACAACAAACAGTCTTCTGGCGTCGTGTGTTTGGAGAGCCCTAACCCAGAGCGAGTGATCTCCGTGCCCCGAGCCGTTTCGTGGAGTTGTTCTCCGGTGCGAAGCGCTGCTTCTTCCCGTCACCGAGACGCAGCTGTCAGACGGTGGTTCTTGCGGTTGCTGTGCTGCACCGGTAGCAGTGCAACGAGGCTACGTCAAGCGTGTGCATGACGTGCCTGTTCCAGGTTCGTGCCAGATCGAGTCTGGGAGAACGGTGCTTATCTGCAAGGATTGTCGGGCACTGATTTCTTCAAGTATCACGTTCGTTTCTCAACGAACAATCTGGTTTGCGAATCTAACTCGTGTTATTTCTGTTCTCCTGCTTTGTTTGATCTTCGTTTCTTATTTTGGATCTGCCTGAAATTGTTAATTACTTTGCCCCTGTCGTTGTTGCATGAACGACATTAATAAATATTAACAACAGTCTTAAAGAAATCATCTGTCTGTCATTAATTAACAATGGCCGGTCAGAGTGGTTCAGGAAATAAAATTGATACGAGCAGTATGCCTGAAAAATTTACTGGTACCAACTTTGCTCGTTGGCAGAGTCGGATGGAAATTTGGCTGAATATTGCGGGTTTTGATCAGTACTTAGTAGAGACTGAATCTAAATCTGATGAAACGATTCTTGATAATGCAAATATAATTGCTAATTGGAAGAAGGGTGACAAAATGTGTCGCGGTTTGATTCTGTTTGGTTTAAATAACAAACTATATGATTCTTACTCAAAGCCGTCAGTCACTACATCCAAGGTTTTGTGGGAATTGTTGATTAAGAATTTTAGTACTGAAAATTAAGGTGTTGAAAAATACTGTGTGTCTAAATTTCTTAAGTTTCAAATGGTTGAGGGTAAGTCAGTTTCCGATCAAACACATGATCTGCAACTCCTAGTTCATGAACTCTCAGATGCCAAGATGGTATTGTCTGAGAAGCTTGTTGTTATGTCTATCATAGAAAAATTCCCTAAGTCATGGGAATCGTTTGGTATGTCTCTGAAGCATCGCAAAGGGACACACACAATGGAAGAACTAATGATAGATATTAATATACAAGAAGAACGCTTAAAGGAGAAAACTGTCAAGGTGCCTACTGATGCAAATCCAACTGTTAATTTTACTTCTGTGAAAAACATCAAAGATAAGAAATCTAAGAATGCACATAAACCTAAGGTAAAGATCCAAAAGAAACCAAAGAACAAACCTTGTTGGACTTGTGGACAGGTTGGCCACTGGAACAAGGATTGTCCTACTAAGAAGGCAAAGAAAGCTACCGCATCTGCAACTGAGGAGGTTGTGGTCAACATGATGACTACATCATTGAACCTCAATGATCGGTATGTGTCTATTAAACCTGAAATCGTTTCTATTTTTGAACCACTTTATTGGATAATTGACACTGGGGTTAATGTACATGTGTGTGCTGATAAATCCCTGTTTGTGTCTTATCAGGCCTCTCGAGGTCGGTCTGTGACTTTGGGCGATTCCAGCTCTACAGAAGTTAAAGGAGAAGGACAGATGGACTTAAATTTTCCTTCGGGGAAGGTTTTGACTCTTAACAGGGTCAGACATGTTCCAACCATTCAACGCAATATCCTTAGTGGCGTCATTTTAGTTAGGGAAGGTTATAGAGTAGACTGCAAATGTAATAAGGCTATTATTACACGCCTTCTTGATTCTTTGTTTTTTGGCAAGGGGTACTTATGTGATGTGAGAACTTATTTAAGATTCATGTTGAACCTGTTTCAAATTCCATTTTAAATTTGAATGATTATAGTTCTGTTTGCATGAATCTTGTTTCATCTGATGTTTGGCATTCACGTTTGGGACATGTTAATGTTGCCTCAATGAAGCGTATGATGAATCTAAATTTGATCCCTAAATCTAAAATTAGCAACAATAAATGTGAAATCTGTGTACAAGCTAAATTGTCTAGGAAGCCCTTTCATTCTGTGAATAGGAATTTAGAAATTTTGGATTTAGTACACATATAGATATCTGTGAATTTAATGGTGTTGCTATGAGGGATCAAAAGTGTTATTTTATAACTTTTATTGACGATGCGAGTAGATACTGTTATGTCTTTTTACTTAGAAGTAAAGATGAGGCATTGGATAAATTTATAAGAAAGAAGCCGAAACTCAAACCAGTAAAGTACTTAAGCGATTAAGGTCTGATAGGGGAGGAGAGTATACTTCAAACTTGTTTTTGGAATTTTGCCAATTACATGGTATAGTTCATGAAGTCACTGCTCCTTATTCATCACAATCAAATGGGATTGCTGAACGTAAAAACCGAACCTTAATAGATATGGTAAATACCTTACTCCAAATGTATGGATTACCCAACTTTATGTGGGGGAAGCTTTGAATACGGCTTGCCATATTCTGAATAGAGTTCCCCATAAGCGTTCAGAGAGTAGTCCGTTTGAGTTGTGGAGAGGAAGGAAACCGAGTCTTAAATATCTTTGAGTGTGTGGGGTGCCTTGCTAAGGTACTTGTCCCTGAACACAAAAGGAAGAAATTAGGACCGAAAACGGTTGATGCCATATTCTTGGGCTATGTAGAGACAAGCTATGCTTATAGATTCTTGATTATAAAATCAGATATCTCTGGAATTGAGGTCAATACGATTGTGGAATTATGTGATGCAACATTCTTTGAGGATGTGTTTTCTATGAAAACTGGTGTGCCCAATGAAGTATCTCAAGAAGATTCATTTACCACAGGTTCCATTCCCGAGCACATGGAAAGGATGACAAATGTGGGGGGCGACTCAGAACAAGCTATTTCTGAATCGGATGATTCTGAAGAAATAGTTGAACCAAGGAGAAGTAAACGTCTGAGGACATCCAAGGACTTTGGAAGTGAGTTTCTCACTTACAATGTTGAGGATGATCCTGTTACTTTCAAACAAGCTATGGAATCTCCAGAAGCTAAGTTTTGGAAAGAAACCATTAATGATGAAATCTAATCAATTCTCTCGAATGGAACTTGGGAATTGGTATATTTTCCTCCTAGTTGTTCTGCAGTTGGTTGCAAATGGATTTTTAAGAAGAAACTTAATGCAGACGGGACAATGAATAAGTATAAGGCTAGGTTAGTTGCTAAGGGTTACACACAAAGGGAAGGAATAGATTATTTTGATACATATTCACCTGTTTCTCGTATGACCACAATCTGAGTGCTTATAACATTGGCTTCCATTTATAATCTCTATATCTATCAGATGGATGTGAAGACCATGTTCTTACACGGTGATCTTCAGGAAGAGATATATATAGAACAACATGAGGGATTTGTGGGTCGTGGGAATGAGTCTAAAGTGTGCAAACTTGTTAAGTCATTATATGGCTTGAAACAAGCCCCTAAGAAATGGCATGAGAAGTTTGATTCTATGATATCATCGTTTGGCTTTGTTTCTAATGAATTTGATAAGTGTCTCTACTGCAAAATTGTCAATAATGGATTCATTTTGCTATGCTTATACGTCGATGATATCCTGCTTTTTGGCTCCGATATGAAAGTAGTAAATGAGGCAAAGTCATTCTTGTGTAGCAAGTTTGAGATGAAGGATATGGGTGTCGTTGATGTGATTTTAGGGCTTAAAATCATTAGGTCTACTGATGCTATAAATCTCTCTCAGTCTCACTATGTTGAGAAGATACTAGAGAGGTTTTAAGACTCCATATGACTCATCTAAGCTCTTGTTCAAGAATGAGACTGGGTTTCAGTGTCTCAATTACGATACTCTCAGATTATCAGAAGTTTGATGTATCTTATGAACTGTACACGTCTAGACATTGCGTTTGACGTGAACAAGTTAAGTAGATACACTAGTTGTCCCGACAAGACTCATTGGGAAGCCCTTGACAGAGTTCTGAGGTATATCAAGGGAACATGTTCTCTTAGGCTGCATTATGGTAAACATCCTTCCGTAGTCGAAGGATATAGTGATACAAGCTGGATTGCTGTGAATTCTGGGAGTAATGGTGTCTCAGGATATGTATTCCTGTTGGGAGGAGGAGCTGTTTCTTGGAGGTCTAAGAAACAGACCATATTGTCTCGGTCCACTTTTGAGGTAGAGTTGTGTGCTTTAGATGAAACTGGATTGGAAGTTGAATGGCTACGTACATGGACTTATGTCCAGTTTACCTATGGTAATGAAGCCGCTTCCTGCAATTTTAGTTCACTGTGACAGCACAACAACTATTGCTAAGATAAAGAGTTCCAAGCACAATAAAAAACAGCGTAGACACATCCAAGTCAGATTGACATCTGTAAGGGAGTTAGTGTCTAATGGGGTCGTGGCTGTGGACTACGTCGGTACCAAAGATAATACAGCTGATCCTTTCACTAAAGGTCTTACCTTGGCTTTAGTGGAAAAATCTAGGTTGGGGATGGGACTGAAACCCCTATAGATTTGTAGGCAGTAGCAACCCAACCCAAAAGAGTGGAGATCCAACAAATTGAGTTCAATGTAGTAATAACAAGCTATCGGGTAAATCGGATGACACTATGTATTCTTGGTTGATGCTTCTTGCATCTGTGTGTCTATTCTCTGGGAAACATGTTAGTGTCATGACTGCAAGTTAGTAAGAGAGTAGTCTCTTAATGGTGTCAAGTCTTAGGATAGGATGTTAGCAGTACATCCTTGGAGACTCCAGCTAAGTGATTGATGTTGTGTAGGCCGCAACAGGAGAATTGGGTTGTTCTCTGTCATCAATCATGATATAAAATTTTGTATGCATGGTCTTAATGCATTGTTTTCTTTACTACCATGTCTTTATAGTGTTGTTACCAACCTATACTCTTGTACCCAAGGTTCAGGTTCAAGACTTTTGTTCACCTAGTTCCTACGGGGGTCACAGTTGGATAACTTAGGTAGATTCAAACCGTAAGGTATCTGCTGAAAGCACGGTATGGAGGACTGAATGGTAGAGCACACTACACATTGGACTTTGTGGGGGATTGTTAGATAAATGACTATTGTAGCAAGTCATTTACTGTAGCAACATTTATTTAGCATGGGTTAAGCCTAATGTAGTACAGCAAGTACATGTGAGAAAAGTAGTTTTGTCTCTAGTGCAAATGGCAAAGAAGTTTTATCCCATATTGCTCACTCCTTGAACTTTTGTGGTCCTCATATGTAGGATCACATGGGGGCACTAGTGTCCAAGGGGTCCTAGGAGGAAGGTATGCTCACCTCCTTGGTAGGTGGGGTTACCACATCACAACACACGCGCACGCCACGCCACGTCTCGTCTGGCCTGGCCGGGCCAGACACGGGCTCGAGATTGTGGCTTCTTTTTGTACTAGGATACGACTAAGTAATTAATTACTCATGTAATTAATTGTTTCTTTCCTATTCGGATTTTTCAATCCTAATTGGAAAGTGTTTCTCTTTTGCGGATTATTATGTATTGTGTACAAGAGCAACCGCGTGTTTGCGTCTTACTGGGAATAGGATTAGGGACATGTGTGGCTATATATACGCCTCCAGTTATTAGGGTTAAACACACAACAAATAGTCTTCTGTCGTCGTGTGTTTGGAGAGCCCTAACCCAGAGCGAGTGCCTTTGTTCCCCGAGCCATTTTGTGGAGTTGTTCTCCCGTGCGAAGTGATGCTTCTTCCCATCACCGAAACGCAGATGTCAGACGGTGGTTCCTGCGGTTGCTGTGCTGCACTGGTAGCATTGCAACGAGGCTACGTCGAGTGTGTGCATGACGTGTCTGTTCTAGGTTCGTGCCAGATCGAGTCTGGAGAACGGTGCTTATATGTAAGGATTGTCGGGCACTAATTTCTTTAAGTATCACGTTCGTTTTCTCAACGAACGATCTGGTTTGTGAATCTAACTCCTATTATTTCTGTTCTCCTGCTTTATTTCATCTTCGTTTCTTATTTTGGATCTGTCTGAAATTGTTAATTAATTTGCACATGTTGGCCTAGTTTGGGTAAAGATTTTGAAAATCCTAGTAATTGCCTGCATAATTATATAATTTTTGGTATTTGGTGGTAGAGCAGATGATGCAAAGCCCCGTAAAATGACCAGTTCTTCGCAGCGGAAGGACACGAGTGACACAGGGAGCACGGATCGGCAATTCTAAAGCCCGCCGTTCCTGGTGTCTTTCACGATTACCATTTATTTGATAAATCATATACACAACGGTAAATAACAAACACACAAGGCCAACCGTTAAAGTTAATTCTCTACGTATATCGTGCATTAAATGCTGGCAGTTAGAATCACGGCGGCCAAACTAGGCCTAATAAATATTAACAACACCTCCGGCTTCACTCCGGCTTCTTGAAGCAGCTTCAGCATCAACTCCGTAGATACAGGATGGATCGATCTCCAGGCAATCTGTCACCAAGAACCTGGCAGGCGATCCTCCCACGAATACGCAGCCACCACTCAAGGTACCAACGGACTTGGGGGGACGGACCACCCGGTCCATAACCGCCCCGCAACTCGGACACGGTGTGCCTGGCAAGTAGCTCAGAGGACGGGGCCTGTGCTCGCTGACTCAGCATGTGAAGAACTTACTGTGATCCCAGTTGAGGAGGTTGCAGTATTTCACCTTGACAGCGTTGCACTTACCTACGGCAGCCATTCTAGGATTGAGCAGCATGGTCTTGCATGCCTCGTTTGATAGGTGACGACCTTCCAGCACCTCTACGTTCTTGTAGAGATTGTCCACGCAGCCCGGAGAAGGGCTTCCCTTCTTCTTTAGGAGCTGAAGTATGGATGCTATGGGCAGGGTAAGAAAGCTGAGGAGAACTTCGACCATGTCCTCCCCGTCACTCAGCAAACAACACACGGGACTTAGACTTGTCAACGATCAGCTACAGCGCTATTGCATTGGTGACGTTCATGGTGAGAGCCAGCTCTGCAGCAACAAAGGCCAAAAAACCAAAATGGCATGTTTGAGTATTTTAATTACCAAAATGTCACAATTCCGAACTTAATTCCCAAAATGACACATTTCTGAAGCAATACGTCCCAAAAGAGGACACATTGCTCCTGGTGTGACCAATACGTCCCCTCGAGAGACGTATTGCTACTTTAGAAAAGCAATACGTCCCCAGTGGAGACACATTGCCTCCAACAGAGCAATGTGTCCCCAAAGAGGACATATTGCTTTATTTTTTTTTTTACTTTTTTTAATTATGATACCATGCACGTTATATAAATATATATATATATATATATATGTTAAATTGCTAAATGAACATAATCTACATTAACTTATATACAATTAACCATATATTTTAAATAATACCTGAAAATAATAAAATAATAACAGAATATTATATTTCATTAATATATAATATTTCTAAATGTAGATAGAAGTATTTAAAATGAATGGATACAATACTAAAATTATATAGTAACGTTTAAAATTATAGAAATAAAACAAATATATACATATACATGTATATATTTATTTGTAAACTTAGAAAAAAGAAAAAGAAAACTAATATAGCAACATATAGCACATGTTGATATGCACAATATATATATATATATATATATATATATATATATATATATATATATATATATATATATATATATATATATATATATATATATATCAAAGCCACAAAATATAATATCAAAAAATATAAACATGTCAATTATGCAAAGTAAAATATACTGAAACAACAACAATGAACAATCAAATTAAAATATATGATACATATAATTTTAAATTAAATAAAAAAGCATTATAAATTTGATTTTATCATATTATATTTGTCTTTGAACTGGATTTAAAGTTACAAATATTATTATGTTATTATGATTTATGTTAATATATTATTTTTTAAACATAATAAAAAAGTTTGGATATATATATATATGTGTATATATATATATATGTATGTATATATATATATATGTATGTATATATATATATATGTATATATATATATATATATATATAGAGAGAGAGAGAGAGAGTCAGGCTAGTGTACACTCGAGTGTACCGGAGGCACCGTACACCTCAGTCATTTTTGAAGATGTAGTACATTTTTGAAAAATCTAAACCGTTGATCTTCTTTATTATCATAAGAACATACTGTATAATAAATTTTAGCTCATTTGGACACTTATAGGTCGTGCATCCAAAGGAGGAAAAAATCATGTATTTCAAATTAGTTTTGTGCGTCGATTTTGTTGTCCTTGGATGAGTGACTTACACTCATCCAAATGAGTTCAAATTTTGTATGTGACCTATTATTATTGTAACCATGACGATCAATGGATTAGATTTTGGAAAAACATGGTCTAGATAGGCAAACACCATTGGGGTGTACGACATGATCTGTACACTCGAGTGTATTCTAGCCTGACTCATATATATAGAGTCAGGCTAGTGTACACTCGAGTGTACCGGAGGCACCGTACACCTCAGTCATTTTTGAAGATGTAGTAAATTTTTGAAAAATCTAAACCATTTATCTTCTTTATTATCATAAGAACATATTATATAATAAAGTTTAGCTCATTTGGACACTTATAGGTCGTGCATCCAAAGGAGGAAAAAATCATGTATTTCAAATTAGTTTTGTGCGTCAATTTTGTTGTACTTGGATGAGTGACTTACACTCATCCAAATGAGTTCAAATTTTGTATGTGACCTATTATTATTGTAACCATGAAGATCAATGGATTAGATTTTGGAAAAACATGGTCTAGTACGGCGTGATCTGTACACTTGAGTGTATTCTAGCCTGACTCATATATAGAGTCAGGCTAGTGTACACTCGAGTGTACCGGAGGCACCGTACACCTCAGTCATTTTTGAAGATGTAGTAAATTTTTGAAAAATCTAAACCGTTGATCTTCTTTATTATCATAAGAACATACTATATAACAAATTTTAGCTCATTTGGACACTTATAGGTCGTGCATCCAGAGGAGGAAAAAATCATGTATTTCAATTTAGTTTTGTTCGTCGATTTTGTTGTCCTTGGATGAGTGACTTACACTCATCCAAATGAGTTCAAATTTTGTATGTGACATATTATTATTGTAACCATGAAGATCAATGGATTAGATTTTGGAAAAACATGGTCTAGTACGGCGTGAACTGTACACTTGAGTGTATTCTAGCCTGACTCATATATATAGAGTTAGGCTAGTGTACACTCGAGTGTACCGGAGGCACCGTACACCTCAGTCATTTTTGAAGATGTAGTAAATTTTTGAAAAATCTAAACCGTTGAACTTCTTTATTATCATAAGAACATACTATATAATAAATTTTAGCTCATTTGGACACTTATAGGTCGTGCATCCAAAGGAGGAAAAAATCATGTATTTCAAATTAGTTTTGTGCGTCGATTTTGTTGTCCTTGGATAAGTGACTTACACTCATCCAAATGAGTTCAAATTTTGTATGTGACCTATTATTATTGTAACCATAAAGATCAATGGATTAGATTTTGGAAAAACATGGTCTAGATAGGCAAACACCATTGGGGTATACGGCATGATCTGTACACTCGAGTGTATTCTAGCCTGACTCATATATATAGAGTCAGGCTAGTGTACACTCGAGTGTACCGGAGGCACCGTACACCTCAGTCATTTTTGAAGATTTAGTAAATTTTTGAAAAATCTAAACCGTTGATCTTCTTTATTATCATAAGAACATACTATATAATAAATTTTAGCTCATTTGGACACTTATAGGTCGTGCATCCAAAGGAGGAAAAAATCATGTATATACATATACATATATATACATAGAGTCATGCTAGAATACACTCGAGTGTACAGATCACGCCGTACACCCCAATGGTGTTTGTCTATCTAGACCATGTTTTTCCAAAATCTACTCCATTGATCTTCATGTTTATAATAATAATAGGTCACATATAAAATTTAAACTCAGTTGGATGAGTGTAACTCACCCATCTAAGGACAACAAAATCGACGCACAAAACTAATTTGAAATATATGATTTTTGCCTCATTTAGATGCACGACCTATAAGTGTCCAAATGAGCTAAAATTTATTATATAGTATGTTCTTATGATAATCAAGAAGATCAACGGTTCAGATTTTTCAAAAACTTATTGCATCTTCAAAAATGACTGAGGTGTACGGTGTCTCTGGTACACTCGAGTGTACACTAGCCTGACTCTATATACATATACATACATATATACATAAATATATATATATACATATATATATGTGTATATATATATATATATCTACACATATATATATACATATATATGTATATATATGTATATATATATGTGTGTGTGTGTATGTATCTGTGTGTGTGTATGTATGTATCTGTGTGTGTGTATTTTATGTGCACCATTGTGTCTTATATACTATCATATTAGTTTTTATTTTAGTATTTTCTTATTTTTATTGCTATATTAGTTTTCTTTTTTTTCTAAGTTTACAAATAAATACATGTATATATTTTCTTTATTTCTATAATTTTAAATTTTATTATATTATTTTAGTATTTTTATCTACATTTATAAATATTATATTTTAATAAATATAATATTCTGTTATTATTTTATTATCTTCAGATATTATTTTAAATATATGGATAATTGTATATAAGTTAGTGTATATTATTTTCATTTACCAATTTAACATATATATGTATATATAATATACATGGTATCATAATTTAAAAAATAAAAAAAATAAAAAAGCAATATGTCCTCACTGAGGATGCATTGCTCTGCTGGAGACAATATGTCCCCATTGGGGACGCATTGCTTTTTAAAATAGTAATGTGTCTCCCGAGGGGATGTATTGGCCCCATCAAAAGTAATGCGTCCATTTTGGAGACGTATTGCCTCAGAAACACGTGTGACACTATCTGTTTGGTGTTTGCTTGATTACAGGTTGTATTAAGTGTCTACCATGCAAACCCATGAATGTTGTTGTTTTAAATGTATGCCGTATAAATTCCTATTGTATGGGACACACAAATTACGCTGTGTTTAACGTGTCTCATGCATATCATTATCAATATATGCATGCAGCCTAATAAAAATCCAAAAGCGATTACTTATGTTCTCACAATGAAAATTATAAAAAAACTAACATTAGATATACTTTTCTTAAGAACGTAACTATCTTTTGGGTAAAACCCACATAAAAAATATTTAAGATAATAACCTATACGTCAGGGGGTGAAACCTTGACAATCTTGCAAAAAAGGAGATACAATTGGATGTGAATTTCATTTTATATTTTATTTAGGAAAATATATTTTTGTGATGCATCTTGCTTATGTCATGGACCTCCAAGTTTCTTCCCATGGTGATTCTTGAGTTTAAAGAGTGAACCCATCCTTGAATCCAAATGCCTAATTGGTTGAAGACTTAGATACATGAGCCATGGTTTCCAGGATTTGAGGTGATTTTGATATATTTGCTCCAATTAACATAGAACCCTAGTTTGCATCGGCTTTTTGGAATAATCTTTGGTAAGATTCAATTCCATCTAACTATCTTACTCAATTTTAGTAGATTACCCACTGAAGGGAGAAAAACACTAAATGTTAAAGAGAAATCCTAATTCCTCACTCTCTCTCTCTCTTTTCCCAAACTTGGTCTTCTTTGATCTTTATTGAGATCATAGAAAAAAAATGATATCATTATATATTGTGAGGTGGAGGGGCCTACCATCTTTAACCATGTGTAGGACCACTAGTTGTTGCCATAATAAACCCCTCCTTGTGTACACCAATTTAGTGTTGAACCCTTAACCTATAGCTAACAAACCAACCAAGTTTATTAGTCGATCCAACAAACAAGTGCACCTATATTGGGTTCACAACTATGATTTTCCTGGAGAGAAACAATCAAGGAAATCTTGTAGTAAGAATTCAAACGAAAGTTAGGATTACCCTTATTATTTTCATGCAAGTGATTCAACCCATTTGTAAATGATTTTCCATTTTAGACTTCAAGTATTTCAGGTTTGGGATTTGATTATTGTTAGTTGTAATTTTTGTTATTTTTTTTCTTTGTATTAGCTAATAAGACTTACTCTCCTCGGGCTCATTAGCATTCGTTTGGCTTATGTTATGTTGTGTCTCCGGTACATCATACCTTCTTCATCACCCACCAGATCTGACAGGTGGCGTATTGATCTAGGAATTGTAGGCGCTACTGTTTCTAAAAATACGTTTGTAACTGTTGGTATGTATGCCCTGAGAGACAATCATGGGATGATTGGTGGGATACATTAAGATTGATTTTATAAACCTCAAAGGCAAGCTTCCAATTCTTTTGGTTCAGTCATATGAGATAATGATAGAATAGATTGAATGTCTAGAGAATGACAGTACTCAATGACATATGCTTTCAGGTTAAGGACCTGAACGGTGAGATCATACGGATGTTAAGAGTTTGTACATTCTTATTATGTCCCTAGTCGGATGTCATTGTGGAAGGTAGATAGACAACAATGACACACAAGACTAGATTGTGGTGTTGGTTGATGATAGAATCTCATTAGTCATGATATGGAGATATCAAACCAAACACATAGGTACTTGTTAGAGAACAAGCATACCAGACAGACCCACCATGAGTTTGACACATGGAACCATGACATGGTAGTCACAATCAGTTCTCACAGTGATGGTGGTGAGTGTGATTCTTTGACCTGAAATCACTACACTCAACACATGTCGTTGGGTACACTTTGACTTCATCAAACGCAGTCCTGAAACATGGGTTGTTATAAAGGTGATGATTGGGTGGCTTTGACACATGGGGCTTTTGAGGGGTGAGTGATAGATATGGAATTTGTCCCTCCTGAGGGAGTTCGATATCCATGGCCACTTGATGAGTAGGATTGAGATAGGCATGCACGCATGTGTGAATCAGTATGTGATATTGATGTCATACATATCTCCTCCAATCTACTCAGAGATCAAGAAAGTGAATGAACATTGACGGGATGACTGTTCCATGCCTTGAGTTCGTTTGGGATATCAGTGACAAAGGAATTATACATTCACTGTAACACCATTCACAGATTGTAGGATTGAAAGTTGTTCTCCAACTTTCTATTTCACTTGGGTAGCACTAATGTGCGACTAGGCACCGCTCTTTGCTTGTGAAGTCATAAGTGTTATGGACTTTCACTGCCAACGTGAAATGGGCATGCAGGGTCACACACATAGGATTTAACTTGGAAGAGGAGTTTATCCACAAATGATGTTTAGATTGATTTCTATTTCACTTGGGTAGCACTGATGTGCGACTAGGCACCACTCTTTGCTTGTGAAGTCATAAGTGTTATGGACTTTCACTGCCAATGTGAAATGGGCATGCAGGGTCACACACATAGGATTTAATTTGGAAGAGGAGTTTATCCACAAATGATGTTTAGATTGATTACTAAAGGTGTTTAGTAGTTCAATTAAACACTCAATCAATTAATAGCTCAGTATCATAGTGTTCAAGGTGTTGGACCGATTGATTAGAGTATCGGATTGATTGAAACTACAATTGACTGATTTAAACAGTCTGCTACCCCAACCGATCGGCTCAGGTTGGTGAACCGGTCGGCTCAAGTTGTGAGTCGATCGGCTCATGTGTCAGTGAAATGATCGGCTCAATTGTTGAACCGGTCGATTCGAGTGACCAACTGAGATCGTTTGGAAAGTTAGAAGACTATTTTGCAAATACAATTTGTTTCACTTGTACAAATTCGATTTGGATAAGGATTAATATTTGATTAGTTGGAAACAAATATGAAAGTCAATTTGAGTTGGACCAGGACCACGAACTGATTGGGTCAGAAGTGAACCGATTAGCTCAGGTGTCCCAACCGATCGGTTCAGGTGTGAACCGATTGGCTCAGGTCCCCAACTGACTGTTTCATGCTTGAAACAATCGGTTTAGGTGGCGCAGTTGGTTGTTTTGTGGAAAATCTCGAACCCTTCTACTCCTGCTATAATCCCGCATTGCCCGGGGTAGAGAACCCTGTCCCATGACCCTCCTATATATATAGGGGTAGTGGGGGCTTATCAAGAACAATAACTCAGAACACCAATTGCTCTGCAAAGTTGTCATTCTCTCTAGTTGTGGTAACCAGGAGAGCCCGAGAAAGTGCTACCCGATAAGGGAGGCACAACAAGGGAAAGACAACTGCAAAAAGGCAACTGGTTGCAGGAGAGTGTGTCAATGACTAATACGCCGATAGGAGGGTGTGACTCCTTCCGATTCCTTGTGGAACAAGGAGATCAAAGTTCCAGGTGATCTGTGTGGACTACTTTAGAGGCGGAAGACTTCTGCTGCTCGGAGGAGAGTTGTCAATCCTGACAGTCCCGGTGAGACTAGGAGCTGCACAGACACCATCCAAGACAGGAGGTGAAGACCGTGCAAACTGTGAGGTAACGTCACCGAGCAAGCCTCGGGACAAGGTATGTCTCTACAAACCATCCTTCCTATTGTATAGACGTTGACGTGATTCCTTTATACTGGGTTCGGGAGAAGAAATTTTATTTTCCCCTGCCTTCTCTGTCTCCCTATAAAACCCAATAATGGTATCAAAGCCACGTCAACTGCTCTATACTTTAGGATTATTGATGTGATCGATTTTGGTTTGTCGCCTTTATTTATTACATACGATGTGAATAAAATTGGCTTTATCCATGTCCAATCCTAAATCCACAAATCCCAATATACATATATGATATGTAATATGAATGCACTCGATACGCGTCGCCCTTAAACAAGTTTTGTGGTGGATGTATAGCGTGGTTATGGCTAATAAACCCTATGTATGTGTGCTTGGTTAAATGTGGTTGCTTGCATCTCAGTCTACACACCGATTCCCTATCACATATTCCTGATGTAACTCGAGATTTCTTTCCAACCTTTGCTCCCCCCGAATGTAACTCGGGGTTTCTCAATACATATATAAAATAGGACAAATCTTTTATTTCCTGTTATGTCAAAGAGCGGAGGACTTTCTGACGACAACTAAAACAATCGATTCAAGGAGTGAACCGATCGGTTGGTGATCCAGACGACCAGTTTGAAGAGCGAGATGATCGGGTAGCGATGCACGATGACCAGGCGAACCGATCGGTTGGAGGAGCCAACTGATCGACTGGTGGCACCCAGACGACCGGCCAGGGCGAGTAGGTCATTCATGTGATGATTTGATCAACTCGGATAGCTATAGAAATTCATCATGGACAGGTTGCATGTGATGTAGACCTAGATGACCGTGATTCCTCTTGGCTCAAGGAATCACATTAGGATGGCCATAATCATCGCTTTTATCATTTCACATGTTTTTTGTGGGATATAGTATGTATATGATACATACTATATATTGTGGTGATTAGATATGTATATGTACCTATAAAACCAAATCCCTCATTAAATATTATAGTTTTAGATGCCTTCCAAATGTGACACATGTAAAAAGCTTGATCGGACAAGTGTAGGAACGCCCTAGCGTGGTGCACCGTCTATCTCGTGGAAGCGTGAAGGATGGATATGTGGGTCTGCCCTAGCAGGGTGCATATTCATCGTGTTAGCTTTGGGTCGGACTTAACAAGGTGACCTAGATAGGATCTAGCACCTTGAGGCATGGAGGTGATCATGTCAAGGAGTTGCATATGACATCTTTCAAGAGTTGCATATGATGCAATTAGCAAAAGTTGGCTACCTGGAAGATCTAAGTTTTGGGTGACAGCCCTAGCTGGTCCATGACTCAGAGGATTTCAGGATCTTGACCCACTAGAAGATTGTACACTGCAATCTTCTAAATTGATGGTGAGGGCTATCAATTTGAACAAAATAGTGGGAGCGATAATTAATAAATTCCTAATTATATCGTCAACCTTTTAAATCAATCAAATAAGTCAAAATTGAGTTTTGGACTGAATTGCATGTATTTCCTTTTGTAGTACAAATGACAACAAACAAAAATCACTTTTCATTGCGATCGGTCCTTGAAAAGGATAAGATGAATGGGACTAACTTCCACGACTGGTTTAGGATGTTGAGAATTGTTCTCACCCAAGAGCGAAAGCTCTATGTCCTGGATACTCTAGTTCTAGAGGAACCTGCTCCTACTGCACCAAAGGCAGAAAGGGATGCTTATAAGAAGCATTCTGATGATGTCATTGATGCAAAGTGCTTGATGTTGTACTCCATGAACCACGAGTTGCAGATACAACATGAGAACATGGGTGTCATTGAGATGATTCAGCATCTCAAGAACATGTATGAAGATCAAGCACAGCAAGAGAGATATGATGTCTCCAGGACGATGTTCTAGTGTGTCATGACAGAAGGAGATCCAGTTGGTCCTCACATTCTCAAAATGATTGGGTATGTAGAGAACCTGATGAGACTGGGATTTCCGCTGAGCCAAGAGTTGGCTACTGACGTGATACTGCAATCGTTGCCAGAATCCTACAGTCAGTTTGTGATGAACTACAACATGAACAACTTTGACAAGCCATTGATAGAGTTGTTGGGCATGTTGAGGACAGTCGAGGCACAGATGAAGAAGGGCAAACCTAAGTCTGTGATGATGATCAGCAACAAAAAAGGCAAGTCCAAGCACAAGGGCAAAGGCAAGGCTAAGAAAGGTTCTGATGCTAGCCAGCAGCCCAAGTCGTCTTCAACTCTCAAGGCCAAGGGAAGCATGACCAAGAGAGGCAATTGCCACCATTGTCAAAAGCTAGGACATTGGAAAAGGAATTGTCCACTCTATCTGGAAGAACTAAAGAAGAAGGAGGCGACAGACGTCTCCACCTGAAGGTGTCATGAAATAAACTTATAACACTTTTTGAGGTATACGATACCAAGATATAAAGTGTAAAGCACCCAATACATGGGGAAAGTGTAGTCGCCATAGATAGGAGTACTTTAGTTTATTTTCAGCCTTAAAGGCATGTAATAGAGTTATGAACTGCTATTTCATATTTGCCAATGGATAGAAACAACTTAATTTTTGCATATTGTATGACAATGATGGCAATTAATAAATTTGATGTTTTAATCTTTGTGGCAATGCCTTATTTATCTTGTGATACTTGGTATGCATAAGATAAAATGATACCTAAAAGTTATTGATAACTCAAACAATCAATTTAGCATAAATCATGAGAAATTCATTTCTAATTTCCATATGATGGATAAATTTAGACTCTTTTGGTTAGAGAACCAGTAAGAGACATGATCAATCTTCACTACTCATAGTGGGAGATTGATTATCCTATTAGGTATAATACATGTGATGTATTTACATACCTATTGGACTTAATGCTAGTACTTCAAATGATGTTTAGAGAAATACCAATATGAATATCTTGAAGTGTTCAAGAATATCATAGATGAAGTATGAATTTAGTTAAGTGTTAATTCTTGATGAGAGCAATGAATAAAATACTTGAACCAAATGTTTGAGATCCTTATGAGTGATTATGATAGTGTATCATAATGAACTCATGATTAAGGCATGGTGATGTCTAAATCAAGAAGGAGTCATACTCTAAGGAGTTAGAGGATGATTATTGTAAGGGCCCTGACCTTCCTTTAGGGTTTACCCTGTTTGTTTTGCTTAACCTTGATGCTTTGGTGCTTGCTAATCACCTTTAGTGGTGATTAGGGTTTGGTTGTGCTTTGTTGAGAGTTGGAGGTGCTACTTGCAAATAACCCAAGTATAGGGTTTTGTGGGCAAGTGTGCCACCTTGAGAGGTGTTCCTCTCTCTTTCTTCTTCATCTAGTATAGAGAGGAAGGCTTGGGCTCGTTGCTTGAGTTATTTTGGGCTTGGTTGAGCTTGTTGGGCCTTTGGGTGCCTTGCTTTGGTTGAGTTGAGCCTTGTATCGGCCAAAGGAGGAGTGTATCGGCCAAGGGGGAGAGTGTGTCGCCCATGGGGGTGAGGTGTGTCTCCCATGGTGCGGGTTGTTGTGTCGCCCATGATCTTTGACCTAGCTTTGACCTCGTTTGTGTCACCACTAGTGGACACTTGGTGCTTGATGCTTGCATGTAGCAATGACCTTGGACATGTGTTTAGGGCTTGCTAGAGTGGTGGCTCGTGCACTAGGACAAGTGTCCCTAAGTGGACGACACCTTGCTTGGCTTTACCTTGTTTTCTCCTCCCTTTCTTTCTATATATGTGTTTCCCCTTCCTTGCAAAGGATCCCTTTTAGCTCTTTAGTCTCCCTCTCCTTGGTGTGCACGACATAACCCTCTCTTTGCTTGTTGGTGGCCGATATCCCCTTGAAGGAGCAAGCCTGGTGGCCGATATCCCTTGGAGTCTCCTTCTTCTTTGCTTGGTGCTGCTTGGAGCTAGGAGCTTGGAGCTTGCTTAAGGTGGGTTGCATAACTTCTAACCCTACTACACTATCTCTTTTTCTAGGATCTCATTTATATGTTGTTAGTTTTACATCTTGCTTAAGTAACCATGTTGGCCGATCCTCTTTGTGGTTTAGGGTTTCTTGGTGAGCTTATGTTCTTGACCCTCTAGGGTTTTGGGTACCTTGGTGCTTGAGGAAGAAGATGACCTTGTGTGTTGTACCTTGGACGATATGGGTTTGGGGAGGTGCTGCCTGACAGCCCTCTAGACCTAGCCTTGCACGATACAAGTAAGTGTTGGGCGATAGGCTATTGTGTCAGACGTTATACCCTGACCTGTGACAGGCGTCACAGCCTTTTCTGTGCCTTGTGACGACCGTTAGGCCTGGATCAGTTAGTTGCACGATAAGATGGATGGGTTACCTCCCTTGGCGTTATCCTTTTGTGGATGACCTAGACGATAGCCCCTATGACGGGCGTTGTTGTGCGGTGTATGAAGGGCGTCACACTGGGTTGGCTGATATCCTGATTTGTGACAGGCATTGCCCGATAGTGCTTGTGCCCGACACACCTTTAGTGCAAGACACCCCTCTGACACAGCGTTGTTGCTTGCTTATGTATCGGCCGTTGTGTGTTAAGCCTTGGGTAAGGGCATGTGGCCCGGTACAACTTTGTAGTGAGGGATCTTGGTACCTCTAGTGAGGGCTCCTAGCGCACATAGTGAGGGTTTCATGGTTCATGGAAAATGGACTGTTATATATATATGTCCTTGCTTAAAATGATGGTAGCTCCTTGCTTATATAAGGGAGATGATAATGGTGAAGGTAATAATAATGATAACGTTAGCCCTTTGTATCTAACATGACTATATGCATGAAGTGATCACCTTGGTTATCTGCTTTATACCGAGATGAAGATAAGCACATAAATAGTTGTTTAATGATGTGTCTTATGCACATGATCATCAGTTGATGTATGATTGATAAGTGTAGAATCTTGAATATCATCTCATGATGGTAAGCATAGTCCTTATGTTGAAATTATGTTTATTGAGTACACTAACCATGCAGGTGATGATTAGCCATGAAAAGGCTATGAGAAGTATGTGATGAGTAACATTACTTTGATAGTACTCTTGTTAAATGAGATTGCATAAATGATGTGTTTGTCCCATGATGGTGTTGTAAGCCTTGAGAGGCAGTAGCAATATATGATGAGGGATTGAGATCCCATGGTATGTGATGATCCTTGAGATGGATCTGGATGATTGGCAAGAGGCCAAGTGATAACATGTGATGTTGGATCCTTGAGATGGGTCAGGTTGATGTGACTAAGATAAAAGCATAATGTTGAGCTTATGTTGTTTATTTCCTGTTATAGTTGCATGTTATACAACTTGGTTGAATCTTGCAATCCATATAAAAGACACTAATTAATCATAGTGGAATATATCATGTAGTTTGCTCTGGCCATAGATCCATCATCGTCAGGAGCTGGTGATGGTGAAATGGGTTCTCCTGCGGGTTAACCCAGAGCACATATTTTTGAATATGCGAGGTTTCTCCTAGCCTCAAATAGAGAGGAAAACGAGTGCAGCTGCGGTTGCAGACTCAGATATGTGATGAGCATGGTGAACAGGCCCATGGCTCCAGATATGTGATATGAAGAGCATGAATGCGTTCATGGCTCAGAGCACGGTAATTAGGCACGTGGCTCAGATATACTAGCGCTGTGACTTGTACCGAGGTAGGCTAGAGGAAGGGTAGCCTGAGGAGTTGACCCTGTGGCTGAGGCCACTTGAGCATGAGACTGCGGTCCTGCTTTGGTTCTCGTGCACTGACCACGAGGGGGAAGGTTGTGGAGTCCGGCTCTTCCATTAACCTTGTATGGCACCGGCTATGGGCTTCGCAACCGAAGGTTGGATTTGAACGGTACGGTTCATTTCCTCAGGGCATAATAAAAATATGTAATTCAGCCGTATAGAAATTACTAAGGCAAAACACGGAACATTGGTTGAGGCCTTGCTTGTGTAGTTAATCTTGTTATATCTTGCAGTTACTCATATGTTCCTTATGTTACATAGCAATATATCTTATCTTGTTAATCATGTTCCATAATGAAATATTGGTTATATGCCTTTTGTACAGCTGGTAAGCCTGTCGGTAAGAATAGCCTTGCCTTACATAAACTGCTCTTGTTATACCTCTTATCAGTTATCTGATGTTATAGCTTTATCTTTCTGAGGTTCTGTAGTTGCGGCGGGGAGTTATGTTTCTCGTTGGGACAATGTTCGATTGTCTCACTCCGCGGGTTTTCAGGTGTTCAAGCTAGACGAGGTGGTGGTCGCGGAGTTGCGGCTGAGCAGTAAGAAGAGCAATAGAAGGCAAGAGATGGGCATGCTGCTGTTTTGGTGTTTCGTAGTAGAGTCTAGAGTCATCCCTGTACTCTCAGGTCCTTGGAGGTGTTTTTGATGTTGTTTCACGATGATAGCTGCTGATGTTTTGTGTATCCTGCTGTTGGCCAGATATGGGCCTTTATGTATATATGAACAGGTGATGAACTCATGGGATGGTTGGACATCTGTTCCTCTAAGCTGTGGACACGTATCAGGTCTTGTATATGTTTATATAACATGTTTCCTTGCAGGATGAGGACTGGAATGTAATAGTTTCACAGTTTATCCATTTTCTGCAATTGGTTTTAATTAACCTGTGTTTTTGGTAATCTGTGGTTATGGTGATTTCCGCACGTTTTCGCTTAACACCTCACTGTCTGTGTGATAGTGGGATGTGTTGCCACAATTATCAAATAACTAAGTTCTTCTTAAATAAAGAATACCCTACACTGATAAAGGACATTAAGAATCACAAAGAGTTGTGAGTTCTTATATCCTTGACAGATACACCTCGATTATCTATGTGATAAGTTGGTCATGTGATGAGTCAACTGTAACATCCCTGACCTGGGTTATACTTTAACCCTAGGTGTTTTGATTAAGAAAGGTGATTAAATGCTTAATCCCATCTTTTGAAAAGTAATTAGGACTCAAGAGGAACCTATGTTGCAATTCTAGTCCTTTTTTAACATTGTTGAAGCAATGTTTGCTTGTTTTGGACTAAAATGCAAATTACCCAAGTTGAGGGGTTTAAGTGCAAATTATGCATGATAACATGTTCCTCGTGTGTTGAAGCATCATGAGAGTGAAAATGATGCTGAGGTATGTCTTATAGAAGCCTAAATACCAAGAAAGAGCTGATAAAGCAATGTATGTGCATTAAAACCTAGTTTTGGTGTAATGTACAATTTACCCAAAACCTAGGGTTCAATATGCAAATTACCACTTCAGTAAGGTTCCTAATGTTTCTTGGCATCATGTAGAGCAAAGAAAATGAGAGGGGCGCCTCATTTGAATTAAGTTGAAGGAGAGAGAATCTTGATATTAAAATAATCAAGATTTAAGCATAATTGGAACTTTATTTCAATTTAATGTAAAAATAAATAAAATAATTGAAGGGCCTTCAACCAAAATTAATTTGGTGGAATTCAGATGCATGAGTGACCGTCCTTGAGCTTGCAAGGATCGAAAATATCTTAAGGAGGTGAAATTCCACTCACCTTATTATAAGGAAAAGAATTCCCACTCAAAAAGATATATTAGTATTATAATGGATTGAGGTGCTTAATTTCTTTTCCCTTAATCCATGGATAATGGAAGGGAGTTCGGTGGCTTTGATTTTCCTTTGTAAACAAGCAAACCAAGGAGGAAGAGGTGGTACTATTTTTGGAATTAATTGATTTTTATAAAGACATTTTTTCTTTCATCAATTTTCTTATAAAATAGCCTTTTCCAACCCACCCAAGGGAATTTTTCGGATTTCCTTTCTTCCCCTTGCTTTCAAAACCGACCAAGAAGGCTAAGAACAGCAGGGATCACGTCCTAAACCTGTTGGTAAGCCTTTGATCTTCGTTCTTCATGATTTCATGGTGAAAATCATAAAACAATACATGATTCCTTCATTTCTTCACTCCATCTTCAACCCTAGCCGATCCTTTTACTCCAAAATCTTGAGAAACGACCTTGGGAGGTTGCTAGAGATTCAACCAACATTGGAGCCGTGAATCTTGGAGCTTGGGATCAGATTTGAAGGTGGGTTTTATAACTTGAACCCTTCTACATTGTTATTCAACTATCAATCTTGCAATTTCGTTGATTCCTTCATCTTTTTTATTAATTGCTTGTTGTAATTGGTAAATCCATGAAATCAGATGCATTATAAGTTTCAGGGACGAAATTAGATGATTATGACATCATATTGTACACTTTTCCCAAATAAATCTTGTTCCAAAAGGTTTCAACATGTTTGCCCATTCGGTTTCACCAAACCGTTTGAGAGCAAACGGTTTGAGACCATTTGAGAGAAAACGGTTTCAAAACCATTTGAAAGAGTTGACCAAGGGTTGACCGTTTTAGAATACTGTTCCTAATTATGTTGGTTGATAACCCACCAAATTTTATGGATTAATTCCAAAGGAATCATGAGTTGAAGGCTAATCAATTAGGCAAATCTAATTGGATTAAGTGCTGATTTTCAACTTGATTAATTTGACTTTTTGGGAAAACGGTTTCAAAACCATTTGAAAGAGTTGACCAAGGGTTTACCGTTTGATAATCCTGTTCCTAATTATGTTGTTTGATGACCCACCAAATTTGGTTAATTAATTCCAAATGAATCATGAGTTGAAGGCCAATCAATTGGGCAAACCCTAATTGAAATTAGTGCTGAAATTCCAATGAGTTGATTTGAGATTTTGGGTTGATTAGCCCAAACGGTCTCAAGACAGTTTGGGGATCACCCAAACGGTTTCAAGACCGTTTGGGGATCACCCAAGACCGTTTGGAGGTCTAGGGTTAAGTATGATTGCCTATTTGAAGGTCAAAATCTACCAAGTTACAAAGCAATCAATTGCTGATTTGTTGATCGACTCAATAGACCAAACCTTGATGAAATTTCACTAGAATCCAGGGGTTGGATGAGCCAAACGGTCTCAAGACCGTTTGGAGCTCATCCAAATGGTCTCAAGACCGTTTGGTGGTCACCCAAGACCGTTTGGAGGTCTAGGGGTGAGTATGGTTAAGCAATTGATGATCCAATGATACTAAGTTGAAGTGTAATCAATTGCTGATTTGGTGATCAATCCAATGATCCAAACCTTAATTGGTTGACTTGGATTTTGATGATATGATGGGAAAACGGTCTCAAGACCGTTTGGAGGTCATCCAAACGACCTCAAGACCGTTTGGGGTCAGGTCATGTTCAATTTGGATGATGGTTCAAAAGTTTCAAAGTAACTAATCTTGCATTGATTAGTGTTGAAGGATCATTGATTCCAAACCGTAATTCAATTGATTCAAACCCTATTTGATGACTAATTGACGGTCAATTGAGGGATAAATCAGTTGTAGGTTGACCTATTTAACTCAATTGAATTATGAGGATAGGTCCAATTGATGATTGGTTCCATGAATTCATTGATTGAAGGGATTAACATTGGAAACCCTAATCCAATTTGATTGGTTGAGATCATATTTGGTCCATGCGGTTTTGAGGAGGTTTGGACCAAATGGTCTCAAGACCATTTGAGTCCAAATGGTCTCAAGACCGTTTGGGACCAAATGGTCTCAAGACCATTTGGGACCAAATGATCCCAAACCGGTTGAGCCCATGCGGTTTCAAAAAGGTGCTTTAGCAAATGGCTTCAAACCGTTTAAACTTTGAAAGACCAAGACTGTTTGGGGCTTAAGGAGTCAAAGTTGAATGAGGACTCAATTGGTTAATCCTTTTGGATACCTAATATAATTGAGGACTCAATTGGCTAATTCACTTGGACACATATTGTAATTGAAGATCCAATTGGTCAATTCATTTGGATACCTTATGTGATGGAGGTCCAATATGATTGAATCTCTTAAGAATTAAGATGATGAATGATCCATTGATCCAATGATGATTAGTAATGATAATCAATGAAGGTACAAAGGTTTGAACCCTAATATTACCTAAGTGAATAGTGCCAATTAAGGGATGAACTCTAATTGCTTATAGGATCAATGACTTGGTACACTATGTTAATCATAGTTGTATGTACTTGATTGAAGGAATGATATGACCTTATCAAGTTGTGAAGTTGATGTAGCATGAATTCATATATGAATATGATTCATGTGGTGATTAAGGGTATGATCCTTAAGTAAATAGATCATGAAACCCTAATCATGAACATAAACCCTAATTGATGGGGCTATTGAGTTCTAACCCTAATTGAGGGCAATTCTAAATGTAACCCTAATCCAGGGTGAGGATGTGACCCTAATTCAGGGTAGTGACGTGTGAAACTTCAATTTAGGGTAATGAGATACAAAACCCTAATTGGGATGAATAGTGAATCTCTAATTATGGATAATTGAATGAAATCCTAATGGAGATGAATAGTAAACCCAAATTGTGGGAAACTATGGTGGAAACCCTAGTTGAGGGTGATTCCATGTGAAACCCTAGTTGAGGGTGATTCCATGAGAAACCCTGATTAAGAATTAACATCACATGATATTCTAATATTATGTTATGATGAGAGGCCCTAAGAAGGGTGAAGGTATATGAGAAATGAGGAACCCTAACCCTGATTTGGGTAAAGGGAATGATAAGCCTTGTTTATAGTAAACCCTAATTCCTGATAAAGGAATAATGGTGTTACTGTTGTGTCACATGATGTGATGAATAACTTGTATGTCTGTTATCATGCCTAATAACCATGCAGGTATGATGAGATGATGAATATAGCCAGGTTTGAGCAGTGACATTTATATAATAAATGTTGATTGGCCTTTTGTGCCTTGATGTTGTTGTTGCTTGATAAAAGTAACAATGTACATGGATTCTATGAGTCATATGAGTAAGTTGTTGTCTAGAAAGAGATGATAAGATATTTATGTGGCCTTGTGAGCCATGTGTGATGCTTGTGTAACAAGTATCATGAATGCTGTGGTCAGATGACTTGAAGGTGTTAGTTACCTAATAAATGGTAATGATGCTCAATGATGAGTTAAGGGTTTGAATACCCAGAACCATATGTTTATGGTGATAAGAATGTGAAGGGATGAGAATTCCCAGTTTGAAATGAGGGACTGAGTTCCCAAAGTCTTTGAAAGACTGATAAGTATCTGATGAAAGTAGTACATGTTTCTTTATAGCATTGTTGTAATAAGTCTTGTTTGAGAACTTGGCTGATGCTAAAAGAATATGAGAATGTACTTAAGTAATCAAGTGAAATCTATTCATGTAGAGCCCTGACCATAAATCCATCATCGTCAGGAATAGGTGATGGTGAAACGGGTGCTCCGCGGTAAAACCCGAAATGCATATTTTGAATATGTGGGGGTAAATGGGCGAAAAATATCCTTACGTTCGGTGAAGAGATTGAGGGAAGGTAAACAACAAACCTCTCAATCCTTCATGTGTCAGGATGGATGTATCACTGATCTCCCGATGATTGGGATAGATGTTGTACACATCTCCCCATAATACTTATGTCAGGTCGATGGAGATAAACATTAAATCTCTCGATGGCCGATGAGAGTGCAGTTGACGCTGTAACTCTATAGTGAAGTTCCAATATACCCTGGAAAGCTATTTTGAGCAGTCGACACAGTCCTGCTTGTTGTCCCACACTGACTGGGATGTGAGAGGTCATGGGAATCCATCTCTTCCATAGACCTATGTATGGTACCGATTTCGACTTCGCAGTGGTCGGTTGGAGTATGAGCGGTATACCTCATCTCCTCAGGGCATAAGTGTGTTTGTAAAATGAAATCAACCGTATACCATGTTTGCTTAAGGATTGAATATGTAAATTCATTGGTTGATGTTACATTTCTATTTATATCTGTAGTTCATTGATGTTGTTCATATCTGTTGTATTCATTACAAGTAGATGGATGAACTATGAGTCTACCATGAGTAGATGCAATGTTATCCTTGAAAAAGGAGATTACTTCACTTTGTTCATACAAGTGACTTACCTGCTATTGATTAAATATATAAATCCTTCTGCTCAGTTTATTTTAATAAGCTGCTATAACAATGTTTTGGCGGAGAGTTATATCTCCCGCTGGGGCAATTTACAATTGTCTCACCCCCATGCGATCCAACATTTTTAGGTGGACGAGCACAGAGGAAAGTGAGAACATCTTGTAGGGAAAGGACACAGCAATAACATCAGGGACAGCAGTGAGATCTCAGGTGGAGATACTGCCTGTCAAGTTATGTAGTTAGAAGTCCTATGTGTCGTACTCTCAGGTCCTCATAGTTTTCAGTCAGTGTTTTTGGATATATCAATCTGAGGTTTTGGCTTGATGCCTCGAGATTTGTATATTGTCTGTATATAATGTTTATAAGGCAGTGATGATGTAGTCTCTAAAAAGAGATGGTACAGGTTATGTATGTTTGAACCAGAATGTAAATGTATACAATGGTTCTTGATGGAAAAGATTTCCTATGTGTGGATCTCTTTGCAAAAAGTTTTAATTTTTAGTGATTTTCAGTAATCTGCTGCAAGTAATTCGCTTCCGCTTAAGTTAATCTTATTTTCGCGAGACAGACGCCACAATTTAGTGGTATCATAGCTCTAGGTTCGCTGAGTCTACAGAGACATAGGAATAAGGTAGTAGAGTCTATTATGGTGTTATCCAGTGTATCTGATAGTGTCTTCTGCTCATGAGAGATAAGAAGAACTTAAAGATGACTGGGTCACATGAGGAGGTTGCTGCTGAAAGCAGCAATGTTGCACCAAGAAGGGGTGCATGGGAACAGGCAAGAGAGAGACAGTTGCCTGAGAATCCCCTATCTGATCCATCTATGATAAGAAAATCCTTCATTAAGTATTACTAGCCCCAATGATGATGTTCTAGATATCAACAGGATTTGTAATTAGCATCAGCAGGTTGAAGCAAAAGGAAATGATGAATTTCTGGACTTAAATTGAGTTTGTGCTCAACCTTAGCCTGTTGAATCAACCTTTGAGGCAGAGTTAGCCTGAGGTAGTGAATAATTCATGAATTATGACAAGTTAGATAAGATAATGTCATTCAAATATGTCATCTTATGAATTCCTGGATTAACTAAGAAAGGAATTGATTGGACTTTCCTTGATTAGTCCTATGAGGACTTATGTTTTGCATAGTAAAACATTACAAATATTTTATGTTGTTCTTACCTCTATAAGAAAAGATGAGGTATAGAAGAAATGCCTGGATAAAATTCAGGGATGTTAAGTCTTATGCTTATGATAATATGAAAAGAAGAAATATGATAGCATACAAAGTGCATACCACTTAATCTCAGTATTTATATACCCTGGCCAGGTATACAACTATTGATGATAAAATGGGTATGGAAACTCTTAGATTGTTGTCTTTTTTATTGCTCTGATCAAGTAGTCATTCTGAGACAATCTAATGAGTATCATGAAATCATGAATATGGAATAAATAAATGTGTCATATCCTATGCATAAGAAGGAGAAGTCTGAGATAATCTCAGATGAGCATGTTGTATGAGGAACTAAAAGTGTACTCCTCAAAAGATAAGAACAAGAATAAGGGAGATGAACCCTATTCAATAATGATGCAAGCATAATAAAGATCTTTTCCATAATGAGGAAATGGGAAATGTGATGAGATCATGAGATGATCATAAACATGCTAGATAATAATAAAGAAAGGGATAATGACATGCAATCATCCTTACCAATTCCTATGCTGAAGGCTAAGAACTAGAGGATTAGATGAGGAGGAAATATCCTACTCTTTTCTCTTAATGTTTTGTTGATGGTTTTGGGGACGAAATCATTGTAAGGGTTGGATAACTTGTAACATCCCTGACCTGGGTTATACTTTAACCCTAGGTGTTTTGATTAAGAAAGGTGATTAAATGCTTAATCCCATCTTGTGAAAAGTAATTAGGCCTCAAGAGGAACCTATGTTGCAATTCTAGTCCTTTTTGAACATTGTTGAAGCAATGTTTGCTTGTTTTGGACTAAAATGCAAATTACCCAAGTTGAGGGGTTTAAGTGCAAATTATGCATGATAACATGTTCCTCATGTGTTGAAGCATCATGAGAGTGAAAATGATGCTGAGTTATGGCTTATGGAAGCCTAAATAGCAAGAAAGAGCTGATAAAGCAATGTATGTGCATTAAAACCTAGTTTTGTGTAATGTGCAATTTACCCAAAACCTAGGGTTCAATATGCAAATTACCACTTCAATAAGGTCCCTAATGTTTCTTGGCATCATGTAGAGCAAATAAAATGAGAGGGTTGCCTCATTTGAATTAAGTTGAAGGAGAGAGAATCTGATATTAAAATAATCAAGATTTAAGCATAATTGGAACTTTATTTCAATTTAATGTAAAAATAAATAAAATAATTGAAGGGCCTTCAACCAAAATTAATTTGGTGGAATTCAGATGCATTAGTGACCGTCCTTGATCTTGCAAGGATCAAAAATATCTTAAGGAGGTGAAATTCCACTCACCTTATTATAAGGAAAAGAATTCCCACTCAAAAAGATATATTAGTATTATAATGGATTGAGGTGCTTAATTTCTTTTCCCTTAATCCATGGATAATGGAAGGGAGTTCGGTGGCTTTTAGTTTCCTTTGTACACTAGCAAACCAAGGAGGAAGAGGTGGTACTATTTTTGGAATTAATTGATTTTTATAAAGACATTTTCTCTTTCATCAATTTTCTTATAAAATAGCCTTTTCCAACCCACCCAAGGGACTTTTTCGGATTTCTTTTCCTCCCCTTGCTTTCAAAACCGACCAAGAAGGCTAATAACAGCAGGGATCACGTCCTAAACCTGTTGTTAAGACTTTGATCTTCGTTCTTCATGATTTCATGGTGAAAATCATAAAACAATACATGATTCCTTCATTTCTTCACTCCATTTTCAACCCTAGCTGATCCTTTTACTCCAAAAGCTTGAGAAACGATCTTGGGAGGTTGATAGATCTTCAACCACCATTTTATCCGTGAATCTTGGAGCTTGGGATCAGATTTGAAGGCGGGTTTTATAACTTGAACCCTTCTACATTGTTATTCAACTATCAATCTTGCAATTTCGTTGATTCCTTCATCTTTTTTATTAATTGCTTGTTGTAATTGGTAAATCCATGAAATAAGATGCATTAGGAGTTGCAGGGACGAAGGTAGATGATGATGACATCATATTGTACACTTTTCCCAAATAAATCTTGTTCCAAACGGTTTCAACATGTTTTCCCATTCGGTTTCACCAAACCGTTTGAGAGCAAACGGTTTGAGACCGTTTGGGAGAAAATGGTTTCAAAACCATTTGAAAGAGTTGATCAAGGGTTGAAAGTTTTAGAATCTTGTTCCTAATTATGTTGCTTGATAACCCACAAAATTTGATGGATTAATTCCAAAGGAATCATGAGTTGAAGGCTAATCAATTAGGCAAACCTAATTGGATTAAGTGCTGATTTTCAACTTGATTAATTTGACTTTTTGGGAAAACGGTTTCAAAACCGTTTGAAAGAGTTGACCAAGGGTTGACCGTTTTCTAATCCTGTTCATAATTATGTTGGTTGATGACCCACCAAATTTGGTTAATTAATTCCGAAGGAATCATGAGTTGAAGACCAATCAATTGGGCAAACCCTAATTGAAATTAGTGCTGAAATTCCAATGAGTTGATTTGAGATTTTTGGATGATTAGACCAAACGGTCTCAAGACCATTTGGGGATCACCCAATACCGTTTGTAGGTCAAGGGTTAAGTATGGTTGCCTATTTGAAGGTCCAAAGTTACCAAGTTACAAAGCAATCAATTGCTGATTTGTTGATCGACTCAATAGACCAAACCTTGATGAAATTTCACTAGAATCCAAGGGTTGGATGAGCCAAACGGTCTCAAGACTGTTTGGAGCTCATCCAAACGGTCTCAAGACCGTTTGGAGGTCTAGGGGTGAGTATGGTTAAGCAATTGATGATCCAATGATACTAAGTTGAAGTGTAATCAATTGCTGATTTGGTGATCAATCCAATGATCCAAACCTTAATTGGTTGACTTGGATTTTGATGATATGATGGGAAAACGGTCTCAAGACCATTTGGAGGTCATCCAAACGACCTCAAGACCGTTTGGGGTCAGATCATGTTCAATTTGGATGATGGTTCAAAGGTTTCAAAGTAACTAATCTTGCATTGATTAGTGTTGAAGGATCATTGATTCCAAACCGTAATTCAATTGATTCAAACCCTAGTTGATGACTAATTGAGGGTAAATTGAGGGCAAAATCAGTTGTAGGTTGACCTATTTAACTCAATTGAAGTATGAGGATAGGTCCAATTGATGATTGGTTCCATGAATTCATTGATTGAAGGGATCAACATTGGAAACCCTAATCCAATTTGATTGGTTGAGACCATATTTGGTCCATTCGGTTTTGAGGAGGTTTGGACAAAACGGCCTCAAGACCATTTGGGACCAAACGATCCCAAAAAGGTTGATCCCATGCGGTTTCAAAAAGGTTCTTTAGCAAACGGCTTCAAACTATTTGAACTTTGAAAGACCAAGACCGTTTGGGGCTTAAGTAGTCAAAGTTGAATGAGGACTCAATTGGTTAATCCTTTTGGATACCTAATATAATTGAGGACTCAATTGGCTAATTCACTTGGACACATATTGTAATTGAAGATCCAATTGGTCAATTCATTTGGATACCTTATGTGATGGAGGTCCAATATGATTGAATCTCTTAAGAATTAAGATGATGAATGATCCATTGATCCAATGATGATTAGTAATGATAATCAATGAAGGTACCAAGGTTGAAACCCTAATAGTACCTAAGTGAATAGTGCCAATTAAGGGATGAACTCTAATTGCTTACAGGATCAATGACTTGGTACACTATGTTAATCATAGTTGTATGTACTTGATTGAAGGAATGATATGACCTTATCAAGTTGTGAAGTTGATGTAGCATGAATTCATATATGAATATGATTCATGTGGTGATTAAGGGTATGATCCTTAAGTAAAGAGATCATGAAACCCTAATCATGAACATAAACCCTAATTGATGGGGCTATTGAGTTCTAACCCTAATTGAGGGCAATTCTAAATGTAACCCTAATCCAGGGTGAGGATGTGACCCTAATTCAGGGTAGTGATGTGTGAAACTTCAATTTAGGGTAATGATATACAAAACCCTAATTGGGATGAATAGTAAATCTCTAATTATGGATAATTGAATGAAATCCTAATGGAGATGAATAGTAAACCCAAATTGTGGGAAACTATGGTGGAAACCCTAGTTGAGGGTGATTCCATGTGAAACCCTAGTTGAGGGTGATTCCATGAGAAACCCTGATTAAGAATTAACATCACATGATATTCTAATATTATGTTATGATGAGAGGCCCTAAGAAGGGTGAAGGTATATGAGAAATGAGGAACCCTAACCCTGATTTGGGTAAAGGGAATGATAAGCCTTGTTGATAGTAAACCCTAATTCCTGATAAAGGAATAATGGTGTTACTGTTGTGTCACATGATGTGATGAATAACTTGTATGTCTGTTATCATGCCTAATAACCATGCAGGTATGATGAGATGATGAATATAGCCAGGTTTGAGCAGTGACATTTATATAATAAATGTTGATTGGCCTTTTGTGCCTTGATGTTGTTGTTGCTTGATAAAAGTAACAATGTACATGGATTCTATGAGTCATATGAGTAAGTTGTTGTCTAGAAAGAGATGATAAGATATTTTGTGGCCTTGTGAGCCATGTGTGATGCTTGTGTAACAAGTATCATGAATGCCTTGGTCAGATGACTTGAAGGTGTTAGTTACCTAATAAATGGTAATGATGCTCAATGATGAGTTAAGGGTTTGAATACCCAGAACCATATGATTATGGTGATAAGAATGTGAACGGATGAGAATTCCCAGTTTGAAATGAGGGACTGAGTTCCCAAAGTCTTTGAAAGACTGATAAGTATCTTATGAAAGTAGTACATGTTTTTTTAAAGCATTGTTGTAATAAGTCTTGTTTGAGAACATGGTTGATGCTAAACGAATATGAGAATGTACTTAAGTAATTAAGTGAAATCTATTCATGTAGAGCCCTGACCCTAAATCCATCATCGTCAGGAATAGGTGATGGTGAAACGGGTGCACCGCGGTAAAACCCGGAACGCATATTTTGAATATGTGGGGGTAAATGGGCGAAAAATATCCTTACGTCCGATGAAGAGATTGAGGGAAGGTAAACAACAAACCTCTTAATCCTTCATGTGTCGGGATGGATGTATCACTGATCTCCTGATGATTGGGATATATGTTGTACACATCTCCCCATAATACTTATGTCGGGTTGATGGAGATAAATATTAAATCTCTCGATGGCCGATGAGAGTGCAGTTGACGCTGTAACTCTATAGCAAAGTTCCAGTATACCCTGGAAAGCTATTTTGAGCAGTCGACACAGTCCTGGTTGTTGTCCCACACTGACTGGGATGTGAGAGGTCATGGGAATCCGGCTCTTCCATAGGCCTATGTATGGTACCGATTTTGACTTCACAGTGGTCAGTTGGAGTATGAGCGGTATACCTCATCTCCTCAGGGCATAAGTGTGTTTGTAAAATGAAATCAGCCGTATAGTATGTTTGCTTAAGGATTGAATATGGAAATTCATTGGTTGATGTTACATTTCTGTTTGTATCTGTAGTTCATTGATGTTTTTCATATCTGTTGTATTCATTACAAGTAGATGGATGAACTATGAGTCTACCATGAGTAGATCCAATGTTATCCTTGAAAAAGGAGATTACTTCACTTTGTTCATACAAGTGACTTACCTGCTGTTGATTAAATATATAAATCCTTCTGTTCAATTTATTTTAATAAGTTTCTATAACAATGTTTTGGCAGAGAGTTATATCTCCCGCTGGGGCAATTTACAATTGTCTCACCCCCATGGGATCCAACATTTTTAGGTGGACGAGCACGGAGGAAAGTGAGAACATCTTGCAGGGAAAGGACAGCAGCAATAACATCAGGGACAGCAGTGAGATCCTAGGTGGATATACTGCCTGTCAAGTTATGTAGTTAGAAGCCCTATGTGTCGTCTCTGTACTCTCAGGTCCGCAGAGTTTTCAGTCAGTGTTTTTGGATATATCAATCTGAGGTTTTGGCTTGATGCCTCGAGATTTGTATATTGTCTGTATATAATGTTTATAAGGCAGTGATGATGTAGTCTCTAAAAAGAGATGGTACATGTTATGTAAGTTTGAACCAGAATGTAAATGTATACAATGGTTCTTGATGGAAAACATTTCCTATGTGTGGATCTCTTTGCAAAAAGTATTAATTTTCAGTGATTTTCAGTAATCTACTGCAAGTAATTCGCTTCCGCTTAAGTTAATCTTATTTTCACGAGACAGACGCCACAATTTAGTGGTATCAGAGCTCTAGGTTCACTGAGTTTATAGAGACATAGGACTAAGGTAGTAGAGTCTATTCTGGTGTCATCCAGTGTATCTAATAGTTTCTTCTACTCATGAGAGAGAAGAAGAACTTAAAGATGACTGGGTCACATGAGGAGGTTGCTGCTGAAAGCAGCAATGTTGCACCAAGAAGGGGTGCATGGGAATAGGCAAGAGAGAGACAGTTGCCTGAGAATCCCCTATCTGATCCATCTATCATAAGAAAATCCTTCTTTAAGTATTACTATTGGAGAATTTAGGGCAACAGTAATATATATAGTGGATCAAGTATTGGCAGTGTAACTTAGATTACTAGCCCCAACGATGATGTTCTAGATATCAACAGGATTTGTAATTAGCATCAGCAGGTTGAAGCAAAAGGAAATGATGAATTTCTGGACTTAAATTGAGTTTGTGCTCAACCTTAGCCTGTTGAATCAACCTTTGAGGCAGAGTTAGCCTGAGGTAGTGAATAATTCATGAATTATGACAAGTTAGATAAGATAATGCCATTCAAATATGTCATCTTATGAATTCCTGGATTAACTAAGAAAGGAATTGATGGACTTTCCTTGATTAGTCCTATGAGGACTTATGTTTTGCATAGTAAAACATTACAAATATTTTATGTTGTTCTTACCTCTATAAGAAAAGATGAGGAATAGAAGAAATGCCTGGATAAAATTCAGGGATGTTAAGTCTTATGCTTATGATAATATGAAAAGAAGAAATATGATAGCATACAAAGTGCATATCACTTAATCTCAGTATTTATATACCCTGGCCAGGTATACAACTATTGATGATAAAATGGGTATGGAAACTCTTAGATTGTTGTCTTTTTTATTGCTCTGATCAAGTAGTCATTCTGAGACAATCTAATGAGTATCATGAAATCATGAATATGGAATGAATAAATGTGTCATATCCTATGCATAAGAAGGAGAAGTCTGAGATAATATCAGATGAGCATGTTGTATGAGGAACTAAAAGTGTACTCCTCATAAGATAAGAACAAGAATAAGGGAGATGAACCTTGTTCAATAATGCTGCAAGCATAATAAAGATCTTTTCCATAATGAGGAAATGGGAAATGTGATGAGATCATGAGATGATCATAAACATGCTAGATAATAATAAAGAAAGGGATAATGACATGCAATCATCCTTACCAATTCCTATGCTGAAGGCAAAGAACTAGAGGATGAGATGAGGAGGAAATATCCTACTCTTTTCTCTTAATGTTTTGTTGATGATTTCGGGGACGAAATCATTGTAAGGGGTGGATAACTGGTAACATCCCTGACCTGGTTTATACTTTAACCCTAGGTGTTTTGATTAAAAAATGTGATTAAATGCTTAATCCCATCTTGTGAAAAGTAATTAGGCCTCAAGAGGAACCTATGTTGCAATTCTAGTCCTTTTTGAACATTGTTGAAGCAATGTTTGCTTGTTTTGGACTAAAATGCAAATTACCCAAGTTGAGGGGTTTAAGTGAAAATTATGCATGATAACACGTTCCTCATGTTTTGAAGCATCATGAGAGTGAAAATGATGCTGAGGTATGGCTTATGGAAGCCTAAATACCAAGAAAGAGCTGATAAAGCAATGTATGCGCATTAAAACCTAGTTTTGTGTAATGTGCAATTTACCCAAAACCTAGGGTTCAATATGCAAATTACCACTTCAATAAGGTCCCTAATGTTTCTTGGCATCACGTAGAGCAAAGAAAATGAGAGGGGCGCCTCATTTGAATTAAGTTGAAGGGGAGAGAATCTGATATTAAAATAATCAAGATTTAAGCATAATTAGAACTTTATTTCAATTTAATGTAAAAATAAATAAAATAATTGAAGGGCCTTCAACCAAAATTAATTTGGTGGAATTCAGATGCATGAGTGCCCGTCCTTTATCTTTCAAGGATCGAAAATATCTTAAGGAGGTGAAATTCCACTCACCTTATTATAAGGAAAAGAATTCCCACTCAAAAAGATATATTAGTATTATAATGGATTGAGGTGCTTAATTTATTTTCCCTTAATCCATGGATAATGGAAGGGAGTTAGGTGGCTTTGAGTTTCCTTTGTACACTATCAAACCAAGGAGGAAGAGGTGGTACTATTTTTGGAATTAATTGATTTTTATAAAGACATTTTCTCTTTCATCAATTTTCTTATAAAATAACCTTTTCCAACCCACCCAAGGGACTGTTTCGGATTTCCTTTCTTCCCCTTGCTTTCAAAACCGACCAAGAAGGCTAAGAACAGCAGGGATCACGTCATAAACCTGTTGGTAAGCCTTTGATCTTCGTTCTTCATGATTTCATGGTGAAAATCATAAAACAATACATGATTCCTTCATTTCTTCACTCCATCTTCAACCCTAGCCGATCCTTTTACTCCAAAAGCTTGAGAAACGACCTTGGGAGGTTGCTAGATCTTCAACCACCATTGGATCCGTGAAGCTTGGAGCTTGGGATCATATTTGAAGGCGGGTTTTATAACTGGAACCCTTCTACATTGTTATTCAACTATCAATCTTGCAATTTCGTTGATTCCTTCATCTTTTTTATTAATTGCTTGTTGTAATTGGTAAATACATGAAATCAGATGCATTAGGAGTTGCAGGGACGAAGGTAGATTATGATTACATCATTTTTTACACTTTTCCCAAAGAAATCTTGTTCCAAACGGTTTCAACATGTTTGCCCATTCGGTTTCATCAAACCGTTTGAGAGAAAACGGTTTCAAAACCATTTGAAAGAGTTGATCAAGGGTTGACCATTTGAGAATCCTGTTGTTAATTATATTGGTTGATAACCCACCAAATTTGATGGATTAATTCCAAAGGAATCATGATTTGAAGGCTAATAAATTAGGAAAACCTAATTGGATTAAGTGCTGATTTTCAACTTCATTAATTTGACTTTTTGGGCAAACGGTTTCCAAACCATTTGAAAGAGTTGAACAAGGGTTGACCGTTTGATAATCCTGTTTTTAATTATGTTTTTTTATTACCCACAAAATTTGGTTAATTAATTCCAAAGGAATCATGAGTTGAAAGCCAGTCAATTGGGCAAACCCTAATTGAAATTAGTGCTGAAATTCCAATGAGTTGATTTGAGATTTTGGGTTGATTAGCCCAAACGGTCTCAAGACCGTTTGGGGATCACCCAAACGGTTTCAACACCGTTTGGGGATCACCCAAGACCGTTTGGAGTTCTAGGGTTAAGTATGGTTGCCTATTTGAAGGTCCAAAGTTACCAAGTTACAAAGCAATCAATTGCTGATTTGTTGATTGACTCAATAGACCAAACCTTGATGAAATTTCACTAGAATCCAAGGATTGGATGAGCCAAACGGTCTCAAGACCATTTGGAGCTCATCCAAACGGTCTCAAGACCGTTTTGTGGTCACCCAAGACCATTTGGAGGTCTAGGGGTGAGTATGGTTAAGCAATTGATGATCCAATGATACTAAGTTGAAGTGAATCTCTAATTATGGATAATTGAATGAAATCCTAAGGGAGATGAATAGTAAACCCAAATTGTGGGAAACTATGGTGGAAACCCTAGTTGAGGGTGATTCCATGTGAAACCCTTGTTGAGGGTGATTCCATGAGAAACCCTGATTAAGAATTAACATCACATGATATTCTAATATTATGTTATGATGAGAGGCCCTAAGAAGGGTGAAGGTATATGAGAAATGAGGAACCCTAACCCTGATTTGGGTAAAGGGAATGATAAGCCTTGTTGATAGTAAACCCTAATTCCTGATAAAGGAATAATGGTGTTACTGTTGTGTCACATGATGTGATGAATAACGTGTATGTCTATTATCATGCCTAATAACCATGTAGGTATGATGAGATGATGAATATAGCCAGGTTTGAGCAGTGACATTTATATAATAAATGTTGATTGGCCTTTTGTGCCTTGATGTTGTTGTTTCTTGATAAAAGTAATAATGTACATGGATTCGATGAGTCGTATGAGTAAGTTTTTGTCTAGAAAGAGATGATAAGATATTTCTGTGGCCTTGTGAGCCATGTGTGATTCTTGTGTAACAAGTATCATGAATGCCTTGGTCAGATGACTTGAAGGTGTTAGTTACCTAATAAATGGTAATGATGCTCAATGATGATTTAAGGGTTTGAATACCCCGAACCATATGATTATGGTGATAAGAATGTGAAGGGATGATAATTCCTAGTTTGAAATGAGGGACTGAGTTCCCAAAGTCTTTGAAAGACTGATAAGTATCTGATGAAAGTAGTACATGTTTCTTTATAGCATTGTTGTAATAAGTCTTGTTTGAGAACTTGGCTGATGCTAAAAGAATATGAGAATGTACTTAAGTAATCAAGTAAAATCTATTCATGTAGAGCCCCGACCATAGATCCATCATCGTCAGGAATAGGTGATGGTGAAACGGGTGCTCCGTGGTAAAACCCGGAACGCATATTTTGAATATGTGGGGGTAAAGAGGCGAAAAATATCCTTATGTCCGGTGAAGAGATTGAGGGAAGGTAAACAACAAACCTCTCAATCCTTCATGTGTCGGGATGGATGTATCACTGATCTCCCGATGATTGGGATAGATGTTGTATACATCTCCCCATAATACTTATGTCAGGTCGATGGAGATAAACATTAAATCTCTCGATGGCCGATGAGAGTGAAGTTGACGCTTTAACTCTATAGTGAAGTTCCAGTATACCCTGGAAAGCTATTTTGAGCAGTCGACACAGTCCTGCTTGTTGTCCCACATTGACTGGGATGTGAGAGGTCATGGGAATCTGGCCCTTCCATAGACCTATGTATGGTACCGATTTCGACTTCGCAGTGGTCGGTTGGAGTATGAGCGGTATACCTCCTCTCCTCAGGGCATAAGTGTGTTTGTAAAATGAAATCAGCCGTATAGCATGTTTGCTTAAGGATTGAATACAGAATTTCATTGGTTGATGTTACATTTCTGTTTATATCTGTAGTTCATTGATGTTGTTCATATCTGTTGTATTCATTACAAGTAGATGGATGAACTATGAGTCTACCATGAGTAGATGCAATGTTATCCTTGAAAAAGGAGTTTACTTCACTTTGTTCATACAAGTGACTTACCTACTGTTGATTAAATATATAAATTCTTCTTCTCAGTTTATTTTAATAAGCTGCTATAACAATGTTTTGGCGCAGAGTTATATCTCCCGCTGGGGCAATTTACAATTGTCTCACCCCCATGGGATCCAACATTTTTAGGTGGACGAGCACGGAGGAAAGTGAGAATATCTTGCAGGGAAAGGACAGCAGCAATAACATCAGGGATAGTAGTGAGATCTCAGGTGGAGATACTGCCTATCAAGATATGTAGTTAGAAGTCCTATGTGTCATCTCTGTACTCTCAGGTCCTCGGAGTTTTCAGTCAGTATTTTTGGATATATCAATCTGAGGGTTTGGCTTGATGCCTCGAGATTCGTATATTGTCTGTATATAATGTTTATAAGGTAGTGATGATGTAGTCTCTAAAAAGAGATGGTACAGGTTATGTATGTTTGAACCAGAATATAAATGTATACAATGGTTCTTGATGGAAAAGATTTCCTATGTTTGGATCTCTTTGTAAAAAGTTTTACTTTTCAGTGATTTTCAGTAATCTATTGCAAGTAATTCACTTCCGCTTAAGTTAATCTTGTTTTCACGAAACGGATGCCACATCAACTATCTAGATGTATATGAGGAACCATATTTTGAGTTATGGTTTATGACCATTACATCCTAGATGACTTCCATGTGAACCATAAGGTATGACCTTGATGGTAGCACCCATTGGGATGAAATCCATAAGTGCGAATGAGTCTTAAGCGTTAAGACACATGGATAACATTTTGAAAAGGATGATGCTTGTTAATTGCAACTTAATGACTAAGAGATTTGGCATACAGATACTAAACCACATTCCTATGAGGAATAAAACAAAGGATGTGTACGTGACACAACCTATAAGGTTTATGAATCCATTAATGCAAATGAAGTCTATAAGTTGCAGTGGACTAATCAATGTGATTGATTGAGTACAAGAAACTCAGAGCTGGATCTTTACTTTGATGATATATTCAAAGGGTTTGACGGATATGTCAAAGATAAAGAGAGATTTGTGATTTAGTGGGAGCGTATTCACATTCCACATGTTGATGTGAAATGGAAATGTTCAAGAATGGAAATCCAAAGTGGAAATTATCTTTAGGGAAGATAGAGATGTTTCCTATGAGATAGGAATAGAGATCTATATAGATAGTATCCCAAGGCCAAATGTCCAATTCTTATGAAGAATGGGAACACTAAGAATAGATATCGATCTATCATGTATGTAATCATCCCATTATCTTGCATGTATAGGACATAGCAAGAATAAAATGCATTCATCATCTTGTATGTAGGACATGACAATATGATCTGCTCATCCTGGTAACTCGTATGTGGGACATGATGAGTGGATGTTTGTCTAGTTCCAGTAAGGGTTACTGGAATACCATAAGAACTTGATAAGTACTTGAGAAGTACTAGTTCTGTGGAAATAAGGAAGGGTTCACTGTAAAGAGTTACACTGATTCGAACTTCCGAAAAGGACAGAAAATTAATCGCAAAATATATATGGGATATATAATAGTGAATGTTTGTTGATAAATGGAAACATTCCAATAAAGCCATTTAAAAGGAAATGTCAAGTATCCATGTGTTAGAGAACATCATTGGATACTATATGGATCTAGGAGTTCATAGAGATGAACTTATAGTTATTCCGGTCATTGATGACAAGTTAGGAGTGCTTGTTCATGCAATGTGGCTAAAGGTTAGCAAAGGAATACTAGATCGCATATTACGGCAACTCCATCTCGTACGTGTGGCGTACAACGAAGAGATGAGAGACATGTAGTTAATACCAACATTGGCAAGGTGTTGCCATAACTCGCTATGTTAGCACTAAAGCACAGTAACATGTGGGACATGTTTGAAGATCACTAAGAATATGATTCAAGGGTGATTGGATTGCAGTGCAAGTGGGAGTCTATTGGTATGTATGCCCTGAGAGCCAATCATGGGATGATTGGTGGGATACATTAAGATTGATTTGATAAACCTCAAAGGCAAGCTTCCAATTCTTTCTGGTTCAGTCAAATGAGATAATGATAGAACAGATTGAATGTCTAGATAATGAAAGTACTCAATGGCATATGCTTTTAGGTTAAGGACCTGAATGATGAGATCATACGGATGTTAAGAGTTTGTACATTCTTATTATGTCCCTAGTCGGATGTCATTATGGAAGGTAGATAGACAACAATGACACACAAGACTAGATTGTGGTGTTGGTTGATGACAGAATCTCATTAGTCATGATATGGAGATATCAAACCAAACACATAGGTACTTCTTAGAGAACAAGCGTACCGGACAGACCCACCATGATTTTGATACATGGAACCATGACATGGTAGTCACAATCAGTTCTCACAGTGATGGTGGTGAGTGTGATTCATTGACCTGAAATCACTACACTCAACACATGTCGTTGGGTACACTTTGACATCATCAAACGCAGTCCTGAAACATGGGTTGTTATAAAGGTGATGATTGGGTGGCTTTGACACATGGGGCTTTTGAGGGGTGAGTGATAGATATGGGATTTGTCCCTCCTGAGGGAGTTTGATATCCATGGCCACTTGATGAGTAGGATTGAGATAGGCATGCATGCATGTATGAATTAGTATGTGATATTGATGTCATACATATCTCCTCCAATCTACTCAGAGATCAAGAAAGTGAATGAACGTTGATGGGAGACTGTTCCATGCCTTGAATTCATTCGGGATATCAGTGACAAAGGAATTATACATTCACTGTAACACCATTCACGGATTGTAGGATTGAAAGTTGTTCTCCAACTTTCTATTTCACTTGGGTAGCAATGATGTGCGACTAGGCACCGCTCTTTTCTTATGAAGTCATAAGTGTTATGGAATTTCACTGCCAACGTGAAATGGGCCTGTAGGGTCACACACATAGGATTTAACTTGGAAGAGGAGTTTATCCACAAATGATGTTTAGATTGATTACTGAAGGAGTTTAGTAGTTCAATTAAACACTCAATCAATTGATAGCTCAATATCATAGTGTTCAAGGTGTTGGACCGATTGATTAGAGTATCAGATTGGTTGAAACTGCAATTTATTGATTTGCACAGTCTGCTGCCCCAACCGATCGGCTCATAGGGATGAATCGATCGGCTCAGGTTGGTGAACCGGTCGGCTCCAGTTGTGATTCGATCGGCTCATGTGTCAGTGAAATGATCGGCTCAATTGTTGAACTGGTCGATTCGAGTGACCAACTGAGATCGTTTGGAAAGTCAGAAGACTATTTTGCAAATACAATTTGTTTCACTTGTACAAATTCGATTTGGATAAGGATTAATATTTGATTAGTTGGAAACAAATATGAAAGTCAATTTGAGTAGGACAAAGACCACGAACCGATCGGCTGAGAAGTGAACTGATCAGCTCAGGTGTCCCAACCGATCAGCTCAGAAGTGAACTGATCGGCTCAGGTGTCCCAACCGACTGGTTCAGGTGTGGACTGATCGGCTCAGGTCCCCAACCGATCGTTTCATGCATGAAACAATCAGTTCAGGTGGCGCAGTTGGTTGTTTTGTAGAAAATCTCAAACCCTTCTACTCCTGCTATAATCCCGCATTGCCCAGAGTAGAGAACCATGTCCCATGACCCTCCTATATATATAGGGGTAGTGGGGGCTTCTCAGGAACAACAACTCAGAACACTAGTTTCTCTGTAAAGTTGTCGTTCTCTCTGGTTGTGGTTACCAGGAGAGCCCAAGCAAGTGTTACCCGATAAGGGAGGCACAATAAGGGAAAGACAACTGCAGATAGGCAACTGGTTGCAGGAGAGTGTGTCGGTGACTAGTACGCTGATAGGAGGGTGTGACTCCTTCTGATTCCTTATGGGACAAGGAGATCGGAGTTCCAGGTGGTCCGTGTGGACTACTTCAGAGGTGGGTGACTTCTTCCACTCAGAGGATAGGTGTCAATCCCGACAGTCCCGGTGAGACCAGGAGCTGCACAGACACCGTCCAAGACAGGAGGTGAAGACCGCGCAAGCCGTGAGGTAACATCACCGAGCAAGCCTCAGGACAAGGTATGTATCTACAAACCATCCTTCCTATTGTATAGACGTTGACGCGATTCCTTTATACTGGGTTCAGGAGAAGAAATTTTTGTTTCCGCTACCTTCTCTGCCTCCCCTAAAACCCAACAGTAACCACACTGGGATTTTCTTTTTTATTAATTTTATGCCCAATTTTTCGTATGTACATGGGTGAGTGTCAATATTTGTAAGGGTTATATTGTCTCCTTCCTATCATAGTGCATCATTCATGTGATTATACTTCAAGTCGTGCTTCTTTCCAACTTTCTCCTCTCAGTGTGCATTTCACTAGTGATTGCTCATATCCACTATTGTTCTAATTAGTGTCCTACTGTGATATTTTTCTCCACAGATGTTCTGCTAACTATGTTGATATCTTTCTCTATCGACATCCTACCAGTCTAAATTCTTCATCTTGTCTGAAAATGTGGTTGATGGGAAAGATTCACATTGGACCATTGTTTATAATGACAATGCTCATTCTCCATAATCAAGATAAATGGAGAAAGCTACCTGCTATAGATGAGGTCTATCTAAACCATCATGGAGGAAAGAGACAAGGTGAAATTCATTGATCAACCTACTGAGGATACACCTGAATGGAAAAGGGAAAATAGCCAAGTCAAATACTTGTTATGGTGTAGCATGGAACCCTCTATTACCTCATATTACATGTTTTACAAAACTACTAAGGAACTATGGGACGTTGTACATTTCCATTACGCACAGGAAAAAATTTATTTGATGTTTTATAAAATATGGGATAAACTGTTTGGAGAAAATTAAGATGATAGGACCCTAGATGAATACTTCCATTCTATTGTCAGCTTGTCTCAGCAACTTAACTATTTTTAGTCATCTCTTCTGACAATTAAATCAAAGATAGGGTCAATTTTGTCACGGTCAAGTTTCTCAATGGCCTTCATCCATCCTATGCTCCAGCCCGCAACATTATCTTGACCACTTTGAAAGATGTATTCTCTTATCTGTAGCAGTCTGATGTCCACCACTTGACCTCTGCTCCACTAGATTCACAACTTGTGATTGTTGCCATTGCCCATGGACATGGATGTGGCTGTGAAAGACATCCCTTTCGGCCACAATATACTTGTGATTTTTGCCATTGCCCATGGAAAAGGATGTGGTTGTGGAAGACATCCCTTTAGGCCACAATATACTTTCTATAACAAGTTAGGCCATCTGAAGGAAAAGTTCTATCAAAAGCATGGTCATCCCTATTGGTGTGGTCAAAACATTGGGACTGCTTTTGTTTTCCAAAGATCGGATAATAAGTTTGTTACCATCTCTTCAACTGAGTATGAGTAACTTATGCAGGCCTCTCAATAGGATCCTCCACAACCTTTAGGATATGGGGATTTTGTGACCATGCAATACTTTGTGATATGTTTGGCACATCTGACCTCCAATGAAGGTAATATCAGGACCTCTATGCTAGTATCCATCTCTCTTTGAACTGTTGACTCTAAGGTCACCAAACATATGACTAGTATGAGACAGCTTTTTTCCTATACTGAACCTCATATATCTACCATGTTTCACTATTGCATCTGTATCCATTAAAATTGTTCAATAATTGTAGTGTTAATGTCTCACCTAGTCACAAATTTCAATTTGTTCACTCTATTCCTTATTTTACCTTTAATTTAATGTTTGTTTCTAACTAGTTGATGCATTTGCTTACAATGTCAGCTTTTGTACTCATGGTTTTGTGATGCAGGATTCTCAAAATTTTCAAAGGATTGGTTCAAGTTCTAGAGCTAATGACCTTTATTACTTTGGTGATGATATTCCATCTTCTATTCTTCTTGTGAGCACATCTCTTTAGTTATACCAACATTACGGTCAACCCTGTCTTGAGAAATTGAAGCATCTAGATCCCTATTTATCTAGTTTAAAAAGTATTATGTATAACTCATGTGATTTTAAGAAGCTAGGCTTTGCTCTAAATCTACCTTTGATGTTATTCATAGTGATATTTGTTGTCCCTTTTGAACCACCATTTTTAATACACATCATTATCTCATTATTTTTATTGATGATTTCTCTCACGTCATGTCATTATATATGTTGAAATGTCATGATGAAATAAATGTTTTGTATTATTTAAAAAAAAATTATAAAATGTTTTAACCCAATTTATAAATGCATTACAATTTTCCAAACTAACAATGCTTTGAAATATGTTTCAAATCAGGTGTCTTATTTTTGCTCTAGAACTGGAACCATCCATCAATATTATTGCGCTCACACCTCACAATATAATGGGGTGGCAGAACATAAAAATCATCTATTAATTGATATCTCTTGTTCTCTTATGTCTTTAGGTAAATTACCTAAGACTTGTAAATCTAAAATTCTTCTCGTAACCTACTAACTTATCAATCAACAACCATCTTCTTTTCTTCAGAATAAGACCCTTTTTGTAGTATTTCTTACACAAAACATATTTTCATCTTCCTTTGCATGTTTCTGGGTGTACTGTTTTTGTGCATAATTTTGATCCAAAAGTAGCTAAGCTTGATTCATGCTCTATCTAGAAAAATTTTCTTGACTATTCTACCTTTCTCAAATTGTTATTGTCACTATAGTCCAAGAAATTATCACATGTATTTCTCTACTGACGTTACCTTCCATAAATATGATGTTTTTTTCATTTTACATCCATATTCTCTCCACCTTAATATTAGTCTCAAGCTTAGTTCTTTGAGCTTGATCTTTCTAACCCGATGGATATTGAATGCATCCCATACCCTCTTGTGACTCCTCCTCCTATGGCATAGGACCCGGAACCAATGTTCACATTTTAGGATCTAGCATGTCTGTGGCTCTCCAGAACGGTATCCTCTCTTACACTCTTTACCATCATATATCTCATACTTTCTACTTATCCAAAGTTTCCAGTATGACTAAATCCATTGCCAACAACTCGACTCTATCCAAATTCCTAAAAACTATATTGAGACCCTTCAAGTCATGCTTCTTTCCAGCTTTGTCCTCTCACTATGCATCTTACCAATGGTTTCTCATATCCACCATTATTCTAACCAGTGTGATACTATGATATCCTTCTCCATTATTGTTCTTCTGGTGTTCTATGTTGTTATCTTTCTCCATTGACATCCTACCAGTGTCAATTCTTCATCTTGTCTGAAGACATGGCTGATGGAAAAGATTCACCTCAGACCATTATCTATAATGGCAATGCTCCTATCTCCATAATCAAGTTAAATGGATAAACTTACTTTCTTCAAATGAATTCTATCCAAACCATCATAGAGTTCAGAGACAAAGTGAAATTCATTAACCAACCTACTGAGGATACACCTGACTGGAAATAACAAAATAGCTAAGTCAAATCCTGGCTATAGAACAAGACGAAACCCTCTATTGCCTCCAAGTACATGTTTTACAAAACTACAAAGGAACTATGGGATGTTGTACATCGCCACTAGACACAGGAAAAGAATACTTTAAGGTTTTGTAAAATCTAGAATACATTGTTTGGTGAATATCAAGGTGGTACGACCCTGGATGAATACTTCAATTCTATTGTCTGCTTGTGTCAACAACTTGACTACTTTCAACCCATCTCTTACGAGGACCAAACCAAAGATATGGCCAATATTGTCAGGCCAAGTTTCTCAATGACCTTCATCCAGCTTATGCTCCAATCCATAGAATTATCTGGGCATGTGACACCTTTCCCACTTTGGAAGATGTATTCTCTCATCTCCAGCAATCTGATGTCTACCACTTGACCTCTACATCACCAGATTAACAACTTGTCATAGTTTCCATTTCCCATGGATGAGGATGTGTCTGTGGGAGACGCCCCCAGGCCATAAAGAACTTTTGTAAAACTTTAGGCTATCTGGAGGAAAAGTTCTATTAAAATCATGGTCATCCCTATGGGTGTGGTCGTGATACTGGGACTACCCATATTTTCGAAAGATGAGACAATCATTCTATTAATTACCACCCCTATAGTTGAGTATGAGAAACTTCTACAGGCCTCTCAATAGGCTCCTCTACAATCAACAAGATCTGTAGATTCTATGACCATGCAATCCGCTGCAACATCTTTGACGCATCTGGTCTCTGACTAAGGTAATGTCAGGATCTCTATGTTGTCATCCAGCTCTCATTGAATTGTTCTTTTGGTCCATCAAACATATGAGTGGAAAAAAATATGTACTAGTTACATTTAGATGTTGTGAAACATGTTAAGGACTTAGATAAATTACTAGCAATTATTTTCCTCAAAAAACCAGACAAACACCCAATTTATGTCAATTGGAAAATAGAATAACAAAAGATAAAAGATAAGATTCACTGGGAAATCACTTTTTTAAGAAGAGAATGTAACATGGATGTCGAATGTTTGGCAAAATGCCATTTCAAAACAACATTGCATTGTTCAAGTATATCAGACCATTTGACCTAGTCAGGATATACCTAGATAACAACAACTATAATGTTAGTAGTACTACCATGTTTCCTTCTAGATATATGCCTAATTGTTGTAGATATGAATTTATTTTTATTGAAAGAGGAGGACACGATGAATAAGAAATACTCCTTAACTTACGCCAGAAAACTATGATGTTTATTTAAAAGGTATAATTGAGTCATTCATTACATTATTAATAATCTATAAATGTTCTTTTCATGCTTTTATTTTTATTTGCTTTTCATAGGATATTTTCCCATGCACTTAGTGAATATTTGTTCATTTTGAGATATGTGATGCGTTGTTTCTCATTATTAGCCTATGTAAATTATTGCATCAATTATTGAATATTTTTACCGAATCATGCTAAATTACTATTTATAATTCAGAGTTATGTTATTTTCCCCTTATTTCAAGTTTAACAAACACTTATATGATAGCTCGATGCTACCGACACGTGTGTCACTGGTACCGACAGGACACAAAAGTTCAATGAGGAAATTCTAAAAATTTGGTGCTATTGAGCAATCTCTTAGTCATACCAAGCATTGAGTCGATGCTACCGAAGTTAGGAGTCAGTTCTACTGACTTACTATCCAGAGAGCATCAGTAAATGAGCTTAATTTCCTCCTTGTTACTGACATGCCAAACAGTGGTACCGACTTCAGCACTCAAATGACATCAAAACTTGCAGAAGGAAACTTAGTGTTATCGACACATCTTTTGATAGTACTGAGATAGTTCAGGGGTTTCAAGTCATCTAACAACTCGATGCTACTGACACCCTATCTATGGTACTGACATTACATAATCAATGCAGATTGAAAATCACAATAGCTCCAATGGATGTGACTTAGTAATAGCCAATGCTCAACTTATGACCTAAGGGGAGTGCATTCAAAAGAGCATATCGCATTCTATCATGTTGCAACAAAGCACAAAGTCAGAAGAGGAGGATACAAAGGAGATAGCCACGGACCATACACGTCGGGCCCTTTAGGAAGGTAGATTGGGATTCACAACACTAAGGATCAAGGTTCTCACTGAAGGGGATTGTCAGAACTACATATGCAAGGATTTTTTATTAGTATTCTAATGTCTATATCATTTTGTCCCTCTTCTTCTCATTTTATGATGATTGCAAACATGCATGTCTAAACCCATATTCTTTAATATTTGGGAGTATCCTCGTATTACTTTGTATTTGAATTTTATGAATTTATAATCTATTTTCGACATTCTAGATATGAATCTATAATTTCTTATCAATATTTCTTTGGCTGATCACCACGACCAATATAATAGACCACTAATTGTTAGGGAGAGGGATTATGGTTTGGAAAATTATAGGTTCACACATTTCATATTGCACCTTGGGAGAAGGCCTATGTGTATGAAGAACTGTTACATTTTGTGGAGTCGACAAATGCAGTTGAAACAACAAATATTTTCTCCACATACCCTACTAGCAGGTTTCGTCGATAACAGTGTATTTGAAAGAGGTTGGCGAGATATACCTTGTCATGGATCAATTCTGGAGATATCCCTTCACACAGTGATGTGTGTCGCATATCGCGTGCACATATAGTCTTTGTTTGTCCTCTGAACATAAACGCTCGTCGTCTGTATCTCTACTTCATCCATGCAGATGGAATACAACTCTACGTCTCACTTCTTAAGCCGATGTGAAGGAGTAGTTTTCTACTTGAAGACGTGCAAGCAGCATAGTCTCATTGTGTGATGACGGCTAGGATTCACATACAAGAGTCTATCACAAAAATCCAATTGTCATGCCTCTATAAATAGAAGATGAAAGGAAGCAGGCTTTCCCAAAATCCTTGGGAAAACAAAAGAATAGAGTTTCCTTTTAAACAAGCCACTCATGGACTTTTAAAAGAACATTCTGGAATCAATTAATTAACCAATTAATGATATTAATTGATTAACTAATTTTCATCATTTGACTATATTCAATCGCTTGGGAATAGCTAACCAACTTAACAATTAAATCTAATTAATTGGCTTAAATATTTTAACCAATTAAATTAGACTATAATCTAATATTATTCTAATCAGTTATCTGAATGTTTTAGTAATCAATTTTATTTGGATCATTTCCAATCACGTCCAAATTATACTCCTAATCCAATACATCCTATGTGTGTGACCTGACAGGCTCCAAATTACGCGACAGTGATATTCATAATCATATTATGATTTCACAAGAAATCATTAGTATCTAGGAAGACTCATTACTACCTCGGTAATTGGAGAAGTTGGAGGACAACTTCAACCTACAATCTAATTGGTGATACAATTTTGTATAGTTCATTTGTCTCTAATATCTAGATTGAACTCAAGGCATGGAGTCGTCATCCTCTTCAACATTCAATCCATGTTCCTTGAACTAGAGCAGACTGTCTGAGATATGTGTAAGCTCAATATCACATTTTGACTCACACCAGCATGGTCATGAATTTCTCAATCTTGCTTATAAAGTGGCCATGACATCAAACTCCTATAGGAGGGATAAATCACATATACATCACTTACATTCATCCCCATGTTTCACAGTGCACCTGAGCACCACCATTATGACAACCCTTATTCAATATCACAATGGATGATGTCAAAGTACACTAAAATACATGTGATGAGTGTAGTGATTTTAGGTCTAAGAACCACAATCACCACCATCACTATGAGAGATGACTCTAAATACCAATCATGGTTTCCATGTGTCACTCTCAAGGTGGGTCTATCTGATACATTGTTCTCTAACAAGTATCTATGTGCTTGGATTGATGTCACATATCATGATTAATGAGATTTTGTCATCAACCAACACGCACTCTAGTCTTAAGTGTTATTGATGTCTATTAACCTTCCAAAATAACATTTGACTAGGGACATTACAAGAATGCATATACTCTTGACATCTATATGATCTCAACGTTCAAGTCCTCAACCCAAAGACACATATCATCAAGTAATATCATTCTTTAGACATTTATTATTTTGCATCATTGTCTCATAAATGAATAAAATAGAATGAATTGGAAGATTGCCATTATTTTTAATCAAATAATTTACAAGATATGCCATTACAATCATCATATGATTGGCTATCTGGGCATGCATACCAATAAGAGCAACCTATAAATATCGATAATGCACCTAGCTAATTCCTAAATTGTTACATAAGTGGGGTTTGTTTTAGTCTAGGTAGTGTATTACGTCGTTAGAGTGGGTAATACTTGCTACATGTCTTTAGTCCAGGGTTAATGGTTAATAGCTATTAATAAAATGAAATTTGAATTCAATGCATACTTTGGTGAAACTGTAATCCTAAGGAATCCATCAATTCCTGATCACAATCACTTAATTTAGACTTAATTCTTTACTCTTAGTTATAAAACAGCCATCCAACCACTTTTCATAGACCTAGCTGATTAAGTTATAGTAAGTAGTAGTCTCTGGAAAACATTTCCTGAGTTTGACACTCGAGCCTCATAGGCCTTATTACATGATGCGTACACTTGCATTTTACATGCATATATTTAATGCGTCAAGTTTTGGCATCATTTCTAGGGAAATGACAACACCAACACTATGAGTGCTACAACCAGACACTCTAGGACATTTTTCTTTCCTTTGTTTGTGTTTAATATTTGCTTTGAATGTGAGCATAATTGAACTTTTTTGTCAATTCACTAGTATTCATTATCTCACATTGTCATTTCCATTTTCAGGTGCTAGCGCATGTTCATACTCAAACCACTGATTATGGAGAGTCTGCTCCAATCAGTGTAGATTAGGAGGAGGTCTTTTGCAAGGCACAAGAGTTTGGAACTCCATCTTAAAATCTCATTCAAACTCCACCACTACAAGTAGAGCAATCACAAGCAACAGTCATGTCACAGAATGGTGACGATAATCTAGAGGATATGCTTAAGGAACAAACTATTTGGGAGAAGATACGAGCATCTTCATCCATAGCTCAATTAGAGCCAATCAAACATTAAGTAGTTAATCTAGATAGCTACAAGACAAATCTCGGACTGTTGGCATTATTCAAATCATAGTCATTCCACAACACAACATGGAGGATCTGATGGTGCACATAAATAGCTTAGTGGAAAGTTCTGACATGCTGAATTTGGATAGGGTTTCAGACACAGTGATTTACTTGAAGTTATTCTCGTACTCTTTGCCAGATAAAGCCAAAGTGTGGTTCGTCAACTTACTGACAGAATCTATAGAAACCTAAGACAAGATGATTGATGTTCTCTTTGAGCCATATTTCCAACCATAGAAGACAAATGAACTGGTGGGAAAGATTCATAACTTCAAGCAACATGCAGAGGAGTCATATTCAAAAGCTTGAAGGATATTTCAAAATATGTTGAGGAAGGCCCCTCACCATGGGATTGATCAGTATGGGCAGACAATGATATTCTTCTATGGCCTACACAAAGGGGAGAGGACTACTCTTGACAGTGTAGGGGCATGATTCTTCTTAAATAGCAAAGCTACAAGATGTCATGAGATCTTGAAGAATATGGCCAAGAACAAGTCATGAGGAGAAGAGAGGAAGCACCAAAAACAATCAAGAGTGCTATGGAATCAAGAGATATCACTGAACCTAAGGCTTAGATGGATAGACTCACAAAGAAACTGGATCAGAAATTTGGCATCTTGTCTGGAGGTGACGAGGAGGAGTGCATGTTTTTGGCAGTAGAATAATAGGAGCAGCAATAAATAATAATGGAGGAGGGATCCTAAATTCTTGTGGAATGATACTAATAATTTTCTGTAGGACCCATGGCAAGCACAATAGTCCAAATAATAGTAGGGAAGCATTTTGCAACAATATCAATAGGATAGGGGCCCTAGCAAGATACATATGATCAAGGACATGCTAGGCAGTCTAGTGAGTCAGAGCGAGGCCCTACTGAACCAGACAAAAAGGTAACAACCGAACCAAGAGGCTCAGATTGGTAATATTGAGAATCAAATCTCTTAATTGGCAGTAGAGGTGGCATTCATTAAGAAGTCCACCCAACAAGGATTTATAGGAACCACGGATATCACATTTGGTAACCATCAGATAAAGGTAGTACTTATTTGCAATGTTAAGGTATTAATGAAAGAGTAGAAAGGGACTCTAGAGTAGGGTACCCCACCAGATGACATAGTGGTAGTGACTGACACTACTCTCTAGAGTAGACACAAGACACCACACCTCAAAAGGAAGCCCCAAAAGAGGAATTAATTAGGCAGTCAAAGGCTAAGAAGGAGTCCTACATCCCTACCCATAAGCAAACAAATATTAGTCTGATAATGTTTCCTAATAGCTTGAAGGCCAAAAAGGTTGATTAGCAGTTTAAGAAATTTATAGACACGTCCAGGAAGATTCATATCAACCTACTTCTTGTTGATGCTATCGAGTAGATTCCCTCGTACTGTAAGTTCTTTAAAGATGTTATAAAAAAAGAGGAGGATAGAAGATTATGATGTAGTGATCTTACGAGAAGAAGTTAGTTCTTTGACACAGAGAAAGCTACCACAAAAGAGACAAGATCTTGGGTGCTTTAACATACGGTGCTACATTGGCAAGGTCAAGTTTGGAGACGTACTATGTGATTCTCGTGCAAGCATCAATCTCATGCCACTAGCTATATTCAAGAAACTAAGACTGAGAGAATCAAGGAAGAGAAACATGATAATCTAGCTAGCAAATCATTTAGTGGTGATGCTAATAGGCATCTACAAAGATGATCTGGTAAAGGTGAATAAGTTTATATTTCCAGTAGATTTTGTAGTCATGGAAATGTAGGATTATTATGGCAATGAACTACTCCTCGATAGACCCTTTCAAGTGACAAAAAATATAATATTACAAATGGGGCAAGGAAGATTGACATTGGGTATTCATGATGATTAGTTTAACATAAGACTGTCTGAATATCAGCCACTGACCAAGGAGAAAGCACAATGTCACATGAGGAGACATTTGGGAAGTGAGGAGTCCCTACTCTTGGAGAAACCATTTCTGGACATGGCCCATGTCATGATGGAGGTGGAAAAGAGAACTCTAATTGTTGATATTGTGGAATATACATAGCATATATATTTGACAAAGGTTGTAAAGTACCATGCTGAGCCAGAGGAAGAATTACCCAAGGATAGTTATAGATGTTGTCTCTTCTTCCATCATACCCTCAACTACCTTTACAAGCATGTCTCATGAGTGTAGTGGATTATTGCACACACAGCCATTTACTAGAGGAGTGTGCCTTGTTTCTAAATACATTTTCGTGCATTTATTCAAGACACTATGAATACATGGGACCTCCACCGCCACTATTAGACCCCTCCTTGCCATATGTAATTCTGATCTGGAATTGAAGCCACTACCACCGTACTTGAGTACACATTCTTCGGAGCAAACAACAAACTTCCAGTGTTAATTTTTGCATCACTGAGTTTAAAGGAGGAGGAGTTGCTCATTGTTTTGAAGAACCACCAGGCTACATTTAGGTGATCCATTGCTGACATCAAGGGGATTTCTCATTGTCTATGTCAACACAAGATCAATATTGAAGAATAACCAAAACATATAGCACAACCAAAATAGTGTCTAAATCCTATCATGACATAGGTGGTAAGGAAAGAGGCAGTAAGGCTTCTAACGACAAGTTTTATTTATGTCATTTCAGATTCTAAGTGGGTTAACCCAACCCAAGTAGTTCCTAAGAAGGGAGGAATCATGATCACTATAAATTCAACGAGTGATTTAGCTTCGACTAGGCTAGTGACTGGGTGGAGAGTTTGTATGGATTATTGTCATTTAAATGCTACCACTTTGAAAGATCATTTCCCGCTATCAAACCACAGGATCAAGAGAAGTCTATCTTCACTTCTCCCTATGATATTGTTGCCTACCGTCAGATGTTGTTCGGTCTTGGTAATGCTCCAACGACGTTGCAGAGATGTATGCGCGCTATTTTCTTGGAAATGGTAGATTGATGCCTTGAGATTTTTATGGATGCCTTTGTGGTCTATGGAGAGTAATTAGAGAATTTACTTGATAGTCTTGACAAAGTCTTTCAAAGATGTGAGGACACACATTTAGTTTTCAACTTGGAGAAATGTTATATGATGGTTCGTGAAGGGATTGTGCTTGGGACACAAGGTGTCCAAAAAAGGAATTGAAGTCGATCCGATCAAAATAGAAGTGATCTCTAAGCTACCTCCACCATATTTGATGAAAGGAGCTAGTAATTTTTAGGACATGTCGAATTTTATCAATGCTTCATAAAGGTTTTTTTTAAGATTACAAAGCCGCTTTCTGAGTTGTTAGAAAAAGGATGCTAAATTTAATTTTGATGATTGTTGTTTGAGAGCATATGATATTGTGAAGGAGAAATTGATCTTCGCACCCATGGTGGTCGCTCTAGATTAGAGCCAATTATTTAAAATAATGTGTGACACATTAGATTATGCGACTGGAGTTGTTCTAAGACAATGCAAAAATCATGCTCTTTCTACCATTTACAATGCAAGAACTCTTAACAATGCCCAACTTTATTATACCACGACAAAAAAGGGACTTCAGTAATATTTTTCCTTTGAAAAATTTAGACAATATTTACTAGGGGAAAAGGTGATAGTGTGGAATGACCATGTAGCTACTAAGTACCTTTCATAGAAAAAGAATGTTAAATCGAGGTTAATTTGATGGATTTTACTACTAAAAGAGTTGGATATAGAAATTAAAGATAAGTCCGGAGTAGAGAATGTAGTAGTAGATCACTTGTCTCAGTTAGAGAGGGTGAATGAGTTGGGACTGGAGATACAAATTGATGAGGATTTTCCTGATGAGAAATTTTTTTCTATGAAAGATAAAACCCCAGTTTTTACAAATAGTGAATTATTTGGCATGTGTAAAGAGAATAAGAGGATCTTCCATTGCATGAGGCTCTATGTGTGGGATGATCCTACGTTATGTAAATAGTGTAGAGATGGCATATGGAGGAAGTGTGTTTTTGAGCATGAGTTTGAGAGCATACTTGCTCATTGTCACTCCTTACCTAGCGGGGAACACCATGCTACCTCAAGGATGGTAGTGAAGGTTTTAGTGAGAGTATTTTATTGGTTTTCCTTATTTAAAGATTCTTACAGTTTTGTGTGGAGGTGTGACACATGTTAACTATCAAGAAACATATCTAGAAGACATGAAATGCCTCTTAATACATTTTGTGAAGTTAAAGTTTTTGATCTATGGGGCCAATTTTATGGCACCCTTTGTCTTTGAACTCTTGTTTTTATATTTTATTGGTGTTGACTATTTGTCAAAATGGGTGAAAGGAATTCCAACCTGTACCAATGATGCATATGTTGTACTTCGATTTGTGAAGGAATATACTTTCTAAAGGTTTGGGGTACCTAGAGTGATCATAATTGATGGGGATCTCACTTTACTAATACAAAATTTAATACATTATTGAATAAATATGGAGTAAAGCATAGAGTAGGAACCCCATAACATCCCCAGACTCGAGGACAAGTTGAAGTGTCAAATAAGGAAATTAAGATGATTCTACAAAAGACCATTTTAATCAATAGGAAAAACTAGAGCATGAAATTGAATTATGCTCTATGGGCCTATAGAACGGATTTTAAGATACCCATAGGCACGACCCATTATAGGCTAGTTTATGGGCAGGTATGTCACTTTCCCATGGAACTAGAACATAAATTCAAATGGACCTTCAGGAAACTAAACTTTGATCTATCTAGTGTAGGGAATAAGCATAGACTGGAACCTAATGAATTAGATGAGATTGGGCTAGATGCCAATGAAAAATATACAATCTACAAAAGTAGAACTAAGAAGATCCCCAACTACAACATTCTTCATAGGGTGTTTCTACCATGTCAATGAGTTTTATAATTTAATTCGACGATGAAATTGCATACTGGGAAGTTGAGATCCCAGTGGAGTGGATCTTATGTGGTAGTCAAGGCATTCCCTCATGGCGTAGTGGATAATTGTGATGGCATCAAGACCTTCTTGAAAAATAGACAACGCCTCAAAACACTATTATGAAGGAGAGGTGGTCTATGAGGAGGAGAAGTTGAATCTCATTGAGCTTCATTGAGAAATTGATTGAGATTATTTGTCGAGCTAAAGACATTAAACAAGGGTGCTTATGGAAGGAAACCCATTCTTTTTCATTTCAATCATGTCTTTGTTTAGGACTTTTCATTAGTTACATTATATATGTGTCTTGTCATATTTTTAATAAGTATAAAAAAGGTTCCTTGATGCCTTTGGGTGATGAGCATGTAGAGAAATGCCAATATCACCTCCCGGCTGGTAATTTCAAAAAATGATTTAATAAACTTTCAGTACCATCGATAGGTGGGTCGGTGGCACCAAATCCCTCACAGGTTGAAGTATGTAGAAAGTCGGTGCCACCAACAAATGAGTCAGTAGCACTGACAAATTTCGATCAAAGAAAGTAGAGTTATAGAAAATTTCTCATGTATACACTGAGAGAACAACTCTCTAATGACAAGGACCAACACAGTTGGGTACCACCAACATAAGAAGTCAGTGGCACTGACATTTTCCAATCCCGACCTTAAAGCTACATTACATTTGGTGTCAATACCACTAATATTGAACATGGTGGCACCAACTCATATGTTAGAGGTGCATAACTAAAATCTTGTAACAAGCCCAGAATTCGGGGCACAGAAAATGACTTCAAGGATCTTCACCACCCAATAGTTGGTAGCACCAATGGCGCATGAGTTTCATTGAGTAGGTACCACCAAAAATTATCGGTACCGCCAACATAGGAGGATCTGAGGGTTGTTGCATTGACAACCAATGACCGTCAATATCAATGAATGAGACCAACACCCACAAATTGTGACATAAGTGGGTACCATCGATATAAAAAGTCAGTGGAACTGACACGACATGACCAGGAAAGATTTCATCGATATAGAGGGAAGCTATGGGTGATCTCAAATCACACCCAAACCATACCCTCTCATTCAAAAGGTTCTTGGTGACTAGTGGAGACTTCACAAACATATCAGCATCACCAAGTCTATATTGAGCTCCTTTTCTTCATCTCTTTTCTATTCTCTACATCAATGGCATCTAGGAGACAAGCATCATCTATAGGCGTGTATGATTAGATGGTGTCGAAGACACATAGAATGACCTTCTCAGATGAAGATCAGAAGAAGCAATACACCGCCATGATGAAGAGGGAGATTACACCAATGTGGTATGGTGATCGTGTGTTCCTCAATGATATTGGCTTCACTGATAGTCTTTGTTGAGTCTGCACCGACCAAGGTATGGTGGGTGATCACCCTCACTTTGGCAATTTGCCCACCTACTAAGAGATTGTTTGTGAGTTTGTCGCAACTATGGAGGTCTACAACATCCCCAAGCATGGGGAAGGATGGGGGGAAGGTTGGGTCAAGTTTCAGCTCTACAATGTCAATCACTACCTCACCCTAGTAGAGTTTAAATCTATTTATGGTTGGAAAATGGGTGGGTCACACTTCATGCCAGGGGATTTGACTAAAACATGGCCTGGAGACAGATGACAACTGTTATAACCTGGTTTTTCATTTTTTTAATACATATATTGTGATGCATATAATGGTTTGTTTAAGGACATTTTCAAAATAGAAATTTTTATGTCTTGTTTGATAGTTTTGGATTGATAATACGATTTCTCCAATATAGAAGAGATTTCGTATATTTTGTTGTTTTCAGTAATCCATTATTGTTTGTTGGCTAAACAAAAAGTGAAAGACTCGTTAATAAAGGACTTTCCAAATATCATGAATAATTGATAACGAAAAGAGGGAATTGTTTGAAATTTCTAGAAACATAAGTGGGAGACAACTTATAAATATAATCCGGCCCTAACTTCACCCAACGAAAGAATATACCCAATTAGGATTGTTTGCCGAATTTGGGTAAGAAAAGGAGTTATTAGATGCCTTAAATAATTCAAATAAAGGAAATACATAGAGGCAAAGAAAAAGGTATTTAACTTTGGACTTTTGGCACCAACTCTAGCCCAACTTGAGATTTAGTTATTAAAAGACATCCCTTCAAATTTAGGATTGATTGGAGAAAGGAGGAGAGATATGAATTTGTTGGGTTTCCCTATAGTGAAAGGGTTTATTGCTAAATGTATAATATTTGTCACATTTTAATCAAAGTGGGAAACTACGTCCCATCTCTTATATTTATAGCATGAGCTCCTAGTCATTGGATCTCTCGGTCATCTTCTAGCTTGAGACAATTTGGGAAAGGATGTGAACATGGAATCTGATCTCCCAACACCTAGTTCTCTATCCCCTAATCACCTCCACTCTTGATACCTTTCCCTTTAAATTTGGAAGGATATTCAGAACACAACTATCTCGAGTTTTAACTACATTGGAAAGATATAAAAACTTTCCCTAAATTGCAGACTCATTCGGCAGCCAACTCTAGTATCTACCTATAAAAAAGCATAGGGACTCCTCTGAGAGACCAAGATACTCTTTGCAAGACCCTATGGGTCCTGGGGCTTCGTTCCTAGACCCCAATTGCACTGCTAGTTCCTATTATTCTCTGTCGTCTCCTTTGTACACAACACAGAAGAAACCCCATCCCTTTCTCTCTACTTCGGCCTTCCCCTAGATGATTGAAACCACAAGAAAGTCTGATGAGGTTGGCCGAAGGGGCCGATGCCTTCACTCATTGTTCCAAGGCCCAGAGGCACAAAGTCAACTTCGAACTTGACTCACCCTGAGAAATTCTCATGAGTGGGAGGCATGTGAGGTTAAAGACGACCAAAGAGTGAAAATTCATCCCTACCCTTGAGTCATCTATTAAAAGGTAAGGGTAATCTTTCCCTTTTGCCCTTGTTTCTCACCTAGATCATGTAAGTGTGGGTGCCATCATAGGATGAGTTGATTGGCTCGGTCGTGGACCCATGACGTGCCTCTTTCTCCAATTAGCGGCCAACATAGTAGGCTCTAATTGGTCAAAATGTAATTAACTTAAAAATAATTCTATAAGATTATAGACAAGTCCGGATATGATGAACCTGTGTATGATTTTGATCAGAAAAATATGTAGAATCCAATAAAATGGTTTCATGATATAGTTCTATCTTGAATCCCAAACACACATAAAGATGACTACTTTGATGTAATTTAACACATAGAAACCCTAATTTGACCCTATAACCCTAATTTAGAGCTCAAATCAGTCTTATTAGATATTTTGTGAACACAATAGTACTACTTGGGTGTTATAAATTAACGACAGGGTGATTTCTTAGTTGGTTGCATCTACTCTTATTTACTTGGAAGTTAAGTCATCCCTGAGGAAAGATATGTGGTTACACCTATGAATACTCACCTTATTGACTTCTGTGATTTTTAAAAGTTTCCCAAATGGATTGCAAATAAACTACTTGGCTATTTATTTACTTCTTGCAATCTATAAGTCACCTATGATAATCATCTTATATAAAGATAACTTTCTCACACCCCAAATTACTATCTCTAGTGTGTTGAATGAGCATGGTGGTGGAAGAAGTCATTATGGGAATGATTGGGGATCATGCCCGAATAGTAAGATCACTTCAGGACAAGCCCAGAAAGGAAGGTCTATATAAACCAATCCCAAAAAGGAAGGTTTTGTGAGTCCACTTCAGGGACCAAACCCTAAAGAGAGGGTCCCACATAAAGGATCCCCTAAAGAGAGGGTATACCACAGAGAGTGAGTAAATACGGGTCGAGAAGTTAGAAAAGAAAATGTATGTTTGATTATGTAGTGATAATTTTTGCCATGGTTGTTTATGTTTTTACACATACATGCATATATTTTGTTTCTCCCATGTACTCTGTATAGAGATATATTGACCATGTTTTTGTTTCAAATCGTTTTGGGTTAATCTAAAAATTGACTGAAGAAATGGACTCCCAAAGAAGACAACACCAAAATAAAAGATGATTAAAGTCTACTTAAGGATTTATAGATAGATTTATTTCATTTGTAAACTTTAGTTTTTCCCTTTGCATATAACTCTCTATAGGAGAATCTATCTTAATACTATTACCAAACTCTTTTTCATTCAAAGAAAATTTTAATTATTATTAGTTTTTTGCTAAAACTTGACCCTAGAATTATGATAATGGCCTTAGTCCTCTCGGTCCATAATTGGAGATAATAGGGGGAGGGGTTTGTTACATTTGGTATCAAAGTACAAGTTCACCATTTAACCTTTAATAATTAATAAATTTAAAGAATAACGTATAGCCCAAGGGAATTATTAGGCCATTTTCCAAGACAATGGTGTCTAGAAGGGATCATGACCCTCGGGGCTAGAAAAACTTTCCTCTGCCCCGCTAGTCAGCTTACGAGGACTCTTCAGCCTCTGTGAATCTTGCCTATCCAAAGTCAGAAGAGTTTTCTCAAAATAAAAATATCTCTAGGTTTTCTTCCCAACTTACTATTCATCCTTCCTCTACCCCCTACTTCCCAGACAAAAACTTAGGGACCCAATAACTGCTTCCTTCAGCCCTTCTGAGAAATTAGGGTTATGAGTATTAGGGTTAAGGCATCCTCCACCAAATCATAATTAATGCAAGTAACCAAGATGTCATGGACATAATTTATGATGAATTAAATGCTTTAAACATAAAACTAAGATTAATTTATTATATGAAATAGTAAGGCACGCATCAAGATCACTCCCATTGCTACGACCCCTCCAGGATCACCAAGACAAGAAGACCTATTATAGGAAGAGGGTCTCCTCAGAGAAGAGGATGCAATCCATGGAAGGAGAGTCTTCCAAGAAGTAGAAGAGGTTAGAAGAGGCCTCTACTGAGAAAGGTCATGAACCTAATGCCATCCCCTTTGAAATCAAAAAACCAGAAGACGGTCCAGATCCTGAGGATGAGCACATGTCAGAAGATGAACCCAAGAGTGTAGGTAACTTCAGTTCTGGCGGCCTCAGCTCTATTGGGAAGGTGGTGATCCAGACCCCTGAGATGCTCTTTCTAGAATAGTATAAGAAGGTCACAAAGGCCATCAATGCCCTAGCCCTCAGAGGCATCACCAAATATGAGAATAGTGAACCACTACCCGTCCGCCCTTGTCTCAGAGCCACCATCCTCGACTTCATCAAGATGAACATAGTGAAGTTCTAGGGGGAAGCCAAGGGGGAAGTAGTTGACAAGGAGGACATCTAAATCCTAGTTTTTTAGAACAAATTCCATATCCTCGAGGTGCAACCCCACAAGAAGTTCCTCTTCATCACTCACCTTCTGTAAGGAGTAGCAAAGATATAGAGGGAAAAGTACATCAATGACCAAGACCTTGATCGTGGAGTCGATAGCTTGGGTAGATTTCTACACCATCTTCACCACCAATTTTATCCCAAGCTCTACCAAGAAGGAAACGTAGAAGCATTTCATGCTCTTCTATCAAGGAAACATGTTAGTGGTGGATTATGCTCAAAAATTCTGCCCCTGGAGTGCTTTGTCTGCATGCTGATCAAGGAACGATGAGATGAACACTTTGTTGAGTACATGTACCCCCATCTAAAACAACATGTGATGTCTATTAAACCCCCAAACTTCATCGAGGCCCTCAACTTCACCTTCTACATGGAGAAGACAATTATGTCTGGCCATAATCTTCTTGAGGGATACCTAGGGTTCACTAGAGGTGTCTCTACTATGAGGAATGATAATAGAAGGTCAAAATGTCATAATGGTGTCAAGGAAAGAAATAATGGAAAATGGAAACCTCATTATGAGAATCCCAACCCCGACCGTCGCACCTTCCGGAAGAAGCACCCAAATGTATTCCTCCATGATAAGAAAGTGTGTTCTCATTGACAACAAGAAGGACACATCTGATCCAACTACCATTTCCCTCCAGGTCCGGGCCTAATGTCGGTCTAGCCAGTGGTTGCAACACCATAAGGGCATCCCTAATTGCTAGAGAACACCGAAAGGCTCGAGTCTTCACCATTGATAATGAGGAAGCCCAGACCAATGCAAATTGATTCATAGAAGGTAACCATCCCTAGAACTTTGTTTTCTATCCTTTACCCTAAAATTCATAATAGTTTTGACTACCATAAATATGATGTAGGACTTCTTGATATCATGGGACATACCATTAAAGCTTTATTAAACTCTAGTTCTACCCATTCTTTCATTTTGTGAAATCCTACAGCGATGCTTTGTTTGGATCTCAAGGACTTAGAATATGTTTTGGAAGTCAATACCCCTAGTGTTCATAGCTTCTCATCCCTTCTAAAGACACTAGTTATCCATGTTAAGTACATGAATAATGAACTCCCTACCAAATTTATTGTCCTTTATATGAATGGTTTTTATGTCATTATAAGAATGGATTGGACTTATAACTACAACGCAAAAATAGAATGTAGGAAAAAGAAAATAAGGATAGAAAAGTCAAATCATCCACCCTTTACCATTAGAGGTAGGAAAGATGCGACTACCAGCCTGTATGTGTCATCCATGAAGGAGGAAAGGATGATAAATAAAGGTTGTCTAGAAATCCTAGTTGTAGTGATTGAGATAGGGTCTAAGATGCAATAGAGGAGACAGAGGTAGTTGGGACTATGTTAATGTGTTCCCAGATGATTTTCCAGGCATACATCCAAAGATAGAAGTGGATTTATTTATGGAGATACCTTCCAAGACAAACCCCATTTCTAGGGTACCTTATAGGATGCCCCCTGCCAAGTTTCTTGAGTTAAAGAAGCAACTGCAAGAACTCCTAGACAAAGGCTTCATCTAACCCATCACATCCCCATGAGGACCATCGGTCCTCTTTGTGAAAAAGAAAGACGGATCACCCCGCATGTGTACAGACAGAATGATAAACTAGGACACGATTAAAAATAAGTATCCCCTATCCCATATAGATGACCTTTTTTACCAGATCAAAACCACCTGAGTTTTCTCAAATATTGACCTAAGATCCAGATACCACCAATTGCGAGTTAAGAAGGAAGACATCCCCAAAACCACTTTTCAAATCCTCTATGGACACTACAAGTTTTTGTTTATGACTTTTGGTTTGTCCAGTGCTCCAAGTGTGTTCATGAACCTCATGAATAGTGTGTTCCAACCCTTCCTTGACACCTTTGGCATAGTGTTCATAGATGACATCCTAGTCTACTGAGAAAACCTAGAACAACACCCATATCACCTATCTAAGGTCCTTGATATCCTGAGAAAATAGAAGTTCTACGGGAAATTCTTGAATTGTGAGTTTTGGATAGACCGAGTTATGTTCCTCGGGCACATTATATCTGGAGGAACCGTATAAGTGGACCCTGTCAGAGTAGAGGTCGTTCTAGAAAGGCCAGCACGGAAGTCCCAGTCCAAAAATTGTAGTATCTTGGGATTGGCCAGGTATTACCAGTGATTCATCAAGGATTTCTCGAAGAGTATGATTTCATGATCTTTACCGACACATCGAAGATGGGCTTAGGATGTGTATTAGAGAAAAACCAATTTGTCAACATCTTTGCCTCAAGATAACTCAAGTCAAATGAGTTGAATTACCTAACCCACAATCTGGAACTTACATAAATTGTTTATGCCTTAAAAATTTAGCAACACAACCTATATGGGGCTATTGTTGATATCTTCACCGACCATAAGAGCCTAAAATACCTATTAACTTAGAAGGGCCTAAACTTATGACAGCAACGTTGGATGGAATACCTAAAGGATTTTGATTTCACTATAGCCTACTATCCTGGTAAGGCTAATGTGATAGTCGATGCCCTTTGTCATAAACTTCTCAATTGTATGGCTAGTTTGGTCATTTAGTGGAAGAGGCTGGAGGATTTTGCTAGATAAACTCCACAACCGTTGAAAGATAGAAATCAGTCTCGTCAATATCCAAATCATGTCTGACCTATTGACCAAGATTGTGGCAGCTCAGTTAGTCATCCCAGATCTACAGAAGATGAAGGGTTTGATGGTGAAGCTTCAAACACACCTCTCGATAGGTGTGGATGGTGGCCGATATAAGCATCATATCTAGTTTCTGAGGATTCACCTCTCAAGGCTCACATTCAACAAGAAGCCCATGGATCAAAGCACATTGTACACCACAACACCACTAAGATGTTCAAAGACCTACAACATTTCTTCTGGTGGCCAGGAATGAAGCGAGTCATAGCCTCATATGTGGCTAGTTGTCTTGCATTCCAGATGGTGAAGGCTAAGCACCAGTGACCCAGTGTGTTGCTACAATTCATTAAGATACATGTTTGGAAGTGGGACCAGATCACTATGGATTTTTTGGTAGGTCTTTCAAAGACAAGAAAAGGACATGATTCTATATGGTTCATGGTGGATCACCTAACTAAGTCAACACACTTCCTTGCTATGAAAATTACTACCAAGTTGTCAAACCTAGTTGAGCTTTACATTCATGAGATAGTCCATTTGCATGGTGTTCTGAGTTTGATTACCTCTTATCGTGACCCTAAGTTCACCGCCAAGTTTTGTAAACAAGTCTAAGAGGAACTCGATACAAGGATGAAGTTAAACTCAACCTATCATCCCCAGACTAATGGTCAATCAAAACATACAATCCATACCCTAGAAGATATATTGATAGCATGTGTACTGGAAGAGGCGGATTGTGGGAACAATACCTCCTATGCTGAGTTTGCATACAAAAAAAATTACCAATCCAATATCAAGATGCCTCTGTATGAAGATCTTTTTGGGAGACTGTGTCAGTCACCTCATCACTAGGATGATGTCAATGATAGGAACTTTCTTAGGTCATAGGAACTACAACTATATGATGATAAATTCGCTTTGATCAAGTAGAGGCCGAAGAAATCCCATGGTCGACATAAGTTGTATGTTGATGCAAAGAGGATAGATCTACACTTCACTATAGGAGCTCATGCTTATTTGAAGATCTGACCCCTTTGAGCTATAGCTAAAAATAGAGGAAAACTGAGTCCTTAATATGTGGGTCTACTTTAGGTTCTAGGATGGATTGGCTGGCCGCTTATCTTCTACCTTTACCATCCAGTACACCATGATGCATGACGTGTTCCACATGTCCAATCAGAAGTGTTATGTGAAGGATCATGCCCATGTGTTGAATATTGAACCTATAAAACCATAAGGGAGGTTGTCATACCCTAGGCCACCTGTGAGGATCTTGGATTCAAAGGTGAAAGATCTCATTCATAAAAAAATTGAGATGGTAAAGATTCTTTGGTAGCACCATGGTTAGGATGAAGCCATATGGGATCTAAAGACGGACATGGAAATGTCTTATCCCCATCTTTTGGGATGACTAGTCGATTTTTTGAAGAAAAAAATCTTGTAAGAGGGAAAGGATGTTATAATCTAGTTTTCCATATTTTTATACAAATATTTGGATGTAAATAATGGTTTGTTTGAACACATATTAAAAAGCTTGAAAGTTCTACGTCTTGTTTGATAGTTTTGGATTGACAATACAATTTCTCCAATATAAAAGAGATTTCGTGTATTTTGTTGTTTTCAATAATCCATTATTATATGTTGGATGAAGAAAAAGTGGAAGACTCAATTTTAATGGAAAAAGTAATGCATAATTGATAACTAAACTATGGAATTGTTGGAAATTTCTAGAAAGAGAAGTGGGAGACAACTAATAAATATAATTTGGCCTTCACTTGCACCCAATGAAAGAATATACTCAATTAGGATTGTTTGCCAAATTTGGGTAAGAAAAGGAGTTATTATATGCCTTAAATTATACAAATAATGGAAATACTTGGAGGCAAAGAAAAAGGTATTTAACTTTGGAGTTATGGCACCAACTCTTTGCCAACTTGAGATTTAGTTATTAAAAGACTTCCCTTAAAATCTGGATTGATTGGATACAGGAGGAGAGAAATATGAATTTGTTGGATTTCACTAAACTGGAAGGATTAATTGCTAAATGTATATTATTGTCTCATTATAATCAAATTGGTAAACTAGGACCCAAACCTTGTATCCATTGCATAAGATTTTAGTCATTTGATGTGAGATCCAATGGTCCTTGGTCATCTTCTAACTTGAGACAAATTGGAAAAGGATGTGAATAGGGAATTTGATCTCCCTATGCCTACTTCTCTCTCTCCTAATCACCTCCTCTCTTGATTCCTTGGCCTTTGAATCAGGAAGAAGATTCCAAGCAAATTTATACTGAGGTTTTAACCGCTTCAGAAGATATAAAGACTTTCTCCAAATGCTAGATTCAGTTGACAGCCAACTCTGGTTAACCATGGCTATAAAAGGCATAGGGACTCCTTTACGAGACCAGTATTCTCTTCATAAGACCCCGCGAGTCCTGGGCCTTCGTTCTCAAACCATAATTGCATTGCTAGTTCTTCTTCTTCTCTCTCGTCTCCTCTTCAAACAAAAAAACAAACTCCATCCCTTTCTCTCTGGTCCCGCCTTCTCCTGGCCATTTGAGACCAGGAGCAAGTCTGACAAGGCAAGATGAAGGGGACAATGCCTTCTCTCACTGCTCTAGGTCCCAAAGGTGCAAATTCACCCCTGGAGTTGACTCGCCTAGAGAACTACTCACGAGCGGGAGGAAGGCGAGGTTGAAGATGATAAGAGAGAGAAAAGTCTTCCCTATCCCTGAGTGTGATGACAGTCGCCAAACCGACAAACAAATCATCATTAACTAAGACGAATTAAACATAAACAACAGATTAACGAAAATCACTAAAAATTAAAACCATTTTTCAAAGAGATCCATTCCAAGGAAAACTCTTACTGAAAGGTCCAAAACCTTATATACATCATTATTCACATTGTACATATCTGGTACATCTCATCTCGAGAATAACATATAATAGTTGCTTTACCAAACTATACATGAGCAACATAAAACCTCGAGGCGTGTAAGCCAAAATCTCTTATTGATCATAAAACCAGTACGAACCAAATCCAAGGACCTGAGAGTACAGAGACGACACATAGGACTCATATCTACAAGACATACAGACAGTACACTCAACCTGAGCTATCACTGCTGCCTCAGCTGTTGTTCTTCCTCTGCAAAAAGGTCTTCACCTCCTCATACACGTCCACCTAAAAATTTGGGTCCCACGGTGGTGAGACAATTGTAATTGTCCCAATGAGAGATATAACTCCCTACCGACCATATTATTATCACAGATTAAGCATTTATAAACTGAGCAAAGGTTCTTTTTATATTAATAAGCAGGACAATTCATTATATGAACAAAATGTAGTAATCTCCTTTCATAAGGAGAACATTGCATCTACCCATGGTAGATTATAATTCATCTATCTACTTTGCAAGGAATGTAAAGAAATATAAATAACATCTATCAACTCGAATGTATAACTGTATTGCGCATCAAGCAATGTTTTCCATATTCGATCCTTAAGCATATATGCTACACGGCTGATTACATTTTACAATCACACTTATGCCCTGAGGAAGTGAGATGTACCGCTCAAATCCAACCGACCATTGCGGAGTCGAAATCGATACCATACAAGGTCCATGGAAGAGTCGGACTCCAGGAACTCCCACGTCTCGGTCAGTGCGAGACCACAAGCAGGATCGCAGTCTCTTGCTTAAGTGACCTTAGTCACACATGGTCAGGCTACCCTCTGCCTAGCCCACCTTGGTATAGGTGTCGGCGCTAGTGAATCGAGCCATGGGCCAGTTCACCGTGCTCCCTGAGCCATGAACGCATTCATGCTCTATCACACTGAGCCATGGGCCTATTCACCATGCTCTTATCACACTGAGCCACGAGCCTGAAACCATGCTCTGGAGTCTACAACCAAAGTTTTACTCTAACCTTCCTATTTGTGGCTAGGAGAAACCCCGCATATTCAACAATATGCGCTCCGGATTAACCCATAGGAGAACCCGTTTCACCATCACCAGCTGTTAACGATGATGGATCTATGGCCAGGGCACTACATGATAAAATTCCACTTGATTAATTAAGTGCATTACCATATTCTTTTAGCATCAGTCAAGTTTTCACACATGAATTATTATGACAAATGCTACAAAGAAAGGTATAATATATCTATCACGTACTTTTCAAATCTTTAAAACACATGATACTTGGGATCTCAGTCCCTTATCACATTACTGGGAATTCTCATCCCTTCACATAATCATTATCATGATTGCTGGATTTGGGTATTCAAGCCCTTAGATCATCACATGACATTGTTACCTCTATAATAGGTAACCATTACCTCTAGGTCCTCAAACCAAAGTATTCATTTCACTTGTTGTGCAAGTATTCACATGGCGCACAAGGCCATCACACATATTGTGACCTCTCACTAGGCAACAACTTATTCACATGGATCACAAGGTCATTACACATCTTGTCACCTCTCACTAGGAAACAATTTATTAACATGGCTCACAAGGCCATTGCACATCTTGTCACCTCTCACTAGGCAACAACTTGTTCACATGGCTCACAAGGTCATTGCACATCTTGTCACCTCTCACTAGGCAACAACTTATTCACATGGCTCACAAGGCCATTGCACATATTGTCACCTCTCACTAGGAAACAACTTATTCACATGGCTCACAAGGCCATTGATCATTATACTTGTTATACAAGTATTTAACATGCCTTACTAGGCTTATGAAATAAAAGAGATACAACCTTCCCATCATTAGGGTTAGGGTTTCCTTTCTTATCGATTAGGGTTTCTCTTACATATCATTACCCTTCATTAGGGTTTTCCATAATTAACCATTTAGGTTTTCAAGGTCATATTATCAATGATCAAACCCTAATTCATTGCTCCACGCATCTAGGAGCAAACATTGATATCATAAGTATTCAATCATACTTATTTATTCTCATCATTTATCATTAAATGAATCATCAACACAAGGTATGAGTTCCTCTCTAATCCTTACTAGAGAATGATTACATCATACTTTATTAACTAGGCTAAAACCTTTCTCAAGGTATGTTAGCCAACACTTATCAAACTGCATTAATATCATTACATCTCAATGTAACAATTGACATCACACACTTCATGTGTTACTCATCCAAGTATATTGGATTTAAGGTGCATCAACCTTGAAGTGATGGATGTGATATCCATCATGTCTTGATATATCACTTCCCTCATCACTTTTAACATACTTAACTTCATCAACTTATCTTGTATTAGGGTATGTACCATCCTAATACTTTATGCACTAGCTCATTACATTTATCATGTAATGTATTGGTCATAAGTCACACAATTGAATTATTCAACCATCATTAATGATATGAACTCATCTCGGGTTAAGGCATTATTGATATAGGATTAACCATTATCAACCACTCTAGGTGTTTCACCTATCAAGGTATTATCCACACCATTACTTGGTGTTACACTCATCACTCCTAAGAGTGTCTTGCCCTTACCTTTACAAGGTGTATATGGTTAAATCATGTGCATATGTTCACCATATCGGGTTGTAGGTGTATAGACACTCACCATATCGGGCTAGGATTTGCACTTGTCTCCATATCAGGCATGAGGCACCTTCTTGACCCCATATAGGGCACAAGATATATGTATGTGTCGCCAATGATACTTATGAGGTAACAACCCATCACCATGTCGGGCTAGAAGTACATTCAATCACCCTATCGGGCTAGTCACCATCTAGGGTTAGCCATGATGGGTTAGGGTTACCATATTGTTTAGGGTTGTGTATCGTGCAACCCTGTCGTGCAACCATGTCATACAAGGTCATGTAGGCCTCATGATACTAAGTATCAATGATGTATCATATTATCATATCATGCAATAACACTTGTTACTCTTCACTTATATCGGGTTACCCAATTTAGGGTTTCTTGTCAACTTACAAGTATATAATTGACCTTGTATCATGCATGGAGTCTATAATAGACTTCCTATCGTGCAAGAGGTGTATACTACACCCCCATATCGTTCAATAAGGTTTACAAACCTACTCATATCATTTTAGTGAAATAGGTACATCATCATATCGGGTTAGAGGTGCTTTCTTATGTGCATGCACCCGATATCACTTTTATAAGGTGATATCACAATCTTCAAGCTCTAGACCTTTATTATAACTATTATAGTTCAAGTCAACAGGTCTAAGAAACTACTAGAACTCATAATTTCATCAACTATTTCAGGAAATTTTGGAATTAAAAGTAGATCATTAAATACAACAATTTAGGTGATGAATAATAACATGATCGAGTTCAAGTTATATAACCCGCATTAAGAACCACTTCAAAGCTTCAAGGTCCAAAGCTCCATGTTCCTAAGGTTGAAGATGACTTTATCAAAGGTCCAAGGCTCATTCACAACTCCTTCATATACAAGGAATCACCATGGATAAGCAATTGGTGAAGAAGAAAAGAAAGGTAGATCATAACCCTAATTCCATGCTTCAATTCAAGCTTGAAGACAACTATATCTTACCTTAGGGTTAAGTTTTGAGTTCCTTATCTCCTTGGCCGACACCCTACCACTCTTGGGCAATATGTACTTCCTCTTGTCCGACACAACTTTTCTTGTGGCTGATACCCCCTCACTTGTGGCAAAAATCACTTCAATTGGCCGATATCAACTTGCTATGGGCAATATCAACATGGTATGGTCGATATACTTGCTATGGACGATATACAAGGCCTATGCACGATACCCTTGTTCTCTTGCATGACATTCCACCCCTCTTGCACAATATGATACTCACTTGCACGATATGGCACTCACTTGGAGTCAAAACACTTCACTTTATGGCCGATATCACCCTAAATGGCCGATATCACCTACTTGGGCGATATGGTCTTGCCATGGGCGATATCCCAAGGCCCATGCATGATACCACAACATCCCTTCACAATATGGGAGCTCTATGCATGATACCTTAGGGTAGGAGTGTGGTAAGGGTCGCAAAATTGCACCAAGGGGTGAAACTAGGGGTATATATACGTGTTGATCATGAAGAAAGGCAAAAATGATGTGTCAACATTTTGAGCTAGTTGGTGCCACGTGTCATGCATGGGTGACATGTGTCCATGGATGCATCAACATTTATCTTGACATGCAAAAAGGTTGAGGATCATCTAGAGATGCAAATTCGTCCATTGCTTTTCTGTGGGCTCTGATCTCCAAACCACGATATAAACACGATTTAAACGTAGCGGAAACGGTTCGATTAACAGCGGAAGACAAAAATCACGGAAAATTAAAACTTTTCGAGATAAGAGCTTGAATCCATAAAAACTTCTTTCATAAAAGGAGATAAACTATTTACATCTTTGATAATTACTTCTTGAGTAATTATATACAACATGATACAAAATCTCAAGAACTCAGAATCAAAATCTCAGACCAAAAGACTCCAAGGACCTGAGAGTATAGAGAACACATAGGACTAACTATCTAACTACACAACTCAGCAGTCTGAATCTCCACCTGAGATTTACTGTTGCTCCTGGTGCTGCTGCTGCTGATACTGTCCACCTGCAGACGGATTCCTTCTTCCTCGACGACCACCTAAAAAGGTTGAAATCTACGGGGTGAGACAATTTTAAATAATTGTCCCAGCGAGAGTTATAACTCTTCGCCAGAAGCTTTATTATAACAACTCAAGAACAACATAAGCAATAAAAACTTTAAGGTAACCAACAGCAGATTGTTATCAATTAGAACAACAACATTTAAGTAATATTAAGAACATGTATACTAAATAATGTATCTTCAATCAATGTATCTCGTGGATCAACCTAAGCAGATATGCTACGCGGTTGATTATGTTTTACAAACATCATTATGCCCTGCGGCGATGAGGTATACCGCTCATACTCCAACCGATCACTATTAAGTCGCATCGGTATCATACATAGGTCATCAAAAGAGTCGGATTCTTATGACCTCATCTTCCTCAGTCAGTGTGAGGATCAACATGCAGGACATCTAATGTCTCTGCTATTATAGCTTACCAGGGTATTCTGGTACTTCGCTATTAGAGTCACAGTGGCATTTTGTACTCTCTTCACCATCGAAAGATTTCTTGTTTATCTCTCATCGATTGCGGTATAAAAGACTTCCTCGGGAGATTAGTGTTACATCACCCCGGCATAACCCATAGTGAAGGATTGATAGATTAAGATACATCTACATCAATTCCTACACTAGGATGTAAGGACATTCGCATCTATTTTCCCCCACATACTCAAAAGTATGTGATCCAAGAGTTCCCTTAGGAAAACCTGTTTCACCATCATTTAACTCCTGACAATGATGGATCTATGATCAGGGCTCTACATGGTATGATTATACTTGATTAGTTAGGTACATTTTAGTATTATTTTAACATCATACATGTTTTCAAACATTAATCATTAGAACAGCAGTTATGAAAGTAGAATACTAAATGTATCAAGTCTAACTCACATAATCATCATTTCTCAGTACTCTCATCACAAGTCATCTCTTAAAGCATGACCTTGATGGTATTCATGGCTCTCACAGCCCATTTAATCATATAAGATGCTACTAACAAGGCATCAGGATATTTCACTATTCATAAAGCTAAAGCATGCTTTCAATGAATATAGTATCATAATCCCTACTTGGATATGATCATCATCTCATGACAACCTGCATGGTTAATTTAACTGATAACAATAAACAATTCATTCTAGAAGTTATACTTTCAAACTCTTAGAAGAGTCAAGTCCCCCAATTTTCATCAATTAGGGTTTACTATTCACATTACATGTCATCACCCTAGAATTAGGGTTTACTATTCACCTCATGGTGAATTGAACTTATAACGTCATCATGTATGAGAAACATCATCATTAAATCCCTCAGATAAGATTAAGATTCATCAATTATCATAATTAGGGTTTCCATGATCTCACATAGGTGGATCATACCCTAATCATGCACATTCATGTGTATTGAAGGTACTTTACTTGAGTTCCCACCAAAAAGGGGTACTTTCTCTCTCCTATAATACTTTCTCTCTCCTATAATACTTTCTCTCTCCTCTTACTAGTAGATGGTGATTACACCACTCCAAATTAGGTTGAGTCAATTCCTCATTGGCTAACATAAGCCAAAACATCACTATCATGTGATTAGGGTTTGATTAGAACAAGGTATTACTCAATTGAACCCCTCAAGGGTATTTTGGTAATTTACCCCATTGATCATCATCGTGGGTCAATTCATTAGTTACTTAGTCCCTTAATGTCCTAAGTTACCATTAGGGTTTAGATCAAACCATCATTGAATCAATTACACCTTTAAGTGATTAAGTACAAACAACCCTGAAAACCTCCAAACGGTTTCAACCTTCAACCACCAAACGGTTTGAAACCGTTTGGGTGCGTTGACCGTTTGCTAGGTTTGACTCCAAGACCGCATGACCTCAAGGTCATTTGCCCAAACCGTTTGGGTATGTTGACCATTTGGAAAGGTTGACTTTCCAAACCGTTTGAGCTTATGCGGTTTGAAACCATTTGATCTTAAACGATCTTGGGATTGATTGGTCCAAACGACCTTGAGATCGTTTGAGCCCAAACGGTCTTGAGACCGTTTGAGCTCAAACGGTCTTGAGACCGTTTGGCCCCAAACGGTCTTGAGACCGTTTGGATCCAAACGGTCTTGAGACCGTTTGGTCCAAATGGGCTCAAACCGTTTGGACCTCAACATGGTTCAAAAGTTACAATTGTTTGTGGTTATCAATGTTGAAGCCCCCAATTGGCCAAATCCATGTTAACCACTTATAAATTGAGTTAATTAGGGTTATCCTTAACCAATTGGTCACTCAATTGACCCTTAATTGATATCCAATTAGGGTTGGAGTTGGTTCGATTAAGGTCTATACACACTCAACAATGTGAATCAAATCGAAGTTAATCCCATCAATTGACCTCCAATCGGGCTCAAACTTGGCCCAAACGGTCTTGGGATCGTTTGAATAGCCTCCAAACGGTCTTGAGACTGTTTTCCCAAGAATTCATCAAAATATAAGTTGATTTGATAGGGGTTGAACCTTAATTAAGTCACAAATCAGCAATTTGATTATTTCAATAACCCACTGTAATTGGGCCCTCAATTGATCAAATTACCTTAACCCTAGACCTCCAAACGGTCTTGGGTTGACACCAAACGGTCTTGAGACCATTTGGATGAGTTCCAAATGGTCTTGAGACCGTTTGCCCATCCATCCTTTGGACTCTAGTGAAAATTCATCAAGGTTTGATCTATTGAGTTGATCATCACATCAATACTTAATTGCAATATGATTTGGTACCTTTGGACCTTCAATTGGTCAACTATACTTGACCCCAGACCTCTAAACGGTCTTTGGTGATCCCCAAACGGTCTTGAGACCGTTTGGATGATTCCCCAAACGGTCTTGAGACCGTTTGGGCTAATCAACCCAAAATCTTTAATTAACTCATTGGAATTTCAGCACTGATTTCACTTAGGGTTTGCCCAATTGATTAGCCTTCAACTCATGATTCGTTTGGAAATAATCCATCAAATTTGGTGAGTCATTAACCAACATTATTATGAACAGTAATCCCAAACGGTCAATGCTTGGTCAACCATCTTAAATGGTCTTGAGACCGTTTACCCAAAATGGTCTAATTAAACAGGTTTGAAAATCAGGACTTAATTCAATTGGATTTGCTAATTGGTTAGCCTATATCTCACGATTCCATTGGCGTTAAACCCTCAAATTTGGTGGGTGATTAGCCTACATAATTATGAACAGGATTCTCATACAGTCTTTGCTTGGTCAACTGGACCAAACGGTCTTGAAGACCGTTTGCCTCCATGCGACCCTGAAACCGTTTGCCCACCAAACGGTTGTGCAAACCGCAAGGGCAATGGGTGGAGGTCGTTTGGTAAAGTAGAAAATCGTGGATAAGCATAGGAAATAACGCCCTCATCTTCTACCTCAAGAACAGTAGCAGTTCTTCACGACTTTTCTTGCAAGGATGCAAGGGAAGATAGGGAAGAAGAAGAACTAGCAACTATATGCATAGAAAAAGATGTATAATCAAAGCATAAGGTTTAGAGTTATAAAACCCGCCTAAAGGTTGTTCCTTGAGCTCCAAGCTTCCAAGCTTCAGGTCTTTAATGGTGTATTTGAGCTCCACAGGTCGGCCAAGGTGAATTCTTCAAGGAAAAGATGGAAAGGAATGGCTAGAAAGATAAAGTTAGGTGAGCTAGCCATGAATTCAACCTTGAAATCGAGTTTCCTCCATGAATTCAAACAAAAGGGATGATCCAAACTTACCTTGAACTCCCTGGTCGTTCTCCTATGCTCCAGAGATCTGCCTTAGTCAGTTTGAGCAAGGGGAATAAGTGAGGGAATGAAAGAAACATTCCTTTGCTTGCAAAGGAAGTGGTATATATATTTTGGGTGAAATTTCTCCATAAAGCTTCTACTTTATCCCATTTCTCATCTAAGTACTTACTTTCTTATTTTCTCGTCCCTAACCCTTATTTCTAAGGACAATCTACTTCTAAGGTCAAGAATTGAAGGCAAAGAAGATCAACCCATTACTAAAGTATACATATAAAAGAGCTATTATACTTATTCCTTGATTATTTAATCACAAAGGTGTTCTTTATTATATGATTATTCAAATGAAGTGCCCTCTTCATCATTTCTACTCTAAATGATGACAAAAGTTATAAAAGATATTTTAGAATATGAAATTTACAAGTTGCACTCCAAACTTTGGGTAAATTGCATTTTACCCCAAAACCAGGGTTTCAAGCACAGGGATTGCTTCCACAGCTGCACCTTGGTGCTCAAGCTTGGGAAATCCTTCAAACTTTACCATAATCATTCTTATGATGCCTCAACATCAGAGGAACATCTCAACATGTGCAAATTGCAAGTTAACCCTTCTAACTGGGTAAATTGCACATAGGTCCCTGTATTACAAAACAATACTAAAACATTGTTCAATTAGGGCAGAAATGGAATTATGTGTTCCTCAAGAGTTTAATTACATGCCAAAAGATAATCACCAGTATCTTAATTACATAATTAGGCAAAACACCTAGGGTTAACTCATAACCCAGGTCAGGGATGTTACATTTTCCATTTGGATAAGTCATCTAGGTTTAATCATTATTTTATGTCAAGCCGATACACTTTTTCTAAGGAAACTTGTTGGCCGTCACACCTCACCTCCTTGAGGTTCTTTGCATGATATGGACTTTTCCAAGAGTTCAAAAAATGATATGGGACACCTCCTTGGGCTCCATGGCCGATAGGCACTCATATATAAGCTTTTCAACTTGATACAACTCAAGTTAAGCTTCCAAATTCAACCATTTTGGTCATTTCATCACCTAGAGTATCATCATTCATAATTGATACAAACATGGTGTCTCATTCATTATATCTCCTCTAAATGATACATATAGGAAGTAGGGACATTCTATAGGTTGTAATTTTCATATCAACCCCACATTTTGGGTAAATTACAATTTGTACCAAAATTGGTGCACAAGGTACCAGCATTGTTCAAACAAGTTCAAACTTGGAATTTAGGCTTTCCACAAGCCACCACCTTGCATCATTCTCTCTATAATGATGCTTAAACACATGAGGCATGTTCAACATGTGACATTTTGCATTATAGCCCCTCAATTTGGGTAAATTGCACTTTGGTCCAAAACAAAGGAAAATTGCTCAAACAGCATTCAATCGGGACCAAACTTGAAACATGAGTGTGTCATATGATAACAAAGCACCTTAGAGCATTATATTAAAGTTATAAGCAACTTTATTATCCAAAACAAACAGGGTTACCTCATAACCCAGGTCAGGGTCGTTACAAGTTATAAACCCCTAACAAGGATTTCGTCCCCGAAATCCCATGTAAAGGGAGACAAATATTATTCGTTCATCATATTATCAAGTATCCACATAACATCTTAATGTCATGGAGATTCCATAGAACTTTGATCAACACAAAGTTCTTCCACACGGGGTTATCATTGAACCTGTCACACAGGACACATACTCCACTGTCCTTTTCATTATTGACTGTAGAGTCAAATCTGTGTCAGGTAACATTTTTCTTAGTCAGAGAATCATTATACATACCTTATTTAACTCAGGTTACCTCATTGATTTGTCACCTTTTTCCACTTACATCTTTGTTGATGTTATGTTTATGCGGGGCATAAACCCCTAACATATGGTATCCATACTACAATATGTAACTAGACTAATTTCACAGTTGGCCATTCCAGGTAACCAACATAAATCATCTAATTTAGGAGTTATGGTTTTACTTTGCCATATCACTTGATACTTCTTAGATACTAGAATTTCTTACCTTGGTATCCATCACATGTGTCGAAAACACATCACATCCTCATATTTCTTTCATTTTAGGACATTACTTGTTACACATATCTTTCTCTTGGATCCAAAGTCCAAGACAAACGGATACTTTTCTAAGTATCCATCAATTGAACATTTTTAGCTTATGCACATTAAGTGTCATATGACCCACATGATTGACATGTCCCAGAAGGGAAAGAACATAAAGGAACATATTCCTATTATCACCCCATCATCATCCAGGGTTGTTTATCAAAGAGAAGAGATTATTATCTCCTCTGATTATTGCATGAACTTTCAACTATTCATGAGTCATTTACTCATTTTTTTATCCTAGGTTCCTTGCCATCCGTATAGAAATTATAAGGGTGATTACATATCATTATTCCTTTCTTTGTTATTGTCTAACATGTTCATGAGCATTTTGTGATTTCATCACATTTCCCATTTCCACATCATGGGAAAAGATATTTACTTTTCACACATGCTTTATCTGACAGGGATCATCTCCCTTGTTCTCATTCTCTTATCATGAGGATTATACTTTTCATTCCCTCATACATACAGATTGATCTGAGATCATCTCAGATTCCACTTTATTGCACTTAGGATGTGATATACATGTCCATACCATATTTCCAGTTTAGTTATACTCACTAGATTGTCTCAAAATGACTACTTGATCAGAGTAATCAGAAAGATAACAATCTAAGAGTTTCATACTTACTCTATCTCCAATAATTATATACCTAGCCAGGGTATACAAGTACTGAGATCATGTAGTATGCAATTTATGTATTATCATATTCCTTACTTTTCGTATCATTGCCAACACATGATTTAACATTCATGGACTTTCTCCAGGCATCACTTCTATATCTCATCCTCTTTTACATGGATAAGAGCAATTATAGAACATTTAAAAGAATATTGAACAGAATATAATTTCTAGTTCTCATCATTTCTTTCCTATATCCCCAAAGGACAATCAATAGAGAAGTCCATAACAGTAATCCTTTTTAGGATTAGCAGGTAACATCAAAATAAAGCATATCAAAATGAAAAGCTCTATATGACTATTACCCCTTGCGGTCACCCACCACTTCAGGTTGACTCAACACATAGGGTCTAGCTGTTTCATGTTTTTGTTCTTGCCTTTTTACACTATTGGACTGTGACGTTTATAAACCCTACCAAGCCTACCTCGTTTGTTGAGTCATTTCCTCCCTTCTTTTCAAAGAAAAGAGTTTAGTATGCTCAACATGTCCATATCCATAACATGTCTTGTTCTCATATCATGGTCTTATCAGTCTCATTACCGATGTATAAGCTAAGCCATGAGTTCTTATAGGTGGAAAGTTAGGACCTTTTCCTTTACTTAGTGGCTACTGCCCTGGTACACTAGGCATTTATTGCACTGGTGGCACCAAAAACTTTGTCTTTTTAGAACAACTAGGCACATGTCTCTAGAATTGTAGAGACCTTTCCTTATTCCTCAACTTATTTCCCCATCTTGGGCATTACCATCGCATATATACTATTTTCCTATACTTATGGAAAAGTCTATTTTCTCACCATATGTTAATCTTTCCCACATTTTCCACTGTTCCAACATGACTATGTCATTCAAGAACCCTTTTAAAGCCCAAAGTTTCTGTATTAAGGACTGGTAACCTAGGTTGTAATGCTAGTATCCAGTCTACTATATGTATCATTATTGTCTTAATCTTCTTATTAAGAGCATAAACATAGGATTCTCTATCCTGATTAGGTCAAGATAGGAATTCTCAAGCACTCATTCTTCTCTTGCCTGATCCCTTGCACCCTTTCCTGGTGCAACAACATTGCCCTCAACAATGTATTCCTCGTGTTCCCCAATCATTTATAAACTTCACCCTTTCTTCTGCACAAGCAGAAGTCACTATAGGGTATACTAAAGGACACTAACACAAACTCAACACCTTAGTCCTATGTCTCTATAGACTCAGCGAACCTTAAGCTCTGATACCAAACTTTGTGACGACAGTCGCCAAACTGACAAACAAATAGTCATTAACTAAGCGGAATTAAACATAAACAACAGATTAACAAAAATCACTAAAAATTAAAACCATTTTTCAAAGAGATCCATTCCAAGGAAAACTCTTACTGAAAGGTCCAAAACCTTATATGCATCATTATTCACATTGTACATATCTGGTACATCTCATCTCAAGAATAACATATAGCAGTTGCTTTACCAAACTATACATGAGCAACATAAAACCTCGAGGCGCGTAAGCCAAAATCTCTTATTGATCATAAAACCAGTACGAACCAACTCCAAGGACCTGAGAGTACAGAGATGACACATAGGACTCATATCTACAAGACATGACAAACAGTACACTTAACCTGAGTTGTCACTGCTGCCTCAGCTATTGTTCTTCCTCTGCAAAAAAGTCTCACCTCCTCGTACACATCCACCTAAAAATTTGGGTCCCACGGGGGTGAGACAATTGTAATTGTCCCAACGAGAGATATAACTCTCCACTGACCATATTATTATCACAAATTAAGCATTTATAAACTGAGCAAAGGTTCTTTTTATATTAATAAGTAGGATAATTCATTATATGAACAAAATGTAGTAATCTCCTTTCATAAGGAGAACATTGCATCTACCCATGGTATATTATAATTCATCTATCTGCTTTGCAAGGAATGTAAAGAAATATAAATAACATCTATCAACTAGAATGTCTAACTGTATTGCGCATCAAGCAATGTTTTCCATATTCGATCCTTAAGCAGATATGCTACATGGCTAATTACATTTTACAATCACACTTATGCTCCGAGGAAGTGAGCCATACCGCTCAAATCCAACCGACCATTGCGAAGTCGAAATCGGTACCATACAAGGTCCATGGAAGAGCCGAACTCCATGACCTCCCACGTCTCGGTCAATGGGAGACCACAAGCAGGACCGCAGTCTCTTACTTAAGTGACCTTAGTCACACAGGGTCAGGCTACCCTCTGCCTAGCCCACCTTGGTACAGGTGTCGACGCTAGTGAATCGAGCCACGGGCCAGTTCACCGTGCTCCCTGAGCCATGAATGCATTCATGCTCTATCACACTGAGCTATGGGCCTATTTACCATGCTCTTATCACACTGAGCCACGAGCCTAAAACCGTGCTCTGGAGTCTACAACCGAAGTTGTACTCTAACCTTCATATTTGTGGCTAGGAGCAACCCCGCATATTCAACAATATGCGCTCCGGATTAACCTGTAGGAGAACCTGTTTCACCATCACCAGCTGCTAACGATGATGGATCTATGGCCAGGGCACTACATGATAAAATTCCACTTGATTAATTAAGTGCATTACCATATTCTTTTAGCATCAGTCAAGTTTTCACACATGAATTATTATGACAAATGCTACAAAGAAAGGTATAATATATCTATCACGTACTTTTCAAATCTTTAAAACACATGATACTTGGGATCCCAGTCCCTTATCACATTACTGGGAATTCTCATCCCTTCACATAATCATTATCATGATTGCTAGATTTGGGTATTCAAGCCCTTAGATCATCACATAACATTGTTACCTCTATAAAAGGTAACCATTACCTCTAGGTCCTCAGACCAAGGTATTCATTTCACTTATTTTGCAAGTATTCACATGGCTCACAAGGCCATCACACCTCTTGTGACCTCTTACTAGGCAACAACTTATTCACATGGATCACAAGGTCATTGCACATCTTGTCACCTCTCACTAGGCAACAATTTATTAACATGGCTCACAAGGCCATTGCACATCTTGTCACCTCTCACTAGGCAACAACTTGTTCACATGGCTCACAAGGCCATTGCACATCTTGTCACCTCTCACTAGGAAACAACTTATTCACATGGCTCACAAGGCCATTGCACATCTTGTCACCTCTCACTAGACAACAACTTATTCACATGGCTCACAAGGCCATTGATCATTATACTTGTTATACAAGTATTTAACATGCCTTACTAGGCTTATGAAATAAAAGAGATACAACCTTCCCATCATTAGGGTTAGGGTTTCCTTTCTTATCGATTAGGGTTTCTCTTACATATCATTACCCTTCATTAGGGTTTTCCATAATTAACCATTTAGGTTTTCAAGGTCATATTATTAATGATCAAACCCTAATTCATTGCTCCACACATCTAGGAGCAAACATTGATATCATAAGTATTCAATCATACTTATTTATTCTCATCATTTATCATTAAATGAATCATCAACACAAGGTATGAGTTCCTCTCTAATCCTTACCAGAGAATGATTACATCATACTTTATTAACTAGGCTAAAACCTTTCTCAAGGTATGTTAGCCTACACTTATCAAACTGCATTAATCTCATTACATCTCAATGTAACAATTGACATGACACACTTCATGTGTTACTCATCCAAGTATATTGGATTTAAGCTGCATCAACCATGAAGTGTTGGATGTGATATCTATCATGTCTTGATATATCACTTCCCTCATCACTTTTAACATACTTAAGTTCATCAACTTATCTTGTATTAGGGTATGTCCCATCCTAATACTTTATGCACTAGCTCATTACATTTATCATGTAATGTATTGGTCATAAGTCACACAATTGAATTATTCAACCATCATTAATGATATGAACTCATCTCGGGTTAAGGCATTATTGATATACGATTAACCATTATCAACCACTCTAGGTGTTTCACCTATCAAGGTATTATCCACACCATTACTTGGTGTTACACTCATCACTCCTAAGAGTGTCTTTCCCTTACCTTTACCAGGTTTATAGGGTTAAATCATGTGCATATGTTCACCATATCGGGTTGTAGGTGTATAGACACTCACCATATCGGGCTAGGATTTGCACTTGTCTCCATATCGGGCATGAGGTACCTTCTTGACCCCATATCAGACACAATATATATGTATGTGTCGCCCGTGATACTTATGAGGTATCAACCCATCACCATGTCAGGCTAGAAGTACATTCAATCACCTTATCAGGCTAGTCACCATCTAGGGTTAGCCATGATGAATTAGGGTTACCATATTGTTTAGGGTTGTGTATCGTGCAACCCTGTCGTACAACCATGTCATACAAGGTCATGTAGGCCTCATTATACTAAGTATCAATGATGTATCATATGATCATATCATGCAATAACACTTGTAACTCTTCACATATATCGGGTAACCCAATTTAGGGTTTCTTGTCAACTTACAATTATACAATTGATCTTGTATCGTGCATGGAGTCTATAATAGACTTCCTATTGTGCAAGAGGTGTATACTACACCCCCATGTCGTTCAATAATGTTTACAAACCTACTCATATCATTTTAGTGAAATAGGTGCATCATCATATCGGGTTAGAGGTGCTTGCTTATGTGCATGCACCCGATATCACTTTTATAAGGTGATATCACAATCTTCAAGCTCTAGACCTTTATTCTAACTATTATAGTTCAAGTCAACAGGTCTAAGAAACTACTAGAACTCATAATTTCATCAACTATTTCAGGAAATTTTGGAATTAAAAGTAGATCATTAAATACAACAATTTAGGTAATGAATAATAACATGATTGAGTTCAAGTTATATAACCTGCCTTAAGAACCACTTCAAAGCAGCAAGGTCCAAAGCTCCATGTTCCAAAGGTTGAATATGACTTTATCAAAGGTCCAAGGCTCGTTCAAAACTCCTTCATATACAAGGAATCACCATGGATAAGCAATTGGTGAAGAAGAAAAGAAAGGTAGATCATAACCCTAATTCCATGCTTCAATTCAAGCTTGAAGACAACAATATCTTACCTTAGGGTTAAGTTTTGAGTTCCTTAGATCCTTGGCCGACACCCTACCACTCTTGGGCGATATTTACTTCCTCTTGGCCGACACAACTTTGCTTGTGGCCGATACCCCCTCACTTGTGGCCAAAATCACTTCAATTGGCCGATATCAACTTACTATGGGCAATATCAACATGGTATGGCCGATATACTTGCTATGGATGATATACAAGGCCTATGCACGATACACTTGTGCTATTGCACGACATGCCACCCCTCTTGCACGATATGATACTCACTTGCATGATATGGCACTCACTTGGAGTCAAAACACTTCACTCTATGGCCGATATCACCCTAAATGGCTGATATTACCTACTTGGGTGATATGGTCTTGCCATGGGCGATATCCCAAGGCCCATGCACGATACTACAGCATCCCTTCACGATATGGGAGCTCTATGCACGATACCTTAGGGTAGGAGGGTGGTACGGGTCACACAATTGCACCAAGGGGTGAAACTAGGGGTATATATACTTGTTGATCATGAAGAAATACAAAAATGAGGTGTCAACATTTTGAGCTAGTAGGTGCCACGTGTCATGCATGGGTGACACGTGTCCATGCATGCATCAACATTTATCTTGAAATGCAAAAAGTTTGAGGATCATCTAGAGATGCAAATTTTTCCATTGCTTTTCCATTTGGATAAGTCATCTAGGTTTAATCACTATTTTATGTCAAGCCGATACACTTTTTCTAAGGAAACTTGTTGGCCGTCACACCTCACCTCCTTGAGGTGCTTTGCACGATATGGACTTTGCCAAGAGTTCAAAAAGTGATATGGGACACCTCCTTGGGATCCATGACCGATAGGCACTCATATATAAGCTTTTCAACTTGATACAACTCAAGTTAAGCTTCCAAATTCAACCCTTTTTCTTGGTCATTTCATCACCTAGAGTATCATCATTCATAATTGATCCAAACATGCTGTATCATTCATTATCTCTCATATAAATGATACATAGAGGAAGTAGGGGCATTCTAGATGTGGTAATTTGCATATCAACCCCACATTTTGGGTAAATTACAATTTGTACCAAAATTGGTGCACAAGGTACCAGCATTGTTCAAACAAGTTCAAACTTGGAATTTAGGCTTTCCAGAAGCCACCACCTTACATAATTCTCTCTATAATGATGATTAAACACATGAGTCGTGTTCAAAATGTGACATTTTACATTATAGCCCCTCAATTTGGGTAAATTGCACTTTGGTCCAAAATAAAGGAAAATTGCTCAAACAGTATTCAATCGGGACCAAACTTGAAACATGAGTGTGTCATATGATAACAAAGCACCTTAGAGGAATATATTAAAGTTATAAGCAACTTTATTATCCAAAACAAATAGGGTTACTGATAACCTCCAATTTTGTGATGTTATCTTAGTCTTTTCTTCAGTTTTCCACACTCTTTCTCAGATAAAATTAGACACAATCCCTAGATATCCCCTCTTACTGCAAATATAATGTTAGACTAACTTTTCCCATTTTTACCTACAGAAAAAGGCAAAAAAAATCATAAAAGACTCAACCGGTCCCAAGACCACATGGACTCACACAGTCCCAAGACCACATGAAGCCAATTGGTCCCAAGACCGCATGGAGCCAATCGGTCCCAAGACCGCATGAAGCCAATCGGTCCCAAGACCACATGGAGCCAATCGGTCCCGAGACCGCATGAAGCCAATCGGTCCCGAGACCGCATGGAGTCACACGATCCCAAGACCGCATCGGCCCCGAGACCGCATGGAGTCACACGGTCCCAAGACCGCATCGGCCCCGAGACCACATGGAGTCACATGGTCCCAAGACCGCATGAAGCCAAACAGTCTCGAGGCCCAAATGGGTTCAGAATCCAAACGGTCTTGAGGTCCAAACGGTCTCGAGGTCCAAATGGTCTCGAGGTCCAAACGGTTTCAGAGTCCAAACGGTCTTCAAGACCGTTTGGATCCAAATCTGACCAAACCGTTTGGAATTCACTTAAGGCCTATAATTAAGACCCAAAGGGTCCTCGCAAAGGGGATCTCAAGTTTCATACGCCCAGAGGCTGCCTCCATCACTCCAGAGTTATTCCAACTTCCATTCTCCGTCTGAAGGCTGCCAGTCTGAGATCCACATTCCATCTTGAAGTTGCTTTCTCTCTCTCCGCCAAAGAAGGTGGGAAGAGGAGATCTCATCATCAAGCAACCTGTGAAGACTAAAGATCATCAATCTCTCTCTCTCTAAGGGGTTGACTTTCCTCTCTCCTTTATGGGGATGACGCTCTCTCTCTCTCTTCTCGCCTCCTTCTTTGTCCTAGCTATGAGCGAGTAGTCTCTTTCACTAGGGTGCAGGGAGTAACCCCGCTACCCATGGTTTCATTTCATGTAATGTAATCCATAGTTTGCAATATATAGATTCTTTCCTTGCAGTTCAACATCAATCGTTTAATGAATGCTTGTTGCTTGATCACCAACTTGTGTTATCTTTTATCTTTTAGTATGAATTGTCTATGTTTGTACTACTAGATTCAAAACTCGATTGAATGTTGGTTCTTGATGCATGTATCCACCATGCATCTGTTTCGGTATCTAGGAGTGTTTTTCAAGGAGTGGAGTAAACTCACTTCCATTGTTGTACTTTCATACTATGAAATGGAATCAGTTGATGTATGAAAGTGCAACCTTGATAAGTCGAGGAACACACTTTGCGAAGGGAATGATGCAAAGTAGTTGACCATTCGTTTGGGGATGACTGACTTTGCAACATTCCCGGACTTCTCGTAGTTAGTTCTCCAAAAGCAAACTAAGTCTACAAAGATACTAACTATTTTGACTCTTGTTGCAGGTTATGTTTTATGTTTCATGTTTTGATCCATGAGTAGCGGCGGTGAAAACCGATCACACTCTAGTGGCTCCTTATCATTGATTAACATCCTTAAATTTACTTGCTTGCTTTACTTGCTCTTAGTCTAAAAACAACCAAACCAACCTTTTGATTTAAATACCAACTATTAAGAAGATTAAGTGAAATTCTAACGCTTTTCATCTTGTTGCCCCCAACAAGACCGTTGTCCCGTGGATTCGACCCTTAACTATACTACGATAAGACTTCCACGTATCTTAGCATACATGGGTGGAGTTCTCAATCTAGTATAAGCAAGGCTAAACTTAAAGACTTACCATCTTTAGGATTTTTAGTGGTGCACGCAATTCCACATAAGTGGAAGCTCCATCAAAATTGGCGTCGTTGTTGGGGACAACGGAACGTTTTAATTTCATTTAGTATCTTGCTAGTTGGTTAGGGTTTTACACTTTCTTTTAATCATTGATCCATATCTTCTTGAATTCATTATATCTCTGGCATCATCTAAAAGGTGTGTTTCTTCCCCTACTCAGGTAGAAGACGTGTATGCAATCATCGCATAACCTCAGATTCTCCCCTGATCCAGTGTACAACTCTGAGGTAGAGAGAAGCTTCCACCGCCGCATCAGACTCAACCGCCAAAAAGCCAAACAAATGGTTGAAGATCAACACCAAGCTGCACTGGTAATGGAGAGGGTCAACGCCGCCATAGCTGCCCAAAGAGCACAACTCATTGCTGACACCCATGCTCATATTCAAGCGGAGATCTGAGCGGAAGAACAGACCCGCATCTGAGCTGAAAACGAAGCAGCTAATCAAGCAGCCCAGTTAGAGCTCAGAAACAAGCAATCGAGGGATTATGCTATCCCTAAGAACTATGAAGACAATCACCATGTTCGGCCTCCGATCATCAATATACCTAACTTCGAGATCCGGACACAATGGATGCAGATCATGCAGGGCATCTCATTCTCTGGAGGTTCTGGAGATTACTGTATGGATCACTTGAAGAGGTTCAAGGCACTTTGCCGACTGGTCCCACAGGCCGAAGTTGCTTTCGACGCAATAATGCTACATCTTTTTCACTTCACTCTATCTGGGAGAGCTTTGAGCTGGTATAACTCGCTTGATAGCGAGCCAATAATCACCACATGGGCTCCCTTGGAAGAAACGTTCCTGGAGAAGTTCTTCCCCCCTTTGTTAACTTACGAAATTAGGGGGCAGATTAATCACTTCGCCCAACTTCCCGGAGAATCACTTGTAGAAGCATGGGAAAGGTTCAAGGAGCTTCTAAGGAAGTGTCATCATCACGACATCTCCCAAAATTAATTAATAGAAACATTCGATAGAGGAGTGAGTGATGACATCAAGCAATTTCTGGATTCCTGATCTGGAGGAAATTTTATGAGAAAGAACTATGAGGATGCTTGGAAAATTGTCACACTTGGAGCTGAGAATCAATCCAATTGGGGACGATCATCTGGCAAGGGAGTCCTCAAGGTTTATAAAGCTGAGGAATCAATGGAAATGAAGGCTATTGCTGAAGCCTTAAATATCATAGCTCATAAACCGCAGGCTCTTGAAACTTCTCTTGGAGAATTTAACAAGAAGAAAAATCCTCAAGTCCAATAGGTTAAAGCTACCACAGGGACCTGTGAAGCCTGCCACACATTCGATCACCCAACTCTGTCATGCGGTCTACTTTACAATGTAATGATGGATATGCATCCACCACAACAGTAGTATGACCCAATCATTGAACAACCTAATGAGAAAATGCCAGAACAAGTTAATTCTATTCATTCCATCCCTGGACAAGTTTACTATAATCTTAATCAACCAAGAAACCACCCAGGATTTCAATACGGGAACCCTGTTGGGACTGTCAATCCCCAACACCATACACAAGGCGGATCCTCCAATAGGTTGCCACCTGGATTCCAAAGCAACCTCAACCAAAATCAAGGGAACCCCAGAAATAACTTCCCAAGATCCAACTACCCCAGAAATACATCTGCCTACTATCAATATACCCATGCTCCACTTCAACCACAGCTACACCCTCAGTTGCAGCAACCTCAGTTAGCGCTACCTCCGCAACAACCACAACAAGGACAAAAACAACTTGCTCAGAAAAATACCCCTTCCCAGCCAGCAGATGAGATGACTTTGATAAGGCAGATGCTGCAGTCCCAACAAACCATGCTCGCCAATCAACAAGCTCAGCAAAAGGCAGTAGAGGCTCAACTAGCACAAATTGCTGCGCAGCTGAAGCCTCCAGCAGGCACTTTTGTAGGACAACCTGAGTCGAACCCTAGACACAACCAGAATAGGCATGAGCAGTTGAATGTAGTCACTATGAGATCTGGACGCACCCTTCACGAAACTACAAGGATCACTCTTGATGATGATGATACACCTGTCATTATGCTAAATGTGAGCACAAAGCCAGGAACTGAGAAGTCTGTAGAGAATGAAAAAGGTAAAGAAAAAGGACAAGAGCCAGAAATCTTACAGTATAAACCAAGGATCCCATATCCAGGAAGATTATGAGAGACAAAAATGGACACTAGGTTCCAAAATTTTAAGGAGGTGATGAAGAAACTCTATATCGACATCCCGCTCCTTGATGCTCTCTCTGAGGTACTAGCTTGGGCTAAATACCTAAAAACTCTGTTGTCAAGGAAATACATTACTGAAGAACAAGAAACCGTCAAACTAGCCCAAACCACCTCCGATATCATCCTTAATAAAATGCCAAAGAAAAAGAAGGACCCTGGTTCCTTCGGTATCCCACACTGTATTGGAAATGCCTCAAGCAAAAAGGGATTAGCTGACTTAGGGGCCAGCATATCAATTATGCCCTACTCCATGTGTAAACAATTAGGGTTCACTGACTTGCTGCCCACAACGATGACAATTCAGTTAGCTGATTCTACTGTCACTGCACCTCTAGGAATTATCGAGGATATTCCAGTCAGAATAGGCAAAGATGCCTATGTCCCATGTGATTTTGTTGTTATGGATATCAAGGAGGATCTGAGATACCCAATAATTTTTGGCAGACCTTTCCTTGCCACAGCTAGGGTGCTTATTGATGTTGAAGCTGGAACGATCATTCTAAGACTAGGAAAAGAAGCAATTCAATTCCGAGTTCTCAACAGCATGAAAGGTCCCAGCATCCAAGAGGAGGTCTTTCTCTTGGATGAAATACATCAAATGTCCCAATTAGAAATATCTGAGCCATCGGATGAGCTAGAGAACGTTCTGACTAATCCAGAAGTCGAATTTTCAGAAAATGAATTGGTTCAACAATGTTTACAACACTTAGAGAAAGCTGAAGAAGCATCGACAACCACCTTTGAGGAGCTTAAATTTGTCACTATTTTAGAATCAACAGAAACACCCAAGGCTCCTGAGATGAAGACTCTACCAACGGGACTTAAACACGTCTTTTTGGACGAAGCAAAATTATGTCCAGTTATCATCAGTTCCACCCTGACGGAAAACCAGGAAGAAAGGCTTCTTGTTGAGCTAAAGAAACACAAGAAAGCCATTGGGTACAAAATAACTGACCTTACAGGTATAAACCCATCCTTATGCATGCATAGACTGCCCATGGTCGAAGAATTCAAGCCATCAAGAGAACACCATAGGAAGTTGAACCCCAATCTAAAAGAAGTAGTCTGCCTTGAAGTCCTCAAACTACTTAAAGCTGGCATAATTTACCCAATCTCAGATTCCCAATGGGTCAGCCCCGTCCAAGTGGTCCCCAAAAAGGGAGGAACCACTGTCGTAATAAATGAGAAGAATGAGTTAGTACCGACAAGGACTGTGACAGGGTGGAGGATGTGTATCGACTACAGGAAACTCAACAAATCAACACAAAAACATCACTACCCTCTGCCCTTTCTCGATGAAGTCCTAGAACGTTTAGCCCATCAGAAATACTTTTGCTATCTAGATGGTTATTCCGGGTTCTACCAAATCCCTATACACCCGGAAGACCAAGAGAAAACTACCTTTACCTGCCCTTTTGGAACCTATGCTTTTAGAAGAATGCCATTCGGGTTGTGCAACGCACCTGCTACATTCCAAAGGTGTATGTCTGCCATTTTTGCAGGACTAACAGAATCTATAATGGAGGTATTCATGGATGATTTTTCAATTTACGGGGATTCCTTCGACAACTGTCTGCTCAACCTTGGACAAGTCTTACAACGATGTGAGGAAACGAACCTCATCCTGAATTGGGAAAAATGCCATTTTATGGTAACTGAAGGTGTCGTCCTCGGACATAGAGTGAGTAACAGAGGGATTGAGGTAGATAAGGCAAAGATAGATGTTATCTCAAAGTTGTCGCCACCAAAAGATATAAAAGGAGTACGGGCATTCTTGGATCATGATGGGTTTTACAGAAGATTTATCAAAGATTTCTCAAAAATAAAAAAACCCATGACCCAAATTCTGACCAAAGACACCGAGTTCAATTTTAATCAAGAATGCTTACAAAGCTTCTCAACTATGAAAAATGATTTAATCTATGCACCCATACTAAGAGCCCCATATTGGTCCCAACCTTTTGAAATCATGTGTGACGCCAGCGATTATGCCATAGGGGTCGTATTAGGACAGAGAATCGACAAGAAACCTTATGTAATCTACTATGCGTCTAAAATGCTTGATGAAGCACAGAAGAACTACACTACTACAGAGAAGGAGTTCTTAGCTGTCATCTATGCTTTCGAGAAATTCCTCTCTTACTTGATTGGATCCAAGGTCATCATATACACTGACCACTCCACCATACGATATCTAATTCAGAAGCAAGATGTAAAACCCAGACTTATCCGCTGGGTATTGATGCTTCAGGAATTCTATTTGGAAATTAAAGACAAAAGCGGAGTGGAAAACGTCGTAGTTGACCATCTCAGTCGTATTGAAGTCGAGGATGAAGATACAGTACCTATCCGAGATTCTCTTCCAGATGACCATCTAATGAAAATTACCAATGGATTCCCCTGGTATGCCGACATTGTTAATTATCTGGCTACAGGAATCATTCATCCTTCCTCTTCCCATCACGACAAGAGAAAATTCCTCCACGATGTAAAGCAATTCTATTGGGATGAACCCTACCTTTTTCACCTTTGCACAGACGGACTTTTCTGTCGCTGCTTACCTGAAGAAGAGATTACCCCCGTCCTAGAACATTGCCATTCAGGCCCCACTAGGGGGCACATGAGTGCGAATAAAACTTCTATAAAGGTTTTGCAATCAGGTTTCTTTTGGCCAACCATAGCAAAAGACTCCTATGATTTTGTCAAATCTTGCAACAAATGTCAATTTTCTAGCAGCCTATCTAAAAGGAATGAAATGCCACTTACCATGTGGCAAGAGATCGAACTTTTCTACGTATGGGGGATAGACTATATGAGCCCCTTTCCTTCTTCATATGGTTTCTCCTACATTTTAGTTGCAGTAGACTATGTCTCGAAATGGGTCGAAGCTATACCCACAGTGTCCAGGGATTCCAAACATGTTATTAAGATGTTTAAAGATATTATTTTTCCCAGATTTGGAGTCCCCCGAACTGTCATATCCGACAGAGGGACCCATTTTCTGGAACGACGCTTTGAAGCCCTCTTAAAGAAATATGGAGTTAACCATAAAGTTGCCACGCCTTACCATCCGCAGACCAGTGGTCAGGTTGAAATCTCAAATAGACAACTGAAGGCAATCCTAGAAAAAACTGTCAATAGACACCGCACTGACTGGTCCACCAAGCTTTCCGATGCCCTTTGGGCTTACCGAACAGCTTATAAAACACCAATCGGGACGACCCCGTTCCGTTTGGTATACGGGAAGTCATGTCATCTTCCAGTGGAACTGGAACACAAGGCTTGGTGGGCCATTAAACAACTGAATTTTGATTTCAAAAGTGCCGCAGAAAACAGACAACTGCAATTACAAGATCTAGAGGAGCTATGAATGACCGCTTATCAAAGTGCCAGGATTTATAAAGAACAAACCAAAATGTGGCATGACAGCCAATATTAAAAGGAAAGACATCACGATGGGTGACAAAGTCCTCCTTTTCAATTCCAAGCTCAAATTGTTCCCCGGAAAACTCCGCACAAAGTGGTCCGGGCCTTTCACAATCAAACATATATACCCGACTGGAGCTGTCATATTTGTTGATGACAATGGCGGAGAAAGGACAGTCAACGGCCATCGATTAAAAAAATACTACACTCCAGCAGATAAAATTCCGAGATAAACTATTGAGATCAGAGACGCCACAACATCATCATAACAACATCAAAACCTCATCGAGCCAGCGACGTAAAACCCAGACACTACTTGGGAGGCAACCCAAGATCTGAGTTTCTTCTTTTATCTTATGTTCTTTTAAGTTACCTTAGGTTTATCTTCTGAAAATATAAAATTTATATAACCAAAACAAACATAAAAATATAAAAAATCAAATTAACCTTAACCCTCCCAAACGGTCTTGAAACCGTTTGGAGCCAAACGGTCCTGAAACCGTTTGAGCCAAACGGTCCTGAAACCGTTTGGAGTCCAAACGGTCGCTAAACCGTTTGACCTAAGGGTTTTCCAAGGTCAACCCCCCGAATCCTATAAATATAACCCCCGTCCTTCTTCTTTCTTTCGACTCTCGAGCCTTCTAAAACCCTCGGTTTACTGTTCCTTCTCTACTTCCATTTCCCACGTAGCCTGCAACGCCGATTCCCTTCGCCGACTGTCCTTCCCGGTTCCGTGTGTCCTCACGACGGTTGCACCCCCATTACCGACGCTCTCGCCGTCATTTTCCCCACCCACAGTAACAATGTAGACGCATCACCATCACTGACGCCGGCAATGCCGTTGCGAATCCCTGTTCTATCGCCATCATCTGTGCACCGCCGCCATCCTTGCTATCACCACCGTCTACGGCACCACCGTGATCCCCTTTTCTATCACCATCGTCATCCTTATCGCCGCCATCTTTGCTTTTGCCGCTGGTTCCGCCTCTCTTCCGTCCGCTGCGCCCACGGCGTTTTAGCTTCCAAACGGTCTACCGTTTGGAGCCAAACGGTCTTGAAACCATTTGGAGCCAAACGGTCTTGAAACCGTTTGGAGCCAAACGGTCTTGAAACCATTTGGTCCTTCAAAACCGCATACACTTCGTTCAAACATAAAAACACATAAACACATACCAAATTTTTCTTCTTCTTTTAAAACTTGTTATTCTAATACATAACTTTCTATTTTCAGAAATGGCTTCATCAGCAAAGCAACCCACAGGAACTGTCGACGCTCCATTATGGACAAAGGAGAAATTGATGGAAGACTGAGCCAAACTCCAACAGATCGTAGATAACTTCAACAAGACTGGAAAGGCCCCACCAAAGGTCAACATCATAATGATCTTGTGTGAAATTGATCGCATCAACAGCTATCTAGATGAGGAGCCTGCAGAAGAGGTGGAAGAAATTTCTTCCAGTGATGATGAAGGCTTTGAATATGAGCCACGCTCTAAGGAAGAATCCCCAGCCGAAAAATCTAAGGGGAAGCGAAAAGTCCAAGAAGCTGCAACAAAGCGGACAAGAAAATAGGTCCACCCCGCCACTGCTAGGGAACAAATCCTAGCAGGCCATATCCCATCAACCACCACTACCACCCCCACTATCACCCCCGTCTTCTCAATGCTCACCACCACCGCACCACCACCAGAAAACATTTACATCCACACCCTCCCATCTATCGACAAAACGCTAAAACCAACAAAGTACGTCTGCTCCAGTGTACTACTCAAGATGGGGATCTACGATAGAATCCTCACCATCCTAGACAACGCTAACCTCTCCAAACTCTGTTTCGTCCCCGAAATATAATATATCGAACCCACCCCAGAATTCTTTACCCATCTCACCAAAGAAACGGTGGACATTGCACACAAAGCAAGGGACGGAGGTGACCGCAGGCTGGTCACCAAACTTTTTGGCAATGACATCACTATAACAGAAAATATTCTGAATGAAATCTTCATCGACAACCCAGAGCATCTCAAGATGGCCAAAGCTACAGGAATGGAAAATTCACAATTCAATAGACACACCTTCTGAAAAACATTAACAGGGTTCCCAGCTTATGAGGCAAACACATGCAAAGCCTCCAACATCCATTCTGGGTTTGTACGTACACTTCACAAGATCCTCACTGGTGTGCTCTTCCCCAGAACAGAGGGTGGAAATGTTATAACCGCTGACCTTTTTCTCCTATGGTCAATTCTACATGGAAAACCGGTCAATATTGGTCGACACTTGATACAAAAAATTTCCGCCTACGCCATAGGGAAAGAAATTTTCATTGGTGGGCACATAACTTCGATAATCAAATATCTCAGGATGGACAGATTACTTCTGTGTTGCACGAAGATCAAGGGTGACATCCTCACCAACGAACAGACCTTGAAGAATTCCTACATTATCAAGGAAAAGGATGCCAAATTACATTACATCTTCTGCCCAACTGTCAAATCTTCCAGGACCCTATTACTGCTTCCGGAGCTAGCGGACTACGACAAAGACAAACTTCTCTTTACTGATGAAGAGATTACCAAAATCCTAGCTCCGGTCAAAGCACAAGCTAAGACAACCCAAGCGGGGCAGACTGAGCTCAGTATCACAGCCCCAGCAGATCGTATAACAAAAATTCCAGTGAAACGACCTTCCAAAAGGCTTTTGCAGCAACAACAGTTGTCGGGGACACCAACATCAAAACCACATCTAGAGCCAGAACCCGCCCTCCCCGAAGAACAAATCACCACCTCATCTCTAGACTCCTTCATTATGAGTCTAACCGCTGAGCTTACCACCACCACTTCACCACCCTCCACCTTTCCACAATCCACCACCACCCCACCTCCCTCCACAACGATCCCTCCACCCGCATCCTCCGCTTCACCCATTTTCTCTTCGGGCATCCCTTTCTCTACCCCTACACCAGACTTCACCACCTTCACCTCCATCTCCGCAGTCTTTTCCCCACCACTATCAGTCCCACCATTTCCACCAGCAACATCACCACCTTTCCCATCCACCACCACCCAACACCGCTGGTGACACCATCTATAGTCACCATGTAGTTCACGGAACCATCAATAGTGTCTTTTCCGCAGGACACTACACCCTTCCCATCCAGACCCCAACCATCCCACCCTTCCATAATTGGGGTCCCATTCACAAATGTCGGTGCGGAATTCGGACGTCAATTTGACACCATCCGAAACCTCCTCACCGACCCTTCTAACATAATACACTCCATTTTTTTCCTGTGTGCAGGGACTATCTAAACAGGTAGCCAAGATCGACGAACAGAACCGCGCCTTGCCAAGCATCCTCCACGGTCTTCAGCAATGACAAGATGCAGTGGCCAGGCAAGTTGATCACATCGACAGCCACTTCAACAACTTGCCTGAGCTGATCCTTGGAGTAAAAGGCCAGCAAGAAGCGATGGCCAAGCAAGTCGATGAGATCTCTACACAGACTCAACCTCTGCCTGAGGCTCTCCGCGAGCTCAAGAAGCAACAAACAACTCTTAGCACACACTTGGATAACATCAGCAACACTCTCACACAATTCAGCAATCGCCAAGAGGAGTCGACGAACAATGAAATCCAACAATTACGAGCTATAGTAACAGATCTTACAGTGCGACTCCTCTCTACCGAGGACCAATACAAAGATCTCAAGGAAACACACAACGCACTGCTCGAAACATACGAGCATGTGCAAGTGGCGTTTGACGAGTTACAAACCATCCATCGGCAGTGCAAAAAGACAGCACACAAGAAGCTCACAGACAAAGAAGTAGCTGATAAAGAAGGCGATGATGAAGACAAAGATGACTCCGACTCCTCAGCCGATTCTAACAATGATACCACCTCCTCAGATGAAAAATCTGATGCCCCAGACAACACTGGGGAGGGCCCAAGCCAAGGAGCAGAACTGTCTCAGAAAGGATATGACAAAGACCACCAAGACGGTGGACATCACCCCAATTCCCCCACCCACAATGAAAATGTAAATATATCATATGGGGACCAATTCCTCGATTACTCTGCCTTGGGATCCATAGGGGAGTCTGCAAAAGCTGCGGCTTTTGCTGAGCTCCACCAATGTATTCTAGGAACCAGCACAAGCCCACCAGCAACAGTCGCTCATTTTTTTCTGTACTTGACCAATCAGTGCCCTTCCCCCCAGAACAGGAAGAATCAGAACGAGTACGTTTAGATACAGATGAAGAACTCGATTCTACTTCCGATTCAGATGATGATCTGCAAGGATATATAGACGATCTAGAACAAACTTCCTCACCCACTCCGAAGGAGCTTCCCCCGCCACCACCTCTACCGCATAAAATGCACGATTTAGATATGGCGGCCATTTCTACACTAGATGCTCAGGATATCTTTATCTTGAACACTATTGTCGACGATGCCAAAGAGGGGGGCGACATCATCTACCACAATACAAAGACTAAGCATAAGTTGACACGTGACGATTTCCGTAACATCCTGCGACCACAGTCAACGATGTCAATGGAAATCTTCTGTGTCTTGCTTGCCAACTGCATAGAAGTTTACAGAAGCTCAAAGAGGCAGCAGCCAGTATTCAACACCTCACCCGCTCTATCTATAGGCTTGTTATACAAAAAAATACGAGCAAAGTCAATAGAGCGGTTGCGTGCTGGTTTAGCACAGAGGGTACGATATCTTACTGTGCCATTTCAAGTTTCCGATCACTTGTTGTTTATGATTGTGGACACCGAGGCTCGGGACGCCAAGGTGTACAATTTTTGCGCCACTGAGCTACCAGTCGGAACAATAAATTTTGTTGGAGAAGAATCAGGAGAGGCAAGATGTATACCTTTCTGGCTTCTTAAGCTAATTTGGGCTGCACGCCCGTCTCTCCGTCAGGACTAGCGCCAACCATGGTTCCAAATAATAAACCCGCAAGTCCAAGCTACTGAAGGATCTGGGGATTGCGCTTTCTGCACCATCTGTCACATTCAAGCGCTAAACTAAGAAATCCCCTTTACCAATCTGATCACCGAAGATTTTCACTCCCTACGAGGGCATTACGCCATGGAGCTTATTTGTGATAGAAGGTTCTTCAAGGACCCGACAATGGCACCAGATGACGTCCCCCGTTACCTCTTTTCAGAAATCCAACGTCCGCAACGGTGACCTTTCAGACAAACTTTAAAAGAACTAGAGAAAAACAAACAGCCAGCCATAATTCCCGAGCAAAGAAAATGAGACCCTTCCAACTTTGATCAGACGCAAGATAAAGGGGACATCGATCTTTTGTCAGGGGCACCCATTAGGAGATCGCCATCACAAATGGTGCCCCTATCTGCCATAGAACCAACTTTCCCAGATTTCAACCTCAGTGCTTGCAAAAGTCTCTCCGACAATGAAATATGTCTCATCATGTCACGGCTTTACACCGAGAATGATGACCTCGTTTTCATGTCCGGTGACATTTTAGTAATGGCAGACGCATTACGAGAAACTGTACAATTCAAAGGGTCTCTATCCGTGAGCTTGATGGTTGCCTATCAATTTCTTATCGGACGGAATCACCCTACAACCTATATGGCATCTGCATATATGAAGGACGACCTCCTAAAGCTAAAGAACTTCAGAACAACTGAATCACTAATTTCCTTCCTCCAACATACAACACCGAAGTTTATCATGCTACCCTTCCTTTATCATGAGCACTGGATGCTTCTGGAAACAAACCTACACGAAGGAACAACTACCATATACAACAGTTCCGACAGCCAGTTCAATCCACAACACAAGAAATATGTAGTGACACCAAAGACGCCCACAGAGGTGGTGGCGAAGGAATGTGCAGACAGACTAATCAATCTTCTAATTTGGCACACAAGGGCATATAGCAAAGAACACTTTCATCGCCCCTCCTTCAACCACAAATGTCCCCAACAAATTTGGGAATCAAATGACTGTGGCTTCCACGTCCTCTACTGGATGTACACCATCACGGTCCTTCAAAAACCAGTAGAGGATATGACTGACGTGGATTACCAAACCCTACACGGAAAGTTTGCAGCTAATCTACTCAGATCACCAGGGGCAAACTCAGGATTAACAGAAGCCTGACGCCCTTGTCCTTGTACTTCTCAACCTATCACTTTGACACTCTGAGGACAAAGTGAGTGATAAGTTAGGGGGGGTACATTAGACAAGGGAGAGATATCATTTCTATATCCTTCTTTCTCCACCTTCTCTTTCAATTGTTCACAAAATTTTCCTAGTTTCCCTTACACATTTAGTTTTTGTTTTAAATAATTCATATAATAATAAATCTTTGGAATAAAGTCACCCTCATCTAACTTTAGAATCATGTTAGTCCTCAAAAGAAAATAGCACTTAGACATATAATTGTGACTTAATAATTTCTCTTCACTCATGATTTTCATGCTTTTGTTTCATTTCTACATCTGACTCTTCATAGGTCAATATCAAGGCCGAAATAAGCCAAGCACTCTCAAGGACAAGAGGGGCATCAGGTGACATCCAAATCAAGAAGTCTCGCAAGTGGACCATTAAAAAGAAACCAAAAAAGTGCATGTCGAGAAACTCTAAGAACAGCTTTCCTCTCCTCAAATAAAAGAGGCTTGGCCGCCCAAAACAATTTCCCGAAAAACCCCAAGTCCTAAGCTTGTGAGTCTATGAATAAAAGCCAGAGAGTTGAATAAAATTATGATAGTTGTGCCATAAATAAGGATCCATATAAAGAACCAATGAAGGTCTCACCCGGTCGGTACATTCAGCTGCCCTCACGAAGGCAGATGTTATGACCCACGTTGAGGTTAGCCAGTAAATACCTCAATTAGCATGAAACACCTTGATTAGTGTTGAGTATTTTATTTAATTGCATGGTTAATCAAGATAAGATAAGTCATGAATCAATAGTTGAGATTTACTCATATGAGGTAATTAATGATGACAGCAATGTTGATTATTAAGTTCATTAAGTTGAATCAAGTAATCACAGAATGCAATTAGAGTTTTAAACCAGTGAAACAGTCTAATTATCATGCTTTCATGCCTTGAGAAGGTAGAGGATTTAGTTCTTGAAAGGATGCAAAAGAAATCATGCTAATTGGACTTCCGAGGAAAAAGTTATGAGGATTTTCAGTTTCTGGGGTCAAATTGGCAATTTTTCCAAAGTTTTACTTATAAACGATTTGTTTCCTTTCTTTTATTTCTTTACGCTTATCTTCTCCAACATCGCCCCTTTGAAGTCTGCGCACAGGAGCGCAGAGGCGACCTGATGGGCGATCTGTGATTTTCTTCCTTGGCTCGATTGATCAGCGTTGGCCTTCTCTTCTTCTTCTCTTCTTCATTTCCCCTTCCTCCACCCTTCTTCCTTCCTCCTTCCTCACCCCATCCATGGTGCCCCACCTGTAGCTGACCTGCAGCGCAGAGCTGTGGCCGCACAACAGTCTTGAGGGCGGCCAGAAGCCACCTTGGGTTTGGCCAGTGCTAGCAACGGCGCCTCCGAGCTCGGCCTTGAGGTCCCTGCACAAATCCGCAGCCCTAGCCCAAGTTCTAGTTATCAATCGAGCCTATTTCCAACATATACGTGAGAAGCAACTACTGCTAGTAGTAGGTTCGGCCAGGAGCCCGTTTGGATGTGAAGAATAACATGAAATCGACACCCTCAAGCTCGGCTTGAAGTTTAGATCACGAATCTGCAACCACCTAGCTTCGATTCAGCCCCTAGCCAAGATTTCCGGTTGTGCGTGAAGCTGTTGTTGCAGTAGGTTCGTCAACTAGAAAAAAATCCAAAGGTAGAAGAAGACCAGAAATCGCCCGAAAACTGGTCCTTAGACGCAATTCCAGACGAACCCGGACAGTTCGAAACACAGTGAGTAGGAGTTCATTTAGTTATCATCATTTAACTCCTTCGTTGGAATTTTTCGGTAAATTGTGCATTTTTGCACTGATATCAGTGGTTATCAGGCGTTTTATCGGTATTTGATGAAACTTGAATTTTATTTTATAAATTGCTTCTGTATGATTATACATGATATAGAATAGCTTCTGATAAGTGTAGAACAGTTCAATGATTTTATTTGGTACAATGGAAACCAAAAGTGCTTGATACAATTACTTGAATAGAAATAATGTTGTGTATGTTTTGGATAATTTAGATATTTGACTAGCTCTGAGAATGCTTTTGTACCGGTTGAGTAGTTTGTTGAATGTGAGTGGCAGTTCATTCAGAAATCATTATTTAACTCAAATTAAGTGCTTAATTGCTTCAGTATCAGTTGGTATAACTCCTAAATAGTATAGCACATACAATAGAGTATGATAGATTTATTGGAACTTGAAATACGTAATATGATTGATAAAAATGATAGAATTTCCTGTATTACAACTGCAATGTATACGTTGAGCATAAAATGGATGTTTAGCATTGAAACTGGATATGTTGATACTGAGTCATGTTTAAAGATGACAATTGATGTATATGTGTTTTCATGTGATGCTCAGAATGTGAAATAAGTATGAAATGTGATATTCCTGTTTAAGTGTTTATATGTTAATCAGTTAATAGACTTAGGTGCCCCAACACCGTAGAACCCCATTGCGCGGTCTGTACCTTTGGGGTAAAACGGTCAGCCCTGGGGATACGCCCAGGCATCGGAGACTCGTGTCCAACAAATACCGAATGTCTCGGTGACACGAAGTCTGAGAGGTAGGATCCCGGTCAGCCCTGGGGATATGCCCAGGCATCGGAGATCTGAGAGAATGTCCCGGTCAGCCCTGGGGATATGCCCAGGCATCGGAGACTTAGAGACCCTCCGACTGTGCACTATAGGTTGCGGGAGGAGTCCAGAGCACTCAGAGTTAGTGCAGTGAGGCCCTTGTGAGCCTGAGGCCCTTGAGCGCCTGAGAGTCTTGTGCAGACCAGGACGAGAAGTCAGACTTAGCATTTCCCAGGTGTGTCGCAAAGTCTTGTATGGTGGGATCGTAGTTCTCTACTGCATATGTTTGGGTCATAACTAAAATGTAATAATATAGGATCACAGTAAATTTAATATGTTAAGAGATTTGAACTTCTGTGCCAATTCACTATAACTGTTTATTTGTTTAAATATCTGTTGTTGCATAGAAATGTGATTATTATCTGTAAATCTGCTATGTCATTAGAACTGCCCTGCTTAGTACTGCACTTATGCTTTATTTAAATTTTATATATCTGATGAGTTGTTTAGTGATAGCTAAATGAAATGCTATTCACTGAGCGAGTAGGCTCACTCCTCTACTCAAACATTTTCAGGTCAACAACAGCATCAAGAATCTGAAGGATCTTTCCATCCTAGTTTTTGACAGTAGAAGGTATATGTAGTTAGTTTAGTTAGAGGTCTCTTAGTCCTTTCCCCTCGGTCCTTGGGACATGGTGTGGGTGAGAGAAAGTATGTATGGCGAATGTGTAAAAGATGTAAATTAACTGTTATGTTTACTTTCTGTTAAACAATGTTACATGTTGTAAACTCTGTTTATGTTCTCTAGCCAGGTTAATTGAACTGCTTCCACAACAGTTTATTATGTTTTAGTTTACAGCAATAATCCGGATATCATTACGAGGTTTTAAAAAGAAAAAGTTCTCAGTGATTTTTTTATGTGATAATCCCTCCGTCGCGCCCTAATCTCGTGATTAGTGGTTAGTGTGAGATCGGGGTGTGACATCTTGGTATCAGAGCATAGGTTGAGTACATGGTTATTCTAAGTCAAGGTCAGGGGACGATAAGAGACCAATAGGATTAGGACTTAAGTGTCTTCCTTCTAACTGTAATTTTCTAACAGGAAGTGTTCTGTTATACTATTGCAGATGGCAGGAAGAGGACGTGGTCCCGAGAACCAAGTAGAGAGCTTAAGCTGAGTCATTAAGGATCATTGGGATCGAAAGCTAGAGTTACAAGTGTGAAACATAAGAAGTGATATGTCTTTAGCTCTGGGAGGTCTGAGTGTTTAGATACCCTGCCAGGTGTCTGAATACTTAGATTGACCAGTATCAAGCTACTCTGTCTATTCTTCTCTGGATGCCGTGGCCAGGTATGCAGAGGAAGGATAGGCTAGAGACAAACCCTAGAAATCTTAGGGTTAAGAAATTGGAAATTTATACAGGAATAAGAGATTAAACATAGGATGTGATGCAACTCTTGCCTTATATTGCTTATTTGATTGGAAATCACTAGAAATGCTCTTATATGTATGAATTTAGATTTTCATCTTGTAGAATAAATATGATTCTTTTATATTGATTGAGTGTCATGAAGTGATTTATTTATTGTTTATATTCTTTGTATTAAGTAGACCAGAAGTTATGTTTAAATGAGTTTTCCCCGAGTGGATATTCCTTCCACATGTTTGAGATTAATAGGAGTTGGTTAATCCTGAGTAGCTCTTGGCTTCAGGACTACAGGTTCGGCCTGGTCCGGCTGGCAGGATGCGTTACTGAGATCTAATGACTCCTATTAACAATATAATAAGAGTAGACTCTAGATAATTTAGACCTGAATCATGGTGAAAATGTATATACACTAAGATGTTGAGATATAAGGGAAAGATTAGAACAGCTAAGAATCAGTTGGAACTGATATCAGAGACCCAACGTTGGGGGCTCATATGAGCAATCCTTAATTTGAAATAAAGGAACACAATAAGGGTCAGATTAAATTTAATGATTAGGTGAGAAATACCCTTAATGGTACTAATCAATAATGCATAACCAATGCATGGATCCAATACATGATTAGTAAACCCTAGTGGAGGGTGTATCATTGTGAAACCCTAGCTAAGGGTGTATCATTGCAATTGTTTATAGGCAACTTTATAAGTTATGCCTTAAACTAAGATAAGTCCATATCATGTGAGATAGCTGGACAATTCTAATGTGTGGCCTATGCATTATATGCTAAGGGTGAGTATTCTGTGATGGAATGTATTAAGAGGGCAAATACCTTGATACAAGATAAAGTTGGTTAACTCAAGAGGGTCTGAATTAATGAGAAATGGGGAACCCTAACCCTAATTTGGGGAAAAGGGAATGATAAGCCATGTTTGATAGTGAACCCTAATTCCTGGTCAAGGAATGATGGTATTACTATTGTATCACATGATGTGATGAATATCTTGTATGACTGTTATCATGCCTAATAACCATGCAGGTATGATGAGATGATGAATATAGCCAAGTTTGGGCTGTGACATTTATATAATAAATGTTGATTGACTTTTTGTGTGTTGATGTTGTTGTTGCTTAATAAAAGTAATAATGTGTACGGATTTTATGAGCCATGTGAATAAGTTGTTGCCTAGTGAGAGGTGACAAGATATGAATGGCCTTGTGAGCCATGTGTGATGCTTGGGTAACAAGTATCATGTTTATTTGTAGCATTTGTGTTAATAAGTTATGCTAGAGAACTTGGTTGACGTTACATTTCTGTTATATATCTATAGTTCATTGATGATTATTCATATCTGTTGTATCCATCACAAGTAGATGGATGAACTTATGAGATCTAAAGTTTGATTTCAAACTAAGGAAGCAAAGTCACACCACAATAATGCTATGTTGCTGATAAGGACCAAACCCTAGAATGTTTAGAGTTGAAGTAGTTCAAGGGATGTCGCTAGTGATTTGACCTTGAATACTAGTATCTTTATAAAACAAGATCATACGATTTGCACTATGAAAGGTAACCTAGCACCAATAAAATCCAGGGTTTAAAGTTAGCTAATCTGGAGGGTAGATACACAATATGAAAATGATTCAGAGAAAAGAATAAGATAAAAATTGGAAAGGTAACAAATGTGTTTGAAACAAAAGGAGAAATACAAAATAAGTGAAGTGCGTTATGAAATAAATTCTTGTAGTAATAACAAGAAGTAAGTAGTAGTAGTGAATGAGGAGTATTACCCGATACATGATCTGAAGTTAACTGTTGTAGTTCATGTTCTTAATACATGGTGTCACTGTCTTTATGATGTAATGATAGATTATCATCCTGGTGGCGTGAATGTGGTGGCTAATGCTTTAAGCATAAAGTCAAGTTCAATAGTTGATGCATTCTCTATGGTATGTTTCAAAAGAGACATGCTAGTGGAAATGCAGAAGTTGAACTTAGACTTAGGGGTGACAGCACATAGTGGTTTGATTGCACAGATGCAAGTCAAAACTACTTTTTATGATCGGATCAAGGAACTGCAGTAGGATGACAGTGAGTTACAATGGATCATGCATGACATGACAGGGGAAAGAGACTAGAGTTTAGGTTTTCAGATGATGGTGTGTTGTATTAGCATTATGCATCGGTGTATGCCATGCTTCCAGGCACCACTAAGATGTACATGAATCTTAAGAAGTTGTACTGGTGACCTGATATGACAAGGGATGTAGCTGAGTATGTGACTAGGTGCAGTGTGTGTCAGCAGGTTAAGGCTGAGCACCAGAAACCTACAAGTACGTTGCAGTCTCTTCCTATACCTGAGTGGAAATGGGAACATATCACAATGGATTTTGTGGTAGGATTGCCCAGGACACCTACAGGTTGTCACTCGATATGAATGATTGTGGATAGACTAATTAAGTCTGCTCACTTTCTTCATATTAAGTCAACCTTTGATGTCTCGAAGTTGGCTAAGATATTCATGGATGAAAAAGTCAGATTGCACGATATCCTAAAGTTCACATCCAAGTTTTAGAATCAGTTGCATCATGCTTTGGGCACAAAGTTAAGATTTAGTATAGCTTTTCACCCCCAGACGGATGGTCAATCAGAAAGGACCATTCAGACTCGTGAGGACATGCTGAGAGCATGTGTCTTGCATTTCAGTGGAAGTTGGGAAGAACACATGAGCCTTATAGAGTTTGCATACAATAATAGTCACCATTCCAGTCTTGGTATGACCCCGTATAAAGCTCTGTATGGTAGAAAGTGTAGATCTCCCATATTGTTGGTATGAGGTGGGTGAAAAGTGGATTCTTGGACCCGAGATAGTGGATTTGACCATTGAAAAGATTACTGTGATCAAAGAACAGTTGAAAGTTGCACAGGATAGGCAGAAGATTTATGCAGAGATACGACGTCGACCTCTTGAGTTTGAGGTTGGTAACGAGTTTTATCTGAAAGTTTCACCGTGGAAGGGAGTGTTGAGGTTTGGTAAGAGAGGCAAATTGACTCCTAGGTTTATGGGCCCATATCCTATCATTGAGAGGATTGGACCTGTAGCCTACATGTTGGATTTGCCGTCTGAGTTGACCAATCTTCATGATGTGTTTCACGTGTCTATGTTGAAGAAATGCTATCCTGGTACAGAAAAGATAGTTGACCCAGAACCTGCACAGCTCAGATCAGATGTGTCTTATGTTGAAGGACCAGTAAGATAGTTGATCGAAGGATCAAGAAGCTTAAGAATCGTGAGATACCATTAGTGAAAGGTTTTGTGGAGGAACCACAACCTAGAGGAAGCAATGTGGGAGCTTGAGTCAGAGATGCATAACAAGTTTCCTTTTCCCTTTTAGGAATTTCGGGACAAAATTCTTATAAGGGAGGGAGATTGTTATGACCCACGTTGATTTTAGCCAGTAAATACCTCAATTAGCATGAAACACCTTGGTTAGTGTTGAGTATTTTATTTAATAGCATGTTTAATCAAGATAAGCTAAGTCATGAATCAATAGTTGAGATTTACTCATATGAGGTAATTAATGATGACAGCAATGTTGATTATTAAGTTCATTAAGTTGAATCAAGTAATCACAGAATGCAATTAGAGTTTTGAACCAGTGAAACAGTCTAATTAGCATGCTTTCATGCCTTGAGAAGGTAGAGGATTTAGTTCTTGAAAGGATGCAAAAGAAATCATGCTAATTGGACTTCCAAGGAAAAAGCTATGAGGATTTTCAGTTTCTGGGGTCAAATTGGCAATTTTTCCAAAGTTTTACTTATAAACAATTTGTTTCCTTTCTTTTATTTCTTTACGCTTATCTTCTCCAACATCGCCTCTTTGAAGTCGGCGCACAGGAGCGCAGAGGCGACCTGATGGGCGATCTGTGATTTTCTTCCTTGGCTCGATTGATCAGCGTTGGCCTTCTCTTCTTCTTCTCTTCTTCATTTCCCCTTCCTCCACCCTTCTTCCTTCCTCCTTCCTCACCCCATCCGTGGTGCCCCACCTGTAGCTGACCTGCAGCGCAGAGCTGTGGCCGCACAACAGTCTTGAGGGTGGCCAGGAGCCGCCTTGGGTTTGGCCAGTGCTAGCAACGGCGCCTTCGAGCTCGACCTTGAGGTCCCTGCACAAATCCGCAGCCCTAGCCCACGTTCTAGTTATCAATCGAGCCTATTTCCAACATATACGTGAGAAGCAACTACTGCTAGTATCAGGTTCGGCCTGGAGCCCGTTTGGGCGTGAAGAACAACATGAAATCGACACCCTCAAGCTCGGCTTGAAGTTCAGATCATGAATCTGCAATCACCTCTCAGCCCCTAGCCAAGATTTCTGGTTGTGCGTGAAGCTGTTGTTGCAGCAGGTTTGTGAACTGGAAAAAAATCCAAAGGTAGAAGAAGACCAGAAATCGCCCGAAAACTGGTCCTTAGACGCAATTCCAGACGAACCCGGACAATTCAAAACACAGTGAGTAGGAGTTCATTTAGTTATCATCATTTAACTCCTTCGTTGGAATTTTTCGGTAAATTGTGCATTTTTGCACTGATATCAGTGGTTATCAGGCATTTTATCGGTATTTGATGAAACTTGAATTTTATTTTATAAATTGCTTCTGTATGATTATACATGATATAGAATAGCTTCTGATCAGTGTAGAACAGTTCAATGATTTTATTTGGTACAATGGAAACCAAAAGTGCTTGATACAATTACTTGAATAGAAATATTGTTGTGTATGTTTTGGATAATTTAGATATTTGACTAGCTCTGAGAATGCTTTTGTACCGGTTGAGTAGTTTGTTGAATGTGAGTGGCAGTTCATTCAGAAATCATTATTTAACTCAAATTAAGTGCTTAATTGCTTCAGTATCAGTTGGTATAACTCCTAAATAGTATAGCACATACAATAGAGTATGATAGATTCATTGGAACTTGAAATACGTAATATGATTGATAAAAATGATAGAATTTCCTGTATTACAACTGCAATGTATACGTTGAGCATAAAATGGATGTTTAGCATTGAAACTGGATATGTTGATACTGAGTCATGTTTAAAGATGACAATTGATGTATATGTGTTTTCAAGTGATGCTCAGAATGTGAAATAAGTATGAAATGTGATATTCCTGTTTAAGTGTTTATATGTTAATCAGTTAATAGACTTAGGTGCCCCAACACCGTAGAACCCCATTGCGCGGTCTGTACCTTTGGGGTAAAACGGTCAGCCCTGGGGATACGCCCAGGCATCGGAGACTCGTGTCCAACAAATACTGAATGTCTCGGTGACACGAAGTCTGAGAGGTAGGATCCCGGTCAGCCCTGGGGATACGCCCAGGCATCGGAGATCCAAGAGAATGTCCCGGTCAGCCCTGGGGATACGCCCAGGCATCGGAGACTTAGAGACCCTCCGACTGTGCACTACAGGTTGCGGGAGGAGTCCAGAGCACTCAGAGTTAGTGCAGTGAGGCCCTTGTGAGCCTGAGGCCCTTGAGCGCCTGAGAGTCCTGTGTAGACCAGGACGAAAAGTCAGACTTAGCATTTCCCGAGTGTGTCGCTAAGTCTTGTACGGTGGGATCGTAGTTCGCTACAGATCTTCATATGCAGAGTGCACTGCATATGTTTGGGGCATAACTAAAATGTAATAATATAGGATCGAAGTAAATTTAATATGTTAAGAGATTTGAACTTCTATGCCAATTCACTATAACTGTTTATTTTTTTAAATATATGTTGTTGCGTAGAAATGTGATTATTATCTGTAAATCTGCTATGTCATTAGAACTGCCCTGCTTAGTACTGCACTTATGCTTTATTTAAATTTTATATATCTGATGAGTTGTTTAGTGATAGCTAAATGAAATGCTATTCACTGAGCGAGTAGGCTCACTCCTCTACTCAAACATTTTCAGGTCAACAACAGCATCAAGAATCTGAAGGATCTTTCCATCCTAGTTTTTGACAGTAGAAGGTATATGTAGTTAGTTTAGTTAGAGGTCTCTTAGTCCTTTCCCCTCGGTCCTTGGGACATGGTGTGGGTGAGAGAAAGTATGTATGGCGAATGTGTAAAAGATGTAAATTAACTGTTATGTTTACTTTCTGTTAAACAATGTTACATGTTGTAAACTCTGTTTATGTTCTCTAGCCAGGTTAATTGAACTGCTTCCGCAACAGTTTATTATGTTTTAGTTTACAGCAATAATCCGGATATCATTACGAGGTTTTAAAAAGAAAAAGTTCTCAGTGATTTGTTTATGTGATAATCCCTCCGTCGCTCCCTAATCTCGTGATTAGTAGTTAGTGTGAGATCGGGGTGTGACAGCAGATGTGTCGTGCCCAGTAGTGAAAACCTAAGGTATCTAAATATATGAAAGGATTAAAAAGGACTCACCCAGCCGGTACATTCAGCTGCCCTCACAAAGGCAGATGTGTCGTGCCCGGTAGTGAGATTCTAAAAGCATAGAAAACCCCTCCCCCACTTGAAGGGGGAGTTACACTTCAAGCCTTTAGCCAACCCTCATACCCACTCTAGCTTCCAGTAGGTTTTTCAGAGAGGTATAAAGCTGATTAGAGTCAACAATATGCATAGAATAAAAAGTGGTACCAATGCAGGCTTCGAGATATGGAAGGAACTTGAGACCCAAGCAACTCTCAAAACCAGAAAGAGTCAAGGCAAGCAATAAGACCCGATACGACCTTAAGAGAACTCAGGTTTAGAATTTAAGCAAGAGTATGGAAATCTTAACAAATAAAATCACCGCGCCATTACATGCCTCAGCTCTATCTAACTTGAGGGCAAGCTAGACTCTAAGTTGGGGGGGTGATAACCTCCAATTTTGTGATGTTATCTTAGTCTTTTCTTCAGTTTTCCACACTCTTTCTCAGATAAAATTAGATACAATCCCTAGATATCCCCTCTTACTGCAAATATATTGTTAGACTAACTTTTCCCCTTTTTATCTACAGAAAAAGGCAAAAAAAATCATAAAAGACTCAACCGGTCCCAAGACCACATGGACTCACACGGTCCCAAGACCGCATGAAGCCAATCGGTCCCAAGACCGAATGGAGCCAATCGGTCCCAAGACCGAATGGAGCCAATCGGTCCCAAGACCGCATGAAGCCAATCGGTCCCAAGACCGCGTGGAGCCAATCAGTCCCAAGACCGCATGAAGCCAATCGGTCCCGAGACCGCATGGAGTCACACGGTCCCAAGACCGCATGAAGTCGATCGGTCCTGAGACCGCATGGAGTCACACAATCCCAAGGCTGCATCGGCCCCGAGACCGCATGGAGTCACATGGTCCCAAGACCGCATCGGCCCCGAGACCGCATGGAGTCACACGGTCCCAAGACCGCATGAAGCCAAACGGTCTCGAGGCCCAAACGGTTTCAGAATCCAAACGGTCTTGAGGTCCAAACGGTCTCGAGGTCCAAACGGTTTCAGAGTCCAAACGGTCTTCAAGACCGTTTGGATCCAAATCTGACCAAACCGTTTGGACTTCACTTAAGGCCTATAAATAAGACCTAAAGGGTCCTCTCAAAGGGGATATCAAGTTTCAAATGCCCAGAGGCTGCCTCCATCACTCCAGAGTTATTCCAACTTCCATCCTCCGCCCGAAGGCTGCCGATCTGAGATCCACATTCCATCTTGAAGCTGCTTTCTCTCTCTCCACCAAAGAAGGTGGGAAGAGGAGATCTCATCATCAAGCAACCTATGAAGACTGAAGATCGTCAATCTCTCTCTCTAAGGGTTTGACTTTCCTCTCTCCTTTGTGGGGATGACGCTCTCTCTCTTCTCGCCTCCTTCTTTGTCCTAGCTATGAGCGAGTAGTCTCTTTCACTAGGGTGTGGGGAGTAGCCCCGCTACCCATGGTTTCATTTCATGTAATGTAACCCATAGTTTGCAATATAGAGATTCTTTCCTTGTAGTTCAACATCAATCGTTTAATGAATGCTTGTTGCTTGATCACCAACTTGTGTTATCTTTTATCTTTTAGTATGAATTGTCTATGTTTGTACTACTAGATTTGAAACTCGATTGAATGTTGGTTCTTGATGCATGTATCCACCATGCATCTGTTTCGGTATCTAAGAGTGTTTTTCAAGGAGTGGAGTAAACTCACTTCCATTGTTGTACTTTCATACTATGAAATGGAATCAGTTGACGTATGAAAGTGCAACCTTGATAAGTCGAGGAACACACTTTGCGAATGGAATGATGCAAATTAGTTGACCATTCATTTGGGGATGGCTGACTTTGCAACATTCCCGCACTTCTCGTAGTTAGTTCTCCGAAAGGAAACTAAGTCTACAAAGATACTAACTGTTTTGACTCTTGTTGCAGGTTATGTTTTATGTTGCATGTTTTGATCTGTGAGTAGTGGCGGTGAAAACCGATCACACTCTAGTGGCTCCTTATCATTGATTAACATCCTTAAATTTACTTGCTTGCTTTACTTGCTCTTAGTCTAAAAACAACCAAACCAACCTTTTGATTTAAATACCAACTATTAAGAAGATTAAGTGAAATTCTAACGCTTTTCATCTTGTTGCCCCCAACAAGACCGTTGTCCCATGGATTCGACCCTTAACTATACTACGATAAGACTTCCACGTATCTTAGCATATGTGGGTGGAGTTTTCAATCTAGTATAAGCAAGGCTAAACTTAAAGACTTACCATCTTTAGGATTTTTAGTGGTGCACGCAATTCCACGTAAGTGGAAGCTCCATCAGTTACCTCATAACCCAGGTCAGGGTCGTTACACTGAGTCTTATGCTGAAAGGTAAGGGGTAATCTTGCCCTTTCTCCCTTTCTTCTCACCTAGTCCTTGCAAGTGTGGGTGCCACCATGGAACGAGATGATTGGCTTGATAGTGGCCCTGGGGAGAGCCTCTTTATCCAATCAGCTGCCAACATAGTAGCCTCTAATTGGTCTAAATAGAAATAGCTTAAAATAATTCTAGAAAATTATAGATAAGTCCAAATATGTCATACCTATATATGATTTTGATAAAAAAAATGTACAATCTAATAAAATTGGTTTCATGATCAAATTCTATCTCGAATTCCGAAAGTAAATAATATTCTTACTTTGGTGTAATTTAACACATATAAAACCTAATTTGACCCTAAAACCCTAACTTAGAGCCCAAGTCAATCTTAATGGATATTTTTAACACAATAGTAATACTTGGGTGTTATACATTAATTACAATGGTGATTGCTTGATTGGTTGCATCTGCTCTTGTTTACTTGGAAGTTAAGTCATCCTTGAGGAAAGGTACGTGGTTATACCTATGAATACTTGCCTTATCGACTTCTATGGTTTTCTAAAGTTTCCTGAATGGATTGCAATTCAACTTCTTAGTTGTTTATTTACTTCCTACAATCTATAAGGCCCCTATGAGTGGGTTGTACATATATCGGAGATTGGTGGACCGAATTAGACCAGCTATTCAGTCAGGTCCAATCTTGGACCGACTTGACTTTCAGTCTGGTGTTCTATCTGCTATTTTTCTAGAATTTGGTCCTTGGTCAGGTCCGGTCCAAAATTGATCTGCACCGTGGACCGGATAATACAAAAAAACTACTTATGTATTAACTAAATCTAATACTTATGAAGGGGTGCAACTTGTGGGGGTGTGCAGTATATTATTAATGATTCTAGAATTTACCAATAAATAATTTGTATTGTGACCTACACATTGATGTCATTAATCAATAAATATCAATATGATTATCCATTGCACTTATGCAAGCACTGAGTAGCAAGAAATTTGAATATTGTAGTACATTTTGGCGACAAAAAAATAAAAAGACGTTGCACATTGACTTGAATTATTAATAAAATAATAAATTATGTATTAAATATCATATAATTCTATTTTATAATAATTATAAGTGTTAATTTTTTTGTGCTACAAATTTATGACAATTAGTCTCAAATGTTTTTATGTGTAAGTATTGTATTAGTAATGTTCTAATAGTGTCATAATAATTTACTCTCTCAAGTTGTGAGAATTTATTTATGTAACTTGGTTTTTGTTATAAAACTCAAAAGACTTTTAGTTCTTTTATATTTCTTATAACATAGTTTTTTTATATTTGTAATCAAGAGTGTATACATATAGGTTTATCCGGTACAGTCTCGGTCTGATCTTTGATTTTTTTGGTCCGGTCCTCGGTCTATGAATTTTCTATTAATCGGGTCTTTGTCCAATCCAGTCTGATCTTGGACTAATGTACAACCCTATCTATGAGTATCATCTTATATAAACATAACTTGTTCACAGCCGAATTACTATCTCTGGTGAGTTGAATGAGCATGTTGGAGAAAGAAATCATTATGGGAATGACAGGTGATCAAGAGTAAGGTCACTACAACCCAATTCCAAAAAGGAAAGTTGATATAAAACCAAGTCCAAAAAGGAAGGTTTTGTGAGTTCATTGTAGGGACCAAACCCTAAAGAGAGGGCCCCACATAAAGGCTCCCCTTAAGAGATAGTATACCACATAGAGAGAGTAAATATGGGTCAAGAAGTTTGAAAACATAATGCATGTTCTATTATGTAAAGATAATTGCTGCTATGGTTGTTTATGTCATTACACCTACGTGCATATATTTTGATCTCCCCACGTTCTCAGAATAGTGATATATTGACCACATTTTTATTTTACATTATTTTAGGTTAATCTACAAATGTAATGAAGAAGTGGATTCCAAAGAAGATGAGACCAAAAGAAAAGATGAATACAAACAAGTAAAGGATTTACAAATAGATTTATTTCATGTTGCAAACTTTAGTTTTTCCCTTTCCATGTAACTCCCAAGAGGAGAATCTATCTTCATATTGTTACCAAACTCTTTTCTATTCAATGAATTTTTTTATCTTTGAATTATGATAATGTCTCTTTCCCTCTTGGTCCACCTTCATTGGGGATAACATGTAGAGGGGGTCATTACATCAGTCCTTCTTCAAGGTTTGTCACCAACTGGCACCAGTCCTTTATCATGGGCATGGAGCATCCTTTTGCTCAGATTCTACACTGAACTTGATGAACACTATCTTCACTAGGTCCACCCATGGGTAAGGGAAGGTCCACAAGCAATACTTGTCCATTTTGTGGTCAATTTTGACCTTGGGGAAGGAGACAAGAAATCTAAGGTCATGTAACATACCTGAATCTGAGTATATGGCTTAATTTCCTTTTTCCTTGGGTCCACCCTTAATTATATGAGTATGAAATTCGTTTGTCTTAAATTAGATTAAAGAAGAGTAAATAGAACCTATAAATATATAACATTCCAAAAAATAACATATTATATAAAATTAATGATTATTAATTTTTAATAAAGTCATCAATTAGGTGTTAATTATATAAATCCATCCATATATATTTTTAACCTTAAATAAGAACTTTAAAAAATTCTATTTCTATTTGATGAAACAAAGTTCAATTAGTATGAATCAATGTATAAATTGATCAAATAATGTATTGCTTAATGATAAATATGCAAGCAATGAAATAAAAAGTGAAATGTATTCAAAAGAAGAAATAGATGTCAAAATTTGGTTCCCTACACTTTAATTATCTTACATGTCAAATTTCATGTCAAGCAAACATTATTTGACCCACTAATTAGATCTAAGAAGAGAAAGAAAGTAATTTTACTTAACTTAGTACTTAATTGGTCAAAAATAAAATGTAGTCTCATTTATTATTCCTAGTGACGCCTCCTACCCATGTTTTCTTCACGTGACCTTGGTTTCCCAGGCTCCCCTTATGCAGATATCGTCGATGATTGTGAGTAACTGATGTCGCCCTCTACCCTTCAATGTGTCGGCAGTATTCTTGTATCCTTCTCCTTCCTTCTTCTCCTCATCTTCCTCTCCCCCTCACCCCATCTCTTCTATATCTTCCTTGTCCTCTTGTAGATGTCACTAGCCCCGACCATCCTCAATCTTCTTCTCCTTGTGATGATGCTCAACAACTGACAGAGACATATCACCTCCCTGCCTTCCTCTACTTACGGCTCCTACACAGGATTTCACCACCGCCTCCTCACTCCCTTCATGACTATGAACAGTTGACGAATCTGCAACCATCACCACTAGGGAAGCAGAACATGATTGTGATCTCATGTGACCACCTGAAGACCTAAAATAATGTGGTCTTTCCTGTGTGCATCTTGGGGTCTGTACTTACTTGATGCCTGGTTGCTCTATCCCCCTCTATTCTTCACCTTCCTTGTTCATCGATGTAAGGATGACTGTATCAACAAAATCTGATAGGAGTTTCCACCCACAATGACAATGGGCGATGGAGGCCACTACATCAACAAAGATCACCAAAAACTTGTTTCCCTCATAACCCTCGACCTACCCCTCTATAACCACACCCTATCTGATGTTAATGCCCTTCACAAGGAGCCAGGGGATTTGGTTGATGAGCACATGTCCTCAACGATAGTGGGGTATAATAGTGACTGCATCGTCGACCAAGTTTGGCATCACCCTGACCTTTCTTCGGCCTTGATGCTCCCCCACCGACAGATCAACCTGCAATCACCCCAACTACTTTCTTCTTTCATTGAAGCCAAAATTCCTCATCTAGGACATATTTACCTAAAGGCTAGATTGTCCTCATCCCAAGGTTTGGTCATCCTTCTCTGAGTTCTCCACCTCCATGTCTTCTCTTCCTCCCATTTGAACCTACTATTAGAAGCTGGATGACTGGAAACAATGGAGGAGAAGTAATCTAAATATCAGGAAACATCTAGAGCAGGAGGGTTCCAAGGCCAAATGCCAGACTACGTTCACCAAAGATTAGTCATTGCAGATCAGGCCTTTGGTACCCCAATGGTGACTCTCTAATAACTGAACTTAATTCATAAGATAAAGATGAATGAATCGAAGGATTATGAGTAACCTAAAAGTTAATAACTGATCGGATGACTAGTGGATAAATTTGTACAATTTTTATATACATACATTAGTGAATTAGTATCAACAATATACTAGGTTTGTGAATACTAATCCCATAATATCAAGTATAATAATTATTATAGTCCCATTAGAAACAATATGAGTACCTATGTGACCCTTTTTAGTCATTAAGAACCCTAGATACACATACAAGTATTGGTACCATTGATAGTGAACATGAATACAAATTAATATAGAAAGTATGTTCACAAACTTATGTATGGATCTCCTATTAGGAGAATAGTTTAAATGAATGGTATAACTGGAAAGAACTAAAACCCTACCAATGGATAGTAAGTATATTTTGAATAAAAAGGAATATGAGTAAGAGAATATGTGTAGGAAGATTAATTTTATCAATATAAGTATGGGTAACAATATATTTCAACAATGTTACCCATGTATGAATGTATGTGGAATAGAACCCTAGGTTCCTTAGATAAGAGTAGCTTTCATAAATAGTATCTCATGTAATGCATAGTTAACTAAAAGTAAACTACATGCTATAAAGAGAGAATAAGATTACAAGGCCTAAAAGGAAGATAAGCAAATTATTACCCATATATATATATGTAACCTAGACCTACTTAGACCTATGTGGCTAAAGATGAATACTAGAACTAAAATATATATTTAATGAATCATATGTTGACTTAATAAGATTAACAACCCTAGTATGGCACTAGGTGACTGGGACTAGAATAAGAACAATATGAAAATCTATAATAGGAGTGTAGACATTCGTTCAATTTAGCTGATCTAACATACATAATGTGTTCCAAGGATGAATACTCAGACTTTGGGGACCAATATTTCTACTTGAATACTAGGTATGTACTCCTCCCTATTTATAAGTGGGCATTTATATGACTAAATTTTCCCATAATGAGGCAATTCTTGAAATACTTACTCTTTTGTTCCACTTGTTGACATATCCTCTTCTTATGAGATTGTTATTTATAGGCTAAATTGGGTCAATGACCCCACATACTATTGTTCTTGTATTATGACTCATATGTCTGATGAATAATACATCTTGCCACTATATATATGCATGATAGATAATTTGACTAGCTAACTATCGTAGATGCTTTTGCGTAATCATTAGGGTGTGCTTTTCTTCCCCAATTGTGTTTTTTTACCCTTATATATAGAGAGGCATGCTTTTCTGCCTATGGGTGTGCTTTTCCACCCAATATATATCTAGGCCAATGACTGATTAGTGTCTTGTCCCTACTATAGTTAATTTGGTCCAATATATCTACATGCAAATAAATGTTGTAATGTGATGATTGATTGTGGCAAGGTTTGTTGTTTATTAGATTATTTATACTACCTCATTCTTTTGGAAATTCCTTCTCTTGGTACTTCTCATTGAAACTTGCCTACATTTAGTGGCCCCCTCTTTGATGGGAACATCTTACTTTACTTTTGAAATAAATAATGCCCCAGTTAATTTTCTAATGTACATACTCGGCTTTTGATAACGCATACTCTGTTGTTTCCTATTTTTTTTGGTGTTCCCTCTACCCAGGTGTAGGTTCTTTAAGGACCAACACTCTGGATGCTCGTGATCTCTTTGGTGAACTTAAGGACAACTTGAGATAGACTTGTTACCCTCTACATATGGGCTTATGTGTATTTAGATGTAATATTTTCAATTTATGTACCACCTTAGAGTGAGAAAGTTGTGTACATGGAAATATTTTGTAACTTTTTAAATAGTTATGTTTTACTGCTTAAACATCTCATGGCACATGTTAATATCATTGAGTGGACCCACTATCGAGTCACACTCTTTACATGTCATTCTTCCAACAATAAATGATGGTGGTGAAGAGGAAAGTGTTGAGAAGACCCCCAATTGACTTTGAGAGATTGCTTACAGTGCTCACCTTACACCTTCGTCTTGACCTCTCCAGTGCCAACATACTGAAGACATCTTCTACTCTTGATTTCAAGCACTACAAGTAGGCACACCTTGTCACCAAGTACAAGGGTAGGGGTATGCATGTTGCACTCTAAACAAACATATGGAGGAAAGGGCACTTCCTGACCCCATCTTCCACCTATAGGGAGTTTGGTATCTTTGATCCTTTAGATGATGCAAAGGTCGTACTAGAGAAGAGGATGTCGAGCCTGAAGAGTAAGAAGAGGAATCATCAGAGGAAGAAGAAGAGGAGGAGGCTATTATGCCTTATACACAGAGGTGCTATGCAGCATACAACTCCACCACCTCCATGGCCTGGAGACTCCTTCTCCATTGAGGGAATGTATGGGACGCCACAATTGATTCAAAAGGGTTAGAAGCAACAGTCGGCCACCATTAACCAGATTCAAGGTGTTTAGGAGCCGCTTTTTCAGCAGCAGCATGCGATCTACACCAATGAGTGCCTTCTTCTTGTTAACTAGGAGAACATACACACACACCTACAACACATTGAGTATCATCAGCAACCATTCTATAACCACTATTGGAGTCAAAAATTCTTTGCTAGCTACCTTCAACCACCAGATATGCCAACTAGCCAACCAATGTTCACCTGCACTTTCTACCCTCCAGATCCATAGATGTTGATGGGAACGTTTCCGCCACCAGCACCACCATAATGAGCACCTGGTGCCCCTATTCCACCTCTTAGTTTGAGTTTTGACTATGAGTACATAGTCAATTTCAATCTTAGGGGGGGTAATGGGATGACTTTATCTTGCTTTATTTTCTATCTTGTTTCAATTTTCCTATTTCCAAGTAATAGTATCCACAATCTATCTACTGTAATTGTGGGTCTTAGTTATCATGATTGCATCTACCATTAAAAAGAATGTCTTTCGTGCTTCAAATCTTTTTAAGTTTATTTGGAAAGTCTAAGACAACACCAACTGGAGGAAGTGTTTGCTTTAGTCAACTTTAGTCACTTTGTATGAATGAAAATCTCAAGATATCCAAGATTTTTGTATGATGATGGGGTTTGAGTCCAAACCAACCAAACAAATAATGAGATGTTGAATGGAATTTTTGGAAAGAAACCTTAAGGTCACCTTATATACATGTTGAAGGAGAGGGATATATCATAGTTAAGAAAGGCATTGTCTCTTAGTCATGTGATTCCACCCACCTTTTGTTGATATTTCATTCACCACCATAATATGATCAAGTATCAAAATTAATTTCTCTTGACCTCATTGCATAACATAGTAGGTATATTGATAGTTAGTTTCTTTGTGGGTGCATTAGAAAAAGAAAAAAAAGATAGGGATGTGAATATCATTGTATCAAGTAGAGAAATTGTAGTTGCATAAAAATCTTATATAGTTTACATTTTTCTCTTCCATTAATTTTGCATTTTGTGTGTAACATGTATCTATGTAGCTTTCTCCAAAAAATTATAGGCAGAAGGATCTATATCCATGTCCCTTCCAATGAAAAATAGAAACATCAAAACCATTATGTATGTTGAAAGGCCAAGTTATTAAGAGTCATGTATTTTTCATTCCCTTCATTTTCTAGGTTCATCATATTATATTTATGCATAAATAAATCGTATGTTACTTGTCATTCTTGTTCATAGCCAAATATTTCATTTTCACTAATTGCACTGTATGGTAGTTCATATATATGATTACACCCCCATTCATATTTATATGGGACATCTACTTCCAATATAGTTTTTTCGATAGATCAGAACAATGTAGATTGGGAATCACATGGTGTATCGAGTGTATGCCTTATTGACTATGATGTTAACTGTTCTTTTTTAATAATATTTTATTGATATAAGGGTGGACGTCTTTAATGAACATTTTTGGTCACTACAAAGTAGTTATTTATCCAGTGGTTGGTAAGGGCTGGTTTGGGGCCGCCGGGTGGGGGTAATTGAGAATGTAGTTCATAGGATTTGTCTTTTTTCTAACACTTTCAAATAGGTCTGGTTGCTCAAGGGTGAGCAACATTCAAGCTTAGGGGATTTTGATGCATTGATTTTCAGTCACTTTTTAGAGGCTAATTTTTCATGCATTTAGTGCATATTTGTTTATTTGGAGACATGTTATGCATTATTTCTAATTATTAGCATGTGAAAAATTATTGCATCAATTATTCAGTATTTGTACCAAATCATACTAAATTACCATTTATAATACTAACTTATGTTATCTTTCCCTTGTTTTAGGTTAAATGAGTACTTATATGATAGCTCACTGCTCCTGACATGTGTGTTGGGGGTACCGACAGGACAGAAGTTCAACAAGAGAATTCAGAAACTTTGGTGCTACTGAACCATCTCTCAATGCTACCGAGCATTGAGTCGATGCTATCAAAATTAGGAATTGGTGCTACCAACTCACCATCTCAATACCATTAGAACTAAGTTTAATCGACTCGGTGCCACCGACATGCTAGTATGTGGTACCAACTACAAAAAATCACATCAAAACTCATAGAAGGCAACTCGGTGCTATCAAAACATCTGCTAGTAGTACCAACACATTTTGAGGGTTTCAAGTCAGACAAAAACTCGGTGCCACTGAGATCCTATTGATGGTACTGACATTACACGATCAGTGCAAATTAAAAATCATGACAGATCCAATGGATGTGACTCAATGGCGATCAAAGCCCAACTTATGACCTAAGGGGAGATCAACTAAATGAGGATATCACGTTCTATCATGATATAATAGAGAACAAATCTAAAAGAGGAGACGAATGAGATAGACACATACCATATGAGTCAGACACTTTTAGAGGATAGATTTACACTTGAAACACTATAAACAAGGTGCTCACCAAAGGGTATCGTTAGAATTGCTTTTCCAGAGATTTTTCATTGGTTTTCTAATGTCTAGCTCATTTTCTCCCTCTTCCTCTCTTTGTATGATGATTGTAAAAATAATAATATAAATCTCATATTCCTTAGGACCCGAGAGTAGACAAATATTGCTTTGTATTTGAATTTATTAACTAATAATTTGTTTCCTTAATTATGGTCACGAATCTATAATCTCTTATCAAATCGTTTGTGCTTGATCAGCACAACCATCATAATAAGTTGCTAATTACTTCGGGACATAGATTAAGGGTTGAAAAAATATAAATTCATATAGCTCATATCGTGCCTCGGGAGAGGGTTGACGGCTATTAAAGAACAAACTAGAGATATAGATAATGCACCAAGCTAATTCTTAAATTTCTATAGAAGTGGGGCTTATTTTAGTCTAGGTTGTGTATTACACTATAGGGGTGAGTAATACTTGATACATGTCTTTAGTCCAGAGTTAAGGGTTAATAATTATCAATGAAACTAAATTCAATACAATGCATATCATGGTCAAACTATAATCCTAAGGAATCCATCAATTCTTGATCATAAAAACTTAATTTATATATAATTCTTTGCTATTCGTTATGAAACTACCATTCAACCATTTTTTCTAGGCCTAGATAATCAGGTTTTAGTTATAGTAGTCTTTGAAAAACATTTCCCTGAGTTCGACACTCGGGACTCATAGGCCTTATTACATGATGTGTACACATGCATTTTACATGTATAATTTTAGCATGTCCATTTTACTAGTAAACTTGAGGAGAGAGCATATTAGACATCATTTCACATAAATATACTAGGATTTTAGAATAATTAAGGCAATATTACATTAGGGGTATAAAAGTCATTCTAATTGCAAATTGAAGGTGTAAATGAATTATATCTTGAAATATATGTTAAGCCTTAAATTATTATTTTAAAATTAAGTTGGTTTCTTATTTTTGATCATATTAAAAAAATATTTTTATATGAAAGAATATGCTCTACTAACTGGGACCTAATAATACTAAATTATTGCTTAGAGTTTAGTCTATTACAAAAATACCCACTACTAAATTATGTCAATTTTCATCTTGTTTTGATATGTTTGAGATCTAAATTATCTTTTTTTCTTGAGTTTTGTTCTTCATCAAATCTCATCTAAGATATGCTCTGATACCACATTATAAGGGAAAGCCAATAAATAAGGTTGTTTTGAAAATACTAAACTAGCAAGCAAACAAATTGGTGAATACGAATTGAAAATTGTTCTTGAAAACAATAAGCATCTTTACTATACTTCAGTTTTAGCAAGCCCAACAACATCATTAAATAGATATGAAAACTAACACATCAAAATAGATCTATATGCTACCAGATAAACAACATGAGTATCTACTTTGCACCTATTATTCATTTAGATCAAGTTTCACACACAAAAAGACAAACAACTTGGGATTTATGACTAAAAGATTAGATGGTTGCTAGGGCAATCCCTAGGGCAACTGGTGGTTGTGGTGAATGCCATGGCGCTCGAAGAATTCTTGAACACACAGGGGATGGTGATCCGCCTCCTCGACCAAGTAACTCCATGTCGCTGGGCTCCATGGGTATAAGCCTCAATTTCTCCAACTACAATCAATGCCCCCTCCACCAGGCGGGACATGGTTCTTCATCCGCAGGCACTAGGTCCATGGATGTGGATGTTTTGGATAAATGAGTGCAATTCCCACCACTTCCTGGTAATGAACAAGGCCTGAAGGATCGCCAGGATGTGGCCCAAGTGTCATACAAGGATTCAGTAGGATAAGGATCCCCATAGAATCCTCATAACTTCATCAGGATTGATGTTGAGGACTGTGGCATTAACTTACAACTATCGGACATTGAGGTCTCTATTGAACAAGGTTTCTTGGCCTTCTATCTCTACCAGGAAGCTTTGGAGGAATTGTTGAAACTATGTAAATATATCGTCATCATCAAGCTACTCTCACGTGAGATAGGATACCTCACGTTATAGGACAGAACCAAAGTGTTATGGGAGCCTCTAGGGGGATTCAACCTTATTGACGTTGTGAATGACTACTACATCGTTCAACTCCAAGCTGAGGATGACTACATCAACTCCTTGGCAATAGGACTATGGCCAATCTTTGGCTCGTATTTGACGGTCCAATAGTGGTCATTGGCCTTCTCACCGGACATTGTCTCTCCTCCAAGAATTGTGGCATGGGTATGTATCCTAAACATGCCTATCCATCTATACCAAGAATTACTACTAATGGAGATTGGAAACTAGCTATGAAAGACCATTAAGGTCGACATGAACACCAAGTTACAGAGACGTGGTCGTTTCTCCGGCATAGCTATTGAACTCAACATGGAAAACATGTTGGTCCCTGTCATCTTGATTAATGGAATCAAATACAAAGTCAAATATGAGAATATCCCATACATTTGCATGCATTGTGGTAGGACGGGGCATATTGAGAAAGATTGTAGGAAAATAATTGAAGAGGAAAATGCTACTAGAAGGGCAAACATTGAGTCTGTCAACATGATTCCCTAGAGCCTGCAACACCATGAGGGTTTCACCAAGGACATCCACGTTAAACCTATCTCGAGAAAGCCAAGAAAGCAATCGACTGCATCTGCCCAAACGAAGACTTCCCAGTGAACAAATTGAGTTTAAGGACTGGAGGATATGGAAAAAGAAGAGGATGTTCATGAAGTTATTGACACAGATAGTGTCGCTGCAAGGGTCACTAGAAGTGGAAGTATTGATTGGAGTCAACAGAAGAAGAGCGGAAAGCATTCCAAGAATGTTGGAGAATCAAATGTGTCTCGGCATCACATGACCCCGAGAGGAGCGCAAGATCACCCATCAAAACCACCCCTGGCCATGAGTCCCAATCCGGATCACACAAAAACTATCCCTTCTGGCAATGAGGTGCTACTCAGGAGGGATACCCAGGTCCACCCCTTCGTCACAGTGTCTTTCAATGTAAGTGACCAGGGCATGGCTTACATGAAGTACAGAAGCCCATCTAAATCCTTTGCAGGCATCTACCTTAGGAACAAGAAGGTGGTCCATGCAGAGGACTCGGTTCGTGCATCCACAAGGAAGAGAGGGAAGCCCTCCAATCTCTAGGATTTAGATAAGGAGGTGTAGGAGATGGGGACGCCCATTGTTGAAGAAGCAGATCAATGAAGATTATGAGTTGGAATGTTCAGGCTATCTGTGATGGTGATACCCAAAACACTTTGAAGAACTTAGTTAATAGATATCAAGTTTCTATGTTGGGTATGTATGAAACAAGATGCAGTGGAGCCAGGGATGACTCAATCATCAAGAAGTTGGGTTTTTTCCAATCCCATATGGTATAAGTCGTGGGCTTTGTTGGGGGGATTCGGGTGTTATGGAAGGCTAACTTGCAACTTGGAATTCTTCTTTCCCATAAATTGTTCATTCATTGTTGCCTAGATAAAAAGTTCTAATGCACCATCGTGTATGGGGGAATGATGAGTGGGAGTAGAAATTTTATGTGGCACCATCTCACATTGCTAGCACAATCCATTACCATTCCTTGGGTCGTGGTTGGCAATTTCAATGTGGTTATGTTCCAGTCTGAAAATTTTGGGAGCAAAACCTTCGACAAAGCCAATAGTAAAGACTTCATCAACACACTGACAACATGTAATCTCCATGTTTTAGATACAAATGGAGCTCACGTTACTTTTAGAAAGGGATTGCTCCATGAAAGGTTGGATAGGGCGCTTGGGAATGGGCCATGGGTTGACTCTGGTTTAGCTGACCCAACTCTGGTGCTGGAATGAAATCACTCTGATCACGAACCTCTTCTAATAACTACTTCTAGCCCGCCTAAAAATGACTATCTTCTCCTAGGATAGCCGTAAGCTGGGAGGAGATGGATGGCTTCAAGAAATTTCTACAACATAATTGGGACACCAATAATTATTTATTTCATGTCGGTTCGGAGTTTCTGCATTCTTCCACAACTTGGTTTGAGAGGAGGAAAAAGGAAGACAGAAGGAAGAAGGACCATCTCAGCAATAAGATTCGATGGAATCAATTACAACTTGCTCTCAATTTTGATTTCAATCTGGCAAAGGACATGGCGGCCTTTCAATTTGAGTTGGATTCAACTCTAAAAAGAGAGGAGATGGATTAGTGATAGAAATTGAGATGCACGTGGGTGAAGCCGGGTGACAAAAACTCCAAATACTTCCATCCTATTGTGAAAGCATGAAGAAGAAGGAACAAAATTGTTAAACTAAAAGACCAGAGCCGCACTTGGGAGGAGGAAGGTGACAACTTGAACCATTTAGTCCTATCTTTCTTTTTTAACGTGTACTAAGAACATTTCCACAAGGAGAGGCATCGTGCAAGTGCCTCCTTCATAGGAGCCCTTTCCCCACTTAGCAAATAAGAGAAGACAAAGCTAGCTAACATACCCACAGGTGATGAGATCTGGGCAGCACTCTATGCCATGGAGCCATTCAAAGCTCCTGGTCCAGATGGAATCAATACATCCTTCATTCAAAAGAATTGTACTCTTCTTCATCAGCGAGTGTGCAAACTCATTCATGCACCTTTTGAAGGCTCCTCTAGGAAACTTGGGAGCACGGACTCGACCATGATACTGATCCCAAAAGTTCCACAACCAGAATCATGCTTCACAACTGTGCCCAATCTCTCTGAACAATGTATGCTCCGATATTCTCTCCAAGGTTATCACATACAAACTAAAGCCTTATTTGTCTTCGTGGATTTCTCCCTTTCAAACAAGCTTTGTGTCAGGGTGCAAAATAGGTGAGAACATAGTTCTAGTCTAGGAAATCATCCATTCTATGGAGTTGAAGCATTGTAGGAAACATTATCTCATTGTTAAACTTAATCTCATGAAAGCTTTTGACAAAATGAGCTGGCCTTTTATTGAAGATACTCTCTTTAGAACATCAATTCTGCGCAACTTGATCAAAATGATAATGCAATTGATCATGACAGGCAATACCTCCTCCCTTTGGAATAGAGAGATAGTCGACTCCTTTAAACCATTTTGTGTGGTAAAACAAGGGGATCCTTTATCTCGATACCTCTTTGTCTTATGCTTAGAACACCTCAACCAACTCATCAATGAGGAAGTCACCCTTAGTTTTTGGAAGTCAGTGAGCCTTACCAGACAGAAACTTGCCTTCTCTCACATCGGTTTTATGGATGACATCATTCTCTTTGGTGAAGCATCAATGTAGTAAGCGAGTACTATCAGAAGATGCCTTTGTCACTTCAGTAAAGCATCGGGGTAGTTTCTATCTAATGAAAAATCATTTGTGTTCTTCTCAACGAACACGCCTAGGCAGCTGAGAGAGGGCGTATGTCAAACTCTCGATATAAAGGAAACATCCAATTTGGGGCATCTTCTGGGTACCCCAATCATACACAAGAGGAAGATCAAGGAGCATTTTTAATATCTAATCGGTAAAATTTACAACCAGATCAACTGTTTGTAAAACAAGTTACTTTCTCTGGAAGAATGAGTCACCTTAGCAAAGTCGGTATTACTTTCTCAAGCCTATTACACAATGGAATTAGTTCTTCTCCTGGCCTCCATCACTGATAGAATCGATCAGCTCACGAGGAACTTCATATGGAGTGGCTCATACACATCCAAGAACCTAAATTTGGTAGCATGGGGGAACATCATCAGGCCTCCCAACTAAGGTGGCCTAGGAGTCAAATCTTCCAAGAATTCAATAAGGCCCTTATCACTAAGCTCACCTGGGATTATACCAAAGATCACCGAGCACCATGGGTGGATCTAATGCGATCCAAATACGACAGACAGTAGGAGAACAACTCCTCCGAGTTACATACTTGGAGATGTATCAAGCTCTCTACTCTCTTTATTATGAATCACTCGAGGATGACAGCACTAAAGGACCAATGTTTGGTCTGATCTTTGGTTGGAGATGGAGTAATTCCCAATCTAAAGTATGGCCTCAGTATCCCTGATGATATTCAAGACATGATGGTGGCTTGTCTAGTCTCATATGAGGGGCCCTGGGACATGGGATTTCTAAATTACTGGTTCATTGAGGCTTCAGTCTAAGCAATCTCTAGCATGCCTCCCCCGAGACCTTCTTACAAGAAGGATGGCCTCATATGGATGTACTTAAGAGATGGCTCCTTCTCTTCCAACTCAGCATATAGAGTTCTCATGAACTTTAATAACTGAACTAGCATCAACTTCTATGATGACATATGGGTACTAACATCTCAACAAAGAGTCAAGACAAATTTATGACTAATCCATTGGAACTGCCTGATCACCAATGAATTGTGCTTCAAGAGGAAGCTTGTCCCAGATGCGAGATGCTCCAGATGTCAAGCCCCAATTGAATCCATTCTCCATGCTGTTAGGGATTTCCCAGCGGCAACGAGAGTATGGAGAAGATTGTTGTTTTGTGAAGTGACACTTTTCTTTGATATGCCATCTCCCACAGAGTTGCTAACCTACAACTTGAATACCTTGAGTAAGGTGGATAGTTGGAATATTTGCTTCGCGATCACCTGTTGGTGGTGGTGGAAATATAGGAATCTCCACATATTTGAAAATAAACCAATTCCACCTTACATCATCGAAACACACTATAGGTCAGCCTGCAATATGGCCAAGTTGGCATTCCAAGGAGAGCCCATCCCCATGCCCAAGCCTCCTCTGATCAATGAAAGTTTTGTACTCCATTTCATGACCTCAATATTGCATGTGGATACAATGGTGAACAAAGTTGAGAATTCAAGAGCCACTAGTATGGTTGTGCAAGATATCAAAGGCCACTAGATTCATGGTAGTGCTAAAATGGAGTAGGGCTCAGACCCCATGAGCGGGGAGCTCCTAGCCATCAGGGATGTACTAGTACACCAAGTAGCATGATATTCCTTCAGGTATTATAGTGACAAACTCACATAATGCCACACTTTGGATACAAAAGCTTGAACCAACCCCTATGAAATTCCAACTTCTCATCCAGGTCGTCCAACAACTTTGTCAGGAAACTCCCCTCTTCAATGTAGTCTACAAGAAGAGGAATCAGAACAAGCTAGCAGTTAGCTAAGCAATGTCTGAATCAACCTGACCCTCTTTGCACTTGGGAAATTCTATCCACCTCCTCTTCTTCCTTTGTACCAACAAGACTTGTGTGTCTTCCCTACTTTTTTCATTCTCACACAACATAGTAGGTAATTTTTACAACCAAGCTATCTGGTAGTTTACCAAAAAAAAATACAAACAACTTAGTATACAATACTCATCCTCAAAAGTGAGAGTACGTGGTATGACATATCTGACTTTTCAAAACCTCTTGTTTGACATCCAAATTGAGATCCCCAACTAAGTGAAAACTCCAATTTGAGACCACCACACACTTGTCCAAGAAGAAGAAATTCTAAAGAAAATTAGAAGAGAATCCACTTCTACGAAAACAAAAGTAGTATGTATACATGAAGAATAATAAAAGTGAAACATATAATAAGGATTCAACATATACCTATGAAAAATATTAGTACAACTTGAGATCACACATTGAACGTATACTCTTACTATTGACATACTACATACTATCATAGGATCTCTAGACAATAGGTTTACATCGGACTTGCTTGCCACATAACTCCCATCATCTATTAACCACCAATAGACCTCATGCTTCATAACCTAAATTAATTAGGAGTGGTAGATGTCATCACAATTGCACTATGTACATATGAAGTCACACTATTTACAATTTTTTTAAATATGATTTAGTTGTATATATATTAAGAATAAAATCTATGAACTGAACATATTTTTTTATCTAAAGAAATATTTTCATATAGTTTGCATTATATGTCATCATCATAGAATTCTCCAACCAAAGGGATAAGTGCTTTATTACATGAACCACCTACCATCAGATAAGTCACTCAGTGGAACTACTCTACCAAAAGATATAGTATAGAAACAAGGCTATATAATGGATCAACATCTTATATTTGATGTCTTTATAACTATATACATATATATCAAATAAACTATCATAAATGAACTTGTAATCATCTAATCTCATAATTTGAATCTCTTGCACACATACAATGCATATATACGATGTAGTAGGTCAAGTGAGAGGTAAGGTACACCTTAAATTGACATAATTTTAATCACATATTCCAGGATTAGATTATACCTTGGTCAGCTTGGATTAAGACATGGTCACATGTATGACTGACATTATATGCTCATCATATTAATAATAGATATGCTCATTTATGGTGTTATCTTAAGTATATATGATATCCTCATCTTGTTTTTTGGTATGAAATTATGTTACTTATATGACATTCTAGATTTGTATAAGTTATCAAAATACTACTTGAGATATTATGTGCACATATAAATTTAGGTTATAATCATTGATCTTAATCAGGGTTTTCTGTCATAGTAGGAGACTTCATCATCATATAACATGAATTTAGTGCATCAGATCTCATACTTATAAATTAGGTCATGTGCATTATTATGAGGATATATTATGATTTTTAATATTTATTTACCAAAATCATATTAGTTGTATTTTTTAGGCTTATTAGCCCTAGTTACCTATATTAAGAAAAACATATATTTTTGTTTACAAACATCAACATATCAAACCTCAATTATATCATATATTTGGTTATAGTGTTCTTGATGTATTTTCATAATTTTTCTATGTAAATTTTTAGCTTAATACGTGGAAGTGCTCTTTGATATCTCACATGATATCATCAGATACATCAAAAGTATGTGTATATGGTTCCACGTCGTTCGATTCATTTTTCAAAAGGTGCCCATATTTTGATTGTTGTATTAACAACGAGGTTATTTGTTATGGATCATAAAAGATCCAATCATTTTCAGGGGATTTGTAATTGGTTTACATATACTAGCACAAATAATGGTTGTTAAATCTTACAATTAGGGGCACAGATCTCTACCATATGGCCCCTCCCTTATATGGTGCTCATGGACCACTCAATGTCAGTTCTGGGTCATGGATCCCTATAGTTCACTTGCTATTGTGAATTTGATCAGTAACTTTCATCTCCCTAGTCCGGACCAATCTCACTCACTTTCTCGCGTCTCCAGACTCTTGTAATACTCCCTTTGTGGTGCAACTCTTTACTATATCAAGCAAAACATATAATTTTGTTTTCGAACATCAACATATCAAACCTCAATTATATCATATACATGTTTATAGCGTTCTTGATGTATTTTCATAATTTTTCTATGTAAAAATTGTTAGCTTAATACGTAAAAGTGCTATTTAATATCTCACATGATATCATCAGATTTAATGCATCAAAAGTATGCATATATGGTTCCACGTTGTTCGCCTCATTTTGCAGAAGGTGATACTTTGATTGTTGTATTAACAACGGAGTTGTTTATATGGATCATACAAGATTTAAGCATTTTCAGAGGATATGAATTTGGTTTAATCACAGGCAACTTACATTTAGGGTCCCGGATCTCTACCATATATATGGCGGCCCCTCCCTTATGTGGTGCTTGTGTGCCACTAAATGTCAGTTATGGGTCCTGGATCTATATGGCTGACTTGCTATTGTGAATTTGGTCAGTAGCTTTGATCTCCCTATTCCGGGCCGATCTCACTCACTTTCTCGCGTCTCCAGACTCTTGTAATACTCCCTTTGTTGTGCAACTCTCTACTCAGAAGAGCAACTAGCGGTTCCAATGCTAGCTCCTAAGTGGTATAACGCAAATGGTGTGTTTTGACTAAACAAAAAAAATAAAAAATAACTCTCCCGTAAAAACAACTCCCAAAGTAGCTCATTTTGGTAGAAATCACATTTTAAATGGCACTTCCAGGTCTAACGGTAAAAATGCCACTTTATATAGCTCTTCTAATTAAAAGATTAAAAAAATTTAAAGTGTCGGGTCATTCGGTGGTTTATCCTTTCCTATGGGTATGAAAGGCAGGTTCAAATATACTGTACACATCTTCTATCTTAATTTTCGTCCCACAACATCTGATTCTTTGACTTGTTGACCTATTTACAAAGTACACGGTCGAGATGTACTGAGTACATTGTCCCAGACACATAACATTTGCTCATCAAAGTTGGTTACTTTCGGAATTGTTTTCATAGAACCAATTTTTTTACTTCATTAAAGTATGCCATTTCGTTTTTTTTTTCTAATATATTTTACTTTTCAAGGCAATTAAGAAATTAACATTAGAAATCACACATATGGACGAGCCATTACCTTGTTGTCGTCGGGTTGATGTTGTGTCTGCGTTTATAGTTTAGAGTGCGCAAATTACCAAGAGACTGGGGGTTAGATAAGAACAGATGAACAAATGCGGCAGTTTAAGCTATACACAACATATGAACCGGGTACGGACAGATCCCTTGGTACGTATCTGACGCACTGGCGGGTATTAGGTGCGTCAGCTCAACAATCGCTCCGAGTCCACTGCTGCTACTTGTCCGCAGCAACACTCAAGACAAATCCTGTATGTTTCTGTTTGATAGAGTGCCTAATACCACAATCTCCTTACAAGTACTATATCATCCAGATGTGTCAAACTGAATCCATCCTATAAATACCCTTCTCATCTTGACCCGCGACGCAGCAAGCACGCAAACAACAGGCAGAATCTCACGAGCAAGACCCGGTAGAGCAACAACTAGCTATCCAGCCATGGCCGTAGCTCAACCCAAAGTCCACATCGACGCCATCCAAACCGTGACGCCGGCGAAGGCGACGGAGCCCATCCTGTCTCGTCCCATAATCACCAGCACTGTCGCGGCAGAGGATGTCCCGGACTTCCTCCTCCGCTCCCGGTTCCGCCTCGTGGCCTACTACGAGAACGCCCCAGGTGGCGACGGTTCCGTGCACGGATTCGTCGCTCGCCTCAAGGAATCCCTCAACGCCGCGCTGGGAGAGCACTCCCTCTTCGCGGCGCGGCTGCGACACCGGAACAAGGGTGATGGGCTTGAAGTGCGCAGCAACGACTCCGGCGCTAGACTTGTGCAAGCGACGGCGGACATCAGGTTCGCCGATTTGCTGGGAACCAAGGGCAGGGAGCAAGCACTGGCGTACTGGACCGACGTCGACCAAAGTCGGCCACAGTTTTCGGCACTCTTCTACGTGCAGGTAGGTATTCATGCCTTAACCGATAGCCACATTTCTCGGCAGTTTTCTTTTTAATCTCCGATTGACATGAGGATGAACTCCAGTATCATTCAAATAATGGACGGATACGGACTAGGCCCGAAGTACCTAACTAGGATGAACATCGGGTCGGGTGCGGGTTTTGACAAGCTCATGTCCAAACCCATATTTTTAATTGGGTTTGGGGTCGAGTTTAGGCCCGAGTAATGTCTAAAAAACTTGATCCTATCGGCCCACATAATATAACTAGGTTTCGGATCAGATTCGGGCCGACCTGAATAAAATAGTAAACGAAGATATTTTCAACATATATAAAGACAAACTATTAAAAGTTTTTGAAATGCGTTCCACTAGTTTATATGTATCACTAGAGAGACTAATGCACTTACAAATTGTTATATAAACTCAATGGTTGATACACATAGAATATAGATTAGACACATTTAATATCACAATCATAGCCCATTTATTTATGTGTATCAGATTTTTACAGTTAACTTCGAATAGAAGATGCATATTTGTATTTCTATATCAGTCTAATAACGTCCCGACTAAGGCATTTTTTGAACACATGTAAGCAGTATAAATCCAATCTTTTAAATTTAATTTTATAAATTATAATGAATATGCTACATACAAAATTAATATGCATGTCCTAGATTAAAGTATAATTAATATGACTGACTAAATATATATTAATCAAATATAATTGTGTATGTTTCATATAAAAGATACATTTCATATACAATGGTTACATATACACATGTATATAACTAATCTGGATATCCAAGTTTTCAGGTTTGAGTTTACCTTGACCCTGACTTGGCCCGTATAAAAATCTGGGTCAAAATCTTAAACTCGGCCCACCCATATAAATTACATAGATCAGGTCTGAATCGGATCATGCAGGTCGGGACATGAGTCCGATGCTCATCCCTATACCTAACTGAATCGGATGCGGATCGGTATTTGTTTGTTAATTAGATAAATGGAAAGGGATGATCCGCGCAAAACAGGCTAGACATCATGGTCGGACTAAAAGACAAATGCCCTTCTTATAAGTCATAATTTTCCTTTTTGGCAAGTACCATTGACTTATAGAGGGTTAAACGTCAATAATTATTTTTGTCTCGAATGATAGTGATAACAGTACGGATCGTAATTAGTTTATCTTGCATTCAAAAAAAAAATCTATTTCAAGATATGTTCCCCTTTAATCAATACTTATAACTACTCAACATAGGAGTTCCATTTTTCATCTTAATCTTGATTTTAAAGACCTATTAGGAACTTTTATCTAGAAATTTTACTAGATGCAAGAAACTGATTGATCTTTTAAAAAGAAGTTGATTACATGTTGCAAGGGGAAATTGGATCAAAAGTAAAAAATTCAAAACGGTCATCAAATGTTGGACAATATTCATTTTAATAATCATATGCACATGTGGATATTCATTTGTGTAGAGTCAACTTTTTATTAGTGGTGTTGGTGTTGTTGTTGTTTTTTAGTAGTAGTAGTAGTTACAACAAATGGATAACCTTTTTACCACAAAAAATGGAATATGCAACTGATATTATTAAAACTATTGTTTGCTGTTGTGGTTATTATTAATATGATTAATAATAAAAGCCAAGGAACAGAGAATTTTACTTGTTATATTGTCTTATAGATTTAATTTATGTGCAAATCTATATATAAAAGCATTTATTGAAGAGAAAAACATATATTGAAATTTCTACATGCTGACGAAAAACAAAACAGGTGACCAGCTTTGAAGGAATCGGATATTCCGTGGGCCTAAGCTGCAGCCTGCTACTGGCCGACCCACCACTGGTGGCCGGATTCCTGAAGAGCTGGGCTCGCATCCATACCCGGATGCTAGCCCAAGACCAGTTCACCAAGCTACCCATCTTCCGCCTGTCCCAGTATCAGCGCCCGGGCCTCGGCACCCACCTGAAGTCCATCCCCCTAGACGCCGCCCCGCAAACCGCCAACCCACTACACAACACAGTCCTCTTCCGCCTACCCGCCGGAAGTGCCGACCACGCTGCCGCCGCCTTGGCCTGCTACGGCGCAGCCGCGGAGGCGAACGGCGGTGACCACGCCGAGGGTTTCTCCACGGTCGCCCACGTTGAGTTTGATGTACAGGTGGAATCAGAGCCCGTCCGGAGGGAAGGCCGCAATAGTGCGGCATCTGGAGAAATTAAGGTAGCACGCTGGGACGAGGTTGCTGGTGTCGAAGAGCTGCCGTTTGGAGAAGGGAGTGACCCTGTCCATGTGTCGTACCATATCGACTCCAGCCAAGGGGTCGTGCTCTTGATGCCGGGTGTCGGCCGGGACGGCGGCTTTTATGTCTGCGCCACAGTTCCTAAGAAAAAATGAAATATTTATCCAGTGCTAGCCAGTGAGCTGTATTTATTTACATGTTGTTGCAACACCAGCATGTCATTCGTGTATCTGTATATTCTAAACAGAATCATAACATGGTTTGCTCTATATAATTTCCAGAATAGTACCGATTCAAAAACGCTCTCCAAACGAGCACCCTCTATGGTGAATGCATCTAAATTTTGGAAGTTTTCACTCCAACATGGTAATGCATCCAACTTGCAAACACATTCACTATCAAAACATTGATTTCATTCTTCCATTTTATGGGTGCATATGGTATCACGTCAGTGTTTTGATGGTGGTGTTTCCCAATTGGGGACGGGGTTATCGTAGCTATGAATGTGCCAAAATTTGGGCGTATTCATAGTAAAGGAGTGCAAGGTCGGGATCACTTTTGAATGTGTGTTGTTTTTTACTTCTGAATAACTAGCTGTTTGATTTCTATCTGTATTTGTGTCAAATGCAGGTTTCATGTGAATGCGTGATCCTATTGAAAGAGGAAGAAATGTGTTTTTTCAGTTTGTAATCATTTTAAATCAGTTCATACAAGATACATCCGACTAAAAAGAGGAAAGATTCACCGTAGGACAGTTTTCCTTTGCTAGGGAAGATTATGGAAGAAACATGAATTATAAAAACACAACACAACGAATGACGAAAAGTAAACAAAGTCTGGTTTATACAATCATAATACATGGGAGAACATATCCTAAGGGCCTGTCTGGTTGAGTGTAAAATCAACCCGCACCTATAGTTGAAAAACAGGAAATGGAATGCAGTGAACTCAAACTACAATGTTTTAATTTGGTTCCGTGTAGATGAAGCTCATGCAGTTAGTTTGTTTTTATTTGGTACGGTGAAGTTTGAGCGTCGACTGCAGCATATATACACCAGGACTTTGTGTGTAATGATCTGGTTACCAAAATATAATTATCAGGTCTGTCTAGCTTTTATGCCATCCCAGATCATCTGACACGAGCTGCAGGGAAATCTAGAGTAGTAGATCACCGGAGGGTTTCTGTAGCGCTCAAGCAGTCCAGAAAACAAACCGTGCCCGTTTCACGTGCGGTTGCTTTTCCGTAATTTCCACAGCGTTCAAGTTGACCGTGGAGTTGGTTTCCTCACTGTGGGTTACAGTTCCGTCAAACCAAATGTAAGAATAGGAACTCACCGTGCACTTGCAACTCGTTGAACTCATTTTCGCTCCAACCAAACGAGCCCTAAATCAAGTATTATGCTTAGTTTGACGAAACTAAAGCTTAGGATCCTCGGTTTATTTAGTGTGGTGGATGCATTGTGCCAAAACCAATTTCTAGACAAGAGATGGAAATACTACCTATTAGGAATGATGAATAATACTAATATAATAATAACTTTTAGACAATATATGGAAATTCTAAAAACTTTGTGTTGTTGAACAATTTTTAAGGGATAAATTTTGTTTTCACTTATATTTCACGAATCAAAACTATTTAGAATGGATTATGTTGTATATACATAGATAATTATAATTAGTTATGAAAAACTTAAAAAAATTATATCGAGATGGAAGGATAACGAGTAATAAGATGTGTTTTCAATCCTTTCTAAATAAAAATTAATGCTTCAAAATACTACATCCACTGACTTGGGGGCCATACATTACTATGCATAATATTTTGAACCTTCTTGAGAAGCTCCAAAACCTTTAGTGCTAAGAAATCAAAAGTGTCAAACCTGAAAGGTATAAACATTTGTCGATTCTTAATGCATACTTTCTCATGCTTAGCTATTTTGGCTGGGGCAGCTTCGAGAGTAGCTTGTCCTGTAGTATATACCCCACCCCTCAAGCCCACAAATGGTGAAACCCCTACCGATCTGTATGTGTATACTTCCCTCCAACCCGTCCAAAAATTAAGACATTAGTCAGATTAACCATAGATTTTCCCTCTTATGAATCAGTTAAAAAGTTAACATGTGACTTTTTTTAGCAGTAAAATATGCATTCTGAGTATCCAAATGAGATTGTCTCTATACTTGAAGCTAGGTAGCTTTGTGCAATGAATTGTATGCTCTGTAAAAGTGTCCAAACACACCTTACAACAAATAGAACACATATTATCAATAAAAAATAAAGAAATCATGAGATAGTACCTAAGGATAGTACAATACTCTAATGGTGACACATACAAGTCTAATCCACCAATAAGAATAGAAGGAGAAAATCTTGAGCATAATCAGCTTGTAGACACTAAAAAACTACTTTTTGTCTAACAGTCACAACAAATACAACTTCCATGTCATGTTTTTACAGTTGTGAAATTGTTGACGCAAGGTCTAATTTGACTAAATCTTTATTTTGATGATGACTAACCATTCCACTTATATGTTTCTAATGTTTCTATTTAAGTGATTTTGGGTTAGGTATAGTCACACTCCAAATGCTCTAACTTGCGCATTGTAACTTGAAGAAAGACAAGTCAAAATCAATGCAAGTGTAGTTTTGTAAAAAAGGCATCAAACTCTATTAGAATCATGTTGTAAATCACTTGTAAGGATTATATGACTTGTAATTAATCTTAGAAAAAACCAAGAACACTTAATTTGAATATTTAAGCACTTTTATGAAACTTTCTGAAATTCATCATAGGGATTTTTTTCGACTGAGTTTCATCTAGGATAAACTCGATCGACACCCTTGATGGATCTTGGAAACTGCCAACATCGATGAAGTTTCCCTAGGACAAACTCGACCAACACACCTACACAAGTAAATCAATTTTAAGCCATCGGCAGAGTTTCATCTTAGATGAACTCAAGCGACAACTCAAAATTGTTTTTCTGAATAGTGCCATTGGCCGAGTTTTCCAAAAGTAAACTCGACCTACAGCATTGTACAGAATGTGCAAAGAAGTTGCTTCTAACTGTTCGAGTGTTGCAAAACTCAAAAAATATATGTTGCAATAACTCAAAGGGATAGAATTTCTCCTTAAGTGCTTCTACCGGTTAGTAGGAATCCTCCACTATAAATAGAACCCCTCGAGCTTCATCCCTTAGTTATCCAAGCACTATAAAGTTCCCTATAATATAGTTGAGTGCCTCCAAGAGCCTCCTTTCACTCTTAAGTTTAATCACTTTCTACATCCATTAGAGTGAGTAGGAGATTTGTAAGAGAGCTAGTCCTACATGTATATCTTGTGAGTCTCTCACTTCCTCCACCTCACAATCTCTCTTTCTACCATGAAGATGAAGGTTCTCTCTCTTGGGTAAGAGAGGTGAAGAAGAAGAAGGGAAGGAGTCCCTTAGTGAAAGATCTCCCTTGGTGAAGGTGAAGCTAAATGTGAAGATCCAAGTCAAGAGTGGGTAATTCATTCAAGGTGGAAGACTTATTGCGAGAGTGGGTAAGACATTGGTGAAGGTGGAAGACTTGTTGCAAAAATGGATAAGTCCTTGGTGATGTAGAAGATTCTTGGTCATGGATAGGTAAGTCCTTTCTAATGTTATTGGATCTCTTGTCCTCAAAAGGGAAGGATGGGTATCCGTGTCCTGGAAAAGGAAGGTCATGTGTTGTAACTCTTATAATGGAATATAAGGAGTGAGACATGGTTGAAAAATCCTAGTGGTTGACATCCCTAAGTAGTGGTTGTACACTCTCATAGTTATTAGTTTGGAACCACTACACATATCTTGTGTTTTTGTGCTTTTTCAGTCTCTATCAACCTTGCTATATATGCTTAGTTACACTCGAATTCCATATTAGCAACATTATCTTGTGATATAATTCGAAGTTAAAATGAATTTTGTTTAAGTGGTTTTTAGCTCTATTCACCCTCATCTAGAGCCCATCATCCAATAAAACTAGTGGTATCAGAGTGCATCTTCTCCAAGCATACTTCCACAAGTAGGAGAATATGGGTGATTATCAAGGTGGGAGTTACCTCATCAACATTCCAATCTTTGATTGGAGCAACTTCCTCTATTGGAATAGAAGGTTACATTACTACATCCAAGGATCAAGTATTAATTTATGGAGAATGGTGGACCTTCCTTACATGCTACCGAAGACAAAGATAGAAGAATGGGATGAAGATACGTGCAGAAATCAACCTTAAATGCAAGAGCCATCAACATTCTCTATGCATCCCTTTCACCTGTCCATTTCAACCAGGTTTCTACATGTGAAATGGCCTATGAGATATGGAGAAAGCTATGTGTCACTTATGAGGGGAAAAAGAAAGTCAAGGAAAGCAAAATATATATGCTCAAAGGCTTCCTTGAAAACTTCAAGATGGGAAAGGAGGAGAGGGTAGTCGGGATGTACTCAAGGCTCAACACTATTGTGCATGGTCTTGCCGTTCTAGGTCATCTTATGCATCAAGGAGAGATAAATTCAAAGATCTTTAGAACTCTACCCAAAAGGTGGAAATATAAGGTGAGCTCTATTGAAGAAACAAAGAATCTTGATGATATTCCTATTGAAGAGCTCATAGGAAATATATAAGCTCATGAAGTTAAACTTGACAAGTAAGATGAAGAAGAAAGAGAAGAAGAGAAAGAGCTAAAGAGAATGAAGACGGATGAAATCATATCCCAAATTGAAGATATTGTTGGTCAAGACTCTCCATCCTATCATGTTGAAGACGAGGCTATGTACTCCAAAGGTAGACTTGACAAAGGCAAACCTTCCTCCTCTACTTGGTGCTTCAAATGTGGAAAGAAGGATCACTTCAAGGAAGATTGTTCACAAGGAAAAAAAAGACCCATCATCACAAGAGAAGAGAACAGAAGAGAAAAGAATCACAAGAAAAAGGAGAAATGGAACAAAAGCTGAAGTGAAGAATCTAATGGAGAATCCAACTCAAGCTCAAGTGATGAATCTAGTGGAGAATCTAACTCAAGTTCTAGTGAAGATGGAGAATGCCATTTTGCACTCATGGCAAGTTCAAATGAAGACTGAAATGAGGTGAATCAAACTCTCTAGATAAATAATCTCTAATTTTCATTACTCATGATACTTGTGCCTCTCTTAACACCACTACAATTGATAAGATCAGATTTCTAGAAGTTCAACCTCTTATAGTGAAGAGCATACTGAAATTGTGAATTCTCTCATGCTTGACATTAATGTTCTTAAAACTAAAAGGAGGACATGACTTTGTTTTGCATGGAATAAAATCTAAAAATAGTGTATATCTTTCTAATATTGATTTGATTGAAAAAAAAAATCTTCCTTGATTGCTAAAATCAATGTCCTTGAATCTTGTTCTAGTTCTACTAGTAGAGAGAATAATTTTGTTGCTCTTAATCTTGAAATAGATTCTCATATGACAAAATATCTTATCTTAGAAATCAATCTTTTTCATGCTAGAGATGATATTAATTAATTGTATTCTACAATTACTTCTCTTATGCATGATAATCATAGTTTGAGATCCTATTTTAGTTGATACCAATATCAACAATTTGATACCTAAAATCATATAATGATTTTGAAATTGTGGTTCTACATTGGAAACTCTAGACTTTAAAAACAATATCAAAGTTGGTGTAACTATCTATTTGTCATTTTCATGGAAAATTCTAATATATGAGTAATCTGATGTAAAGTAAAGTGAAACTTGATTCATAATAGAATAAGAAGACCTAGGTACCATATATGTTTCTCAGCAGGTCAGTTTGTGGAAGTGATATAAGTTACCTTACATAAATCTAGTGGGTTGTAAGAAGAACCTAAAATGTTAAAAATCTATCGAAGAATTAGTTTAGAGGAGGCAAGGGTAATTTTAGGGACATCATAGGGATGAGGATGGCATATTAATTCAAAGACGCTAATCATTAGTGGAAACATTACATAGTGAGGGATGATTGTATCTCTTAATATTTTTTTTACAATCCAAGCTTAAAATGGTTATATTCACACCCCTTCTAAGTACCAAGCACACATGGTCAAGTTTTATACATTGTAGGCTATTGCCAACCCTACATAGTTAGATTTGGTAATCTCTTGTTGGACCAAGATATAGTTGGTTTTAGCTATGGTGGAAACTCAAAGATATTAAGGTGGATCACTCAAACTTGTCCATGTGTTTGTAACTTGATGGGTACACATCAACATAACTAGGACACGTGAAATATATTCTTTATTAGTAGAACTAATATTAATGTGTTATACTTACTAATTAGATGTATACATTAGTTGTTTATTGTGATACTAAATGAATAAATCATTTCTCTAATTAGGATTTTATTTTTTAGAACATTATGATGAATATTTATGTGATCAATATTTTATGAATATATTGTAATGAATGTATCTATAATGCTTTTATTTAACTTTACATATTGATTCTTATTGTTGATCATGATATTTGCTGAGTCTGATTTTACTGACTCACCTAGAATTTTGTCATATGGTTTTTATATATCTTTTAGTGCAAAATAGTGTTCCTTGGGAGATGCATCTCTTTCCTAGCATAAGTAGGGTATGTGACTCCACATGTGGAGTTAGTAGTTGGGTTGGTGTTGTAGATAGAGTCCTTGACTCATATACGTACAATTGGGTCTTGATATAGATTTATATTTACTAAGAAAGTTGTGTATATAGCTATATGTTTGTTTGCATTTGTATCTATTTATGTATTATACAAGTTTTGTGTTTGTCTTGTCTTGTGGATTGAAAATCTAGATAGATCTTACAAGTAATATGGAAATTAGGCAAAACAAAACTATTCATCAAGAGGTTTACCATTCTTCAAAGCCAAACAACCATTAGAAGGATGATTGACTTACTAAAAAATTGAAATTTGGGGAAGATGTAAAACATGAAAACACATAAATCATATATATTGATATTCATTACCTATGGCACCTCAAACAACCTTCAAACACTCATTAATTCTAATTTGGAGAATGAAAGGTGGGTCAAAGAATATTTTAGAAATGGCTTCCATTTAAGATAGAACTAGGGTAGTTTACCCACTTTTGGGGTAATCATTGGTAAGAATCATGCATGACCGTATTGTTTTATTAATATATGAATGCCAGACACAACCACCCAATATCTTCAAAAATCAAAGTTAAACCCCTTTTTCTCTTCCTCTAATTCTTTCTTGTTTGGATCATATGGAAACCACCCCTGAGGAAGAACCATTTCAGAGACCTCACCTCGACAATGTAGACTGTAACAACCCCCTCCCCCTAGCATACCCTATTTAGGTAGACCGAGAGGACAAGGGTCATAATCAATCATACAAGATCTAAGATTTAGCAAATAACTAGAAATAATTAATAATTTTTTAGTATATCAAAAGGAGCTTGGCACAAAATAACTTTCCACAAGGAAGTTACATTCTAGAGTTTGCAAAAAGAAAGTAAACTATCTCTAACCTCCATGATTACATTAATTTTTGTTCTTGTTGGTGACTTCTTTCTTGAATGTCTATTTCCACCATAATTGCTGAATAACAGTAGGTTATCCTAAAACGCCGACAAACAAAACATGAGGTCATTATGACAAGTTATACTGGCATGTGGGGGGGGGAACAAAAGTTTGCATATACTTGTAACAACATATCAAAAACAATTATTATTAAAGAATCAAAATTATTGTTTTCTTCATAACTTCTCAATCCATTTTACTCAACCTCTAGGATACCCTGTCTTAGGGTTTTATCCCTACAGTGGACTGTAGGACACCTCTCAATTTAGAGCCAGGTGCCTATGTTGGCCACTTCTCAATCTGGAGTTAGGTGTCGTATTGGTCATCCCAATCTATGTCCTAACCTCATATGACCTTCCCAAACTGGGGTCTGGTCTGACCTTATATGACCTTCCCAATATGGGGCCTGGTCTGACCTCATATGACCTTCCCTATATGGGGCCTAGTCTAACCTTCCCAATCTTGGGCCTGGTCTTAAGCCATCATCATGTCTTTCCTTCCCTTTCCAATTTCAAACCTCCAGATTTAGTATGTAGGGTTTGAGAAAATCATAAGAATAATTTGTGATAGCCATAGTGACTATATAGATTGCAGGAAATAAATTTCATCCAAGCATATTATTTCAAGAAATTTGATAAAACCTCAAAAAACACTGGGAAACTAAAGAGGTTAGTCATAGGCGTAACCACATATCTTGATTAGGTGCATTGGATGTCCAAGCAAGAGCAATCAAATAAGAAACCAAGCAAAATATCCTAAAAGTTAAGGTAATACACCCATGTATTATTATTTTATCCAAATCATCATTAAGTCTGACTTGAGTCTCAATTTAGGGTTTCATGGTCAACTTTAGGGTTTCATTAGGGGTTTGGATTTACAAACCATAATTACCACTTTTCATGTCCTTTGAGTTTACAAACCCTAAATTATCATAAATTGCACATTTAATCTCCAGGAAACCCTAATTATTCAAAACATGAGTTGTCAAGTTCACATGAAGCCCAAGTTTCTCTTTTATGCATAAAATACTAATCTTTCATTATCAATATCAATTGGACATATTAGAATCATCAAAAGTTAGCAATTAGGGTTTTCATTCATTTAACAAATTAAAGATAACAACCTTATGTACACCCTGAACTAAAGGCAGAATTAGGTCATGAAACTATTTTTATTGGGTTCCTCATATTATCCTGAGCAAGATTCATATATAATATGTCTTGATCTGAGTTCCCAATAATTCCTTATGAATTATACAAAATTAAATCTTCCTAACCAATAAGAAGGTGCCACATCATTATTAGTTTTACTTTTCTATTTCAACTACATGGTTTGACCAGCCAATGGGATCATGCCCAGTCAGCCTCAGACGTCCGCGTGGCTAGGTCATTAAAAAGGTCAAAAAGGCAAGATTAGCCCTCACTTACGAACACTGTCCAGAGGTAGAAAGTTAACATTACGGGTTTTCTTCTTCTTCGACCTCGTGTTGTCCCTGCTCGCAACTCAGTACCGCATGATGGTCAACCATGAGGTTGACTTCCACCTTCGGTGATTGGTATGCCTATGAGAAAGCTCCATGACCTTCGTCCTTAGTGTGATTCCGCTAGAGGTGCAACACACTAGCCGATTTGACCTGACTAAATGCGCCCCACGAGGTCGGAACGCACGGTATTGGATTTTTGCTTTCGAAATTTATAAACCTAAACTAGCTACCTACGTCTACTAAAACAACTACACCTGCAAGCGCACGGGGTCGTGTCGTAGTATAGGAAGGTGACAAGTATAGGGTCGATCCACAAGGAAAAGAGGGGGCACTAGAGCTAGGTTTAGTTTTGCTGGGTTCCTACTGCGGAGACTAGGGTTAAGGGTTTAAAGGTTGATTTTGATTGTTAACTAAGGATAAACAAGCAAGCAATTAAAGGCAAGAATGAAATCTGTGTTAACCCTAGACTAGATTAAGACTAAGCAGGAAAGAAAGGACTAAGCTAGGTATGAAAAGACAAATTATGCTAAGGAAAGCAAGAGAAAAGCAAAAGAGCAATTAAAGAACTAAACTAGCATAAACAAGGCAAGAGCAAGGCAAGAAGCTAACTAAGCAAGAAAAGAACTAACTAAGCTAAGCAAGCACAAAACTAGGGTTTTAAGCAGTAAAGAGATGTGTGGGCTGTTTAGGGGTATGAACTTATCACTTAAGTTGGGGGGTGACATATGAACATTATGATTCCATTTAGATTATCCAAACCAAACAACAAGTTAGAGTCTAATGAATTAACCTAAGCTACTAACTGGCCATGGATATGCTAGGTTGTGTATAGGGGAACTAGTCCCTAACACCCCCTACTACCCTTACGAGGCTCAATTGGGTTAGGGATTAGGTTCAATTCAATTAGAGTCTAATCAAGTCTAGGTTTCTAGACTAGGCATTCCTAGGGCAATTAGGGGCCGAGGGTAGTAATGGGGAGGTGAAATTAGGGTTTTAGACCCCAATTCCCCCACATTCTAGCCTTGAAAAGGCTCCATGCTAATTGCACTAGAATCATCTAATCTAGCTACTTAGATCTCTCACTTAGGTTTAGGGAGATTGATTAGGATGTAGGAATATGGGAGGCAGCCTAGGGATCCAAGAATTGGACCTAGGGGCAAATCCCAAAATTCACACATATACGCAATTTGCCTAAATTCCTAGGTGATTTCACACACAAACCAACAAGCAATCCATGGAGAATGAGATAGAAATAGAATATAATCATTAACAAATGAAATTACAAAGTTTACATGTCATTTTCACCCAACATGGTATCAAAGTAACATATTTTCCCCCAAACAGCCCACCCAAGGGGCCTAGCTACTCATAGAAATGGAAAATACAAAAAGAAAGGAGATAGAGGAAGAAGTAGCCATGGAGCTCAGTGTAGATGAGGAATCTCCTCCCTCCAGCTGCTGCAAGGACGTCCTCCTTCTCCTTGGATGGAATGGAGTGGGATGATGGTGGGAAGTGGATGGAAGGCTTAGATATGGGGGGTTATGTGGTGGAAATGGTGAAATGGAGTGGATTTGAGGTAGAGGTGAAGGGGAATGGAGTGGAGGTGACAAGGGGGCGAAAATGGGACTCTAAGCAGCCAACCCCTCGACCCTCAGCCGCCACTAGGGCTTATATAGGGATCTAGGGGGTCTAGGGTTAAGTTAGGGGCAAAATGGGGAAAGTAGTGAAAACTAGGTGGATTTTGTGAGTAGCACGACCGTGGTGGGTCACCACGGTCGTGGTGGGTAGGGTAGACCACGGCCGTGGTGGATGGGCACGGTCGTGGGTTTATTAGAATGTGGAGATCACAGGGAGGTGTGCATGGATGGCCACGGTCGTGGGGGGTCACCACGGTCGTGGTGGGGACCTATGGCCATGGTCGTGTTGATCACCACGGTCGTTTTGGCCATTTTCATCAATTTCTGGGAGTTTTACTGATTTTTTGTACTTGGGGCATGTCCACCACGGCCGTGGGGGATCACCACGGTCGTGGTGGTGTCTCTCCCATGAATTTGAGCCTTGAACTTGATCATCCATGGAGGGTATTGCTTCAAAACATTCTTTGACCACTTGGGGTAGGTTGGAAGTGGTTTTGGCCTCATTTTGGGCTCCTCCAATCCTGAGGAAACCCTAGATTGGACCATCCTCTTTCCATGCCATCAAGTAGTGGACAAAGTACCTATAAAACATGTAAAAAGCCTCCATAAGTGCATTTGATAGAAATAAGCATATTGGGGGAAATAACATGAATCTAACAAGTATATATGTGGATGAAATGCAAAATGACACAAGATAAAGCCCTAAAATAGGGTTGAATCAGTCCTCATTGTCCGGACTCACAAAAGTTCTTCCCATCTCCTCTGGTGGTCAGGGGTTTGCTATCCTATGTGTCGTCATTAGTTCTGGAACTAGTAATCCTTGCCTATGGTCAATGGCCCATATGGGAGTATCACAAGGTTTGTGTAGAGTTCTTAGGCTCCCTATCATATGCCATGGTCTCTAATAGGGACTCTTATCGCTATTAATATATTGTATGAGAAATAGGGCTCGAGTCATATTCAATGGTGTTCAACTCCGATCTGTAAATTAGAGGAAACCTATTCACACATGGAAAAAGGGGAAGTCAGGGATGATTAGATTCACTTTCTCCTCATGAAGCCAAAGGGAAAGCTTTTGGGGCTAGTTATGTCCTGGAGATAGAGAAGGATCAGTTTAGCATGCAATTAATGTAGCCGACTTTCCTTCTCATGCTGAAGGAAGGTGATGAAATGGATGTCATCCATTTCAAAATCAAATATTATGAAGGTCCCGAGAATATTAAAGTACCGAGACAAAGTTACCAAAACCATTTTGCAGGGTGACATTTAATACATTTCTATTTTCCCTTTCACTTTAGGTATATTTGTTAAATCCATATCTCTCTCTCCTTTTACTCTTTTAATCCCAAATTTTAAGGGAAAGTCCATAATGACTTAATCTAGTCGTGGGCAAAGATTGAGACCAAAATTTGAAAAGAAAAGATGTTTTTCTTATTCTCCAAGTATTCCCTTTATTAAGCATATTTTAAGCACTAAAACACATTCTTTTCTCTTTCTTTTTTTGGTTTCTAAAACTCTCCTATCTTTTTTTGTAATTTTCTGAAAAGGGGTACAAAGCCAGAAAAAAGAAATCTTTATAGTGGGATTCTTTTTTCTATACAAGTAATAAGACAACTAGATAACCAGAGATCTTCATAATGAAATCATCAGTTGTCAAAAATATTCTCAATCTATACAATAAAGAATCGAGGCACTTCATATCAGCAACATTTGTATCATATGACTCCACCATGAGGAGAAAATGCCACATGTGGAGCAGGTGACATAGGAGACCAAGCCATACTCAACAAAATTGGCTATCAGAAAGGAATCTCAATCTATACACTAGAGAATAAACTCTAAGCACTCCAGAACAATTAAAACCATCACCAGATAAGATGAGAACAAAAGCCAAAAAACTTCATAGTCTTATCTGAATACCTCATGAGCAGGTGACAAACTAAAACTACCTAATCACCAGATTGAAGCCTTAGGGCCCATAGATGTAGCATCAAACCAAGAACAAAAAAATAGGATACAACATGGATATCAGAAGAAAAACACCATAATAAGAATCAAGGATCTTCAGAGAAGGATAAGGAGAAATACTTCTAGGGGGAGTAGGAAACATGAATAGATGAACCATCCTTAGTTCAAAATAGGGACAAAATCAGATATATACAACCCGCTATCAGACCTCTAGGAGATCACAGGTTGACACATCCCACATAGATGCAGATCAAAAAAAATCTTCAGATTAGAAGATCTCTAGGAAACCAAAAAATGAAAGCAATCAGGAGGAACATATGTCAAAGTCTGACCAGACTAGCTTCCAGACAACATCCACCTTTTTGTTAAGATTGAGATGAACACTCCTATTCCTTTCTAACCAGCTATGATACATGATTAAAGGACAAATGATCTTAGTTATAGAAGTTATCATACAGAAAAGATCATTACAACTAGTGGGTATTAAGCCAATTATATTCTTTTGAAGTGCCAAATTTCAAAGTTCTAAGAAATAAGGATAGCCAAAACAAATATGAGACGTGTCTTCATAATTACACATGCACAAAAAGCAAACAAAAACAACTGATATCCCCCTTCTTCTGGAATAATCTGACATGGGTAGCTTATTATTCTAGCCTTCCAAAAATGGACCAAGGCATTAATCTGACATTTGCAACTCCATATCCAATCATATTCAGCATCTTCTACACCTTTAGATTTAATACATTCCCAAATAGACCTAATATTTATCACATTATTTCCATTGAATAAAATACGATCATCACCCTCATGCATAATAAAAACACAATTGACAATGTTTAAAATCTTCTGAGAGCATCTCAAATTAGGAATATGCCAGGACCTATTAGAAATGATAGTGTATAAATTGGAGTCAAAAGGGATGCGAACCATGATGATCATATCCTTATCAACCAAGTCCCCCAAAAACTTAGAGTTAATCCAAGGATCTTGCCAAATTTTCACATTTCTACCAGAACCAACTTTGAACTCAATAAGGGGCAAAACCTCATCTCTGACTCTTAAGATATTGTTGAACATCCAAGAATAATTAGACAATTCAGAAATAGACCAAAAGGAGAAGATTTTCAAGTATTTTTTGTCAATCCATTTGACCCATAGTGTGTCTTTCTTACTTGCAACATCCCAAGCATTCTTAAACAAACATGCCCTAGAAACTTCCTACTTTTCTTTAGATGAAGACCACCTTCCTTCTTAGGTAAAGTAACTTTTATCCCACCTCAGAAGGTGAAGATTCATTTTGTCCTCAGATTGGCCACAAATGAAATCCCTACAAATATTATCAATAACATCCAAAGTAGCACTAGGAATAGGAAAAGATAAAACCCAGTATACATGGATAGATGAGAGATTTGATTTTACCAACTCTAACCTTCCCACAAAAGATAAAAGATTGGCCTTCCAACTTTCGAGTTTCTTTTTAATCTTATCAAGAAGACCAACACAATGTTTCCTTCTTAGTTTCCCATAAAAGAGAGGCATTCCCATATACTTGTAGTTCTCCATATCACCCACTCTCATTCCAAGAATGTTAGACACCACCAAAGAATCGACATTCTTACCACAGAAGATAGGGCTCTTAGAATAATTAATATCCAGGCCAGATAACAAATTGAATTTATCAAGAAACACTTTAACACATTGAACATTATGAGGATAATCTTTAGAAAAGACCATCAAATCATTGGCAAAATTTAAATGAGAAAAAGAGAATGACTTAGAAGCCGAGATAGGATTAATACAATTGTCCTTAATACCCTTTTTTGGGAGTTCAAAAAAGCCTTGCATAGTAATAACAAATAAGTAGGGAGCAATTGGATCTCCTTTTCTAACTATATTAAGAGGGAAAATGAAGTTAGATGGATCACCATTCATAAGGATTTGATAAGAATTAGAAATAAAAATGTTCTTGATCCACCTGATCCATTTACTAGGAAATCCCATTTTGAACAAAATAGAGAAGAGAAATTTCCAACACACAAAATCATAAGCTTTGGAGATATCAGCTTGAATACACAAATTGGAATTAAGAGGTTTCTTAAAATCCATGAGGATCTCGTTAGAGAGAATAATTGCATCTTTAATAGATCTCCCTTTCACAAAAGCACATTGGTTACTATCAATGATAGTAGGTAAAACTCTTTGAAGTCTATTTGTGAGAATCTTCAAAATAATTTTATAGAAGATATTGCACAAAGAAATATGCCTCCAGTTAGACACCAAAGAAGAATCCTGACCTTTAGGCAAGATAGAAATAAAAGTTCTATTAGCCTCTTTTAGCATACTACCATTCACAAAAAATTCCTTAACAACTTCAAACACATCATCACCAATGACCTTCCAAGCAAATTTGAACAAATGGCCATCAAACCCATCTGGCCCAGGAGCTTTGTCTTCATTAAAATTAGAAATAACATCATCAACCTCCTGTTGGTATGTATGCCCATAGAGCAAGTCATATGATGATTGTAATGGGATACTTTGTAAATGATTTGAATAATAATAAAGGCAATTTCCAATCTATATGTTTAACCTGTTTCTGAGATGATGGTGTAACATGATAGATGTCTAAAGATTGTTTTACTCAATGACGTATGCTTTTGGGTTGAGGACCTAAACGATGAGATCATACGGATGCTAAGAGTATTCTTTCTTGTTTAGTCCCTAGTCGGTTGTTATTGTGGAAATAACCATAGACATCAATAACACTAAAGACTAGATTGTGTGTTGGTTGATGACAGAATCTCATTAGTCATGATATGGTGATATCAAACCAAGCACACAGGTACTTGTTAGAGAACAAGGTACCGGACAGACCCACCGTGAGAGTGACACATGGAACCATGACTTGGTAGTCACAGTCAGCTCTCACAGTGATGGTGGTGAGTGTGATTCTTAGACCTGAAATCACTACACTCAACACATGTCGTTGGGTACACTTTGACATCATCAAACGCAGTCCTGAAACATGGGTTGTTATAAAGGTGATGATTGGGTGGCTTTGACACATGGGGCTTTTGAGGGGTGAGTGATAGATATGGGATTTGTCCCTCCTAAGGGAGTTTGATATCCTTGGCCACTTGATGAGTAGAATTGAGAAAGGCATGCGCATGCACGTGTGAATCAATATGTGATATTGATGTCATACACATCTCACTCAGTCTACTCTGAGATCAAGGAAATGAATGAACATTGACAGGATGACTGTTCCATGCCTCGAGTTCATTCTGGATATCAGTGACAAAGGAATTATACATTCACTGTAACACCATTCACGGATTGTAGGATGAAAGTTGTTCTCCAACTTTCTACTTTCATTTGGGTAGCAATGATGTGTGACTAGGCACCGCTCTTTTCTTGTGAAGTCATAAGTGTTATGGACTTTCACTGCCAACGTGAAATGGACCTGCAGGGTCACACACATAGGATTCAACCTGGAAGAGGAGTTTTGTCCACAAGCAATGTTTAGATTGATTACTAAAGGAGTTTAGTAGTTCAATTAAACACTCAATCAGTCGATGGCTCAATATCGTATGGTTCAAGGTGTTGGACGCATTGATTGGAGTATCGGATTGATTGAAATCGCAATTGACTGATTTTTGCCCAACCTGTGCTCCCAACCGATCGGTTCATGTGATGAACCGGTCGGCTGAGGTTGCTGAACCGGTCGGCTGGAGTGTCCAGGCCGATCGGCTCATGCCCAGGTTGAAATGACCGGTTCAAGGGTTGAACCGATTGGCTCAACTGGTGCAACCGACCAGTTGGAAAAAAGTCATGTCGGCAAGAATTTTCCTTTGGTTTCAAATTGCCCAATTCGATTGGGAATAACATTGGTATTCGATACCAATTGGGAACGAAACAAGGAAAGTCTTTTTGAGCCGGATTAGGACTATGAACCGATCGGTTCAGGGCACCAACCGATCGGTTGGAGTGCCCCAAACGATCGGCTCAGGTCCAACCGATCGGCTCAATGGCCGAACCGATCGGTTCAATTGTGAACCGATCATTTCAAGTTGTGAACCGGTTGCTTTTTGTGGAAAATCCCGAACCCTTCTACTCCTGCTTTTAGTCCCGTATTGCCGGGCACAGAGAACCCTGTCCCATGACCCGCCTATATATATAGGGGTATTGGGGGCTTCTCAGAGTACAACTCAGTGCAAGTTGATTGCTCTGCAAAGTTGTCGTTCTCTCTGGTTTTGGTAACCGAGAGAGAGCCCGAGCAAGTGCTTCCCACAAAGGGAGGTGCAGCAAGGGAAGGACAACTGCAGTTGCAATTGACAGTAGGAGAGTGTGTTGGCGACTAGTACGTCAACAGGAGGGTGCGACTCCTTCCACTTCCTTGTGGGACAAGGAGAGTGGAGTTCCGGGTGGTCTGTGTGGACTACTTTAGAGGCGGGAGGTCACTGCCGCTCAGGAGGACAACTGTCATCCGACAGTCCGGTAGGAGGAGGAGTCTTCAGTCCCGGTGCGACCAGGAGCTGCACAGACACCGTCCAAGACCGGAGGTGAAGACCGCGCAAGGCGCGTGGTATTGTCTCCGAGCAAGCCTCGGGACAAGGTATGATTCACAAACCATCTTTCCTATTATATAGATGTTGACGCGATTCCTTTTTTTCTGGGTTTGGGGAGAAAAAAATTTTGTTTCCACTGCTTCTCTGCCTCCTCCAAAACCCAACAGTGGTATCAGAGCCACGTCAACCTCTCTATATTTTAGGATTATCGATATGATCGATTTTGGTTTGTCGCCTTTATTTATTGCATGCGATGCGAATAATATCGGCTTTATACATGTCCAATCCACAAATCCATAATATACATATATGATATGTAATATTAATGCATTCGATACGCGTCGCCCTTAAACGAGTTTTGTGGTGGATGTGTAGCATGATTATGGCCTATAAACCCCTATATCTGTGTGTGGTTGTTTGTGTGGTTGCTTGCATCTCGGTCTGCGCATCGATTCCCTTTCTCATATTCCTGATGTAACTCGAAATAATTCGAGAATTCTTTTCCTACCTTTGCTCCCCCCGAATGTAACTCGGGGTTTCACTATTCAATTGTAAATAGGATAGATTTTATTTCCTGTTATGTCAAAGAACGGCGGACAACCTGAAGACAATCAGTTCAAGGAGTGAACCGATCGGTTGATGATCTAGACGGCCGGATCGAGGAACGAGATGATCGGGTGGCGACCTGAGGAGATGCACGATGACCGGTGACCCGATCGGCTGGAGGCGCCAGTCGATCGGCTGGTGGCACCCGAACAACCAACCTGATGGCGAGCCGATCAGTCATGGAGATGAGCTGATCAAACCCAGAAAGGCAGGCACAGATTTCATCTTGAACAGGTTGCATGTGATGTAGACCTAGATGACCGTCATTCCTCTTGGCTCGAGGAATCACAAATAGGATGGCCATAATCATTGCTTTTTATCATTTATGCATGTTTTGTGTGGGATATAGCATGTATGATACGTACTATATATTGTGGTGATTGGATATGTATATGTATATAAAAACCAAATCCCTCATTAAATATTAAGTTTTAGATGCCTTCCAAATGCGACACACGTGAAAAGCTTGATCGACCAAGTGTGGGCACGCCCAAGCGTGGTGCACCGTCTATCTCGTGGAAGCGTGAAGGATGAATATGTGGGTCTGCCCAAGCAGGGTGCATGTTCATCGTGTTGGCTTTGGGTTGGACTTAACAAGGTGACCTAGATAGGATCTAGCGCCTTGAGGCATGGAGATGATCATTGCAAGGAGTTGCATATGACATCTTTCAAGAGTTGCATATGATGCAATTGGCAAGAGTTGCCTACCTGGAAGATCTGAGTTGTGGGTGACAGCCCAAGCTGGTCCATGGCTCAGAGGATTTCAAGATCTTGACGCACTAGAAGATTGTACGCTGCAATCTTCCAAATTGATGGTGAGGGCTATCAATTTGAATCAAAATAGTGGGAGCGGTAATTAATTAAAGGCCTAATTAACTATCGTCAAATTTTATTCAAATCAAATCAAAAAGGTTTTGACAAATGCAAATTTTCTCTTGTAGAATGGCAAAAGAATCATCTTTTAAAATGGGCAAATTAATTGAGAATAAATTCCATAACTGGTGGAGGACTGTGGGAAGTGTTCTGCACAATCCAGATATACCAGGAGCCTTAGAATCCACTCTATGTACGCTTAATGTGTTGGTGAAGAAGAAAATAGGTAAGGGAGAGAAGTGTTCTCTCGCCAAACCAATTTTTTCTACATGGAGAGGATGGAAGGAACAATGGAAGAAGAAGTCAGAGATAGAGATCTCTACTTATGGTGTATACGTGATAGAGATTAACTTCACTACTTCTTCATCATGGGTACTTGATACCGGATGTGGATCTCACATTTGTTCAAATGTGAAGGATCTTAAGAGAAGTAGCCCTTTGGGGAAAGGTGAGGTTGAACTATGTGTTGCTAATGGGGCAAGAGTTGCCGCCAGTGCCGTAGGAACCTATGAGTTAACTCTACCTAGTGGGCTAATAATAGAGTTGAAGAACTGCTATTATGTACCTGCCATAAATAGGAATATCATTTCCGTCTCTTGTTTGGACAAAGATGGATTTGAATTTCTTATTAAGAATGGAAAGTGTTCCATTTCTAAAGATGGGATCTTTTATGGCAGTGCCCCTATGTCTTATGGTCTATACTTGATAGACTTGGAGACAAGTGTATACAACGTAAACACCAAAAGGCAAAAACTCAACGACTCAAACAAAACATATCTCTGGCATTGTCGTCTAGGGCACATAAATGAGAAGCGCATTTCTAGACTCCATAAAGATGGTTATCTAGACTCTTTTGATTGTGAATCAATAGAGACATGTGAATCTTGTTTGTTGGGCAAGATGACCAAGACTCCCTTTTCAGGTAAAGGTGAGAGAGCAAGTGATCTATTAGGACTCATACATACTGATGTATGTGGGCCTTTTAGAACTAATGCCAGAGGTGGGTATCAGTACTTCATTACCTTTACTGATGACTTCAGTAGGTATGGCTATGTGTACCTGATGAAGCATAAGTCAGAAACCCTTGAAAGGTTCAAGGATTTTATGAATGAAGTACAGAACCAGCTTGGTAAAAGTATTAAGGCACTTCGTTCCGATCGAGGTGGAGAATACTTGAGCCAGGAGTTTGAGGACCTTCTGCGAGCCTGTGGTATTGTATCACAATGGACTCCGCCTGGAACACCACATCATAATGATGTGTCTGAAAGAAGGAATCGCACATTGTTAGATATGGTGCGATCAATGATGAGTTTTGCTGATCTTCCAACTTCTTTCTGGGGTTATGCTCTTGAAACCGCCGCGTTTACACTTAACTGTGTGCCATCTAAATCGGTTCAAAAGACACCATATGAGATATGGACTGGGAAGCGTCCTGATTTGTCTTTTCTGAAGATTTGGGGTTGTGAGGCTTACGTTAGGAAAATGTTTCCTGATAAGCTTGGACCCAAATCCAATAAATGTTATTTTGTTGGATACCCCAAGGAAACGAGGGGATACTATTTGTACCACCCTACAGACAACAAAGTGTTTGTTGCCAGGACAGCTGTGTTCCTAGAGAAGGAATTTATTTCCAAAGGAAGCAGTGGGAGGAAGATAGAGCTTGAAGAGGTTCAAGCCCAACAAGAAAACAATGAACCGGTAGATGTACCAGAGGAAAATAGAGATTCACAAGGTGTTGTGGAATCTCAGTCTCCTCAGGTAACACAAGGACCTCGTAGATCTAGTAGGACCCGCCTTGAGCCTGAGAGGTTTGGATACCTTGTAACTCAGGAAGGTGGAGAGTTGATCATAGATGATGATCCAACTACCTACGTAGAGGCTATGGAGGGACCAGATTCTGAGAAATGTCTTGAAGCCATAAGATCTGAGATGGAATCCATGTACTCCAACAAAGTATGGACTTTGGTGGAACCACCTGAAGGGGTAAAACCCATAGGGTGCAAGTGGGTCTTCAAGAAAAAGACCGACATTGTGGGCTCTGATCTCCAAACCATGACATAAACACGATTAAAACTTAGCGGAAGCGATTCGATAATCAGCTGAAGATAAAAATCATGGGAAATTAAAACTTTTCGAGACAAGAGCTTGGATCCATAAAAAATTCTTTCATAAAGTGAGATAAACTTGTTTACATCTCAGGATAATTACTTCTTGAGTAATTATATACATCAAGATACAAAATCTCAAGATCACATAACACAAGACTCCAAGACCTGAGAGTACAGAGGACACATAGGACTCACTCTAACTACACCACATGGCAGACTAAATCTCCACCTGAGATTACTGCTGCTCCTGGTGCTGCTGCTGCTGAGACTGGTCACTTGTAGGCTGGTTCCTTTGTCTCCGACGTCCACCTAAAAAGTTGAAGTCTACGGGGTGAGACAATTTTACATAATTGTCCCAGCGAGAGTTATAAATCTCCTCCAGAAGCTCTAATATAACATCAAAGAACATCTTAAGCAATAAAGCCTTCAAAGTATTAGATAACAGTTGCAGCTATAACCAAGAACTCAACATTTATGAGGTATGAAGAAATATAAGCACTATTACAGTGTAACATCAATCAACTAACTTGGAGTTATCTCTAACAAGTATACTATGTGGTTGATTATGTTTTACAAACAACATTATGCCCTGTGGAGATGAGGTATACCACTCATACTCCAACTGATCGCTGCGAAGTCACATCAGTATCATACATAGGTCATTAAGAGAGCCGGATTCTCATGACCTTCACCTTCCTCAGTCAGTAAGAGGATCACTTGTAGGACATCTCGTGTCTCTACTACTATAGCTCACCAGGGTAAACTGGTCCTTCGCTATTCTAGAGTCACAGTGGCGTTCTGTACTCTCTTCGTCATCAGGAGATTTCATGTTTATCTCCACTGATATGAATATCTGTGTTTTCTTCGTCATCAGGAGGTTTCATGTTTACCTACCACTGATACGGTATGGAATTATAGTGGAGGATGGATGGATTACACATCTACATCACTTTTCTACACTAGGATGTAAGGTTCTACACATCCATGTACCCCACATACTCAAAAGTATGTGCTCCAGGAGTTCCCTGAGGAAAACCTATTTCACCATCACTTAATCTCTAACAATGATGGATCTATGATCAGGGCTCTACATTATACTTGATTAGTTAGGTACATTTAGTATTCTTTAACAACATACATTGTTCTTCAAACAATAACAGTAGCATAACAGCTATAATAGAAGAATACTAAATGTAGCAGGCCTAACTCATATCAATCATAATTTCTCATCATACTCATCACAAGTCATCTCTACAACATGACTTTGATGGTATTCATGGCTCTCACAGCCCATTATCATTATGGGATGCCATTGACAAGGCATCAAGTTACTTTTCTTATTCATAAGGCTAACAACATGCCTTCAATGAATATAACATCAACATCCATACCTGGATATGATCACCTTCATATCACAACCTGCATGGTTAATTCAACTGATAAAGGTAATACAAAATAAGGAATATGCTTTCCACTCTTGTCATAAGAGTTAAATCCTCTGATTCTCATCAATTGGAGTTTTTAATACTTATTTGCATGCCATTACCCTTGAATTAGGGTTTACTATTCACATTACATGCCATCACCCTTGAATTAGGGTTTACTATTTACATTACATGCCATCACCCTTGAATTAGGGTTTACTATTCACATTAAGGTGAGTTGATCTCATATCATCATCATGTATGAGTAACATCATTATTGATGCTCTCAGATTAGTTAAAGGTTCATCATTTATCATAATTAGGGTTTCTATGACTTCACATAGGTGAATCATACCCTAATTATACACATTCATGTGCATTGAAGATGCTTCACTTAAGTTTCCATTCAATTAGGGTTACTTTCTCTCTCTAGGGTACTTTCTCTCTCTAGAGTACTTTCTCTCTCTAGAATACTTTCTCTTTCTTCATATTAGTGATTGATGATAACATTAGACTAGATCAATTTGGATGGAATCATTATGGTTAAAAACATCATTCTCATGTAATTAGGGTTTGAATCGAGCAAGGTATTACTCAATTGACCCTTCAGGGGTATTTTCGTAATTCACCCCATTGATCATCATCATGGTCAAAACCTTAGTCAATTAACCCTTTAATATCCTAGGTTATCATTAGGTTTTAGATTAGGGCATCATTGAACTATTTATATTATCAATTGATTGAATGAAGTCAACCTTGAATTATCTTGATCGATCTCAACCATCAACCCTCACTCGATTTGAGACCCATTGGTTGAGTTGACCTTTTAACCAATGTGACTTTCAGGACCGCGAGGGTGAGTTGACCGTTTAGCCACCTTTGACCTTAGGACCGCGAGCCCTCAACCTCTTCCAAGACCGCGAGCCCTCTCAACCTTCTTCAAGACCGCGAGCCTTCATTTGATTTCAAGACCGCGAGGATGGTGTGGACCGTTTGCCCACCTTTGACCTCAGGACCGCGAGGCCCCTCACGGTCTTGAGACCGTGAGCCCTCTCACGACCTCGAGACCATGAGCCTCCTCACGACCTTGAGACCACGAGCCTCCTCACGACCTTGAGACCGCGAGCTCACATGGTCTCAACCGCTTGGACCATCCACAAAGTTCAATGGTACAACCGATAATGTCAACTCATGTTGAAGCCCTCAAAGGGTCAGAGCCATGTTGACCACTTATGGATTGGGTCAATTAAGATTATGCTTAACCAATTAGTCATTCAATTGACCCTCAATTGTTGACCAATTAGGGTTGAAATCGATTCAATTAGAGTCTATCAATGTTCACCCATCAACACTCAACAATGTGCATCAACACAAGGTTGAACCCTTCAATTGAGCTCCAATTGGGCCCAAACTTGGCCCAAACGGTCTTGAGATCATGTGGGTGGACCCCACATGGTCTTGAGACCGTTTTCCCAAGATTCCCTCAAGATCTAATGTGATTTGATAGGGGTTGAACCATGATAGAGTCACAAAATCAGAATTTTGATTAATTTGATAACTTATTGAAATTGGGTCCTCAATTGGTCAAATTAGCTTAACCCTAGACCTTCAAACGGTCTTGGGTGATTGTCCTCTCGGTCCTGAGACCGTTTGGATGAGTTCCAAATGGTCTTGAGACCGTTTGCCCATCCAATTTTGGATTCTAGTGCAAATTCATCAAGGTCTGACCTATTGAGTTGATGATCATATCAATATTTAATTGCAATATAATTTGGTATAAATGTACCTTCAATTGGTCAACTATTCTTGACCCTAGACCTCCAAATGGTCATGGTTGATTGCCCTCGCGGTCTTGAGACCGTTTGGATGACCCCCAAACGGTCTTGAGACCGTTTAGGTCAATCAACCCTAAAAACCCTAATTAGGTCACCATAATTTCAGTACTGATTTTATCTAGGGTTAGCCCTAGTAATCTCCCTTAAACTCTTAGCTCGTTTGGAATTAGACCATTAAACTTGGTGAGTTGTTAATTAACATAATTATGAACAGTAATTTCATATGGTCAACGCTTGGTCAACGACCTTACACGGTCTTGAGACCATTTGCCCAAAAAGGCAATTTCAGACCGTTTGAAAATCAGGAATAAATTCAATTAAAGTTGTTACTTAAAAAGGTCATATCTCCCGATTCCTTTGGATTTAGCCTCTCAAATTTTGAGGGTGATTATCCTATATAATTAAGAACCGATTTCTTATACGGTCCACGCTCGGTCAACGGGTCCAAATGGTCTTGAAGACCGTTTTCCCTCTCGCGGTCCAGATACCGTTTTCTCACCTCGCGGTCCTGAGACCGAGAGAGCAAATTGTTGGGACCATTTAAGAAAGTGAAAAGCGGTGGGTTTTTCTTTGAAATCACGCCTTCATCTCCTAGATCAATAACAGTACGGATATTCTATGGATTTGCTTGCAAAATAGCAAAGAAAAGTAGGGAAACATGAACAGCTATCATCTAACCGCATATAAGAGATGTACATAGTAAAGCATGGGTTTAGAGTTAAAAAACCCGCCTAAAGCTTGCTCCTTGAGCTCCAAGCTTTCAAGCTCCAAGCTCTAATGGCGTCCTTGAGTTCCCACAGGTTGGCCAAGGTTAAAACTCCAAGGGAGAAACGAGAAAGGATGGCTAGAAAGATAGGGTTTCATGAGTTAGTCACCAAATTGACCTTGAATTCGAGTTCTAACCATGGAATTAGGCAAGAAGAGGGATTCAAACCTACCTTGCACCCTTGGTCGTTCCTCTTTGAGCTCCAAGACAGTCCTTAGTCGGCCAAGCAAGGGGAAACAGTGATATGCACGAAGGAAAGGTTCCTTTGCTTGAGAGGTAAAGTGTATATATACATGGGTGAGGTTTCATTAAAGGCCCATAAGTTTCCCATAAATCCAACTAGGTCCTTCCTTCATTACTTGCTCGTCCCTTCCTCTTTATTCTAAGGACAAAACTTCTCTTAAGGTCTAGAAAAAGAGGGCAAAGAAGATCAATCTAATACTAAGGTACATACATAAAAGGGATATTGTACATATACCCTGATTATTCAATCACAAGGTATATTTCATAACTTGATAATTCAATTGAGGTGAATTCCTCATCATTTCTTCTCTAAATGATGGCAAGAATCTAGAAAGATACATTAGATGATATATTTTACAAATTGCATCCCTTAATTTGGGTAAATTGCATTTTACCCCAAATTAGGGTTTCAAGCACCGGGATTGCTTCCACAGCTGCCCCTTGGTGCCCAAGCTTGGGAAATCCCTCAAACTTTGCCAAAAAGATTCTCATGATGTCTCAACATCAGAGGAACATCTCATCATGTGCAAGTTGCAAGCTAACCCTTTCAACTGGGTAAATTGCACATAGGTCCCTGTATATCAAAACAATGCTACAACTTTAAATAAAAAGGAGCAAATACCGAAATATATGTTTCTGAGAAACTTAATTACATGCTCAGAGTTAATCACAAAGATTTAATTACATATTTAGGCAAAACACCTAGGGTTAACTCATAACCCAGGTCAGGGATGTTACAAATTATCCACCCCTTACCAGGATTTCGTCCCCGAAATCGATAAGACATATCAAGAGAAAAGGGCAGGATACTTCCTTCTCATCTCATCCTCTAGTTCCCAAGTGGCTTCTTCAACGCCACGGTGATTCCAGAGGACTTTCACAAGACTTATATCTTTCTTCTTTAACTTTTTAATTCTTTTATCAAGGATTGACACTGGTCCCTCCTCATAGGACATATCATCATTCAATTCTACTTCCATGGGTTGTAGAACTGACTCGGTGTCTGGGTGACATTTCTTCAACATAGAAATGTGAAACACAGGGTGTAACCTCTGTAACTCTGGGGGCAGCTCTAGTTTATATGCTACCTTTCCAATCCGTTCAATGATTGGATAAGGCCCCATAAATCTAGGGGCTAACTTCCCTTTCCTTCCAAAACGGATGACTCCTTTCCATGGTGAGACCTTGAGATACACTCTGTCTCCAACCTGGAACTCTAAGGGTCTACGACGTTTGTCAGCATAAGATTTCTGCCTATCCTGAGCAGTCTTAATCTTTTGTTGTATTATTTTAATCTTTTCTGTGGTCTGCTGCACAAGGTCAGGACCCAACAACTGATGTTCACCAGTCTCAAACCAACACAAAGGTGATCTACAACGTCTACCATACAAGGCTTCATAAGGTGCCATATCAATACTATGCTGATAGCTATTGTTATAGGCAAACTCTATCAAGCTTAGGTGTAGATCCCAACTTCCGGTGAACTGGAGAACACATGCTCTCAACAGGTCTTCTAAGGTCTGTATGGTCCTTTCTGACTGTCCATCAGTCTGCGGATGAAAAGCTATACTAAACCTTAGCTTGGTTCCTAAGGCTCTGTGTAACTGTTCCCAAAAATGACTCGTAAACTGAGGACCTCTGTCAGAAACTATTGTGACAGGAACTCCGTGCAAACGCACTATCTCTTGAACATACAACTCTGATAACCTTTCAGCAGAATAGGTTGTTTTGACAGGTAAGAAATGTGCTGTCTTAGTCAACCTATCAACAATTACCCAAATGGAATCATGTCCCTTGCTTGTCCTGGGTAGGCCAACTACAAAGTCCATGGTCACATGGTCCCACTTCCACTGTGGTATGGGTAAAGGTTGCATTGTACCTGCAGGCTTCTGGTGTTCAGCTTTAACTTGCTGACACACAAGACACCTCATAACAAATTCTGCAACATCCTTCTTCATTCCAGGCCACCAACACAGATCTTTCAAATTCCGATACATCTTGGTGCTCCCTGGATGCATAGCATACATGGAAGAATGGGCTTCTTCCAGGACTAACTTTCTCAAATTGTCCACATCCGGCACTATCATCCTTCCATTATAACAAGCTACATGATCCTCTGAGTCATGAAAACCATCTTGTTTCTCATTTCCATACTCAGATCTAATCTGTTGAACTGTAGCATCACCTAGCTGTGCTTCCTTAATGTGCTCTCTTAAGGTAGGTTTAATATGCATCTCAGCTAACAAACCGGCTAACAATGACACCTTCAACTGTACATTGTCTTGCCTTAAAGAGATAAGCATATCTCTCCTAGAGCATACTAAAGAGTTTAGTTGTGCTCTATTCATGGTTGATGTTGCTGATTTCCTACTCAAGGCATCTGCAACAACATTGGCCTTGCCTGGATGGTAATCAATTGTACAGTCATAGTCCTTGATTAACTCCATCCAGCGACGTTGCCTCATGTTGAGCTCATTCTGAGAGAAGATATACTTAAGGTTTTTGTGGTCTGTGAAAATCTGGAATGTTTCTCCGTAGAGATAGTGTCTCCAGATTTTCAAGGCATGAACCACAGCAGCTAACTCTAGATCGTGTGTCGGATAATTCTCCTCGTGTTTCTTAAGTTGTCGGGAAGAAAAAGAAATCACTTGTTTATCCTGCATCAACACACATCCAAGTCCATTCTTGGAAGCATCACAGAAGACTACATATCCTTTTCCTTGTTTAGGTAGCACTAGCACAGGTGCACTTGTCAATCTCTCCTTCAGCAACTGGAAAGACTGTTGACACTTATCACTCCAAGAAAAAGGAACATCTTTCCGGGTCAACTTGGTCAAAGGTAAGGCTATAGAACTAAAGTTCTTAATGAACCTTCGATAATAGCTAGCTAACCCCAAGAAACTTCGAATCTCCGTCGGTGTCTTCGGTTGTTCCCACTGTAGAACAGATTCTACTTTCGTAGGGTCAACACGAATTCCCGAGGCAGATATCACATGACCAAGAAAAGATACCTCCGGTAGCCAAAACTCACACTTGCTAAACTTAGCAAACAGCTTATGTTCTCTTAGCAAGGTCAAAGCTTGGCGAAGATGCTGTTCATGTTGCTGAGCATCCTTACTATAGATCAGAATGTCATCTATGAAGACGACAACACACTGATCAAGGAAAGGTCGAAAAACTCTATTCATGAGTTCCATAAATGCAGCTGGTGCATTGGTTAGTCCAAACGACATAACCGTGAACTCATAGTGACCATATCTTGTCCTAAAGGCGGACTTGGATATGTCACTATCCTTAATACGGAGTTGGTGATATCCAGACCTCAAGTCTGTTTTTGAAAAGACTGTTGCACCATGCAACTGGTCAAAGAGATCATCAATCCTCGACAGAGGGTACTTATTCTTTATTGTTACTTTATTGAGTTGCCTATAGTCGATGCACAACCGCATCGACCCATCTTTCTTTTTAACAAACAAGACCGGAGCACCCCAAGGTGAAGTACTCGGTCAGATAAAACCTCTCTCAAGTAACTCTTGAAGCTGTTTCTTGAGTTCTGCCATCTCGGCAGGCGCCATTCTATACGGAGTCTGAGCTATGGGTTTCGTATCTGGGATCAGATTGATTTCAAAATCAATCTCCCGAGGTGGTGGTATACCAGGAAGTTCTTCAGGAAATACATCTTTGAATTCCCTGACTACAGGAACTTCAGCAGGATTGGAACTTTCTTTGGTAACATCTACCACATGGGCTAAGAATGCATAACATCCTTGCCTCAACAGCTTATCAGCAACCATAGCTGATACAAGACAGGTGGGCAGAATCTTTCTTTCTCCTTGAAAGATCCATGTGTTGCTTTCATCAGCAAACACAGCCAACTTGGACTCACAATCCAAGACAACTCTATACCTTTCTAAGGTATCCATCCCAAGGATTATATCAAATCCTTGCATATCAAGTGGTATAAGGTCCACTTGAATGCGATGGTCGGAAAAGAAGAGGATGCAGGGAGAACATACCTCCTGCAAAACGGCAGACCCACTCAACGGAGTCTCTAACAACAAACTATCTGCTCTATGACTAACAGTCACATTGCAGTTACGAATCACTTCATGAGTGATGAAAGAGTGCGTAGCACCTGGATCAATCAGAACGGATACAACACAGGATGTAGACATATCAGAATATAAAAGTTTCATCTGACCTGCCACTACCCGTGGATTGACCACTACCTCAGGTGGGTTCATAGCATAGAACCTCGCAGTCGCCTGGTGTTGAGGTGGTGCTGATGATCCAGCTTGAGACGCTTGTCCACGTCTTCGAGCTGCTCCTTGATGTTGTCTGCTCTGAGATCTCTGTTGATTCTGTCTCGGAGGTTGTTGTGTCATACTAGCAGGCCTAGAACGGCAATCCTTCATCAAGTGTCCCACCTTACCACAGTTGTAACAACTCCTCTCATGTTGTTGTGGTCTAGGTGGTCCAGTAACTAACACAGATGCAGAACTGTGCGTCCCTTGAAGCGGTTGACTCCGTCCTCTACCTTTGCTTGGTGTCCATTGAGTTTGAAAACTCGATCTGGGTGGTGGAGGGTTAGATGTAGAGAATCTAGGTTTCTTGGAATCCCTAGATGAAGAACCCTGGAACTGTGGATATCTTTTATGGGTTTGTCTCTTCTCAACCACAGATCTCTCTATCCTTCAGACTGACTCAACGAAGGTAGAGAATCTCTCTCGGTTCTCTAAGGTAGATACAGGGGTTGACATATCAGAATTCAAACCCTTCTCAAATCTTCTGATTCTTTCCTCATCTGTAGCAGCCATGTGCGGACAGAACTGCAGCAACTCCATGAACTTAGCTTCATACTCGCTAATGTTCATCATACCTTGTCTTAGTTTCTCGAACTGAGAGATCTTCTCATCGAGGAAGGTCTTTGGAAAATATCTATTGATAAATTCCCGATGAAACTCTTCCCATGAGAACTCTACTCCAAGTCTCTTCTGCTCTTCCATGTTCCACCAGTGACCAGCACTGCCTTTGAGAAGATAGACAGCATGTCTAACCTTCTCTGCTTCCGGAATCATAAGAATTCTGAAAGCCTTCTCCAACTCTGTCAACCATAAGTCAGCATCTGCAGGGTCGGCAGTTCCGAAGTACTCGGTAGCTCCGACACGACGAAGTCGTTCGAACGTCTTACCGATTCCTTGTGCTTCATGCTGGACAGGTGCCCTAGGTGCAGGAATGGGAATCCTATCGGTTATATGTGTCATGGCAGTCATGAACTGCCCGAACATCGTCTGTACAGTTGGGTTACTCATGTCAGCTGGGTCGAACTGGGGTGGCTCTCTTGGCGACTCAGGTGCAGGTTGTTCTATCCTCGGAACCCTTGCACCGCCTCGAGGTGCACTAGCACTACTCTCTGCCACGTACTCATCATGATGTTCTGACATCCTTAGGTATCTTCTTCTCCTAAGGAGCAGAAGATTCTATTAGATAAGGAAGGAGTACTAAAGATAGACTCGACGTCCTAAGTCCTATGCCTCTATAGACTCAACTGACCTAGAGCTCTGATACCACTAATTGTGGGCTCTGATCTCCAAACCATGACATAAACACGATTAAAACTTAGCGGAAGCGATTCGATAATCAGCTGAAGACAAAAATCACGGGAAATTAAAACTTTTCGAGACAAGAGCTTGGATCCATAAAAACTTCTTTCATAAAGTGAGATAAACTTGTTTACATCTCAGGATAATTACTTCTTGAGTAATTATATACATCAAGATACAAAATATTAAGATCACATAACACAAGACTCCAAGACCTGAGAGTACAGAGGACACATAGGACTGACTCTAACTACACCACATGGCAGACTAAATCTCCACCTGAGATTACTGCTGCTCCTGGTGCTGCTGCTGCTGAGACTGGTCATCTGTAGGTTGGTTCCTTCGTCTCCGACGTCCACCTAAAAAGTTGAAGTCTACGGGGTGAGACAATTTTACATAATTGTCCCAGCGAGAGTTATAACTCTCCGCCAGAAGCTCTAATATAACATCAAAGAACATCTTAAGCAATACAGCCTTCAAAGTATTAGATAACAGTTGCAGCTATAACCAAGAACTCAACATTTATGAGGTATGAAGAAATATAAGCACTATTACAGTGTAACATCAATCAACTAACTTGGAGTTATCTCTAACAAGTATACTACATGGTTGATTATGTTTTACAAACAACATTATGCCCTGTGGAGATGAGGTATACCACTCATACTCCAACTGATCGCTGCGAAGTCACATCAGTATCATACATAGGTCATTAAGAGAGCCGGATTCTCATGACCTTCACCTTCCTCAGTCAGTAAGAGGATCACTTATAGGACATCTCGTGTCTCTACTACTATAGCTCACCAGGGTAAACTGGTCCTTCACTATTCTAGAGTCACAGTGGCATTCTGCACTCTCTTCGTCATCAGGAGATTTCATGTTTATCTCCACTGATATGAATATCTGTGTTTTCTTCGTCATCAGGAGGTTTCATGTTTACCTACCACTGATACGGTATGGAATTATAGTGGAGGATGGATGGATTACACATCTACATCACTTTTCTACACTAGGATGTAAGGTTCTACACATCCATGTACCCCACATACTCAAAAGTATGTGCTCCAGGAGTTCCCTGAGGAAAACTTGTTTCACCATCACTTAATCTCTGACAATGATGGATCTATGATCAGGGCTCTACATTATACTTGATTAGTTAGGTACATTCAGTATTCTTTAACAACATACATTGTTCTTCAAACAATAACAGTAGCATAACAGCTATAACAGAAGAATACTAAATGTAGCAGGCTTAACTCATATCAATCATAATTTCTCATCATACTCATCACAAGTCATCTCTACAGCATGACTTTGATGGTATTCATGGCTCTCACAGCCCATTATCATTATGGGATGCCATTGACAAGGCATCAAGTTACTTTTCTTATTCATAAGGCTAACAACATGCCTTCAATGAATATAACATCAACATCCATACATGGATATGATCACCTTCATATCACAACCTGCATGGTTAATTCAACTGATAAAGGTAATACAAAATAAGGAATATGTTTTCCACTCTTGTCATAAGAGTTAAATCCTCCGATTCTCATCAATTGGAGTTTTTAATACTTATTTGCATGCCATTACCCTTGAATTAGGGTTTACTATTCACATTACATGCCATCACCCTTGAATTAGGGTTTACTATTTACATTACATGCCATCACCCTAGAATTAGGGTTTACTATTCACATTAAGGTGAGTTGATCTCATATCATCATCATGTATGAGTAACATCATTATTGATGCTCTCAGATTAGTTAAAGGTTCATCATTTATCATAATTAGGGTTTCTATGACTTCACATAGGTGAATCATACCCTAATTATACACATTCATGTGCATTGAAGATGCTTCACTTAAGTTTCCATTCAATTAGGGTTACTTTCTCTCTCTAGGGTACTTTCTCTCTCTAGAGTACTTTCTCTCTCTAGAATACTTTCTCTTTCTTCATATTAGTGATTGATGATAACATTAGACTAGATCAATTTGGATGGAATCATTATGGTTAAAAACATCATTCTCATGTAATTAGGGTTTGAATCGAGCAAGGTATTACTCAATTGACCCTTCAGGGGTATTTTCGTAATTCACCCCATTGATCATCATCATGGTCAAAACCTTAGTCAATTAACCCTTTAATATCCTAGGTTATCATTAGGTTTTAGATTAGGGCATCATTGAACTATTTATATTATCAATTGATTGAATGAAGTCAACCTTGAATTATCTTGATCGATCTCAACCATCAACCCTCACTCGATTTGAGACCCATTGGTTGAGTTGACCTTTTAACCAATGTGACTTTCAGGACCGTGAGGGTGAGTTGACCGTTTAGCCACCTTTGACCTTAGGACCGCGAGCCCTCAACCTCTTCCAAGACCGCGAGCCCTCTCAACCTTCTTCAAGACCGCGAGCCTTCATTTGATTTCAAGACCGCGAGGATGGTGTGGACCGTTTGCCCACCTTTGACCTCAGGACCGCGAGGCCCCTCACGGTCTTGAGACCGTGAGCCCTCCCACGACCTTGAGACCGCGAGCCTCCTCATGACCTTGAGACCGCGAGCCTCCTCACGACCTTGAGACCGGGAGCTCACATGGTCTCAACCGCTTGGACCATCCACAAAGTTCAATGGTACAACCGATAATGTCAACTCATGTTGAAGCCCTCAAAGGGTCAGAGCCATGTTGACCACTTATGGATTGGGTCAATTAATATTATGCTTAACCAATTAGTCATTCAATTGACCCTAAATTGTTGACCAATTAGGGTTGAAATCGATTCAATTAGAGTCTATCAATGTTCACCCATCAACACTCAACAATGTGCATCAACACAAGGTCGAACCCTTCAATTGAGCTCCAATTGGGCCCAAACTTGGCCCAAACGGTCTTGAGATCATGTGGGTGGACCCCACATGGTCTGGAGACCGTTTGCCCAAGATTCCCTCAAGATCTAATGTGATTTGATAGGGGTTGAACCATGATTGAGTCACAAAATCAGAATTTTGATTAATTTGATAACTTATTGAAATTGGGTCCTCAATTGGTCAAATTAGCTTAACCCTAGACCTTCAAACGGTCTTGGGTAATTGTCCTCTCGGTCCTGAGACCGTTTGGATGAGTTCCAAACGGTCTTGAGACCGTTTGCCCATCCAATTTTGGATTCTAGTGCAAATTCATCAAGGTCTGACCTATTGAGTTGATGATCATATCAATATTTAATTGCAATATAATTTGGTATAAATGTACCTTCAATTGGTCATCTATTCTTGACCCTAGACCTCCAAACCGTCATGGTTGATTGACCTCGCGGTCTTGAGACCGTTTGGATGACCCCCAAATGGTCTTGAGACCGTTTAGGTCAATCAACCCTAAAAACCCTAATTAGGTCACCATAATTTCAGTACTGATTTTATCTAGGGTTAGCCCTAGTAATCTCCCTTCAACTCTTAGCTCGTTTGGAATTAGACCATTAAATTTGGTAAGTTGTTAATTAACATAATTATGAACAGTAATTTCATATGGTCAACGCTTGGTCAACGACCTTACACGGTCTTGAGACCGTTTGCCCAAAAAGGCAATTTCAGACCGTTTGAAAATCAGGAATAAATTCAATTAAAGTTGTTACTTAAAAAGGTCATATCTCCCGATTCCTTTGGAGTTAGCTTCTCCAATTTTGAGGGTGATTAGCCTATATAATTAGGAACAGATTTCTTATACGTTCCACGCTCGGTCAACGGGTCCAAACGGTCGTGAAGACCGTTTGCCCTCTCGCGTTCCAGAGACCGTTTTCTCACCTCGCGGTCCTGAGACCGAGAGAGCAAATTGTTGGGACCGTTTAAGAAAGTGAAAAGCGGTGGGTTTTTCTTGGAAATCACGCCTTCATCTCCTAGCTCAAGAACAGTACGGATATCCCATGGATTTTCTTGCAAAATAGCAAAGAAAAGTAGGGAAACATGAAGAGCTATCATCTAACCGCATATAAGAGATGTACATAGTAAAGCATGGGTTTAGAGTTAAAAAACCCGCCTAAAGCTTGCTCCTTGAGCTCCAAGATTTCAAGCTCCAAGCTCTAATGGCGTCCTTGAGTTCCCACAGGTTGGCCAAGGTGAAAACCCCAAGGGAGAAACGAGAAAGGATGGCTAGAAAGATAGGGTTTCATGAGTTAGTCACCAAATTGACCTTGAATTCGAGTTCTAACCATGGAATTAGGCAAGAAGAGGGATTCAAACCTACCTTGCACCCTTGGTCGTTCCTCTTTGAGCTCCAAGACAGTCCTTAGTCGGCCAAGCAAGGGGAAATAGTGATATGCACGAAGGAAAGGTTCCTTTGCTTGAGAGGTAAAGTGTATATATACATGGGTGAGGTTTCATTAAAGGCCCATAAGTTTCCCATAAATCCAACTAGGTCCTTCCTTCATTACTTGATCGTCCCTTCCTCTTTATTCTAAGGACAAAACTTCTCTTAAGGTCTAGAAAAAGAGGGCAAAGAAGATCAATCTAATACTAAGGTACATACATAAAAGGGATATTGTACATATACCCTGATTATTCAATCACAAGGTATATTTCATAACTTGATAATTCAATTGAGGTGACTTCCTCATCATTTCTTCTCTAAATGATGGCAAGAATCTAGAAAGATACATTAGATGATATATTTTACAAATTGCATCCCTTAATTTGGGTAAATTGCATTTTACCCCAAATTAGGGTTTCAAGCACCGGGATTGCTTCCACAGCTGCCCCTTGGTGCCCAAGCTTGGGAAATCCCTAAAACTTTGCCAAAAAGATTCTCATGATGTCTCAACATCAGAGGAACATCTCATCATGTGCAAATTGCAAGCTAACCCTTTCAACTGGGTAAATTGCACATAGGTCCCTGTATATCAAAACAATGCTACAACTTTAAATAAAAAGGAGCAAATATTGAAATATATGTTTCTGAGAAACTTAATTACATGCTCAGAGTTAATCACAAAGATTTAATTACATATTTAGGCAAAACACCTAGGGTTAACTCATAACCCAGGTCAGGGATGTTACAAATTATCCACCCCTTACAAGGATTTCGTCCCCGAAATCGATAAGACATATCAAGAGAAAAGGGCAGGATACTTCCTTCTCATCTCATCCTCTAGTTCCCAAGTGGCTTCTTCAACGCCACGGTGATTCCAGAGGACTTTCACAAGACTTATATCTTTCTTCTTTAACTTTTTAATTCTTTTATCAAGGATTGACAGTGGTCCCTCCTCATAGGACATATCATCATTCAATTCTACTTCCATGGGTTGTAGAACTGACTCGGTGTCTGGGTGACATTTCTTCAACATAGAAATGTGAAACATAGGGTGTAACCTCTGTAACTCTGGGGGAAGCTCTAGTTTATATGCTACCTTTCCAATCTGTTCAATGATTGGATAAGGCCCCATAAATCTAGGGGCTAACTTCCCTTTCCTTCCAAAATGGAGGACTCCTTTCCATGGTGAGACCTTGAGATACACTCTGTCTCCAACCTGGAACTCTAAGGGTCTACGACGTTTGTCAGCATAAGATTTCTGCCTATCCTGAGCAGTCTTAATCTTTTGTTGTATTATTTTAATCTTTTCTGTGGTCTGCTGCACAAGGTCAGGACCCAACAACTGATGTTCACCAGTCTCAAACCAACACAAAGGTGATCTACAACGTCTACCATACAAGGCTTCATAAGGTGTCATATCAATACTATGCTGATAGCTATTGTTATAGGCAAACTCTATCTAGCTTAGGTGTAGATCCCAACTTCCGGTGAACTGGAGAACACATGCTCTCAACAGGTCTTCTAAGGTCTGTATGGTCCTTTCTGACTGTCCATCAGTCTGCGGATGAAAGGTTGTACTAAACATTAGCTTGGTGCCTAAGGCTCTGTGTAACTGTTCCCAATAACGACTCATAAATTGAGGACCTCTGTCAGAAACTATTGTGACAGGAACTCCGTGCAAACGCACTATCTCTTGAAAATACAACTCTGATAACCTTTCAGCAGAATAGGTTGTTTTGACAGGTAAGAAATGTGTAGTCTTAGTCAACCTATCAACAATTACCCAAATGGAATCATGTCCCTTGCTTGTCCTGGGTAGGCCAACTACAAAGTCCATGGTCACATGGTCCCACTTCCACTGTGGTATGGGTAAAGGTTGCATTGTACCTGCAGGCTTCTGGTGTTCAACTTTAACTTGCTGACACACAGGACACCTCATAACAAATTCTGCAACATCCTTCTTCATTCCAGGCCACCAATACAGATCTTTCAAATTCCGATACATCTTGGTGCTCCCTGGATGCATAGCATACATGGAAGAATGGGCTTCTTCCAGGACTAACTTTCTCAAATTGTCCACATCCGACACTATCATCCTTCCATTATAACAAGCTACATGATCCTCTGAGTCATGAAAACCATCTTGTTTCTCATTTCCATACTCAGATCTAATCTGTTGAACTGCAGCATCACCTAGCTGTGCTTCCTTAATCTGCTCTCTTAAGGTAGGTTTAATATGCATCTCAGCTAACAAACCGGCTAACAATGACACCTTCAACTGTACATATTCTTGCCTTAAAGAGATAAGCATATCTCTCCTAGAGCATACTAAAGAGTTTAGTTGTGCTCTATTCATGGTTGATGTTGCTGATTTCCTACTCAAGGCATCTGCAACAACATTGGCCTTGCCTGGATGGTAATCAATTGTACAGTCATAGTCCTTGATTAACTCCATCCAGCGACGTTGCCTCATGTTGAGCTCATGCTGAGAGAAGATATACTTAAGGTTTTTGTTGTATGTGAAAATATGGAATGTTTCTCCGTAGAGATAGTGTCTCCAGATTTTCAAGGCATGAACCACAGCAGCTAACTCTAGATCGTGTGTCGGATAATTCTCCTCGTGTTTCTTAAGCTGTCGGGAATAAAAAGAAATCACTTGTTTATCCTGCATCAACACACATCCAAGTCCATTCTTGGAAGCATCACAGAAGACTACATATCCTTTTCCTTGTTCAGGTAGCACTAGCACAGGTGCACTTGTCAATCTCTCCTTCAGCAACTGGAAAGACTGTTGACACTTATCACTCCAAGAAAAAGGAACATCTTTCTGGGTCAACTTGGCCAAAGGTAAGGCTATAGAACTAAAGTTCTTAATGAACCTTCGATAATAGCCAGCTAACCCCAAGAAACTTCGAATATCTGTCGGTGTCTTCGGTTGTTCCCACTTTAGAACAGATTCTACTTTCGTAGGGTCAACACGAATTCCCGAGGCAGATATCACATGACCAAGAAAAGATACCTCCGGTAGCCAAAACTCACACTTGCTAAACTTAGCATACAGCTTATGTTCTCTTAGCAAGGCCAAAGCTTGGCAAAGATGATGTTCATGTTGTTGAGCATCCTTACTATAGATCAGAATGTCATCTATGAAGACAACAACACACTGATCAAGGGAAGGTCGAAAAACTCTATTCATGAGTTCCATAAATGCAGCTGGTGCATTGGTTAGTCCAAACGACATAACCGTGAACTCAAGTGACCATATCTTGTCCTAAAGGCGGACTTGGATATATCACTATCCTTAATACGGAGTTGGTGATATCCAGACCTCAAGTCTATTTTTGAAAAGATTGTTGCACCACGCAACTGGTCAAAGAGATCATCAATCCTCGGTAGAGGGTACTTATTCTTTATTGTTACTTTATTGAGTTGCCTATAGTCGATGCACAACCGCATCGACCCATCTTTCTTTTTAACAAACAAGACCGGAGCACCCCAAGGTGAAGTACTCGGTCAGATAAAACCTCTCTCAAGTAACTCTTGAAGCTGTTTCTTGAGTTCTGCCATCTCGGCAGGCGCCATTCTATATGGAGTCTGAGCTATGGGTTTCGTATCTGGGATCAGATTGATTTCAAAATCAATCTCCCGAGGTGGTGGTATACCAGGAAATTCTTCAGGAAATACATCTTCGAATTCCCTGACTACAGGAACTTCAGCAGGATTGGAACTTTCCTTGGTAACATCTACCACATGGGCTAATAATGCATAACATGCTTGCCTCAACAGCTTATCAGCAACCATAGCTGATACAAGATAGGTGGGCAGAATCTTTCTTTCTCCTTGAAAGATCCATGTGTTGCTTTCATCAGCAAACACAGCCAACTTGGACTCACAATCCAAGACAACTCTATACCTTTCTAAGGTATCCATCCCAAGGATTATATCAAATCCTTGCATATCAAGTGGTATAAGGTCCACTTGAATGCGATGGTCAGAAAAGAAGAGGATGCAGGGAGAACATACCTCCTGCAAAACGGCAGACCCACTCAACGGAGTCTCTAACAACAAACTATCTGCTCTATGACTAACAGTCACATTGCAGTGACGAATCACTTCACGAGTGATGAAAGAGTGCGTAGCACCTGGATCAATCAGAACAGATACAACACAGGATGTAGACATATCAGAATATAAAAGTTTCATCTGACCTGCCACTACCTGTGGATTGACCACTGCCTCAGGTGGGTTCATAGCATAGAACCTCGCAGTCGCCTGGTGTTGAGGTGGTGCTGATGATCTAGCTTGAGACGCTTGTCCACGTCCTCGAGCTGCTCCTTGATGTTGTCTGCTCTGAGATCTCTGTTGATTCTGTCTCGGAGGTTGTTGTGTCACACTAGCAGGCCTAGAACGGCAATCCTTCATCAAGTGTCCCACCTTACCACAGTTGTAACAACTCCTCTCCTGTTGTTGTGGTCTGGGTGGTCCAGTAACTGACACAGATGCAGAACTGTGTGTCCCTTGAAGCGGTTGACTCCGTCCTCTACCTTTGCTTGGTGTCCATTGAGTTTGAAAACTCGATCTGGGTGGTGGAGGGTTAGATGCAGAGAATCTAGGTTTCTTGGAATCCCTAGATGAAGAACCCTGGAACTGTGGATATCTTTTATGGGTTTGTCTCTTCTCAACCACAGATCTCTCTATCCTTTGGACTGACTCAACGAAGGTAGAGAATCTCTCTCGGTTCTCTAAGGTAGATACATGGGTTGACATATCAGAATTCAAACCCTTCTCGAATCTTCTGATTCTTTCCTCATCTGTAGCAGCCATGTGCGGACAGAACCGCAGCAACTCCATGAACTTAGCTTCATACTCGCTAATGTTCATCATACCTTGTCTTAGTTTCTCGAACTGAGAGATCTTCTCATCGAGGAAGGTCTTTGGAAAATATCTATTGATAAATTTCCGAAGAAACTCTTCCCATGAGAATTCTACTCCAGGTCTCTTCTGCTCTTCCATGTTCCACCAGTGACCAGCACTGCCTTTGAGAAGATAGACAGCATGTCTAACCTTCTCAGCTTCCGGAATCATAAGAATTCTGAAAGCCTTCTCCAACTCTGTCAACCATAAGTTAGCATCTGCAGGGTCGGCAGTTCCGAAGTACTTGGTAGCTCCGACACGACGAAGTCATTCGAACGTCTTACCGATTCCTTGTGCTTCATGCTGGACAGGTGCCCTAGGTGCAGGAATGGGCATCCTATCGGTTATATGTGTCATGGCAGTCATGAACTGCCCGAACATCGTCTGTACAGCTGGGTTACTCATGTCAGCTGGGTCGAACTGGGGTGGCTCTCTTGGCGACTCAGGTGCAGGTTGTTCTATCCTCGGAACCCTTGTACCGCCTCGAGGTGCACTAGCACAACTCTCTGCCACGTACTCATCATGATGTTCTGACATCCTTAGGTATCTTCTTCTCCTGAGGAGCAGAAGATTCTATTAGATAAGGAAGGAGTACTAAAGATAGACTCGACATCCTAAGTCCTATGCCTCTGTAGACTCAACTGACCTAGAGCTCTGATACCACTAATTGTGGGCTCTGATCTCCAAACCATGACATAAACACAATTAAAACTTAGCGGAAGCGATTCGATAATCAGCTGAAGACAAAAATCATGGGAAATTAAAACTTTTCGAGACAAGAGCTTGGATCCATAAAAACTTCTTTCATAAAGTGAGATAAACTTGTTTACATCTCAGGATAATTACTTCTTGAGTAATTATATACATCAAGATACAAAATCTCAAGATCACATAACACAAGACTCCAAGACCTGAGAGTATAGAGGACACATAGGACTGACTCTAACTACACCACATGGCAGACTAAATCTCCACCTAAGATTAGTGCTGCTCCCGGTGCTGCTGCTGCTGAGACTGGTCACCTGTAGGCTGGTTCCTTCGTCTCCGACGTCCACCTAAAAAGTTGAAGTCTACGGGGTGAGACAATTTTACATAATTGTCCCAGCGAGAGTTATAACTCTCCGCCAGAAGCTCTAATATAACATCAAAGAACATCTTAAGCAATAAAGCCTTTAAAGTATTAGATAACAGTTGCAGCTATAACCAAGAACTCAACATTTATGAGGTATGAAGAAATATAAGCACTATTACAGTGTAACATCAATCAACTAACTTGGAGTTATCTCTAACAAGTATACTACGTGGTTGATTATGTTTTACAAACAACATTATGCCCTGTGGAGATGAGGTATACCACTCATACTCCAACTAATCGCTGCGAAGTCACATCAGTATCATACATAGGTCATTAAGAGAGCCGGATTCTCATGACCTTCACCTTCCTCAGTCAGTAAGAGGATCACTTGTAGGACATCTCGTGTCTCTACTACTATAGCTCACCAGGGTAAACTGGTCCTTCGCTATTCTAGAGTCACAGTGGCGTTCTGTACTCTCTTCGTCATCAGGAGATTTCATGTTTATCTCCACTGATATGAATATCTGTGTTTTCTTCGTCATCAGGAGGTTTCATGTTTACCTACCACTGATACGGTATGGAATTATAGTGGAGGATGGATGGATTACACATCTACATCACTTTTCTACACTAGGATGTAAGGTTCTACACATCCATGTACCCCACATACTCAAAAGTATGTGCTCCAGGAGTTCCCTGAGGAAAATCTATTTCACCATCACTTAATCTCTGACAATGATGGATCTATGATCAGGGCTCTACATTATACTTGATTAGTTAGGTACATTCAGTATTCTTTAACAACATACATTGTTCTTCAAACAATAACAGTAGCATAACAGCTATAACAGAAGAATACTAAATGTAGCAGGCCTAACTCATATCAATCATAATTTCTCATCATACTCATCACAAGTCATCTCTACAGCATGACTTTGATGGTATTCATGGCTCTCACAGCCCATTATCATTATGGGATGCCATTGACAAGGCATCAAGTTACTTTTCTTATTCATAAGGCTAACAACATGCCTTCAATGAATATAACATCAACATCCATACATGGATATGATCACCTTCATATCAGAACCTGCATGGTTAATTCAATTGATAAAGGTAATACAAAATAAGGAATATGCTTTCCACTCTTGTCATAAGAGTTAAATCCTCTGATTCTCATCAATTGGAGTTTTTAATACTTATTTGCATGCCATTACCCTTGAATTAGGGTTTACTATTCACATTACATGCCATCACCCTTGAATTAGGGTTTACTATTTACATTACATGCCATCACCCTTGAATTAGGGTTTACTATTCACATTAAGGTGAGTTGATCTCATATCATCATCATGTATGAGTAACATCATTATTGATGCTCTCAGATTAGTTAAAGGTTCATCATTTATCATAATTAGGGTTTCTATGACTTCACATAGGTGAATCATACCCTAGTTATACACATTCATGTGCATTGAAGATGCTTCACTTAAGTTTCCATTCAATTAGGGTTACTTTCTCTCTCTAGGGTACTTTCTCTCTCTAGAGTACTTTCTCTCTCTAGAATACTTTCTCTTTCTTCATATTAGTGATTGATGATAACATTAGACTAGATCAATTTGGATGGAATCATTATGGTTAAAAACATCATTCTCATGTAATTTGGGTTTGAATCGAGCAAGGTATTACTCAATTGACCCTTCAGGGGTATTTTCGTAATTCACCCCATTGATCATCATCATGGTCAAAACCTTAGTCAATTAACCCTTTAATATCCTAGGTTATCATTAGGTTTTAGATTAGGGCATCATTGAACTATTTATATTATCAATTGATTGAATGAAGTCAACCTTGAATTATCTTAATCGATCTCAACCATCAACCCTCACTCGATTTGAGACCCATTGGTTGAGTTGACCTTTTAACCAATGTGACATTCAGGACCGCGAGGGTGAGTTGACAGTTTAGCCACCTTTGACCTTAGGACCGTGAGCCCTCAACCTCTTCCAAGACCGTGAGCCCTCTCAACCTTCTTTAAGACCGCGAGCCTTCATTTGATTTCAATACCGCGAGGATGGTGTGGACCGTTTGCCCACCTTTGACCTCAGGACCGCGAGGCCCCTCATGGTCTTGAGACCGTGAGCCCTCTCACGACCTCAAGACCGCGAGCCTCCTCACGACCTTGAGACTGCGAGCCTCCTCACGACCTTGAGACCGCGAGCTCACATGGTCTCAACCGCTTGGACCATCCACAAAGTTCAATGGTACAACCGATAATGTCAACTCATGTTGAAGCCCTCAAAGGGTCAGAGCCATGTTGACCACTTATGGATTGGGTCAATTAAGATTATGCTTAACCAATTAGTCATTCAATTGACCCTCAATTGTTGACCAATTAGGGTTGAAATCGATTCAATTAGAGTCTATCAATGTTCACCCATCAACACTCAACAATGTGCATCAACACAAGGTTGAACCCTTCAATTGAGCTCCAATTGGGCCCAAACTTGGCCCAAACGGTCTTGAGATCATGTGGGTGGACCCCACATGGTCTTGATACCGTTTGCCCAAGATTACCTCAAGATCTAATGTGATTGGATAGGGGTTGAACCATGATTGAGTCACAAAATCAGAATTTTGATTAATTTGATAACTTATTGAAATTGGGTCCTCAATTGGTCAAATTAGCTTAACCCTAGACCTTAAAACGGTCTTGGGTGATTTTCCTCTCGGTCCTGAGACCGTTTGGATGAGTTCCAAACGGTCTTGAGACCGTTTGCCCATCCAATTTTGGATTCTAGTGCAAATTCATCAAGGTCTGACCTATTGAGTTGATGATCATATCAATATTTAATTGCAATATAATTTGGTATAAATGTACCTTCAATTGGTCAACTATTCTTGACCCCAGACCTCCAAACGGTCATGGTTGATTGCCCTCGCGGTCTTGAGACCGTTTGGATGACCCCCAAACGTTCTTGAGGCCGTTTAGGTCAATCAACCCTAAAAACCCTAATTAGGTCACCATAATTTCAGTACTGATTTTATCTAGGGTTAGCCCTAGTAATCTCCCTTCAACTCTTAGCTCGTTTGGAATTAGACCATTAAAATTGGTGAGTTGTTAATTAACATAATTATGAACAGTAATTTCATATGGTCAACGCTTGGTCAACGACCTTACACGGTCTTGAGACCGTTTGCCCAAAAAGGCAATTTCAGACCGTTTGAAAATCAGGAATAAATTCAATTAAAGTTGTTACTTAAAAAGGTCATATCTCCCGATTCATTTGGATTTAGACTCTCCAAGTTTTAGGGTGATTAGCCTATATAATTAGGAACAGATTTCTTATACGGTCCACGCTCTTTCAATGGGTCCAAATGGTCGTGAAGACCGTTTTCCCTCTCGCGGTCCAGAGACCGTTTGCTCACCTCGCGGTCCTGAGACCGAGAGAGCAAATTGTTGGGACCGTTTAAGAAAGTGAAAAGCGGTGGGTTTTTCTTGGAAATCACGCCTTCATCTCCTAGCTCAAGAACAGTACGGATATCCCATGGATTTGCTTGCACAATAGCAAAGAAAAGTAGGGAAACATGAAGAGCTATCATCTAACCGCATATAAGAGATGTACATAGTAAAGCATGGGTTTAGAGTTATAAAACCCGCCTAAAGCTTGCTCCTTGAGCTCCAAGCTTTCAAGCTCCAAGCTCTAATGGCGTCCTTGAGTTCCCACAGGTTGTCCAAGGTGAAAACGCCAAGGGAGAAACGAGAAAGGATGGCTAGAAAGATAGGGTTTCATGAGTTAGTCACCAAATTGACCTTGAATTCGAGTTCTAACCATGGAATTAGGCAAGAAGAGGGATTCAAACCTACCTTGCACCCTTGGTCGTTCCTCTTTGATCTCCAAGACAGTCCTTAGTCGGCCAAGCAAGGGGAAACAGTGATATGCACGAAGGAAAGGTTCCTTTGCTTGAGAGGTAAAGTGTATATATACATGGGTGAGGTTTCATTAAAGGCCCATAATTTTCCCATAAATCCAACTAGGTCCTTCCTTCATTACTTGCTCGTCCCTTCCTCTTTATTCTAAGGACAAAAATTCTCTTAAGGTCTAGAAAAAGAGGGCAAAGAAGATCAATCTAATACTAAGGTACATACATAAAAGGGATATTGTACATATACCCTGATTATTCAATCACAAGGTATATTTCATAACTTGATAATTCAATTGAGGTGACTTCCTCATCATTTCTTCTCTAAATGATGGCAAGAATCTATAAAGATACATTAGATGATATATTTTACAAATTGCATCCCTTAATTTGGGTAAATTGCATTTTACCCCAAATTAGGGTTTCAAGCACCGGGATTGCTTCCACAGCTGCCCCTTGGTGCCCAAGCTTGGGAAATCCCTCAAACTTTGCCAAAAAGATTCTCATGATGTCTCAACATCAGAGGAACATCTCATCATGTGCAAATTGCAAGCTAACCCTTTCAAATGGATAAATTACACATAGGTCCCTGTATATCAAAACAATGCTACAACTTTAAATAAAAAGGAGCAAATACTGAAATATATGTTTCTGAGAAACTTAATTACATGCTCAGAGTTAATCACAAAGATTTAATTACATATTTAGGCAAAACACCTAGGGTTAACTCATAACCCAGGTCAGGGATGTTACAGACATGGATGGCAATGTGCAAACTTATAAAGGCAGATTGGTTGCGAAGGGTTTTCGACAAATTCAAGGTGTTGACTATGACGAAACCTTTTCTCCAGTTGCCATGATTAAGTCCATCAGGATCATGCTTGCTATTGCAGCTTACTATGACTATGAGATTTGGCAGATGGATGTTAAAACTGCATTCCTTAACGGGAATATTCATGAGGATGTGTATATGACACAGCCTGAAGGTTTTGTAGATCCAAAGAATGCCAATAAAGTCTGTAAACTGCAAAGGTCAATCTATGGATTGAAGCAAGCATCTCGGAGTTGGAATCTTCGATTTGATGAAGAAGTCAAAGTGTTTGGCTTTATTCAATATGAAGATGAACCTTGTGTGTACAAGAAGGTTAGTGGGAGCTCGACCACATTCCTCATATTGTATGTGGATGGCATACTTTTGATGGGGAATGATGTCTTAGCCTTAGAGAAGGTAAAGACTTGGCTTGGGAAAACTTTCTCAATGAAGGACTTAGGAGAAGCATCCTATATTCTAGGAGTTAAGATCTATAGAGATAGATCTAGAAGGCTTCTCGGACTAAGTCAGAGCACGTACATTGACAAGATGCTGAAGCGGTTCAGCATGGAGAACTCAAAGAGAGGCAACGTCCCTATGCTACATGGAGTTACCGTCTCTAGAGCTCAATGTCCCCAATCTTGTGAAGAGAGGGAGCGTATGAATGGGATCCCATATGCATCAGCCATTGGATCCATCATGTACGCTATGTTGTGCACACGCCCAGATGTCTCGTATGCTCTCAGCATGACGAGCAGGTACCCGTCAGATCCCGGGGATGCTCACTGGACAGCCGTGAAGAACATCCTCAAGTACTTGCGAAGGACTAAGGATCAGTTTCTTGTGTACGTCGGCGAGGAAGAGCTGGTTGTAAAGGGTTACACCGATGCAAGCTTCCAAACCGATAAAGATGATTACAGATCGCAGTCAGGATTTGTATTTTTCCTTAATAATGGAGTTGTGAGCTGGAAGAGTTCCAAGCAAGAAACAGTTGCCGATTCTACTACAGAGGCCGAGTATATTGCTGCTTCGCATGCAGCAAAGGAGGCTGTGTGGATCAGGAAGTTCATTTCTGAACTTGGTGTAGTTCCCAGTAGCTGTGATGCAATTGAGCTTTATTGTGACAATAATGGAGCTATTGCATAAGCTAAGGAGCCCAGATCACATCAGCGGTCCAAGCACATACTACGGCACTTCCATCTCATACGAGAGATCGTACAGCGAGGAGATGTGAAGATTTGCAAAGTACCAACTGAAGACAACATAGCTGATCCACTGACTAAGGCCCTTTCTCAGCAGAAGCATGATGGTCATGCTAGGTCATAAGGACTGTGTTTCCTTGGTGACTGGCTCTAAGTGCAAGTGGGAGTCTGTTGGTATGTATGCCCATAGAGCAAGTCATATGATAATTGTAATGGGATACTTTGTAAATGATTTGAATAATAATAAAGGCAATTTCCAATCTATATGTTTAAACAGTTTCTGAGATGATGGTGTAACATGATAGATGTCTAAAGATTGTTTTACTCAATGACGTATGCTTTTGGGTTGAGGACCTAAACGATGAGATCATACGGATGCTAAGAGTATTCTTTCTTGTTTAGTCCCTAGTTGGTTGTTATTGTGGAAATAACCATAGACATCAATAACACTAAAGACTAGATTGTGTGTTGGTTGATGACAGAATCTCATTAGTCATGATATGGTGATATCAAACCAAGCACATAGGTACTTGTTAGAGAACAAGGTACCAGACAGACCCACTGTGAGAGTGACACATGGAACCATGACTTGGTAGTCACAGTCATCTCTCACAGTGATGGTGGTGAGTGTGATTCTTAGACCTGAAATCACTACACTCAACACATGTCGTTGGGTACACTTTGACATCATCAAACGCAGTCCTGAAACATGGGTTGTTATAAAGGTGATGATTGGGTGGCTTTGACACATGGGGCTTTTGAGGGGTGAGTGACAGATATGGAATTTGTCCCTCCTAAGGGAGTTTGATATCCTTGGCCACTTGATGAGTAGGATTGAGAAAGGCATGCGCATGCACGTGTGAATCAATATGTGATATTGATGTCATACACATCTCACTCGGTCTACTCTGAGATCAAGGAAATGAATGAACATTGACAGGATGACTGTTCCATGCCTCGAGTTCATTCTGGATATCAGTGACAAAGGAATTATACATTCACTGTAACACCATTCACGGATTGTAGGATGAAAGTTGTTCTCCAACTTTCTACTTTCACTTGGGTAGCAATGATGTGTGACTAGGCACCGCTCTTTTCTTGTGAAGTCATAAGTGTTATGGACTTTCACTGCGAACGTGAAATGGACCTGCAGGGTCACACACATAGGATTCAACCTGGAAGAGGAGTTTTGTCCACAAGCAATGTTTAGATTGATTACTAAAGGAGTTTAGTAGTTCAATTAAACACTCAATCAGTTGATGGCTCAATATCGTATGGTTCAAGGTGTTGGACGCATTGATTGGAGTATCGGATTGATTGAAATCACAATTGACTGATTTTTGCCCAACCTGTGCTCCCAACCGATCGGTTCATGTGATGAACCGGTCGGCTGAGGTTGCTGAACCGGTCGGCTGGAGTGTCCAGGCCGATCGGCTCATGCCCAGGTTGAAATGACCGGTTCAAGGGTTGAACCGATCGGCTCAACTGGTGCAACCGACCAGTTGGAAAAAAGTCATGTCGGCAAGAATTTTCCTTTGGTTTCAAATTGCCCAATTCGATTGGGAATAACATTGGTATTTGATACCAATTGGGAACGAAACAAGGAAAGTCTTTTTGAGCCGTATTAGGGCTATGAACCGATCGGTTCAGGGCACCAACCGATCGGTTGGAGTGCCCCAAACGATCGGCTCAGGTCCAACCGATCGGCTCAATGGCCGAACCGATCGGTTCAATTGTGAACCGATCATTTCAAGTTGCGAACCGGTTGCTTTTTGTGGAAAATCCCGAACCCTTCTACTCCTGCTTTTAGTCCCGTATTTCCGGGCACAGAGAACCCTGTCCCATGACCCACCTATATATAGGGGTATTGGGGGCTTCTCAGAGTACAACTCAGTGCAAGTTGATTGCTCTGCAAAGTTGTCGTTCTCTCTGGTTTTGGTAACCGAGAGAGAGCCCGATCAAGTGCTTCCCGCAAAGGGAGGTGCAACAAGGGAAGGACAACTGCAGTTGCAATTGACAGCAGGAGAGTGTGTTGGCGACTAGTACGTCAACAGGAGGGTGTGACTCCTTCCACTTCCTTGTGGGACAAGGAGAGTGGAGTTCCGGGTGGTCCGTGTGGACTACTTCAGAGGCGGGAGGTCACTGCCGCTCAGGAGGACAACTGTCATCTGACAGTCTGGTAGGAGGAGGAGTCTTCAGTCCCGGTGCGACCAGGAGCTGCACAGACACCATCCAAGACCGGAGGTGAAGACCGTGCAAGGCACGTGGTATTGTCGCCGAGCAAGCCTCGGGACAAGGTATGATTCACAACCATCTTTCCTATTATATAGATGTTGACGCGATTCCTTTTGTTCTGGGTTTGGGGAGAAAAAAATTTTGTTTCCGCTGCTTCTCTTCCTACTCCAAAACCCAACACCTCCTTCCTAGTTACCATATCAGTGAGAATTATGCTATGTTGTTTATAAATATAGGGACCTACACAAGGACCTTCCCAAACCCCACCAAAAGAATATTTGCAAAAAATACTACTGTAGTAATTCACCATAGCTTCCAGAATAGCATTGGAATCACCAACTAATTCCCCATTGGCATGAATACACTTGATTAAGTTCCTACATCTTCTTGTCTTTAGAGACGAATAGAAAAATATGGTATTATAATTCCCAACTTTAAGACACTGGACCCAAGACTTTTATCACAAAAATGATTCCTCAACATCCATAGTTTTCTTAGCCTCCAGTATTAGATTCTTTGATACAACCCTTAGAAATTCATTCAAGGGTTCAAGATCATAAATTCTCTGAGATTCTATGGCTTTAGCTTTATAGATGACAGCATTCTTAAACACATCACCATAAATTTTCTTATTCCACTCACAGAGCCTACTACTGAGAAGATTAAGTTTCTTGTAGAACCTAAACATGGCAAAACCTTAAAAGTTCCTATTCCAAACATCGTTAAGAATAGAATTAAAGTTTGGATGACTAGTCCAACTATTAATAAACCTAAAGGGAGATTTCACTTTCCTTGGTTCACCAAAGAAGAGAGTAATCCTTATATGGTCATTGATTGTATTATATATACATTCACCATAAAAGTCATCAATCGAGTTCTGAAAATTAGCATTGAAAAAATCTTATCAATTTTTGAAGTGAAAATATCATCTCCATCATGATGGTTTTCCTAGGTAAAAAAAATGGGACACTCAACTTGAGTTCAAACCGACCATTATCCTAGATAAAATCATTGAAATCACCCATAGATTTGTTCAAAGGACGTTGCCTACCAATTTTCTCTTCATACTTTCTAACAACACTAAAATCTCCTATGATGACCCAAGGTCCAGAATGAACTCTAACTCTTTTGATCCTCCCACAGAAAAACTCTGTCATTATCCTCATTATGACCATAAATGGCAGAAAGAATAAAACTTGAATCACAAATTTGAATTCTAGCATGTATGGCATGATCACACTCCAACAGTTTAGTGATAACACAACTTTCATTCCTCCACATAACCACAACTCTTCCCAAAGCATGAGAATCCAGATAAGACATTCAATTGAAGTTAGGATAAAACTTCCTCATAAATTTGGCAATCTTAGAAGACCTAATCTTCGATTCATTGATAATAATGATATCACTTCTCGACCTCCTAAACTCCTCTTGGACACTCAGGGCTTTATTACTTATACCTGTGACGTTCCAAGAGGTAATTTGCAAGGAAATTATTTGGGAATGGGGGTTGTTGTACTGACAGTCTCAGTGTTCTCATTGATGATCTCAAGGCCTCCAAACTTGTTGGACATAGGTGAAAAGACTGAGTTAGCAACTCTACGAAAGATTCCTATGTTGGTTTTAGCTTGAAATTTAGGCAGAGATCTAGTTTTCTTTGGTATAGATAAGATATTGTCATGCTCAATAAGATGGATAGCATCGATACTTCCCAGAGAATCACCATGAAATGTCGGAATGGGCGTCAAAGGAATTGATATGTTCCCTAAGAAAACCAACCCTTTATCTTTCTTAATAAGTTCTTCATTATGACTTTTAGCAATATCATTAACTTTTGAAGAAAACTTAGAACCTTCAGACATAGAGTCTCTTAGATGAGTAGGAAAGATAGAATTCATAGACTTTCTCACTAAAGATTTCTTCTCCCAAACCATTTTCGTATGTGCCTCCTTTCTAGAATTATTCTGGGTTGTTGGAGCTTTAACCAGACAGTCATCGTGCCTGAGATAGCCACACCATCTGCATTTGTAGGGAATCCACTCATACTCAATAAATATTGTGTGTTCTTCACCTTCATTATCAGTTAGAATGGGAGACTCTGGATACTCAACATTCCAAGGCATCAAAACATGAAATCTAGCAAAATCAATTCGTAGACAATCACGAGTTTGGTCATCCATTTGTAGAGGATTACTGAGCATCGAGCCAATCCTTTCAAACATCTTACTATCCCATAGTTCAAGTGGTAAATTAAAGATTCTAACCCAAACAAGAACTTCCAGCAACCTAGACGTAACTTGGGAATCCCCGATCTTCCATTTTCTAAGCATTATCGGTCTACCTTTAACATACCAATTTCCAGCAAGAGCATCATTCAAGTGATCAAGATCTAAAAATTTGATGATGAAAAAACCCTCTCCTCTATTGAAAATATCACCATGGGTTTTCCATAACCTTGAGAGGTAGTTTGCAAGAGTAGGGACATGATTATGGAAGTTAAGAATGTACCCTAACAAACATTTATTCCATGTATCAGCATTCTCCTGAGCTTCAGTCTTTGGATACACATGTTTGCCATCTAAGATCTGTATTTCTTTTCTATGCAACAGTAAAAAGTCATCCTTCTCTACTTTGTTGAGCGACGAGATCTTGAGGTTTAGGATGTTTCAGATCCAAATCTATAGCATTAAAGTGTGTTGATGCTCCCTTCGCTCTCCAGATTTTATCAGACTCCCAGGGTGGCATCCGGCGATGTTGGATTGCCTGGTCCATCGCCCTCCTAGTCGCCCTCTCATTCGTGAGAGTCATCCTCTAATTATAAAGATATTATAGTACTTCCTTTCCTCTTTCTTTCTTTTCTATTTTCTTTATTTTGGCTATTATTTCTATTAGAAACCATGTGCACATGAAAACTAATTAATAGTGGCCATCCATGCCATTTTCTAGAGAATTCTACACAATTGTCTCACGTACACGCAATTATCATCTATTTCTTTCCTTTTTGCTTATAATGGGATTTTCTTTTATCCTTTTTCCTTTGTATCCATCACTGAATTAATAAAACAGTGGCAATCACGAACCAAGCATCCAAGGGAAATTTACAAAGAAAATCATTCTTTTAAAACAAGGCACACAAATTTCCAACCAAGTCTCTTTTACATAAATAATTGCATTTCAATTATCAAAATACATGTGAAATTGAGGTTGTAGCACCCTTTTTCTCTTATAGGAATTTTGTCCTTAAATTTTGACTAATCAAACAAACAACTCAGGGTAAGACTTTTCCATGTCTGTTTTTAGCTCCCATGTGGCTTCATCCTATCCATGGTGCTTCCAAAAAACATTTACCATCTCTATGCTTTTATTCCTGAGCTATTTCACCTTGGTATCCAGTACCCTCACAGGTGACTAAGTGTATCTCAACCTCCCTTAGAGTCCACTAGGTTTAATGCTCAACACATGGCTTAGGTCCTTCACATAGCACTTTAGATTGGACACATAACACATCATGAATCATACTATATTGAGGGGGGTAATGCTTAATGATAAACATCTTCACCAATCCATTCTAGAATCTCAAATAAACCCACGTATTGGGGACTCAACTTTCCTCTGCTCTTAGCTATAGCTCGGAAGGGTCAAATTTTTAGAAACACATGTTCACCCATAGTGAAGTATAATTCAGTCTATTCGCATCAGCATGCGACTTATGTCAATCATGGGCTTTCTTCAGCCTCTGCTTGATTAACGTGACTCTATCCACATACAACTATAGTTCTTTTTACCTTAGTAAGGTCCTCTCATCGACATCATCTCAGTGAAGTAGTGATTGACACAACCTCCCATAAAGAGTTTTGTACTTAGGCCAACTAATATTGTCTTGATAACTATCATTATAAGCAAACTTGGCTAAGGACAAGTACTGTTCCCATGATCCACCCCAATTGAGCACACATGCTCTCAACAGATCCTCTAAAGTCTGTATTGTTCTTTCTGACTATCCATCAGTTTGGGAGAGATAGGTTGTACTAAACTTAAATCTAGTACCAAGTTCTTCATGTACTTACTTCCATAACTCTGAACTAAACTTAGGATCACAATAAAAAATAATCAAACTCATAATACCATATAGATGAACAATTTCTCTAACAAATAGTTCAATTAAGTTTGACACCTTGGTAGAAATCTTTAATACAAGAAAACATGCCAACCTAGTTAGGCAGTCCACCACAATCCATATTATATCATGACCTTTCTTTGTCTGGGAGAGAACCACTACAAAATCCAAGGTGTTCTGGTCTCATTTCCTCTCAGGAATCCCAATTGGTTGCAGCAACCCATCGGGTTGTTGGTGTTCAACCTCCACTATCTGATCATGTGAGACAACTAGCTACATATGTTGATATGTCTTTCTTCATTCTAGGTTACCAAAAATATCATTGTAATTCTTTAATCATCTTGGTGGTTCTAGGGGGTACCATACACCATGAACTTCTAAGTCCTGAAGGGTGACTCCTCGAGACTCAAATGTGACTTTCATATTGGATTCCACCATTCACTTCCACTGAGAGATGTGTTTGAGGTTTCTTCATCAAGCCTTTCATCTCAACTAACTCTAGGTCATCTAACTAGGATATTCAAGCTCGGTTAACATGTTAGGCTTGATTTATCTTTATTTGATACTTCAACTCTTGCATCCATTATTTTGACGATCAAATTCAATCTTAACCTATAAAATCCAAAGACCACTTCATTATATCCTCATAGAAATTTTAATTTGATGATTTCCTTACTCATCTTGGTTTCCAAACCATTCATTCAATATTCTCTCCTAAGGGTACAGTAATACCTCAAATTATCAGTTATTCAAGAAGGGTTTCAACTTTAGTGTTTATTCAACATATAATTTCCATTTCTGATATGGCATGTGTCTGTCTCATCTCTCCCAGTCATAACAAGATGAAATTAGCATTTGGTTATAGTCCAAATACAAAGCTCATCATGTTCCAAGAGTATATATGGTGCATCACACATGATCATTTTATTTTCAAATCTAGGTTGAATCATTCTCCACATGACTAAAAACCATGAATACCACCATTCCTTAATTCCATCTATACATATAGGAAATTTCTCATAACCTTTGAGTTTTATCATAACTCCTATTTACTATCCTTAGTCATTTCCTTAAGGTCTCTAGGTTGCATATACTTTTGGGGTGATCTTACCCTTATGCATCTAGGGAGAGCCTCTCACATTTACTCCTTGGGCCCTATGAACTTGTGAAGGTGTCCAATCTACTAACTCATGGGCCCCAGGCAAACATAGTTGTTACCTCCCAACCCTATGGTCTTGTGCATTCAGAGAACAATCAAATCCTACTCCCATCGATTACATCCCTTCTTGACCTTAGGATTGACTTAGGGTTCTATCATAACTTTTTTTATTTCATCACACATTTTGCTTGCGGATCCTTTGATAATTTCCAATCACATTGTATCCATTAGAATTCTCACCCAAATTCCTTTGTATCTTAGGGAACTCATAGTTTTCCTTATGTCCCTTCATGGGAAACATGGCAACCTACCCATCCGATCATGGCCACATTCTACCACTCACTTCCATGGTGAATTTTCTTCATGTCCCTTAGATATGGTCATACATTGGTGCAAGGAATCATACTCAATCTATGTGATTTTGTGCTTTATGTCCTTAATCTCTCAAGTTCTTTTAAGTTCCATTTAATGTTACCTCATTTCTTAAACTAATTTTTGGAACTCCCTCTTTTAGGAAGGGTCCTTTCCCAGGACAAGATAAAACTAATACTTGGCAGTACCAAGGTCCACAAAATCGTACTTGAATCCAAACTTTATGTTATCACATGTAGGCATATATTTATTCCACCCATGCATGTGGCTAGCAAGTAGAGAACTTATTAATCCATCTCTAAGTTTTCTGTTATGTCATATCCATTAAATCATCTCTCAAGGTTAGACTAGTTTCATACGTACATATGACATCATGGTAGTGCTAGACCAACTTGTGTGAGTGGCTCATCAATCATATATCACATTCCAAGTGGGGTTTCCTTTAACCCCAAAACTTGAGGGGGTGACATGCTTAATCCATATGAAATCACTCAACCTTGTGAGCATTATATGCCCCAGATACCACCACTTCCCCTCTTTGGTCTAGGAACCTCAGGTTTACTTCCTTAGCATTGGTCATCTAAACTGCATGACTTATCCTCTCAAGCATGTACCACCCCAAAACATGATATGGCATTTTCTTCCCAACTTTGTCTTCCACGTAACCAACCCTTTGGGTCCTATACAAGGGGCTACCAGTCTGAGTTTGTGTCTTCACATCATATCATCATTCCTTACCTCTCTAGGATCTTAGGACTCTCTTTCTCTCACCTAGAATGTAGGCACTCGTATCATCTACACAAGTGTATAAGAAGCATCCTTCTCTATCTCTAGGTTTTGGTCCTTTCAAGGACATCTAGTGTACAACAAGCCTCTAGGGATCATGCATATAGTAACTCGACTCATTTACTCAAGGACAATCTGGTTTAGGACATATTATACAAATATTTCTGGAAATTCATTAGGTCTAGGTTCCCAACCTTTCTAGGTCTCACTCTCTCTAGAGTTAAACCTATAACTAGTCCTAACACTAGAGGTCCCCCTTTGTAGAAGAGGTTGAGTCTCCTGCTCATTCACATCTTATATTCACGTAGCCTATCTTATCTAGATGATGTGTACACATTTGTATTATCAAATATGATGTCCAACTTCAAAACTAAAGTCAAATTCTCAAATCCGACTGAGGTCATCATAAACCATATTATCTCATTATGTAACACTAAACTCCTCATTCTTTCCTCTAGTATGCCTATCTCATAATCCAACAGGCATCACCCCTCTGGCTTAGAACTAATCCCTTTGCCAACCTTATGTCAATCACCTCCATGTAGGTGCATGTCTACTTCCTACTCGTATCTGAGTGGGAACACACTTCTATTAGGGTTCCAACCAGGAGGGGTTTAGACCTTCTAGTCAAAACTTGACCTTAGCATTTTATCTCTCTCTTGATATTTTCTTCTCTAGGGTCAACCCACCTAGGCCGGGACACCAATCCTAAGAGTTTCACTAAGGGTTTCCATATTTTCCCCCATTACGTAACCACTTATCACCTATGTTTTATATGTAAAAACAAGTCATCCACAAGTATCGTGCATGCCTTAATCTACGTACTTGCATGCATGACAAACTATGATATCCCAACTTATGGGGTTTTCTCTTTCTCTATCCACTTGCTTAAGGGTTATTATGGTGGGTTTATTATTTTTCTCATGCTTTACTTATACTCCCAAATTAAGGTTTAGGGTTGAGGTTAGGGACGACCACATGTATCTTAGGGTTTTGCAATTCTCTTGACCCGCTAAGGTTGTTTCCCAAACCGGCCCTAGTTCCATCTAGGGTTTACCCATAAAACATTTTCTCTTAATCTTTATGTCCACTTTTATACATTATTTAGTAAAGGATGCATTAATCCCTAATATCCATAGACCTAATATTCAAAAGGGATAAAGAAAGAAGATGAGAAATACTAGAGGTTTGTAATTTTGAGTGAAGTCCTCTGACAGGCTGGATGCACAGGTTCGAGAATCCTTGTAAGCCGACTAGCGGTGTGGAGGAAAAAATTGCTAGCTCCCCGGATTGTGGTCCTTTCTAGACACCATTGTCTTTGGGAAGCACTCTAATGATTCCCTTGGGTTCTACAAAACTCTTGAAATTCAATCATTATTATAAGTTAAATGATAAACTAGCTCTGATACCACATGTAACAACACCCTCCCCCTATCATCCCCTATTCTTATGAACTGAGAGGGCATGCAAGGGCCATTATCAATCATGCAAGATTGAAGGTTTAGCAAATAACCAGAAATAATAAATAAATTCTCACTATATCAAAAGGAGCTTGGTACAAAATAACTTTCCACAAGGGAATTACATTCTAAAGTTTGCAAAAAGAAAGTAAACTATCTATAACCTCCATTATTACATGAATGTCTGTTCTTATTACTGACTTCTTTCTTGAATGTCTGTTTCCATCATAATTGATGAATAATAGCCAGTTATCCTAAAACACTGACAAACAAAACATTTGGTCTATATAACAAGTTACTCTGGTATGTTGGCAAAACAAAAGTTTGCATATACTTGTAACACCATATCCACAACAATTATTGTAAAATCAAAATTATCAAATTTTCTTTATAACTTCTCAACCCATTTTACTCAAACTCTGGGATACCCTCTCTTAGGGGTTTATCCATGCAATGGACTGTAGGCCACATCTCAATTTAGAGCCAGGTGTCTATTGACGTGGCTTATATTATCACACTAACAAACTCACTTAGGGTTGAAATCCCTAAGTTTTTAACCAAAACAACGTGCAATAATACCACCTGCAAGCGGACAGGTCTTATCGCAGTATAGTTGAGGATCGAATCCCAAGGGACAAAATTTTTAAGAATCTTTTACTAGTCAAATCTAGTTGAATTAAGACTAATTAATTAGAACAAAGGTTGATTTGAGTTTAATTAAGCTAATCGAAGGAAAGTAAAGAGCCAGAATAATAGTTGATTAAAAGTTGATTAATGATGGGGATCGCTGGGGTGGTCCCAGGTTTCACCACCACTACACATGCAAACAGATCCAATCACAAACATTCAGGAAAGATATAACTATCCAAATAGAGCTACTGTAGAACCCCCCCCATACGGGCGTCAGGTTCACGTAAGCATCACATTAGGTATCATATGTCTCGTCACCATCCAGATCACATACCTACTACCCTGAAGATATAGATATCCAACTGAAGATGCGGGCCCCCTATATAGGCGTTAGGCACACAGAAGCATCACTGTGGGCTAGATGTCTCATCACTGCACGGATCACACGCTTGCTACTTTAGGGAATCCCATCCAATTTCTCATCAAGGAGTTAACCGCATTAATCGACATTCAAATCCTACATATTGGAGTTCTCATAACATAGGAAATGAACAAGATAAATGCAAGCAGGTGATCAATCCACAAGAACACATCAACGATTAACAGCGAAATGAAAAGTTATATACATGCCATGGAATGTTTAGTATTTGAACATGTAAGCATGGGCAGCGGGGCTAGTCCCCGCACCCTAGCGAAAGTAAACTACTCGCTCATGATGAGAGAAACAAGAAAAACAATAGAGAGAGAAGATTCCGCCACGAACATGGTGAAAGAGATGATCACAGCTCGGTGGAGAAATGGTCTTCTACACAACGTCGGGGCAGATCTGGACGAGGAGGGAAGAACACCACGACAGACGGGGCAGATCTTCTCTCTCTGCCTTCTCTTTCTTCTCGTAGCCCTTGCTCGTAGCAGGAGGAGCAGCTCGTGGATGAGATGGCGGCGTAGAAATGGCGTAGACGCAGTAGATCTAGATCTAGATCTCGATCCAGATCTAGATCTGGATGAAGTGGCTTGTAGATCTAGAGTTTCCACTCCAAATCTGGATGAAAGGGACACAAGACCACCATGGGGGTAGGTTTTTGGCTATGGAGATCATCTCCTTAGGACCAGGACAGACCTGCAGCCTAACGGCGTCCGGAGGTGATCATTTTACGGGCTGGAGTCGCGCTCTATTTATAGGCAGATTCACACCAACTTAAATTCGTGACATTGGCATTTCTACAGCAGGTCGTGGCTTTTGTCACGGTCACAGCTTTTAGTAGCAGGTCGTGATTCTGCTCTTGGTCTGGTCACGGTTTCCCTGTGGTGGCAGTTGAGGCCGCGATTCCTAGAGAAAGCGTGGTCTGCTTGCACCCTTGGTCGCGGTTCCTTGTGCACTTGACTGTGGGCCTTGGAAGTAGTTGATACGGAGCAGATCGCGATCGTGAACCTGCTGGGGACTGCAGGGTGGAGGAGCAGGTCGACGCTACTGTAGGAAGAGGTCAGGCCACCATTGCGAAGGTGCAGGCACTGCTAGAGGAAGTGGTCGCGATCACAGAATCACATTCACGATCTGTGGGATTCGTGGTAGCGATCTGGGGGTTGGAGGGATCACAGAGTGGAGGAAGAGTTGATCACGACACTGTTGGCAGGGAAAAAAAGAAGAACCGCGGGGCCAGGTCATGATTAGTTGGATCGTGAGCAAGGTCGCGATTAGTTGGATCGCGAGCGACGTCATGATTATGGAAGGGTACAGCAACAAGTGTAAGGGAGAGCATAGGCGGTCTATAGGCCGAGAAAGCACAGAACTGCGGTTCCCTCTTGGATTGATCACGGTCGAGAGGAGAGTAGACCACGGGCGGAAGGATCAGAACCTCGGACAGGTTTCCGCAGTGTTGGAATATAGGAGATTGCGATTCAGTTTGCCCAGCAGGTCGCGATTCCATTTTTCCACGGTCGGATTCACAAACACCACGGTCGTGGCGCTTGTTGAGACCGTTGCGATCACGATTGTTGGGAATGCAGGTCGCGGTGTGGTGTGCTCGCGATGATGAGGTCATGGTTCCCTTGCTACCTTTAGTCGAGACTCTTGGAGTCATGGTCGCGATCATAAGGAACTGCAGCCATGAGGAGGAGGGGAGGTCGTGGGTTCGTTGCTTGATGGTTGGATGTTGATCGCGATCTGGAGGCTGGGTGAAAGAGCCACAGGTCGCGGCATTGTGTGAGGTGATCCCGGTCGAGAAAGCAAAGAAAGATTGCGGACAGGTGGCTAGACAAAATTGCGACCAGGCTGTATGGAGAAGATCGCGGCCAGTCTGAAGGGAGGCAGACCGTGGGCATGAGAGGGTGGTCACGATGTTTAGGTTTGTAGAGATCGTGATCGCGGGAGAGAGAAGTGTACTGGTCGTGATTTGTTAGTGGAAAGGTGGGGCCCAGCGGTCTGTTGAGAGGTGAGTGAATAAAAAAGAAAGAAGAGAAGAAGGGGGTGGCGCTCGCTGTTGATCAGGACTAAACAAAGCCCAAAAGAAAAGGGTATGGGCCTAGGATATAAGCCCCAAAGCTCGAAACGACCTACACAAGGGTGCAAAAAATGCAATTAAATTTGTGATAGTTCAATTAAGCCCAATATAAGTTGCATATTAGATGATATGGCCAATAAATGCACGAATGCAACCAAAACTGGGCTAAACGAGATGATTGAACTAAGATGAATAAGTATTCATCAAAATACCCCAAACTTAAATGTTGCTCGTCCTCGAGTAACAAAAAATCTGAAACAATCGCCAAGCGCATACTTTCAACTCATGTGATTGCCTCATCTTCACATCACGATTATTTCTTTTCTACTCGGTATGAATAAGCATCTCAACTTCTTGAGATCTCAGAACACATCTTACCATATCTTCGTTCCTGAGTTTGCTTCCCAATGTCACTTCCTCTCCACTTTTTCCAACATCAAGCATGTCTATGAGTTTCGTAGAAGTCCAGAGATACCCGCAGAACAACAAGTGTGCACCTGATGTGACACTTGTGTTTTTAAAGATTAGGGAGTCATTCATGGTGCCTGTAGGTGGAAAGGGGAGTGAAGGGTGGTATGGAAGGAAGAAATAAATCTCTCATCTATTCGAATTGAGATTTTTATTATGTGATTTGCAATTTCATTGATTGCATTTTTTGTGTGAATCTCTCCTCTATTCGACTCGAGATTGCATTTCTTTTTGTGTGCGCTTAGGCATCTTTTCTTGGTGATACGCCCCTATTTCGTAGTGAGGGGTATGGAAGAAGCGAAAAGAGAGATAGAGTGTGTGTGCCACCCTGAACTTAGGGTTTGGCACTATTTTGGTTATTTTTGTTTCTTTTTTATGGACGGAGGGGTAAGAAGATGATGGAAGAAGTGTAGAAGAGAGTTCTGATCAGAGTACAACTTGATTTACAATTCAGTGCACTGGGTCGTTCTCCTTATCATACTCTGCTCAAATAATGACTTGATGAGGATCTAGTGGAGATTACATGCTATTGTTCCACTAGTCAGATAGGAAGCACAACGTGTTTGATCCCTCTCAGTTCGATAGATACTTGCCATATCTACTGATCATGATGTTAGGATTCATAAGCTTCACACGGTGAATTCTAATCATTGGCTAGTTTTAGAAATTGTTCTCCTTGAGGCTTCATTTCGAATAAGGAGGGTATAATGATTCAAAACTACATGGGAAAATAGGATAGCCGGCTAGGTAATGGTTTTGATTGAAACAAAAGCGTCAAAACTTCATCAAGTTTCTATACAAACTGTTATGAAAACTTTTGAAAATTTTGAAAAAATTTTTTGAAAAATTGCAACAAAATTTCAACGACGAAATCTTAAGTCTGAAACGGATAGGAGAGGGTGGAAAGTAAAGTATGTACCCCCCACCCTCCACTCCGAACATAGAAATTTGCTCGTCCCGAGCAAACTCTAAATCCGAGATGGAGGGGAAAACTCGTGCCGGTTGGTCCACCAGATGTTGTTGCATTCCTTTCGGCGACGCGTCCTCCATCTGAAATCTCAAAAATGGAAACTATCAAAACTTAAGCCTGCATCTTGCGATGCATTGTCTACCAGGTGCGAAATTTTCTAAAAACAAAACTAAAAGTAAAAGCTAAGTTAAAGATCGGGTTGCCTCCCGACAAGCGCCTTTGTTTTACGTCGATGGCTCGACGTGATTTCTTCAGCTTTCTGGTAGGTATGTTGGTTTGGACAAATTCATCAATTCATTAGTGCTAGTGTCAGCTGTGGTGAAATATCTTTTCAAGCGTTGGCCATTTGCCACAAAATCGCCTGACTTGTCACTCCATAAGGTGAATGCACCATGTGGATAGATGCTTTTGACAATGTATGGTCCCGACCAGCGAGAACAGAGTTTCCCTGGGAATAACCTCAATCTTGAGTTGAACAGCAGAACTTGGTCTCCCACTTGAATGTCCTTCCTCTTCAAATGACCATCATGCCAAAGTTTTGTGTGTTCCTTGTAGATTCGTGCATTCTCATAAGCCGTCATCTGGAGTTGTTCTAGCTCTTGAAGTTGTAGAATCCTAGCTTCGCCAGCTTTCTTAATGTCAAAATTCAGCTATTTTATTACCCACCATGCTTTATGTTCTAGTTCCACGGGCAAGTGACATGATTTTCCATAGATAAGTCTGAAGGGTGTTGTTCCAAGAGGAGTTTTGAACGCGGTTCGGTAGGTCCATAAAGCATCATTGATTTTCACTGACCAATCCTTTCGGTTGTGTCCTACTGTTTTTTCCAGGATAGCCTTGAGTTGACGGTTCGAAACCTCTACCTGCCCACTTGTTTGTGGGTGGTAGGGGGAAGCTACCTTGTGCGTTACACTGTATCTTCTCAACAATGCTTCAAAGCTTCTTTCCAGAAAATGAGAACCTCTGTCGGATATCACAGTTCGTGGGATTCCAAAACAGGGAAAGATAATATCTTTGAACATTTTAATGATGGGTTTTGAATCGCTAGTGACGGTTGGTATGGCCTCTACCCATTTAGAGACATAATCTACTGCAACAAGGATGTAGGAAAATCCATGTGAGGATGGGAGTGGGCCCATGTAGTCCACTCCCCAAACGTCAAAAATCTCGACTTCTTGCCATAATTTAAGTGGCATCTCATCTCTTTTCGTAATGTTTCCTGTTCTCTAACACTTGTCACGTGACAACACAAAGTTATAAGAATCTCTGGATATGGTTGGCCAAAAGAAGCCACATTGTAAAACCTTCAAAGAAGTTTTCTTAGAACTCATATGGCCCCCGAATGGGCCTGAGTGGCATTGCTCGAAAATAAGTTGGGCTTCTTCCTCAGTGATACAACATCTGTAGAGACCATCAGCACAGAGCTTGAAGAGGTACGGATCATCCCAGTGATATCGCCTCACATCATGCATGAATTTCTTTAGAGAATTGCCCATACACTCAGGGTGGATGATACCAGCGGCAAGGTAGTTCACATAGTCCGAGTACCAAGGAGTAGCTTCTGAGACTTTCATAAGCTGGTCATCTGGAAGAGAGTCGTTAATTGGGATCTTCTCCGTTTCCAGAGTGTGGATACGACTTAAGTGGTCTGCTACCACATTTTCTATGCCTCTCTTATCTCTAATATCAAGATCAAATTCTTGCAATAGGAGAATCCATCTTATTAGCCTTGGTTTTACATCTTTCTTTTTCAGAAGATAATGAATAGCGGCGTGATCGGTGTGGACAATCACCTTTGAACCAATGAGGTAGGATCTAAACTTATCAAAGGCATTTATGACTGCTAGGAGTTCCCTCTCAGTAGTTGCATAGTTCCTCTAAACTTCGTCAAGGGTCTTCGATGCATAATAGATGACATGATGTTTCTTCTCTATACATTGGCCCAGAACGGCACCCACAGCGTAATCACTGGCATCACACATAATTTCGAATGGGTGATCCCAATCCAGGGCTCAAATGATGGGTGTTGTTGTAAGGGCATGCTTTAGATTGTTGAAACTCTTGATACATTCTTTATCAAAATAGAAGTCAGCGTCCTTCAGCAACAAGTTTGTCATGGGCTTGGTTATCTTGGAGAAATCCTTAATAAACCTTCTGTAGAAGCCCACATGACCAAGGAATGTGCGGACTTCTCTTACATTGGTAGGGATAGATAGTTTGGAGATCACTTCGATCTTGGCCTTGTCCACTTCGATTCCTCGGTTACTGACCCTATGGCCAAGGACAATGCCTTCTTTTACCATAAAGTGACATTTCTCCCAATTTAGCACAAGATGTGCTTCTTCACATTGTTTGAGGACTAGGGATAGATGCTTCAGGCATGAGTCATACGAATCCCCATATACAGAGAAGTCATCCATAAAAACTTCCATGATGGTTTCGGTTAAACCAGCAAATATGGCTGCCATGCAGCGTTGGAAGGTTGTAGGCGCATTACAGAGCCCGAATGGCATCCTTCTAAAGGCGTATGTTCCAAAGGGGCAAGTAAAAGTAGTTTTCTCTTGATCATCTGGATGTATAGGAATTTGATAGAATCCAGAGTAACCATCGAGATAGAAGAAATATTCTTGGTGAGCTAATCGCTCTAAGACTTGATCTAGGAAAGGCATCGGGAAATAATCCTTGCATGTGGTCTTGTTCAACTTCCTGTAATCGATGCACATCCTCCACCTGGTTACTGTTCGAGTGGGGATGAGTTCATTATCTTCATTTTGTATCACAGTAGTGCCACCTTTCTTTGGAACAACATGTACAGGACTCACCCAAGGCGAGTCAGATATCAGATAGATGATTTCGGTAGTGAGCAACTTGATGACTTCACGATGGACTACTTCCTTCATATTAGGATTCAACTTCCATTGATGTTCAACAGTCAGCTTGTGGTCTTCCACCATAGGTATTTTGTGCATGCAAAGCGCTTGACTGACCCCGGTGAGATCGCTCATCTTGTAGCCGATAGCTTTCTTTCTTTCCTTTAATTCCTTTAGGAGTTTATCTTCTTGTTTGGTCGTTAGATCAGAATTTATAATACCTGGACAAACCTTGAGATCATCCAAGAACATGTACTTAAGTCCCTCGGGCAGGGGCTTCATTTCAGGGGCTTCTAGCTTCTCACATGGCTCTTCAGTTACATTCACAGCTTTGAGTTCCTCGAACCTAGCTTCAGGATCTTCTTCTATAGAGTCGAGGTGAAGGATACAATCCTTAACTTGTTCACTGATGTAATTGTCAGCAGATGGGTTTTTTAGAGCCACTTCTAAAGAATCGTCTTGTTCATACTCCTCTTGTGTGAGGAGCGACATTTGCTCAATGCAATCAATCAAATAGACTTCTTCCTGCATGCTCAGTCTTTGCATGCTTTCAAAAACCTTGAACTCGAGGGTTTCTTTCCCTAGTCTGAGCAGCAAGGTCCCTACTACAACATCAATCAAAGCTCTTGCAGTGGCGAGGAACGGACGGCCAAAGATAAGAGGGTATCTGGCATCTTCCTTTATGTCCATGATGACAAAGTCAAATGGGACATAAGAGTCTTTTCCAACCTTGACTGGGACATCTTCGATGATTCCTAAGGGAAGAGTCATAGAGTTATCTGCAAGTTGTATGGTCATTCTAGTTGGGAGTAGTTCTGCAAACTCTAGCCTCTTGCAAAGGCTAAGTGGCATGATAGAGATGCTAGTAGCGAGATCGGCCAATCCCTTCTTACATGAAGAGTCACTGATATGGCATGAAATCCTAAAGGATCCCGGGTCTTTCTGCTTATTGGGCATCTTGCTCTGAATAATATTGGAGGTAGTCGTTGCTAACTTCATCGTCTCATATTCTTTAGTTATATATTTCCTTGTGAGAAGTGACTTCAAGTACTTTGTCCAGGATGGTATCTTATCCAGAGCATCAAGGAAGGCTATATCAACATGAAGCTTCTTCATGGCTTCCTTGAACTTATTGAAATGGGTATCAAGCTTTATCTGCTTCAAACGAGCTAGGAAAGGAGGACGAGGCTTGTATACTGGCACATCCGACTCAGGTGTGTCTTCTGCCTCTGCAGCCAATGGTTCCTCCAATCTTGCTTTGTCTTATCAGCGTTTGGTTGTTCCTTCGATTGAGACTCGGGTATTGTAGAGTCTTGGACATTCACAAAGTCATCATCGTCTGTTGCCGCCATTGGTATCTTAGCAGGGGAGTCAGAATAGTCTTTCCCAGACCTGGTGGTGACAGCCTTCAATTGCTCTGGGTGCTTAGGATTGTTCTCTGGTTGGCCAGCAAAGGCTCCAGCATGTGGCTTCATGCTAGCCGCAAGTTGAGCTAGTTGAGATTCAATAGCCTTCTGATGGGCTTGTTGGTTAGCTATCATAGTCGGTTGCGACTGTAGCATCTTCTCAATAGCTGACAATTTGTCATCAGGAGAGATGGGACCGGATTGTTGCCCTTGTTGTTGTTGTTGATAGGGAACTTGGTTGAGGTTATGAAACTGATAATTGTTTGGATAATTGTTGTAGTTTCTATTCTGGTAGTTTCCTCTAAAGTTCCCTTGATTCTCAAAATTTGGTTGTTGGTTATACTGGAATCCTGGCGGGCCTCATTGTTGAGTATTTGAACCAAGTTGTCGTGAGTTTTCTGCTCCAGAAGGATTTCCATATTGAAAACCTGGATGGTTCCTATTCTGATTCAAATTATAGTACCCTTGACCAGGGATGGTGTTGACAGCATTCAGATTTTCCATTTGACCATTATCTCCTTGGGCACAGGTATTGCTCAAAACAACATCATAGAGAATGTTATAGGCTAGAGTAGAATGATCAGTGCCTTTACATGCTTCACAAATCAGTGAAGCTGACTTAACTTGCTCTTATTGTCGAGGGGGTGAGTGTCTTCTTTCATAGGCGGCAAAAGATGTTTCAAGTTGGTCTTGCTTGGCGACTAGAAGCTTAAGAGACTCAGCAATAGACTTGTACTCAGGAGTAGCTTCTGCCATAGCAACCTTCAGCACTCCTTTACTTATGGGTCTACCCCAGTTGGCTTGATTTTCAGTTCCAAGGGTGACAACCTTCCATGCGCTATCATAGCTTTGACGCATGAAGTTTCCTCCAGATGAGGAATCCAAAAACTTCTTGATGTCATCATCCACACCCCTATAAAAGATTTCGATGAGTTGATTCTTAGGAATGCCATGATGTGGACACTTACGCAGGAACTCTTTGTATCTTTCCCATGCTTCATCTAGGGATTCTCCAGGGACCTGAGTGAATTGCGTTATTCGGCCCCTAATTTCATAAGTGAGAGAAGGAGGATAGAATTTCTCCAGGAAAATATTTTGAAGTTGTTCCCAAGTGGTGATAGGTTCGCATTGCAAAGAGTTATACCAGCTCATCGCTTTATCAGCAAGAGAGTACTTGAAGAGACGGAGTCTGATGGCATCATATGTGACTCCATTTTGCTTTGTCATGGCGCATAAGTCTATGAACCTCAAAAGATGTTCTTGACTATCTTCTCCTTGCTTACCATAGAAAGGGCTATTTTGGAGCAAAGTGATCCAATGTGCCCGTATCTCAAAGTTGGGAGCGTTGATGGGAGGAGGTTGCACTGGGTGATGAACGTCAGCAGCTTTAGGGATTGAGAACTCCCTAAGGTCTTTTTGTAGCTCAGCTTGTTGAGCTGCTGCTTGGGCAGCTTGGATTTCTTCTTGAACTGTGGCTCGGGCTTCTTGCATAAGCCTAGCTCTTTGTGCATTAAGGGCTTGAGATACCCTTCGAGCAATTTCCTCCTCTTGAGCCATTCTTGCTTGGTTCTCTCTGTACTGACAGCGAAAGGTTTTGTCTATCTCCGGGTCAAAGCTAGTAGAGAGTCTGGGACTATCTGAGCGGCGCATACACTAGACTTTGTGGGTACCTAGGATGGAAAGATCTTTTACTAGTAAGATGGATGGAGTAGAACCGAATTCAAGTATATATGATCGATAGTATCAAAAGTAAAAGAAAAACCTAAATTAGTCTCAAAAGAACTAGATTTAACTAGACGATTATGTTGTCCCCGGCAACGGCACCAGAATTTGACGTGGCTTATATTATCGCACTAACAAACTCACTTAGGGTTGAAATCTCTAAGTTTTTAACCAAAACAATGTGCAATAATACCACCCACAAGCGGACGGGTCTTATCACAGTATAGTTGAGGATCAAATCCCAAGGGACAACATTTTTAATAATCTTTTACTAGTCAAATCTAGTATTTGAACATGTAAGCATGGGCAACGGGGCTAGTCCCCGCACCCCAGCGAAAGGAAACTACTCTCTCATGATGAGAGAAACAAGAAAAACAATAGAGAGAGAAGATTCTTCCATGAGCATGGTGAAGGAGATGATCGCAGCTCGGTGGAGAAACAGTCTTCTACACAACGTCGAGGCAGATCTGTACGAGGAGGGAAGAACACCACGACAGATGGGGCAGATCTTATCTCTCTGCCTTCTCTTTCTTCTCATAGCCCTTTCTCGCATCAGGAGGAGCATCTCGTGGATTATATGGCGGCGTAGAAATGGCATAGACACAGTAGATCTGGATCTAGATCTGGATCTAGATATAGATCTGGATGAAGTGGCTTGCAGATATAGAGTTTCCACTCCAAATCTGGATGAACGGGACACAAGACCACCATGGGGGCAGGTTCTTGGCTATGGATATCGTCTCCTTAGGCCCAGGATAGACCTACAACCTAACGACGTCCGGAGGTGATCATTTTATGGGCTGCAGTCGCGTTCTATTTATAGGCATATTCACACCGACTTAAATTCGCGACCTTGGCATTTTTACAGCAGGTCACGGCTTTTGCCATGGTCGTGGCTTTTAGTAGCAGGTCACGATTCTGCTCTTGGTTTGGTCGCGGTTTCCCTGTGGTGGCAGTTGAGCTCGCGATTCTTAGAGAAAGCGCAGTCTGCTTGCACCCTTGGTCGTGGTTCCTTGTACACTTGATTGTTGGCCTTGGAAGTAGTTGATATAGAGCAGATCGCGATCGTGAACCTGTTGGGGACTGCAGGGTGGAGGAGCAGGTCGACGCTGCTGTAGGAAGAGGCTAGGCCACCATTGCGAAGGTGTAGGTGCTGCTAGAGGAAGTGGTCGCGATCATAGAATTGCGGTCGCAATCTGTGGGATTCACGGTCACGGTCTGTGGGTTGGAGGGATCGCAGAGTGGAGGGAGAGTTGATCACGACGTTGTTGGCAGGGAGAAAAGAAGAACCGTGGGGCCAGGTCATGATTAGTTGGATCGTGAGTGAGGTCACGATTAGTTGGATCGCGAGTGAGGTCGCAATTATGGAAGGGTACGGCAGTAAGGGTGAGGGAGAGCAGAGGCAGTCTGTAGGCCGAGAAAGCACATAACCGCGGTTCCCTCTTGGACTGATCGCAGTCGAGAGGAGAGTAGACCGTGGGTGGAAGGATCAGAACCTCGGACAGGTGTTCGCGGTGTTGGAGTAGAGGAGATTGCGATTCATTTTGCCCAACAGGTCACAATTCCATTTTGCCACAGTCGTGATTCACAGACACCGCGGTCGCGGCGCTTGTTGAGATCGCCACGATCGCGATTGTTGGGAATGCAGGTCGCAGTGTGGTGTGCTCGCGATGATGAGGTCGCGGTTCCCTTGTTACCTTCGGTCAAGACTCTTGGAGTCATGGTCGCGATCATAAGGAACTACAGCATTGAGGAGAAGGGGAGGTCGCGGGTTCATTGCTTGATGGTTGGATGTTGATCGCGATCTGGAGGCTGTGTGAAAGAGTCGTAGGTCGCGGTGTTGTGTGAGGTGATTGCGGTCGAGCAAGCAAAGAAAGATCGCGGACAGGTGGCTAGACAAAATTGCGACCAGGATGTCTGGAGAAGATCGTGGCCAGTCTGAAGGGAGGCAGACCGCGGGCATGAGAGGGTGGTCGCGATGTTTAGGTTTGCAGAGATCGCGGTCGCGGGAGAGAGAAGAGTATCGATCGCGATTTGTTAGTGGAAAGGGGGGCAGTGGTCTGTTGAGAGGCGAGTGAATAAAAAAGAAAGAAGAGAAGAAGGGGGTGGCGCTCGCTGTTGATCAGGACTAAAAAAAGCCCAAAAGAAAAGGGTATGGGCCTAGGAGATAAGGCCCAAAGCTTGAAACGACTTGCACAAGGGTGCAAAAAATGGAATTAAATTCGTGATAGTTCAATTAAGCCCAATATAAGTTGCATATTATAAGATATGACCAATAAATGCACGAATGCAACCAAAACTGGGCTAAATGAGATGATTGAACTAAGATGAATAATCATTCATCAAAATACCCCGAATTTAAACGTTGCTCGTCCTCGAGTAACACAAAATCTGAAACAATCGTCAAGCGCATACTTTCAACTCGTGTGATTGCCTCATCTTCACATCACGGTTATTTCTTTTCTGCTCGGTATGAATAAGCATCTCAACTTCCTGAGATCACAGAACACATCTTACCATATCTTTGTTCCCGAGTCTGCTTCCCAATGTCACTTCCTCTCTGCTTTTTCCAACATCAAGCATGTCTAAGAGTTTTGTAGAAGTCCAGAGATACCCGCAGAACAACAAGTGTGCATCTGATGTGACACTGGTGTTTTTCAAGATCAGGGAGGCATTCATAGTGCCTTTAGGTGGAAAAGGGAGTGAAGGGTGGTATGGAAGGAAGAAATAAATCTCTCCTCTATTCGACTCGAGATTTTTATTATGTGATTTGCAATTTCATTGATTGCATTTTTTGTGTGAATCTCTCCTCTATTCGACTCGAGATTGCATTTCTTTTTGTGTGCGCTTAGGCAACTTTTCTTAGTGATATGCCCCTATTTCGTAGTGAGGGGTATGGAAGAAGCGAAAAGAGAGATAGAGTGTGTGCCACCCTGAACTTAGGGTTTGGCACTATTTTGGTTATTTTTGTTTCTTTTTTATGGACGGAGGGGTAAGAAGATGATGGAATAAGTGTAGAAGAGAGTTCAGATCAGAGTGCAACTTGATTTACAATTTAGTGCACCGGGTCGTTCTCCTTATCATACTCTGCTCAAATAATGACTTGATGAGGATCCGGTGGAGATTCCATTCTATTGTTCCACTAGTCAGATAGGAAGCACAATGTTTTGATCCCTCTCAGTTCGACAGATACTTGCCATATCTACTGATCATGATGTTAGGATTCATAAGCTTCACACGGTGATTTCTAATCATTGTCTAGTTTTAGAAATTGTTCTCCTTGAGGCTTCATTTCAAATAAGGAGGGTATAATGATTCAAAACTGCGTGGAAAAATAGGATAGCCGACTAGGTAATGGCTTTGATTGAAACAAAAGCGTCAAAACTTCATCAAGTTTCTATACAAACTGCTATGAAAACTTTTGAAAATTTGAAAATTTTGAAAATTTTTGAAAAAAATTTCAAAATTGCAACAGAATTTCAACGATGAAATCTTAAGTCTGAAACGGATAGGAGAGGGTGGAAAGTAAAGTACGTACCACCCACCCTCCACTCCGAACTTAGAAATTTGCTCATCCCGAGAAAACTCTAAATCCGAGATGGAGGGGAAAATGCGTGCCGGTTGGTCCACCAGATGTGGTTGCATTCCTTTCGGCGACGCGTCCTCCATCTAAAATCTCAAAAATGGAAACTATCAGAACTTAAGATTGCATCTTGCGATGCATTGTCTACCAGGTGCGAAATTTTCTAAAAACAAAACTAAAATTAAAAGCTAAGTTAAAGATCGGGTTTCCTCCCGACAAGCGCCTTTGTTTTACGTCGATGGCTCGACGTGATTTCTTCAGCATTCTGGTAGGTATGTTGGTTTGGACAAATTCATCAATTCATTAGTGCTAGTGTCAGTTGTGGTGAAATATCTTTTCAAGTGTTGGCCATTTGGCACAAAATCGCCTGACTTGTCACTCCATAAGGTGAATGCACCATGTGGATAGATGCTTTTGACAATGTATGGTCCCGACCAGTGAGAACGGATTTTCCCTGGGAATAACCTCAATCTCGAGTTGAACAGCAGAACTTGGTCTCCCACTTGAATGTCCTTCCTCTTCAGATGACCATCATGCCAAAATTTCGTGTGTTCCTTGTAGATTCGTGCATTCTCATAAGTCATCATCCGGAGTTCTTCTAGCTCTTGAAGTTGCAGAATCCTAGCTTCGCCAGCTTTCTTAATGTCAAAATTCAGTTGTTTTATTGCCCACCATGCTTTATGTTCTAGTTCCATGGGCAAGTGACATGATTTTCCATAGATAAGTCTGAAGGGTGTTGTTCCAAGAGGAGTTTTGAACACGGTTCGGTAGGCCCATAAAGCGTCATTGATTTTCACTGACATGATTAGACACTCGTGTATTCTAGTCTGACTCTCTCTCGCTCGTTTGTGTGTGTGTGTGTGTGTATATATATATATATATATATATATATATATATATATATATATATATATATATATATATATATATATATATATATATATATATATATATATATATATATATATATATATATATATATATATATATATATATATATATATATATATATGCAAATCACATAACCTAAGAAACCCCCTACATTTAGTCCTCCACTTCCTCATCCAGATATTCAATTACATGCTTAAATTGTGAAGGACCTATTTGATTCACTAGGTCCTAAGTGTAGGGGGTTGGTACTATGGCTAAGCGACTTAGAAGAAGAGTTGACTATGATGGTCCATATTAAGAAGGATGATGCAAGTCAATCTCACGACACTAGTGTATTCTTGACAGATATTGTGGAGATGTTTAATTATACTTAGTTGAATACAACTATAATAAAACTTTGGATATGGTGAGATCTTATGGCTAAATACCTCATTTTATATATGTGAAAATATTTTTAATTGATTTTCTTATATATTAATGCATACATATATGTTTTGTAGCAACTTATAAAGGGTATGTGGAGATTTTGCACTAACTAATGTGGCATTTTTAGTTCCATTATTGATTAGCCGTATAGATAAATATCCAAAATCCATTAGTAATTAATGTTCTATCACGTTTTGATATTTTGATAATGTGAGAAAGAGTGTGATTGTAATGACCACATTTGTGCTTAATTGGTAAACTAGGGTTTACCTGAATGATTGCATGGTTGATTAGATTGAACATCGTTTAGACTTGATTAATTATAGTAGATCAATTGTGATGTTTCAAGACTAAGAAGAAACTCGAACTATGATTTTAGTTTGAAGAATTAGTGTTTGAGAAATGTAAACCCTAATCGGCAAAAATTAGGGTTTTGATTGTACATGAATATGGAATTTGAACATGATAGTAGTGTGGTAAATGATTTTTCATATTTTCTAAAAATTTTGTATTTAATTGAATTTTGGTTATGATATGGATAACTCAATCATGCATATTGTAATAAAGTTTCATAATATTTGAGTGTTTTTTGAATGTGGTTCTCAGTCGAACTATACTTCGACCAAAATGCTGACAGAGTGCTTTTTAGTAGTGTAGTCTTTTATTTTTAGTTATTTATTGGTAACTCCAAATTATTTGAAATTTTAACTGGAGATATGAAGCTCAATCATAAACAACATTTAAAATTTTCAAAATTTTTGGATGTGTTTATACCTTATCAGTAGATGAATTATAGTAATATTTTTATGATAGAAAATTCAGCTGAAATAAGAGAAAGTATAGTGAGGGGTCAATGTACAATTGACCCAAGCAGCTCAATCGCTCTATATGGTCAACCTAACACACAAGGAGCTCTCATAATTCCTGATTCAATATAGAGAAATGAAATCCTAGAGAGAGGGGGAGAGTTAGGGTTTGAGAGGAGAAAGTGATGGAGATGCTGACCTAGGGTTTTGCGGTCCAAAGAATGATGAAATCATGTAAGTTTAGCCTCTTTGGACATAGTTTCATGGTGAATCTTATATAACATGTCAAGATTCCATCCCTCTCCTTATTGGATTCAAAATCATATCAAATCAAGTCCTTTTCTCACTCTTTCTCTCCTAATCTTCAATTCTAGGGTTTCTGAGTTGAAAGGAAGAAGAATCGGGTGAATTGCTAGGGATTTGATATAATATCGAGATTTTCAGGGATGAGCTATGTTTTTAAGGTGTTTTCACACCTTAGGGTGAGTGGGAACTTCCTTTAAATAGTATACTGCACGAAAATTGGTTAAATCATCCATAATCTTTAATTGCTTAGTATGCGACTACAAACCATGAATTGTGTGTTTGATCTAAGTTGTTGCAAAATAATATGAAATGGATTCTTCCTCTATTTGGATGAATTTCATATGATAAAATCATATTAGAAATGTATAAAATACATCCTAATGAGAATTCCCTAAGTATTTGCAGAGGTTATCAGAGTAAACTGAAATATAGGGAATTTGTTTATGACTGAAATTATTGTATAATTAAATAGAGGAATTTGTTTATCTGGATCCCCTTGGTTATGAATGATTATTTATCTGAATGCATAGTACATATATGTCAGATATTATCTTGGATTTTGTTTAAGGTGAATAGTGTTTGTTTGATATCTCAGTATAGAGGGTGAAACCCTAGATGTGAGGAAAGTTGGATATTTGCGAATAGATATTGTAAAATCCATTTGAACATATTTTCTTGACATGATATTCTTTATTTATTCAATTTTATTATTGATGCATGTTATCTCAGTGAATGGCATGGAAACCCAAATTCAGCTCAGTTCCAAGGTTTCATACATATATTGATTTTATATGATTTGTTGATAGTAGCCTTTATTCAGTGAATGTTTATGTCGCATGAAATCCTTATGAGAGCCATGTGATAAGTGAATGAGGTAAATGAAACCCTAAGGATAGGGTGTTCAATGAATCAAGTATTTTGATATCAATGTTCTCGATATGAGATGTGGTGATGTACAACTCAAGATTTGGGATGAGGTGCACATTTTACAAGAATGTACAAATAATTTACAGGTGCAAATGACGATTACTCGTAAGTCAAGTAATTAACTCTTATCAGTGTATTAAGAAGTTCAATTGCATGATTCTAGTGTATAAAGTATCAAGTGAACATGTATTCTGTTATTTAAGAATTTTAGTCTTCCTACAGATATAAAATGTTGATTTCTCAGTATATTATAGTGTTTTGAGTATATTTCTCTGCCAAGATTAGAATGATATACATGTTATGTTATAAACTTCAAATAAATAGACATGGTATCATAGAGATACCAAAGTCAAGTATAAGTAAGGGAAAAGATACAATATAGTAAGAGCTTTCCAAGAATAACAAAATAATAGACTTAAGAGCCCTGAACATCGTAGATTCTCTACGGATGTCTGCACTGTAGGGAGGAAACGATCTACCCTGGCAGCGACCAGTAAACGGGGATCGGATTGCACCCACAGAATGTGCGGGGAGACGAAGCCCTTGAGGAAGTCTCCTAAGAGAAGATAGGTTACCCAACATGAACCGGAGATCCTGGTGGTAACCAAGAGGTACCCACATAGCGTACCAAGATGAGGCCCATAGAGCATCTCATACCCTCCGCCTATGTACTCAGCCTAGAAGGAGAGGTCTAGTTAAATGCCAGCTATTTCGCCGCCTTAGTCAGACGTGACGGTTCGAGTCAAGCAGACCTGGATTCAGTTCTAGGCTTAGCTTCCCGGGTTTTAAACTAAGTCTTGTATGGTGAGATCGTAGTTCGCTACGAGTCTTCATATGTAGAGTACACTGCATATGATTAGGGCATAAGCTAAAATATGTTCATATAGGTTTAAAGAGTTTCTTATAAGTAAGAAAGGCTAAGAAAGATTTGAGTAAAGTTTCCCAACAATTATTCTTTGTATGTTTCTGAATTATTAGTTCTCTTTGAAATTAATCAAGCATGCTCATACATTGATTTATTCTTGTTGATATCTAGAGTATCCTGCCATATTTATGATAGTAAATGATCAATATCTTTAAAGCTTATTGTTGCTATAATTAATATCAGTTGCTCAAAAGTATATATGTAATTATATCAGTGCTTTAGACTGTTTCTTTGAAGTACTCATTCACTGAGTGAGTAGGCTCACCCCTCTACTCACAATTTTTAGGGATATCACAAGGACTTGAAGATATCATTGCATCAGAGTAGATCTGCTACAAGAGTTAAGTTTGAGTATAGTTAAGTTTAGTCGGTCCTTGTCACTCTAGGTCCTTGTTAAGAAATAAGAGAGAGTTGTAAATGATGATGTATAACATTATTCTCTGTTAGCAATATATGTGAATCAGCAAGTCTTATGTGCTTAAAAGTATGAGAAACATAATGAATGCTCATACATGCAATTTTACTGTTGAAATTAGATTAGAGAAATCAATGTTTAGATTCCCTTGTAAAGTTAGTTTATGTGGTTCAATGTGAGAAAACAAAGAGTTTTAAAAAGAAAAAAAAGTTAAGGGTGATCTTTGTATTACAATACATCCTCAATTTATGCCCTAATCTCATGATTAATGGTAATTGTGACATCTGGGTGTAACAACGTGGTATCAAAGCTTATGCTGAGTTGTCAGGGACCATTAAGTTAGTAAGTTAGAGTCATAAGTGTGGCAGATAGGAGATGTTATGATGTTAGCTCTGGGGATTTGAGTATTTGGATATCCTGGCCCGGTATCTGAGTACTTGGATCAACCAGTATCAAGCTACTCTGTCTATTCTTTCATGTATACCTTGGCCAGGTATACAGTGGAAGGATGGTCTAGAGAGGAACCCTAGAAATATTAGGGTTATAAACAAGATAAGTAACATGAATTAAGAGCATAAATACAAAATGAGATAGAACTTTCATTTCATATTGTTGCTTTATTGGATATGAATAGAAAAGCTCTTATATGTTTGAATTCAGATATTTAGTTTTTTGAAGTATATATGGGTCTTTAAGATTTGTTGTACACTACGTCGTTGTAGCATTTATTGATTACATTCTTTGTATCAAGTAGACTAGAAATGATCTTTGAATGATCTTTCCTAAGTTGATAAGTTTTCTTCCACACATTTGAGATGAATAGGAGTTGAGTAATCCTGAGTAGATCTTGGCTGCAGGACTGCAAGTTCGGCCTAGTTCGGCTGGAAGGATGCATTACTGGGATCTAATGACTCCTATTAGTAACATAACAAGAGTAAATTCTGGATAGATTAGATCTAAATTCTAGTATGAATGTATATACTCTAAGATTTTGAAGTATAAGGGAAAGACTGGGATAACTAAGAATCAGTTAGAACTGATATCTGAGATCCAACTTTGGGGCCTCATATGAAAAACCCTTAATTGGGAATAAAGGAACACGACATAAGGTTCAGATTAAGTTTAATTATTAGTATTATATGAACTCTAAATATGAAATATGGAAAAGATATGAGAAAAGTATGTAAGGGGGCAAGATAGTAAGAATCAATCATGAGGACTGGATTATATAACCGAGTACAATGTTTTTATGTACTCCAAAGCAAAGGGAAAATAGAAGAAAAGAGCTAAGTATACAATAAGTACATATAAGTGAAGAGTCTTTAGAAGAGTTAAAGTGAAGAGAACTAGATGAGCATGTAAAATCATAAAACTAGGATAAGAAACTTAGTTGAAACAAAGAGAAATGTTGGAAATAATGAGCTTGATTAAGGAATGAGGGTTATGATATAATTGAGAGCATGGAATGTATACCTTTATTAATAAGTTTAATACATTCATCCTTACTGCCTTTGGATTCTAAGTCTCTATAAAACAACAAACTAGTTTCTAAAAGAGGAACTGTAACATCCTAGGATTTGAGGCCTCGGATAACATGATCTTAAAAGGAATGGTTGGACTACCGATATCACCAAGGTGCACCTCCTTTTCTGGGAGCCCATTACTAAAGAACTCCATAGTTAAGCGTGCTCATCTTGGAGTAGTACTAGGATGGGTGACCAGTTGGGAAGTTGATCCTGGCTTGCGCGTGAGTGAGAATAAAGTGTGTAGTTAAGGCTAGTGGTGGTCTATGGGGCCAGTCGTCATTCCTAAAACTCTACTAGAGCCTTGGGCAGTGGGCCCGGGTGTTACAAATGGTATCAGAGCCATAACCCCTACAGTAGGTGGGGCCCGCATGGACATGTGGCATGCCAGTCTTCAGCTGTGTGGTCCAGGCATGTAGGAAAGGGCTATCAATGGTTGACGTAGCCACCCTTGCGCTGGTATTCTGTGATCAGGAGCAGGGTGTCCATGGGCCATTGTGGGTCTGCACTAAAATGGGGTCAGATTATGAGGCCATATAGTTGAGCCTTGATGAGGACGTCAAGAGTCTAAGTGGGGGAGATTGTAACATCCTAGGATTTGAGGCCTCGAATAACATGATATTAAAAGGAATGGTTGGACTACCCATATCACAAAGGTGCACCTCCTTTTCCGGGAGCCCATTACTAAAGAACTTCATAGTTAAGCGTACTCAGCTTGGAGTAGTACTAGGATGGGTGACCAGTCGGGAAGTTGATCCTGGCTTGCGTGTGAGTGAGAATAAAGCATGCTGTTAAGGCTAGTGGTGGTCTGTGGGGCCAGTCGTCATTCCTCAAACTCTATTAGAGCCTTGGGCAGTGGGCCCGAGTGTTACAAATAGATGTTATAACCTCAATTTCCTAAGTATGTAATGAAAAGTGTAATTCTCTTTTAAAGAATAAATGAAATCTATTTTTTATTTGTGATGGATTTTGTGTGAAATGGCCTTGATTGATTGATAATGGGCTTTGTTGGTCATTGAGCCCAATTGAAAAGAAAAGAGAAATAAAAAGGAAAAGAATTTAATAAATAAAAGAAAAATAAGTGAAATAGACTTTTATAAGAGGATAAAGGCAAATAGATATTTCCCAAGGTGGGAATTCATGTCTTTAGTATTTCATTTGGTCCAAGGGACCCAAAATAACAAGATAATGGCAAAGGGAAAAGAAATACTAATTAAATTTGGATTCAATGATGGACAACTTGGGAGGGAAGGAAACCTTCCCAATCGTTGGAATTTGTTTCCCAAATTTGATAAATAGTTAGATAATGCCAAGAAGAAATTTCCCTTAAAATTTTAGATAAAAAGGAGCTATGGTTTAGGAGATATGAATTTCTCTAACTATCTCCAAAATATGGAATTATTTTGATAATAGGAAAATGATTTTCCTTTTGGATGATTGTGTGAGATGAGAACCGTTGGATCTCGATCCAATGCTTGTCACTCATTGTCTAGTCCCACATGGACTGGGACTCTGCCGAGTTGCAGAGGGATTTTCCCTCTCAGATTCCTCGTGATCCATAGCGTTTCCAAGCCAGCTGTTGTTTCCTTCGATTTCAGGAGAGCAAATCGAAGAAAACCATCCCTACTTTGTAGGGGTTTGGTCGCCGTTTTGGAGAATCCCCAATTCAACAGGGATCTGCCTCTGACCCTATATATAGGGGAGGGTTTGTGGGGGCACTAGCATGCAAACTCAACAACCCACGACCTTAAGAGAGCTGCAAGGAGCGATTTCGTGCGATCAATTCAAAGATCAACCCTGACCTTCCCCCTCGTCCACCTAGTTTGCCTTGTCGGAGTCCGATAAGTTGGCGGCGGTGCTAGTGTGGCTAGGACGAGCAATTGAAGGCTTCGTTAGGTTCAGTGAGGGATGGCAGAGCCTTCTGGATCCTCGCCTTGCTCGTAGGTGGCCAGTATCCCAAAGTGAACCGTAAGGTTGACCATCGCAACAGCAGCAGTGTCGCGAGGTTGAAGAAGGAGACGACCCCACGAAATTACCCGACTGCCCCTCCGTGTCTTCTATCCAGGGAAGGGCAGTCTCATCCTTCGTTTACTTATGATTGTTGAGGCGCACGCATCCTAGGTCGTTGGATCCTGAGTGGACCAGCAGACCATTGATCGGGCGATCCTCGTTTTTCTGAAATCAGCAAATAAATCAGTAAAAAGGATTTTCATTACAAAAATCATATCTTTTGCTAGAAAACTCGGATGACGAAATTATATGCAGGAAAATTGATCAGAAAAATATGAGGAATAAGTTAAAATGGTTTGGAAACCTAAATCAGTATCTTTTTTCAAAATTGTATAATTTTGATGGAAAAATTATTAATTTGTGGTTAGAAACCCTAATTGATGATAAAGGGTAGATTTAATAGTGCAAATAAGTTAATTTCAGTACGGTAAACTTGTTTAATGATAAAGATGAATCTTAATCTGTTTTGAAGATGAAACTGTAAGATTTAAGGTTTTTAACCTAATATGATGGTTAATATACTTAGAAACCCTAAATAGGAGAAAAAGGAAAGAAAAGTGCTTGTAATCCGAAATTAGGGTTTCATGTTGCTAAAAGATGATCTTAGGATCTTTTGTGAAAGAAAGATGAAATAATTAGGGTTTGTAAGTAATTTTATAAAATTAGGGTTTAAAGTAATAAAAATGAAGTGGAACCCTAATTGTGATCAAAACCCTAAAAAGGACTAATAACCCTAGGAAACAACTAGGATTAATAGATCATGATGACATGCTTAATGATAGAAAAATTGGAGGCCTATTTCAGGATCAACTTGGGTGTGCTTGCTTGGTTTCTTGATTGGTTGAATTATTTCTGCATCCAAGTCATCTTTATAGGTATGTGGTTAATTATGATTAAACGCACTAGTTTCCCGAAGGTTTTCTGAATGATTAATCGCATTGAATGCAACCTATCAGTTGGATGTTCATTCTTGCAAATTATAAAGTCACTATGATTATCACACTTGTAATATAAATGTGTATTCTGCACCTACATGCCACCCTGATGGATGATGAAAAAAGGTCAAGCCCAGGAGGGAAGATTAATGGGCACCATGAGAGGTGACCCCATACACCAAGCTCGGGTATGAGAAGGTGGTCTATGTTTCATGACTAATGGGCACCATGAGAGGTAACCCCAGGCACCAAGCTCGGGATTGAGAAGGTGGCCTTAAGTCAAACCCTAGAGAGGGTATTCTAGGGTTAGGGAAAAAGCGGTGGAGATTGACACATTGAAAACATAAACTGACTTGTTAATTACCTTGGTTGTGATAATTAGTTTGTTAATTATATTTGTGAACTTTTGGTTGTCCCCACATACCGGCATATTTCGATATGATGGACGACATTTTGTTTGTCGGTGTTTTAGGTGAAACCTTGAAAGAAACAACAGTAAAGTGACACATTGCGAAAATACGAAATAAAGTGCAAGGAGGATTAGATAGAATAGATCCAAGTTGTGGATAGAAGTAGATTTACAAAGTTTTTAAAAGGTATGCAAAATTTATTTTATACCAGATTTCAGTTTAGTTGGTATAATTTCATAATTATTATTGATTAATTTTCAAACCTTTGATCCGGGGTATTGGAATAACGGCTCTGGCCTCTTGGTCTCCCTTAATTGGGGGTTACCGGGAGGCAGGGTCGTTACATTTGGTATCATAGCATAGGTTCCTCAACTAATCTTTAATCATTATTAAATTTTACAAATTCTATAGAACCAAGGGAGTTATTAGAGGATTTTTCGAAAGACAGAGGTGTCTAGAAAAGGATCACGTCCGGGGGCTGGCAATATTTTCATCCACACCGCTACTTGGAATATGAGGACTCTCGGATTGTGTGAGTGCCTGGCCAATGTCCTAGGATTTGACTCAAAATAAGATACCTTTAGGACTCTCTCATCTTGTTCATCCCTTCTCAACTCAAATTCTATTAAGGATTGTAAGGATTAGGGTTTTATCTCTCTTCCTCACCCTCTTGAGGTATGGGTAAAGTTGATAAGGTACAAGGAATCCTCAACCAAATTAATAAAAGATATGTAATTAAGATGTCATCGACATAAGTATAAATAGTTAAATATAGACTAAAGGTTTGTTTGTGTGCTTATGTAGATGGCTCGTACAAAGGTTGTGGCTATCCCAGTTGTCACCAATGGTGGTGAGCCTCCCCACAAAGAGAATGGGTCTTCTGAGAAGAGGAAGCGGAACCATGGTGGTGAAACCTCAAAGAAGAGAAAGAGACCTGAAGAAACTACACATGAGGACCCCAACCCCGACCCAATACCCTTCAGTAACCTAGAGCAAGAGGAGGGATCGAGATATGAGGAGCAACATGTGTACAAGGAAGTAGCCCAGATGGAGGAGGACCAGTTTGGTGGTTCGGAATTGGCTATGGTAGTCCACACTACAGATGCGGTGTGGATGGAGCAATAGAAACGGCTGACTGAGGCTATCCATGTCTTAGCCCTCAGGGACATAGCTAGAGATGAGAATGGTGAGCCACTACCTATTCGTCCTCGACTGGGAGCCACCATCTTAGACTTCGTCAAGCTGAACATCGAGAATTTATGGGGAGAAGATAAGTCTGAAGTGGTCGACAAGGCGGAGGCTTGGATGCTTACAGTCGAGAATGGTTTTCGTATGCTCGAGGTACAGCCCAATAAGAAGGTTCTCTTTGTTGCTCACCTATTGGAAGGTGCATCCAAGATATGGTGGGAGAACCATATCACAGGAAGAGACTTGAGCAAAGAACATATGGCGTGGACCGATTTCAAGACCATCTTCATCACCAGAGTCATCCCCGTCTCAGCCAAGAAGGAGAAGGAAAGAGAGTTCACTAACATGACTCTGGGAAGCTCGTCAGTTGCGGACTTTGGTCACAAGTTCCGCATCCTGGAACGTTTCGGTCACATGATGGATGAAGAGAGGAGGGTGGACCACTTTATAGAGTGTCTGCACCCTGCCATCAAGCCTCATGTGATGGCTAGTAAGCCGAAGACCTTCTGTGAAGCCTATAACACCACCTTAGACATGTAAAGGATGGTGATGCTTGTACAGAATCCCTCCAAGGGATACCTGGGTTTCATTGAAGGAGCTCAAGGGTAGAGGAATGAAAACAAGAAGGGGCAAGGATGCAACCACAACAAAAGCAAGCATGGGAACAAAGGCAAGCCCCGTGGTTTCCTCCAGCAGGGTCACACCTGCGGACGGACACATCCTGGGAAGTGTCACTTTGAGAAGAAAGTGTGTTTCAGATGTCAACAAGAAGGACACTTCATCGCCAACTGCCCTCAGCCTGACCCAAGAGGACCTTTGGGGTCACAGCATGTAGCAGCACAACTGGTGGCTGTAGCACCTCCAGCAGGAGCACCAGCTGGAGCACCCCCAGCTGGAGAGAGGAGGCAAGATAGAGTGTTTTCCATCGACAATGAAGAAGCTCAGGCGAATGCTAATAGGTTGATCGAGGGTAATAATCCCTAGAGTTTTCCTTTTAGTTCAGTAAATCATGTAGTAGTTTTGTGACATGGCATAAACTATGTAGGCATGTTGGAAGTCATGGGACAAAATGTAAAAGCACTCTTTGATTCTGGTTCTACTAATACTTTTATCTGGAAACTATGCTTTGTTTGGATATCAAGGATTTGGATTATGTTTTGGATGTCACAACCTCGAGTAGTCGTATCTATACATCTCTTTTGAAAACCCCTATCTTGCCAGTTAAGTATCTGAACCATGAGCTTCCCACTGACTTCATCCTTCTCAATATGAATGATTTTGATGTAATCATCGGTATGGATTGGCTTTCAACCTACAGAGCCCAGATTGACTATAGAGAGAAGAAGATTCTTATTAGGAAGACCGGCCATCCACACTTCACCATTCGAGGAAGGAAGGATGTGATAACCAGCCTTTATGTGTCCACCTTGAAAGCTGAACGGATGTTATCCAAAGGTTGTCGAGCCTACCTAGCCATAGTTACCGTACCTGAGGTTAAGGGGTGATCCTTAAAAGAGATAGAGGTGGTTCAAGAGTATGCGGATGTGTTTCCGGATGATCTACCAGGGATTCCCCCTGAGAGGGAGGTAGATTTCTCCATCAAATTAGCTCTTGGGACTAACACTATATCTAAGGAACCCTATAGAATGGCCCCTACAGAGTTTCTTGAGTTGAAAACCTAGTTGTAGGAGTTGTTGGATAAAGGCTTTATCTGGCCCAGTACATCACCTTTTGGCATGGCAACGGGTCGGGTTTTTCATAATCCGACACGAACCCGACCCGACCCATTTTTAACTAACCTGATCCCAACCCGAAATCCGAAAATATACTGATCCTAAAAACCCGCAAAAACCTGACTCGAAAAAACTCGACCCGTGAGTGCGGATTTTAAAAACCCATAAATACCCGCAAATTCTTATTATTCACAGCAACATCTAACACTTCCAAAATACATTAGTACGATGTAGATCCAGTTTATTTACAGCAATCACTGTACTTTAAACACCAGCTAAAGGATCTGCTGGTATATACAGCAAAACGACACCTGTATGATTCTTCAGGATATAAAATAGAATTCAGTTTAAAACCATCACTTGAACACCAATGTACATATTGTAAAACACTACGAATTCACTTGACAAACACCATAGTACTAATCACTTGACATATACAAAGTATCATGTTACCAACTAAGATAGACCAGTACATATTAATCACTTGACATAGACCAGTACATATTACACAAAGTATCATTACAGATCTTACACATACAATATCTGAGATCACTACAGATCACTTGACAAACACCAGATGACCAGAGTAAAAATTTCAGAACACTACAGATCACTTGACCAAGGCTGGAGAAGCCATAACTGAACCAAAATGATCAGCTTATCCTCCTAGCATCCTGTGAACTGGACCCTCAACTCAAGCATGCCCTCGTTGCACAACAATGAACATAATCGACCACCTATACATATACACAATCAAATTACCCTAAGTCAAGCTGGCTTCAAGAATCTTGTAGAAATCATCATTTAGAATTAGAACAAGACCAACTAGGATGAATTCAGTAAGATCAGTAAACAAATATTTGTTTCAGCAACTTTAGATTCCTTACCTAAGTCTGGAAGAAATATGTAGAAGAAATCCAAACAGCAACCTCAAAGAGAATCTGTAGAAGAAATCATATATCATTAAACATCCACATTAGGCATGCAAACATGACATTAAACACCTATTATACAGGCTAGTATCATTACCTTGAATATCCTCACAACCTTGAGTTTGTTGTGAGGATATTTCACATGAAACTTCAGCATCTAGGATGTAACAACATATTGAAATGAGATACAACAACAAAAGCATATGAGATATAATAACAATATCAAATGAGATTAGTGAATGTACCAAGACTAGCATTATTCGTGTCTACAAGTGAGGTGTCAATGTCTCCAGAAAAATAATCTCCTACAGTAAGAAAACAAAGAATTAACTAGTAGAGAATGAAATACCAAAGAAAAAACCAAAGTTTAGATGTTACCCCCAATAGTATAAATCCAACTTTGAAGACACATCAAAGATTCCACGATCTTGGGTGTGACACGACTGCGATGTGGGTCAAGAAGCCTACCTCCAGTACTAAATGTTGATTCTGACGCTACTGTAGAAGCAGGGATGGATAAAATATCCCTAGCTATCTCACTTAATATAGGATAATTCGCCTCATTAATTTTCCACCAAGATAAAATATCATAATCATCATCCTTAATCAGCACCACTTCCTCCCCCAAGTACACATCCAACTCAGTCTTCATGGAGTTTCTTGACCTTTTCTGTCTTCTAGCATGTGCCTTGAACACCTGAACTGGTTTTAGTGGGACTAAAACAATAGAGGACGGAGAGGAGACTGTTTGTTGGCTAGAAGTTGCACGATCAGATATATTTCTTCTTTCCTGGTATTCCTTTAGTAATTGATCACATGCTTTGCGAACTTTATTAACTTCAGCTTTAGCTTTGTCCCCATAGATTGAAGGATAATAAAAATTTATCATATCCATTTTGAAGCGAGGGTCCAAAACAGCGGCAACTCCCATCAAGACATGAATGTCATCCCAGTACTTCTTGAACTTCTCCATCATTTCACCTGCCATTTTCTTAATGATAGGATTGCATGAGTTCTCCCATTCATTCAACTTCAATTCGATAGCACATATATTTGCAAAACAAAGATTTGATGTTGGATATTTAGTCCCTGACAGTTCCTTAGTAGCTAAGTGAAATATTTCAAGTTTATCACAGATCAAAGATGTGAAATCCCAATCATCAATAGTAGGTAATGTATCAAAAAGTGGCTCTCTCTGACTCAGTCTATAGAAAATGCTCCTGTATAACAATGCCGTCTAGAGCATGAGAAGGGTGGAATTCCACCTCGTAGGACAGTCCAGGGACAAACTTTTATCCATAGGAACTTTCAACTATCTAGCAGTCTCCTAAAATTTTTCTTTCCTCTTCGGAGTAGCTATCCAGTGTGCCACACTGTCACGAACTTTCTAAAGTCCACTTTCAATGACAGAAAGTCCATCCTTCACAATCAAGTTGAGGATATGAGCACAACATCGCATATGGAGTGATTTTCCAGACAATAAGAGTGAGGTGCTAGGCAATGTATCCCTTAATCCCTTGATAACAGCATCATTTGTAGAGCAGTTGTTGACGTGTATTTTACTACGCGCTAAAAACGCAAGTGTACGCGTCGAGTAGTACAGGCCTTTGTGAGGCCCGAGTCGAACACAGGGATACTCGGAATTGTTGGAGACTCTTACTAACTATTTGCGATCAGCTAAGCCGAATAACAAATTGGGGTTTGTTGTCAAAATTAAAAGAAAATAAAAATAAAACAAAGCAAACAATCGATTAAATGTTAATTTAATCAATTCAAAAGGGTATCTTTAGGATTGTGGTTTCGCCGTGGGTTTCCAATGTATTAGATTCTATATAGCTACTCAATTTTATCTCTCTATCCGGGTAGTGGCCTGAAAACAGAATTGCCCACTGTCGTGGTGCAATTCACTACCTAATCTTAGGTCGGTTCCACCGTCGTAGTAACCTATACCCTAAACTAGGTGTAATACGAACGATCTCTCAGTTTCCACCATTAATTTTACACCGCCTTGGTCAAGGGATTTATCGATTAATGTAGGTTTCGTCTCTTTTCAACTGTTAATCCTTCTTTCAAAGTGATTAAGGGCATTAGGTTATTATTATGGTGATCAAGCATAACAATATATTGAGAACACGAAACTATACCACGGATTTAAGAGATAAGATATGAATTACTATAATAAAACTATCATACAACGAATTCACGGGCTACTCCCGGTCTTAAAGATAAAGGGGATTAGCCCTGCATGTTCATCTCAAACAAGTACAAGGTAGAGATAGGGGAAATCATGTGAAAAATGTGAATTGAGATGTGAAACCCCTGAACGGAGAAGAACTGGTTGATCCTTTGCGTAGAACACGCGCTCTCCCGCCTTTCGGTGGTGAAATCCGTCTTCTGCGGCGTCCGGATCGACTGGTATGAGCTTCTGGCCTCCGTTCTCCTCTCTACTACTCCTCGGTACTCGTGCAATGGCTAATCAGATGATCACCCCATCTGGGCGGCCGTCATTAGGTATATCTCGGTCATTAGGTCACTAATTAACCGTAGCCGTCCGATTGAGATCATTAGAAAGCAAACTCATATCCTACGGCGTCGATACCATCGACGCGGGTCGATGGTATCGACGCTTCTGTAGGCGTCGGTTTTGTCGTTTTGCATCGCTGAAGCCTCCATGCGTCGATGGTATCGACTTGGTGTCGATACTATCGACAGCTTCCTCGCCAGCAACCTGATGGTATCTCGATACCATCGACATCCTGTCGATAGTATCGACTCTTTGCTGCTCCTTTTGGCTGGCAACCTGTGATCGAGTCGATGGTATCGACTTCTGTCGATGGTATCGACGGAAGCAAATACTTGTTTGTCCTAAAATTTAAACATAAGATCACATAAATTCACACAAATAATAATATTTTGACAATTAATGCTCAAAATGATGAAATACAAGGGATTTGACATAAAATAGTAACAAAGAACAAAGTGGATGAATTATGCCACATTAACCATAAAAATGACTAGTAACAGCATAAAACACATATCAAACAGGTCTATAAATGTGACTCAAAATCATCGCATCAAACTCCCCTAAGCTTGAACGTTGCTCGCCCTTGAGCAACTAATCCTTAGAATAGAATTGCTAATGTCAACTGAAAAACAACACACCACAACCAACATCCCATATGACTCCCACCGGACATTCACATACCGGTCTTCTCTAACCACGGAACGGTAATTACCCTGAAGGTGACAGTAATCATCCATAAGAGAAATCGACCTCAAAACTGATGAACACTATCACATAAGGCAGTTAACATAATAAAACTCGCCGGTTCAGACTTGGTGCATCTTGTGATCGCATATACTATGTTGCTCGCCCTAACTACCATCTACATGGAAGCAGTTCTCTTGGTATTCATTAGTGAGGAGAAATTCACAGTGGCCTACCAATCCGAGCAACGGGTGGATGACATGGGTGGATCATGGAAGAAAATGGAAGTATTGTACTGTTTCAACATGCATAATACAAAAATGTCCTACATGATGCAAATGCACATGAAAAATGCCCTAATGCCTAGAATTGAGTGGAATGATGCATGTACTTACCATCCATCTCAAAACGAAATGGACATCTATTTAAGCTACATCATGTACTCAATTATCCCGAAATGCAGGTGATATTATGTTCCTTTCTCCTTCTTATTCTAGTTGCTTCTACATAGCTCCTTTTTTTTCTTTTATGCAGATTTCCTTTCAGATTTTTTCTTCTTCTTTTTTTTCCAACCCTTTATATCCATGATTGATAATGAATATTTTATCGGGCTTATTTTTCTTTCTAATTCAGAAATTTGCACTATTTAGAAGGTATGGAACAATTTAATTCACCATTGGAGAAAAATTGAGATACATGATATACATTATGCATGAAAATTATGAATGCATCTACATGGCATGCACCTAAGAGTAATGTGCATGTATCACTATTCTCATTTCTTTTTTTCTTTTGAATGTGAAACACATGGAAAAAGAATTAATGCAAGTCCTATCTAGATGCTATGCAAACAAAAGGAGTTAAAATTGCACTTTACTTCCAATTCTTGGGTGGAGTATGGAAAAATGAAGAGGTGGAAAGATCACAAGACTAGGTGACTTAACCTTAGAAAGATATTATGCATCCCTCCTTACTGACTTGTGTAGTAGTCAAGAGGTTTCTCTCTCCTACTTCCAATTAGAGTCACATTACCATTTGGTCAGATTAGGCTCAAACAAACATTTCCGTCCACTTTCCTGAATCATTAGGAGTACAGTTGTGAACTTGTGTTTTAAAGTTGACAAAACCAATCATTTTCATAGGATATGTGCCCAAGGTTAAACAAGACAAGCTTTGCACATGTACAGAAATTTTTAAAATCCCTTGATTTTTCCCATGCACAAATAATGAGATGACAAAAACTTTATGACATCCACGATTACACTAGATAGCATGTGGATCCTACAAAAACTAAAAATGCAAGAAAACAAATAACAAGAACAAAAGCAATAATGCTAAAAACTAAAAACAATAAAAGATAAAGTTGTTCCAACTACCCCCCTAAGCTTGAATTCGACTATGGCCTCATAGTCAAAAACAAACTTAAAGATTGGAACAGGGATACTGGATCACTCCTGTGGAGGCGGAGGTGGGTACTGCGGCGCAGTGGGGTCCCAAGACGGGAACTGCCCCTGGAAAGTCGGATCATACTGGGGCATCGGTGGAGGTTGTGGATACCCCCCAAAATAGTCCTGGCTCCAGTAGTGATCGAAAAATGGCTGTTGTTGCACCTCCATCCTGTGTAACCTATCATGGATATTCTGTTGATTTCTAAAAAGAAGGCGCTCATTCTCAAAGATCACCTACCGGTTGACAAAGAGTCGGTTGGTAGTATCTTGAATACCGGCAAATGTGGCTGTGTGGCCATGTTGGGCCTGCTGGATGTGTTGCAACATCGCATACATGCCCTGCATGGAATAGGCATCCTCACTTGGCGGCGAGGGCTGTGGTGGTGGAGGCGCATGCGGAGAAGATGAAGATGCACCCGGATGCATCACATGGCGCTTCCGGGGTGCCACTCGTGATCGAAGAGGTGTGAATGCCTCTTCTTCCTCCTCAGCCTCGTCGTCGTGTCCGTCGTCGCCGCCGTTGTTGCCGCCTTCTTCATCGGAATCGGAGATGGCTATGATTGGCCATCGATAGTGTTGTGCCCCCTCAATGTTGAAGATCGGATCGGGCAGCGCGCTCTCTTGGTATGTGTGGTTGACATGGCAATGCGCAAACGCCACGCCATGTCGGAGAAGAAGGAGATTGGACCGGTACAAATGTTGCAAGTTCACCTTGCTCCTAGTAGATAGAGGGGTGAGGGTCTAGAAATTCAGGCTGAGGTATGAAGACAGCCTGGTGATGAGCCCGCCGAAGTGAATCGGCGCTTTCCTCGTACTCCTCTTTACAGCCAATACTCTCTGCAAAAAGAACGCACCCCAATTGCATTCTTGATGTTTCAGGAGCTTATACAAGAAGAAAAGATCTGGCTCCTGGAACTTGCTAAGGGATAGATCACCCCTAGCAAACAGCGTCGAACAGAGCATCCGGTGTAGAATCCGGACGAAAGGGTGCTCAAAATCAGCTACCGCAACATTATGGTAGCTTACTGACTTCCCCGGCGGCACCGTAACCAGCTCAGTGAATATCGCGTCGTAGTCGGTGTGGTTGTCTGGCCGCCGATAGTCACGTTGCGAGTGAAACCAGTTGAAAATTCTGTTGAACTACTTGAGCGTGAGGGTGTAGTCATGGTTGTACAGCCGGAAAGACACCCGGCCCAGGATCCACTCGTGGTCGGTAGCATTGATGTCATTGGGAACGACGCAGACGTCCAGTGACGCCATGAATTCTGCCACCAACTCCTTGTACGTGGGCCAGTCACCGAAGAATGGCTGGCCATCAGCATGGTATTGCAACTCGTCAGCCCTTCTACTTGTATGTCAGGCTTGCCCCTACAGAACGTAGGCCAAGTTGGCCTCAAATCCGAGATCTCGGATCATTTCCCGGTCCACATACCGGGTTGGCTCTATCTTCCTCTTTAAGATCTCCTCATAGATCTTCTTCACCTCCGTGGATGGATGAATCAGTCGCGGGCGTGAAACCGACACGGGAGGAGGTGGCACGAACTTCGGGATATCTGTCGGGTTCGCATGTAAAGATGACGCACCAGCTCCATGCACCATGATTGCGAGAGAAAGAGGATTAGAAAGGAGCTCGGTGAAGATTGGAGAATTGAATCTCTGCTCGGTGAAGATCGTCGCTCGGTGATGATGCTCTTCGCTCTTGGATGGCTCGGGGGAGTGCTCGGGGGAGTGCTCGGTGTAAAGGGAGGAGATCACTCTGAAGGTGTGACGTCAAATGACGTAATGATTCTCCTTAAATAGACTTGGCCGGCGCTACTGTTGGCCCGTCGATACCATCGACGCGAGTCGATGGTATCGACGCTAGTCGATGCTATCCGCCCCTCGCTGATATCGACGGTCGTCGATTACTGGATCTTGAAACCCGGATCGCTGACGTGTCGATACCATCGACATGGGTCGATGGTATCGACCCTGCACCCGGATCAATGACGTGGAAGCCGCGATCGCTGTTGATTTGTTTGTGCGGATCGGTGACATGGATGGTCGATACCATCGACTCGGGTCGATGGTATCGACTCTGCGTTGTTGCAACACCGCCACTTTGGGTCTCAACCTATAGCTGTGTCGATACCATCGACATGGCCGTCGATGGTATTGACTTTACTGAGTCGACTTGGTCTGTAAATCTTCAGAGATCTCGATGGTATCGATGGTCAACTCGATACCATCGACGTTTTATTCACGACCTGCCTGTGGGTAGGTCGATACCATCGACGAGGCCGTCGATGGTATCAACTCAGAACAAAATCTACAGTTGCCAACCTGTACCCCGGTCGATACCATCGACCAGTGTGTCGATGGTATCGACTCTGCCTCAGCCTGCACAATGAACAACTGGATCACGATATCTTCTTTACACTACAAATTTAACCCAAAAAAATCAACCTACGATTGTAAATAAACTATCCTAATGTACCGATGGTTGGGTTGCCTCCCAACAAGCGCCCTTATTTAACGTCTTAGGCTAGACAGCTTTCGAGCACCTCATTCATCCGAAAGTGAAATGAGTTTGACCTCATTCACCTTCCTCTTGTAATTCTCACCAAAATAAAGCTTCAGCCTTTGGCCATTCACCAAAAACGTGACATCACCATCACGCACTAAGATCGCGCCGTGTGGTTTGACCTCTTCTACCACGAACGGCCCACTCCACCAGGACTTGAGTTTCCCGGGATGCAACTTGAGTCGTGAGTTGAACAACAAAACACTATCTCCCTTGTTGAACGTGCACAAGTGAATGTGGCGGTCGTGGATCAGCTTTGTGCGCTCTTTGTATATTCGTGCGTTCTCATACGCCGACATCCGTAACTCATCCAGCTCATTCAATTCTAGCAGTCTCTTCTTCCCCGCTCCATCGTAACTCAGGTTTAGCCTTCTCAGCGCCCAATGGGCCTTGTGCTCTAACTCAACCGGTAGGTGACAAGCCCGGCCATACGCCAACCTAAAAGGCGTGGTGCCTATAGGTGTTTTGTAAGCTGTCCTGTACGCCCACAATGCATCTGATAGTAGGGCACTCCAGTTCTTCCTCATGGACGCCACCGTACGCTCTAAAATCATCTTAATTTCGTGATTGGAGACCTCCACCTGCCCTTGGGTCTGCGGATGATATGGGGTGCCGATGTTGTGCTTGACCCCATATTTCTTCAATAATGTCGAGAACTTCTGATTCTTGAAATGCGTACCCCCATCACTAATTATCATTCGGGGTACTCCAAACCTACAGAAAATATTTTCTTTCACGAATCTGCACACTACATTGGAATCATTAGTCCTTGTGGGTATTGCTTCCACCCACTTCGACACATAATCAACTGCTAACAAGATATATAAATTGGAGTTTGAGGACACAAAAGGTCCCATGAAATCTATGCCCCAAAGATCAAATACCTCCACTTCCTGAAACACATTCAGGGGCATTTCCTGTCGCTTTGAGATGTTACCTGCTCGCTGGCAGGAATCACATTGCCTCACAAAATCGTAGGCAACCCGAAACAAAGATAGCCAATAAATGCCGCTTTCCAAAACTTTAGCTGTCGTACGCGAACTGGCGTGGTGTCCTCCCGTAGGTGATGCATGGCAATGATGTAAAATACTCTCGTACTCCACCTCAGGCACACACCTGCATAGGATACCATCCCTGCATTTCTTAAGAAGAATTGGATCATCCCAAAAATAATATCTTAAAGAATGGAAAAATCTTTTCTTCTCCTGATATGACCAATCTTCCGGGATAATCCCACAAGCCAAATAATTTACAATCTCAGCGAACCAAGGATCTTTAGAGTTAATTTTCAAAATCTGTTCATCCGGAAACGTCTCGGTTATGGGTATATGTAAATCTTTTTCATCCACCCTTTCTAACCTAGACAAATGATCAGCAACAACATTTTCAATCCCCGATTTATCCTTGATTTCGATGTCAAATTCCTGTAAGAGAAAAATCCACCTAATGAGTCTAGGCTTTGCGTCTTTCTTCTCCATTAAGTATTTGATTGCGGCATGGTCAGTCCATACAACTACTTTAGATCCAACCAAATACTGCCAGAATTTTTCAAAAGCGAACACAACAGTGAGTAATTCTTTCTCAGTAGTTGTATAATTAAGTTGGGCGTCATTCAAAGCTTCGAGGCGTAAAAAATCACGGCGGGTTTGTTGTCCACCCGCTGCCCCAACACAGCTCCTACCGCAAAGTCTGATGCGTCACACATTAGTTTGAACGGTTTCGTCCAATCCGGCATTTGAACAACCGGCGCAGAAATCAATTTTTCTTTTAAAACGTCGAACGCATGTAGACACTTATCATTGAAATCAAAAATAGCGTCTTTCTCTAACAGCTCGGATAGAGGTTTTGCAATTTTAGAAAAATCTTTAATAAATCGCCGATAGAACCCGGCATGTCCCAAAAAACTTCTTACCCCTTTAACAGAGTTTGGTGGGGGCAACTTGGAAATAACTTCAATTTTGACCAGATCTACCTCTAAACCTTTACTAGACACCTTGTGTCCTAGCACTATCCCCTCAGTCACCATCATGTGACATTTCTCCCAGTTGAGGACCAAATGTGTGTCCTCACAGCGCTGTAACACTTTGTCCAAATTATAAAGACATTCATCAAACGATGCACCATACACCGAAAAGTCATCCATAAAAACCTCGAGACAGTGCTCTACCATGTCAGAAAATATGGTGAGCATACAGTGCTGAAACGTCGCCGGTGCATTGCATAAACCGAAAGGCATTCGATGATACGTGAAAGTTCCATAGGGACAAGTAAAAGTAGATTTCTCTTGATCCATAGGATCAATCGAGATCTGGTTGTACCCCGAGTACCCATCTAGAAAACAGAAATGCGAACGGTCGGCAAGACGCTCTAGGATTTGATCGATGAAAGGTAAAGGAAAATGATCCTTTAGCGTGGCGGCATTCAAACGGTGGTAATCAATACAAACTCGCCACCCGGTTACCAATCGGGTGGTGACAGGTTCATTCAACATATTTTGGGTGACAGTAATCCCCCTTTTTTTGGGACTACCTGTGTGGGACTCACCCATGTCGAGTCTGATATGGCGTAGATAATTCCTACAGTGAGAAGTTTAATGACCTCCTTCTTCACAACCTCCATCATGCTTGGATTAAGACGTCGTTGAGGTTGAATTATGGGCTTGGCTCCCTCTTCGAGCCGAATCTTGTGCTGACATAGAGTAGGGGAAATCCCCTTAATATCTGTAACGGACCACCCAAAAGCTCCCCGGTGGTTCTTTAGCACTATCAACAGTTGGTCTTCCTCTTCTGCACTCAAATAAGCAGATATGATCACTGGTAACTTGTCCTTCTCAGCTAGGAAGACATATTTGAGATGCGGTGACAGCGGCTTTAATTCTAGATCTGGCGGACTTATCAAAGATGATTGAAGTGGCGGGGGAAGTTCACCTAGATCCTCATAATGCCTCGCATAGAAGCATGGAAGCATCTGGAGCATCTTGGCGCACTCCTTGAGTGATTTTCTCCTCATCCAATCATGTGTAAAATTCACCAAACAAGCCTCTAATGGTAATTCCGGATATGCGTCAAGAACAGAAATAGCAATAGCATCATCTTCCATGGAGGGCGGAATGTCCTCCTCCTCATCATTCGGGAATCCTACAGCTTTGCACAGAGAAACTACTTTGGTCTGCTCCATGATATCCACAGCCAAAGTTCCATTGTCCACCTTGCTCATCACATGAGCCATGTCCAGAAATGGCTTCCCAAGACAGAGTGAAATGTTACTATCCAGATGTTTTACCATATTGCATTGTTCCTTTGCTTTAGATGACACAGTACTAGAAGGCATGACCATCTCAAAGCGGTCATCGGCTATGCCCAAGGTCAAATGACCTCTTCCCATCTCTAAGATCATGTCGGCTGTAGCTTGGAAAGGACGTCCAAGTAACAGCTCGTTGCCATGTTCATCCTGCATCTCCATGACTACAAAATCTGCCGGAAAGACAAACCTATCCACCTTTACTAACACATCTTCACAGATTCCATAAGGTTTCACCACAGAATTATCCGCCAATTGAATCGTCATATTGCTTGGCCGTGACTCCTTCAATCCCAGCTTTTTGAATGTAGAAAGGGGCATCAAGTTGATGTTTGCCCCTGAGTCACATAGCGCTTCACCAAATTTCACCTTCCCAATAAAACAAGAAATGTTAAAGCACCCTGGATCTTGCCTCTTTGGTGGAAAAGTGCCCATGATGAAGGCACTCACTTGTTCCTTAAGCACAACAACCTCTGTATCCAGAATTCTCCTCTTCTTCATGATGATGTCCTTTAGAAACTTCCCGTATGAAGGAATTTGCTCAATGGCTTCCAGTAAAGGGATATTGACTGAAAGCTTCCTAAAACTATCTAAGAATTTCTTAAATTGCGCATCTACCTTCCTTGCCTTCGCACTATTAGGATACGGGACCGGAACGGCTTGTGCCCTTTGGTGAGGTGGCACATAAGGAGTCTTTTTCTGAGGTTCCTCCTCTACAACCTGTTCTTCAGTATCATCCACAGCCATGTCATTGACTGATTCTGTGACCTGTGCGGGCTGCTCCTCATTGGCTTTACCTTCTTTGCCTTTAGCTTGTAGTGTGCTTGTTTCCTCACCTCCTGGATTCAGCACTTTCTTGCCGCTTCTCAGCAGAATAGCCTTTGCTTGCTGGTTCCCACCGAGAACATTGGTATTCCCCGGAAAACTTGGATGTGCTGGTTTCTTCAAACTAGCAATCTCGGCAGCCATCTGTGCCATGGATGTCTCAATGGTCCTCATTTAAGCCCCATGGCTCTGCAATGTTTGCCCAAATTGATTCATGTACTCTCCTTGCTGCTTGATTTGCTGGCCAAATGTATTCATTAGCTCTTGATTTTGCTTTATAACCTGATTGAGCAACTCTGTGCTCTTATCTTCTGCTACTGGCGTGGGCTTGGCATCCGGATCCTACAGAAAATTGTTTGGATCCTTCCACGAGAACTTTTTGTCTTTTCTCCATGAATAATCATTGTTCCTATACCCTTGTTGTTGTCTCATGTATTTCACTTGAGCCTCATCCTCAGACTCATTATCTTCCTTTTCCAGTAGCTTCTTTGCGAGAAGATCCATCTTCTCATTTAGCTCTTTCATTGCCTTTGACTCACCTGCTACTCGAACTTGCTCTACCGGGCCTCTTTCTCTCTCACCCCATGACTGCTTTCTAGCCATATTCTTTAGTATCTCCCAGCATCTGGTGTCTGTATTGTTCAGAAAAAATCTTGACCCAGCTGAATCCAGATTACTCCTATCGTGCTCGGAGAGAGCAAAATAGAAGATCTTCACCTGCGTCTCCTTATCCAGCCCGTGATGTGGGCATCTCCTCGGCATGACCTGAAATCTCTCTCAGGTCTCAAAATATGTCTCACCTGCCTGTTGGGTAAAATTATGAATCTTCCGGATCATGTCGTTAGTCTTCTCAGGAGGGAAGAACCTCTCAAAGAAGACCTCCACCATATGGTCCCAGGACTCCATGAACTCATCATCTAAATTATGTAACCACTCTCACGCGGCTCCCGCCAATGAACTCGAGAAAAGCTTGAGATACAGTGAATCCTGTGGAAACCGATCGATTTTTACCATGTCACAGTTCTCAACAAACTGACTGATGTGCGCGACGGGATCCTCATTCTTAAGCCCATGAAAAGCATTCGATTTCACCAGATTTATCAACGCCGGATCAATCTTATATGTAGGTATGTTGATTGTCTGCTTCTTTATAGGCCCTTTTGAAGCAGATGAGGAAGAAGCTTTGATCTTCTCCCATATAGTCTGTGGCGCGGCCATCTCTTCCTGTTCAAGTTCGGAATCTACCTCTTCTTGTTGCTCTTGCTCGTGATTATCCTCGTCTTCAGGTCCTGGCGGCGGAACCTCGGGTGTGCTACCTGCGTAGTCAGTACTACGCGTCTGCACCATGCACAGTGCCTGAAATAAGAAAATTCGAGTTCAGTGTAGTGCTATGACGAGTATAAAAATTATCGAACAATTTAGAATTATTTGAAGTTGTTTCAAAATAAAATAAAAATTGTGGCCTAGAGTGGACGCTCGTAGCACTCAAAGTGCCAACAATTCACCGTATCCCCGGCAACGGCGCCAAAAACTTGACGTGTATTTTACTACGTGCTAAAAACGCAAGTGTACGCGTCGAGTAGTACAGGCCTTTGTGAGGCCCGAGTCGAACACAGGGATACTCGGAATTGTTGGAGACTCTTACTAACTATTTGCGATCAGCTAAGCCGAATAACAAATTGGGGTTTGTTGTCGAAATTAAAAGAAAATAAAATAAAACAAAGCAAACAATCGATTAAATGTTAATTTAATCAATTCAAAAGGGTATCTTTAGGATTGTGGTTTCACCGTGGGTTTCCATTGTATTAGATTCTATATAGCTACTCAATTTTATCTCTCTATCCGAGTAGTGGCCTGAAAACAGAATTGCCCACTGTCGTGGTGCAATTCACTACCTAAGCTTAGGTCGGTTCCACCGTCGTGGTAACCTATACCCTAAACTAGGTGCAATACGAACGATCTCTCAGTTTCCACCATTAATTTTACACCGCCTTGGTCAAGGGATTTATCGATTAATGTAGGTTTCATCTCTTTTCAACCGTTAATCCTTCTTTCAAAGTGATTAAGGGCATTAGGTTATTATTATGGTGATCAAGCATAACAATATATTGAGAACACGAAACTATACCATGGATTTAAGAGATAAGATATGAATTACTATAATAAAACTGTCATACAACGAATTCCCGGGCTACTCCTGGTCCTAAAGATAAAGGGGATTAGCCTCGCATGTTCATCTCAAACAAGTACAAGGTAGAGATAGGGGAAATCATGTGAAAAACGTGAATTGAGATGTGAAACCCCTGAACGGAGAAGAACTGGTTGATCCTTTGCGTAGAACACGCGCTCTCCTGCCTTTCGGTGGTGAAGTCCGTCTTCTGCGGTGTCCAGATCGACTGGTATGAGCTTCTGGCCTCCGTTCTCCTCTCTACTGCTCCTCGGTACTCGTGCAATGGCTAATCAGATGATCACCCCGTCTGGGCGGCCGTCATTAGGTATATCTCGGTCATTAGGTCACTAATTAACCGTAGCCGTCCGATTGAGATCATTAGAAAGCAAACGCATATCCTACGGCGTCGATACCATCGACGCGGTTTGATGGTATCGACGCTTCTGTAGGCGTCGGTTTTGTCGTTTTGCGTCGCTGAAGCCTCCATGCGTCGATGGTATCGACTTGGTGTCGATACTATCGACAGCTTCCTCGCCAGCAACCTGATGGTATCGATGGAAGCAAATACTTGTTTGTCCTGAAATTTAAACATAAGATCACATAAATTCACACAAATAATAATATTTTGACAATTAATGCTCAAAATGATGAAATATAGGGGATTTGACATAAAATAGTAACAAAGAACAAAGTGGATGAATTATGCCACATTAACCATAAAAATGACTAATAACAGCATAAAACACATATCAAATAGGTTTATAAATGTGACTCAAAATTATCGCATCAGTTGTCAAGAGTTATTGTAGAGAGCTTTGTATCAATATTCCACTTCATCAAGCTCCTTAATAGAATAGTTCCTAACACCTCCTTAGTATGTGGGCATGGCACATACACAAATCACAATATCAAACTCCTCAATGTCCATGTGCAGTCAATATAGTGGATAGTGATCACCATGTACCCTCTCCTCTGGTGGTTGGATGTCCACATATCAGTAGTAACTGCAAACCTAGACTTATTTCTCTCAATAGTTTTCTTAAGCTTGGCTCTCTCAGATTTATAAGCCAACCAGATATGATTTTTCACTGTATTCCTTGAAGGACACTGGAAATGAGGTTGAAGAGAGGAAGAGTAAGCCCTAAAGCCAACATGGTCCACTATAGAGATAGGATATTCATGCTTCACGATCATTCTCATTAGGTATCTCATTGAAACATCCTGGTTGAAAGTGGGAACTGAATTGTTTGTTAACTCCTGATTACCCAACCCTTTTCGAATGGGACATGACCTTTCATAGTGGTTGTGGATGTGATTAGTCCCATTTCTACTGTTTTAGGATAGAGGCTTCCCACAGTGGTTGCATATTGCCTTCATGACTCCACCTACATCTTTTTTGGTAAACTCAGTCCATATATTACCCCTTGACTTCCTTTTTCTAGAAGATGTCCCAATAGTACTTTGTAAATGACTTCCCTGAGTTCCCTCATCACCATTATCAATATCTATAGGAGTTTGTGTAAAGAAGTGAAACCACTTCTCTACTAAAAATTTGAAAAATAAAACCTCCAATCCAAACACACTCAAAAGGTGTGATGGAGTGGGTGTAAAATTTTCAAATCTTTATATAATGGTAATCAAAAGACCAATCTATAGCAGCGGAAGAAAATATTTGACTATTCAATTATAAAACAAAGGGTTACCACTTACATCACAAGGATCCATGTAGAGGAAATCTAAACCACCTCAAGATTGTCTCCAAGCTTCATCATCACAAACTAAGTCCAGGTCAACATGCCATGCATCCAAGTCTTCCACCTAGGGTTGGAAGTATACCCCAGCAAAAGAAAAACAAAAGGAGACAACAGCAAAGGCTGGTATGTGCATACTAAAAGGCAAATTGAGCAATATAAGGAAATAGGGACATCAAAATATACAAGGCTTCCCATGCAAGAAATAAGGACCACCCAATCGGGTATCAAGAGATAAGATCATAACAAAAGGGATACTTGCCATAAAAACAAATAATAAGAATATGCTATCAATATAAACATCCACTACCATGGTGGAAAACAAAGCACATATATCATTATCAACCTGCATGCATGTGAGATAAGCATAGCCCTAGAACAATATAAATAACAATGGCGGTCAAGAATCACACATCTTGAACCTGGTGGAAGATGGGCCAAGAATCACACATCTTGCCTTGATGGTACATGGGCCAGGAATCACACATCCTGCCCTGACATGGGGAATCACACATCCACCACCCAAATATATATAACATGGGCCAGGAATCACACATCCTGCCCGGGTATGGGGAATCACACATCCTCCATCCCAAAGATATCACAATGTTGCCATGTTGCATAATGAGACAAAACCAATGTAATTACACTACTCTAGTGCTACTGAATCACATAGCATGTTAAATGTAGAGGCAAGTGGAAAAGTATAGTCAGAATTATCAAGGTTGCCATCACACAATGGACAACACAAACATATAAACAAATCCACTTCAAAGTGGGCATATATCAACAAGTAAGAATCCACATTACAGTGGGCATATAATATCAAAAATCTAACTTGCACCAAGGCAACAAGATAAGATTCCAAGAGAATATCCATGATCATAAGATCAATAATAAATAAGACACTTCACATGAAGCATAATATTCAAAAGGAAAGATAATGTGTAAAGGCTATTGTCCATAGGACCAAGAGAAAGAATAAAATAGGATAATTGCTCAAGAAGAATAATCGGAGATGCAAACATACCTCAACATCAGAGTCAAACAGATCCAAAGACACTTCTAGGTCCAAGCCTAGGCTTCCAAAGCACCTATTAGTATATATATGGGACTAGGGTTAGGTTTCCATTAATTATACAAAACCCTAAAAACACCTTTTTATTATTATATGAATTAGATTTCCAAAACCATTCCATATTTTAGGTTATACTTTTCTGAACTCAAAACATATTTTATTATATTTTTCTGACTTATAAATTATTAGTTATGAATTATTCAATTTATTATCTTATTTAATTAGATCTATTAAATCACCCCTTTAAAACATTAGATTCAGGCGACAAAACCAATTCCATTAGAAAGATTGCATTTTTCTGAATCCAATGAATATTTTTTCCATATTTTTTTGATCATCTATTAATTAGTTATTAATATTTTAAAACTAGCCAATGAGGAAATGCCATGTAAGCATCCAACCCACGAGAGGGTGAGAGAGAGATATAGGAGATCAGCCAGCTGACATGGCCCAAAGGGTGTTGCCAAAATTCTAGGTAAACACTCAGCAGGACCCGAACCAACAAAAAGGAAAACAAATGCTCAAAATACCAAACTACCCTTGGCGAGATAAACCAAAGAAAGGAGAGACAAGGGGGTAGTTAGGGGAAACAAGAGGAATCATCTTCAACCTTCTTAAGCCCGACCAAATGACTGTGAACAACCAGTGAAGCCAAACCAAAATCGAGAACCTGATATCGCGAATCAGCAATCTGACACTCACACAGCAGATCGTTACCCAAATTCGAACACAAGGACTCCGCTGTAAAGACCTGAGAAGCCAGAAACCCAAAACTGCTCGTTGCCAAGGAAGCAAGGACAGCAGAGCACCCGAAAAGGGGAAAAGCCAAAGGAATACCTGAAACAACATGGTTAGCAACTCAGAAGCTCCACAAGGTCCTACTGAGCGCGTCTGGGAGGTTGGTGACGTCCCTGACCATCGTTAACGCCCTCTCCGGAACCGAGGAACCATGTTGTCAGCGCGGCGAGAAGGGAGGACCTGCTCCAATGCAATGGAGGTCGATCTAGCGGTGAACAGAAAATCTGCGTCGCCGGGCAGACATGAGGGAAGGATTTCCCAGGGGTCCGACGCCCAACAATGGCGGAAAAAGGCGAAAGGAAGGAAGAACAGGGGAGGAACAGAGGAAGATGGACGGCGGGTACCAGATAGAAGCGGGGCCTCAGAACCCTAGTTTAAATAGGGTGAACGGGATCGTCGTAGAGAGGGGAAGGTAGAGGAGAAGAAATCGGGGGAACGGGAGGAAAGGTGAGGGAGAAATCGGGATTTGGAAGCAAAGAATTCAGACCTGCTATTTACACAGGTACTGCAGAAACGGAAGGTAGAAGAGAAGATAGTAACCACACGATCTTGATCCAAAGGACACAAAAGCACCCGAAATTGGAAAGGAAATCAAAACCAGCGTGACAAAAATTGAGTTTATTTAATAAAGTGACATTGCATTATTATCCTTTTTCTCTTTCCTCTTTTAAGGGTTCTATTCTTATCCAAATTAGACCAAACTTGACACACAAGTTAAATTAAACATGTAGATTCCAAATCTATAATTAGATTTCACTTTTGAAAACTTTAGATGTATTATTTAGCATATTCTTTGTTTATCTTTCCTAATGCATTAATGGCACATGGATTATCCAAATTAAGTGAAACTTCACCCACAAGTTATAATTAACATGTTGATTACGAATTTGCCATCAATTTTACATATTGGAGTTGTTTGAATATTCATTTAATATTTTGAAGGTTCTACACACTTTCTCTCTCCTAATTTCACCTTTTAAGCAAACTTTCTCCAAATTGGATGAAAATTCACCCAAAGGCATATTTTATTATGTAGATTACGAATATAAGATTATTTTCCTCTTTTGGAGTCAATTATTATATTTATATATTAATTACACATTTTAGGCAATTTCTCTCACTTAACTTACCATATTATTTCAAGGTTGTCCAAATTAAATGAAAATTGACATGTAAACTTATTTTTATGTATAGATTACGAATTGGGAGTTTATTTCCACTTTTAAGAATTTCTTACATGGGTTTTGTCATCTGGCCCATTAGAGGCCCATTAACATCATTATGCATCCAATTAAGTTATTTATCATTTTATTATCACCAAATGAATTATATGACATATTAGATTACATTATTCATGCATTAGATAAAAAAGTCTCCGTCTGGTTTTGGTCTGGCGGCGGAAGGAGTGACTAGGGCTTGCGGCTCCTGGGATTGGCGTCTTGCTTGGGGGAGGGGGTCGGGTTGCGTTTGTGCGCCGGCCACTCCCCCCGGGCTTCCTCCTCGTCTGCGTCGCGCGGATCCGAGGTCAGGGGACAGCTGTGGCCGGATCGTCTACCGTTTCCCTCTCGCTCTAGCGGCGTTGGCTTCGGTCCCGAAGACCTGAGTCTCGACGGTGGTTCACGGGAGAGGTGTGGATGCGGTCCAGGGGTTGTTGAGGTGCCCTCGTCTTCCCCCGTTGCTTCTGTTGTACCTCCGGTTGTCTCGCAACCTAGGCTCCCCCACCCCATCCCCTTCCTTTCCGTTTCTGTTCCTGTCTCGGTTCCTTTTCTTTTGTCTTCGTAGGTTTGTTGGTGGTGGCAGGTTATCTGCATGTGTTTGTCGCCGCTTGTCGGCCTTTAGTTTGGTTTTTGCTCCTCCAGTGGGAGTGTGGGTGTCGTTTGTTGGTCGTGTAGTGCCTCGGGTTCCTTCTTTAGCAGACGGTGAGCTCGGGCACCCCTCGGTGCTTTAGGCAGAGGAGGAGGAAGCTGGGTTTTGGGCTTCGTGCGGGTCCTCCACCCCCTGTTCGCAGTGGTGGTCGGGAGTGGTGGTGGAGTTCCCGGCACCCTCTACTCCTCACCTTTGTACCCGCATGAGCCGCCCTTCCTCTGTATCTGCACCTCTGGGGTTTTGGCCTCCTTCTCGTGTCTGCTGGTAGGCAACCGTAGCGTGTCGCTAGTAGTTGAGTTTCTCGTCCTGTTTGGCGGGGCGTTGGGTCTGTGTTGTTTGTTTTGTGTCGTGGGGTTTGTGTCCTCCTTTCATGTTAGGTCTTTTTTTGTTTCTTTGTTTTATGGCAGCAAGTGCGAAGGTGATTACTTCTTCGGTCACTGGTTTGGAGCATATACCTTATATCAGATATAATCTCAGGTTGAAGGAATCTCTCATAAAAAGCTGTTTTGGTCAGCGATATAGAAGAGAGATCAATACATCATTGTTCTTATCACGTTCTGATATGAGTTTCTGGTTATTGTATCTGCTCTTTACTCTTTGTGTTCGGTTGGTGTATCTCCCTTTTCATGTAGATGTCGTATGGCTTTAATGTAATGAATGTTGTGGCTTCAAAAAAAAAATTCATGCATTAGATTATTAGGATCATTCTAACCTTAACCTTGTTTGGTCAAACCCAAAAGGTCAAAGTTCTAGGGTAGGGTCCAAGATCTGGTTTGTTACAGCACTCCACCCCTTAAAAGGATTTCGTCCTCGAAATCTATAGATTCAAACATCAACTATAAACTATTCTCCACCCCTTGAAGGGTTCAACCTAACAAGTCAAACTAAACAACTTTTTAGCTACCCACATCTCATAGTTATGAAAGGTTTAGAGATTTATGTTTCTCATGTATCCAACTATAAGTCACCATCTAGGGTTAGTTTTAGGTCCTTGTGTCTCTAACCTAACAACCCTATATGAACAACCAAAAAGTCATAGGGTAGGTTAACTACACCATTATATCAATCCTAGTCACAAAACTAGGGTTAGATTCTACTCAAACTAGGGTTTCACTTCATTGTGACTTAGTTCAAGAAAACATCGATAAATCCGAGATTTGTTTTTGTACATATAGTAGTATAATTGAAAATAATTTTTGGTAATGAAAAAAATTCGAGATGAAACAAAATGTGGATCCAAAATCAATTGTGGAAACCAAGTCACAATATTTCCATATGAATAATTCCTCATAACCTAATTTTGTCCTCAAACCAAACCTTATTGCTTAAAAGATCATCATAGATCAAATCTAGGGTCAACATATCACTTAAAGGTAACTATCTAAGTCAAGGGTTCTATAGGGAGACAAAATTGAAATAGTCAGATTCTGACTACCATGGGCTCTGATACCATGCTGTAAAGAAGTGAAACCACTTCTCTACTAAAAATTTGAACAATAAAACCTCCAATCCAAACACACTCAAAAGGTGTGATGGAGTGGGTGTAAAATTTTCAAATCTTTATATAATGGTAATCAAAAGACCAATCTATAGCAGCGGAAGAAAATATTTGACTATTCAATTATAAAACAAAGGGTTACCACTTACATCACAAGGATCCATGTAGAGGAAATCTAAACCACCTCAAGAGTGTCTCCAAGCTTCATCATCACAAACTAAGTCCAGGTCAACATGCCATGCATCCAAGTCTTCCACCTAGGGTTGGAAGTATACCCCACCAAAAGAAAAACAAAAGGAGACATCAGCAAAGGCTGGTATGTGCATACTAAAAGGCAAATTGAGCAATATAAGGAAATAGGGACATCAAAATATACAAGGCTTCCCATGCAAGAAATAAGGACCACCCAATCGGGTATCAAGAGATAAGATCATAACAAAAGGGATACTTGCCATAAAAACAAATAATAAGAATATGCTATCAATATAAACATCCACTACCATGGTGGAAAACAAAGCACATATATCATTATCAACCTGCATGCATGTGAGATAAGCATAGCCCTAGAACAATATAAATAACAATGGCGGTCAAGAATCACACATCTTGAACCTGGTGGAACATGGGCCAAGAATCACACATCTTGCCTTGATGGTACATGGGCCAGGAATCACACATCCTGCCCTGACATGGGGAATCACACATCCACCACCCAAATATATATAACATGGGCCAGGAATCACACATACTGCCCGGGTATGGGGAATCACACATCCTCCATCCCAAAGATATCACAATGTTGCCATGTTGCATAATGAGACAAAACCAATGTAATTACACTACTCTAGTGCTACTGAATCACATAGCATGTTAAATGTAGAGGCAAGTGGAAAAGTATAGTCAGAATTATCAAGGTTGCCATCACACAATGGAAAGCACAAACATATAAACAAATCCACTTCAAAGTGGGCATATATCAACAAGTAAGAATCCACATTACAGTGGGCATATAATATCAAAAGTCTAACGTGCACCAAGGCAACAAGATAAGATTCCAAGAGAATATCCATGATCATAAGATCAATAATAAATAAGACACTTCACATGAAGCATAATATTCAAAAGGAAAGATAATGTGTAAACACTATTGTCCATAGGACTAAGAGAAAGAATAAAATAGGATAATTGCTCAAGAAGAATAATCGGAGATGCAAACATACCTCAACATTAGAGTCAAACAGTTCCAAAGACACTTCTAGGTCCAAGCCTAGGCTTCCAAAGCACCTATTAGTATATATATGGGACTAGGGTTAGGTTTCCATTAATTATACAAAACCCTAAAAACACCTTTTTATTATTATATGAATTAGATTTCCAAAACCATTCCATATTTTAGGTTATACTTTTCTGAACTCAAAATATATTTTATTATATTTTTCTGACTTATAAATTATTAGTTATGAATTATTCAATTTATTATCTTATTTAATTAGATCTATTAAATCACCCCTTTAAAACATTAGATTCAGGCGACAAAACCAATTCCATTAGAAAGATTGCATTTTTCTAAATCCAGTGAATATTTTTTCCATATTTTTCTGATCATCTATTAATTAGTTATTAATATTTCAAAACTAGCCAATGAGGAAAAACCATGTAAGCATCCAACCCACGAGAGGGTGAGAGAGAGATATAGGAGATCGGCCAGCTGACATGGCCCAAAGGGTGTTGCCAAAATTCCAGGTAAACACTCAGCAGGACCCGAACCAACAAAAAGGAAAACAAACGCTCAAAATACCAAACTACCCTTGGCGAGATAAACCAAAGAAAGGAGAGACAAGGGGGTAGTTAGGGGAAACAAGAGGAATCATCTTCAACCTTCTTAAGCCCGACCAAATGACTTTGAACAACCAGTGAAGCCAAACCAAAATTGAGAACATGATATTGCGAATCAGCAATCCGACACTCACACAGCAGATCGTTACCCAAAGTCGAACACAAGGACTCCGCTGTAAAGACCCGAGAAGCCAGAAACCCAAAACTGCTCGTTGCCAAGGAAGCAAGGACAGCAGAGCACCCGAAAAGGGGAAAAGCCAAAGGAATACCTGAAACAACATGGTTAGCAACTCAGAAGCTCCACAAGGTCCTACTGAGCGCGTCTGGGAGGTTGGTGACGTCCCTGACCATCGTTAACGCCCTCTCCGGAACCGAGGAACCATGTTGTCAGCGCGGCGAGAAGGGAGGACCTGCTCCAATGCAATGGAGGCCGATCTAGCGGTGAACAGAAAATCTGCGTCGCCGGGCAGACATGAGGGAAGGATTTCCCAGGGGTCCGACGCCCAACAATGGCGGAAAAAGGCAAAAGGAAGGAAGAACAGGGGAGGAACAGAGGAAGATGGACGGCGGGTACCAGATAGAAGCGGGGCCTCAGAACCCTAGTTTAAATAGGGTGAACGGGTTCGCAGTAGAGAGGGGAAGGTAGAGGAGAAGAAATCGGGGGAACGGGAGGAAAGGTGAGGGAGAAATCGGGATTCGGAAGCAAAGAATTCAGACCTGCTATTCACACAGGTACTGCAGAAACGGAAGGTAGAAGAGAAGATAGTAACTGCACGATCTTGATCCAAAGGACACAAAAGCACCCGAAATTGGAAAGGAAATCAAAACCAGCGTGACAAAAATCGAGTTTATTTAATAAAGTGACATTGCATTATTATCCTTTTTCTCTTTCCTCTTTTATGGGTTCTATTCTTATCCAAATTAGACCAAACTTGACACACAAGTTAAATTAAACATGTAGATTCCAAATCTATAATTAGATTTTACTTTTGAAAACTTTAGATGTATTATTTAGCATATTCTTTGTTTCTCTTTCCTAATGAATTAATGGCACATGGATTATCCAAATTAAGTGAAACTTCACCCACAAGTTATAATTAACATGTTGATTACGAATTTTCCATCAATTTTACATATTGGAGTTGTTTGAATATTCATTTAATATTTTGAAGGTTCTACACACTTTCTCTCTCCTAATTTCACCTTTTAAGCAAACTTTCTCCAAATTGGATGAAAATTCACCCAAAGGCATATTTTATTATGTAGATTACGAATATAAGATTATTTTCCTCTTTTGGAGTCAATTATTATATTTATATATTAATTACACATTTTAGGCAATTTCTCTCACTTAACTTACCATATTATTTCAAGGTTGTCCAAATTAAATGAAAATTGACATGTAAACTTATTTTTATGTATAGATTACGAATTGGGAGTTTATTTCCACTTTTAAGAATTTCTTACATGGGTTTTGTCATCTGGCCCATTAGAGGCCCATTAACATCATTATGCATCCAATTAAGTTATTTATCATTTTATTATCACCAAATGAATTATATGACATATTAGATTACATTATTCATGCATTAGATTATTAGGATCATTCTAACCTTAACCTTGTTTGGTCAAACCCAAAAGGTCAAAGTTCTAGGGTAGGGTCCAAGATCTGGTATGTTACAGTTTGACCCTCATTACCAAGATCAGCAGCCATGAGTTTAGACTTAAGAAGAGTGTTTGCCTAAGTAATATAAAAAGAAACACAAAGAGTGAACATATGGTGATTCTTATAACACTCACTCAGTAAGATCACATAATATTTATTCACCTACTGATCTTAAATCATGAGAAAGGCAGCAAGAAATTTATACATATCAACATTTAGAATTAGGACAGGACCAATTAGGATCACAAGAAATTTATTCACCTACTGATCTTAAATCATGAGAAAGGTAGCAAGAAATTTATACATATCAACATTTAGAATTAGGACAAGACCAACTAGGATCACAAGAAATTTATTCACCTACTGATCTTAAATCATGAGAAAGGCAGCAAGAAATTTATACATATCAACATTTAGAATTAAGACAGGACCAACTGGGATAAATTCAGTAATATTTATTCACCTACTAATCTTAAATAATGAGAAAGGCAGCAAGAAATTTATACATATCAGCAAAAAAAAATACATACCAAATGTAGGGGACTAACTAATATGGAACTAGAAGAGTGGGTAATTTTTGGCTTCGAGAATTATAGCCCAAGATGTTAGCAATCAGCTCCCAGAACACCTGGGGAGAGCATTCATCATAAAAATCAGCATTTAGAAACAGGGCATCACCTATTAGGATCAGTTAAACTAATTTAGAGCTCATAATTCAGGGGCAGGAGGAAGAAATAGGAAGAGAATGGAAAAGGGACATGAAACTGTACACTTCTTATCGTGTTCCTTGTACTTCTGATACATTTGGGTGAGCTCAGGGTAGTTGGAGTTGGTTTACCCATTGCATACAAAAAACCAGGGCATATGTCGTCAATCAACAACCACAAATAACGAACAGATAAGCAACATCTCAACAACTGGGAGGAGAGGAAAATAACATATCTTCTATTAATAAATGAGGGAAGGGTACACTACCATTAGGACATGATGTTGACGATGAGCAGGACCTTCCCTTTGTAAATACTAAGATCAACAGCTTTACCAGTAGCGTCCAACAGAAGAAAACTACACAGAGAAATCCAAAAAAACATGTAGAAATAGGTAGATTTGACGAAAGAGGGCACGTACAGGTCAAAACCAATGATGAGGCCGACGTGAAAGACGCCTGCCTAAGAAAATGCTGATGGGAAGGCAATTGGAGGGATGGGCAGCAAGAAAATGGCAGGCTGAAGGTTGTGGAAGCCAATGGTCAGGGGGTTGAGTGGAGTGAAGTTGAGTGGGGGCAGAGAAGGAAGAAGAGGGGTAAGAGAAGAGGAACTAAGAAGGCAAAGGGCATCAAAAGACCCACGCACCAGGAAAGTAGGTCGGGGACATAAATCTGGTAAAAGAGAAACAAAGCGATTAACTGGAGAATCGGGGGCGCCGAGCTAGCAGACACACCGGAGGATCGACGCCGATGCGGTGCTTGGAACACCACCTGGGTTTATATTTTCTATAATGATTGAGATTTCAAATGAGATGAGAGTGAGATATTGAGAACAAGAGAGAGAGAAACCCACCTGAGATTTAGTCGAAGGATGGGTTTCTGCTGGAGATGGTGGTCTTTCTCTTCCACAGCCGTCACTCCAGCCTCTGTAGCCGTCGCCGCCTAGTCCTGAGATTCTCCGTCGTCACTTTGATCTCGACACTCTAGCCTCTATCTCCGTCGCTCTATCCGGCTCCATAGCCGTCGCTCTCTGCTGGAGAGTAGAGGTGGAGATGGTCATGACTCGTGAGACTGAGAGAGAGAGAGGACTACCGTTTGAGAAGGACCGCCGTTGGGAAATTGGAACCCTAGTTTCGGTAAACCCTAGAGCTCAGTAGGAGAAAGGAGGCACAGACAGGAACGATTCTAGAGTCGAGACTCGAGAGCCGAGAGTGAGCCGAGAGTGAGCCTGAGTGTATGAGATACAGGTCTTCTGAGTCTGAGAGTATGAGACACGGGTCTTCCTGGGCCTGACTCGTGTCCGTGTCCGGGTACAAAATACCCACGCATCTCCACATACAGCTCACATCCGTCCGTGTGAATCCTAAAATCCAATAAAACCCGAAATTTTGAGGGTCAGGTCAGATCGGGTCGGGTCGGGCAGGGTTTTATTGCCATGCCTAATCACCTTGGGGAGCACCAATCCTCTTTGTGAAAAAGAAGGATGGGTCGCTTAGGATGTGTATTGACTATCAGATGATCAATCAGGCAACCATTAAGAACAAGTATCCTTTGCCTAGAATAGATGACATGTTCGACCAACTCAAATCAACTCGAGTCTTTTCCAATATCGATTTGAGGTCAGGATACCACCAGGTGAGAGTAAGGAGTGAGGATATACCCAAAATGGCTTTTCGAACCCGATATGGTCACTATGAGTTTGTGGTCATGCCGTTTGGATTATCCAATGCACCTAGTGTCTTCACGAACCCCATGAACAGTGTGTTCTAGCCTTTCCTTGACTCTTTTGTGATAGTGTTCATAGATGACATCTTGGTGTATTCTGATGACCTAGCACAACACTGTGATCACCTGGGTAGAGTCCTTGATATCCTGAGAAAGCATAAGTTTTTCGGAAAGTTCTCGAAATGTGAGTTTTGGTTGGACCAAGTCAAGTTTCTTGGACACATCATCTCAGGAGGAACAATAGTCGTAGATCCAGCCAAAGTATCAGCAGTCCGAGACTGGCCGGCACCAAAGAACCCCTCCAAAATTTGTAGCTTCTTGGGGTTGGCAGGATACTACCGTCGCTTCATCAAGGACTTCTCAAAGACTGTGTTGTCGCTGACCATGTTAACCCAGAAAGATGTGAAGTTTGTGTGGTCTGACATATGTGAAGCTCACTTCTAGGAGTTGAAGGAGAAGCTGACCACCACCCCTGTGTTGACTCTACCTTCTGGCAATGAGGGTTTCATGATATTCACTTATGCTTCCAAGATGGGACTTGGCTATGTGTTAGAACAGAATCTGCACGTGGTTGCATATGCTTCCCAACAGCTCAAGCCCAATGAGGTTAATTATCTAAAACATGACCTAGAGCTAGCTGCTATTATCCATGCCTTGAAGATATGGCAGCATTACCTATACGGTGCTACCTTCGAGATCTTCACCGACCATAAGAGCTTGAAATACCTGCTGACACAGAAAGACCTGAACCTACAACAACGATGATGGATGGAGTATATGAAGGATTTCAACTTCACCATCGCCTACCATCCAGGTAAGGTGAATGTCGTGGTTGATGCTTTGAGTCAGAAATATCTTAAGTGTGCAGTTGTTGTGTCCAATCAGTGTAAGAGCCTGGAGGAGCTGATGGAGTGGACTCTATAATCGTTAGAAGATCGAGTTTGATTGGCTAATATCTAGATCCAATCTGAATTGTTGAGTGAGGTTATAGCATCATAGTTAGCCAGTGAGGAGAAGGATAAGATGAAAGGTTTAATGATGAAGCCACAGACTCATCTATCTGTGGGAGTAGATGGAGGAATCAGGTTTGAGAATCACATATGGGTTTCGGCAGATTCGTCGATAATGGAATGTATCTTGCAAGAGGCTCCTGGATCCAAATACACAGTGCACCCAAGAACTACTAAGATGTTCAAGGACCTACAATAGCTTTTCTAGTGGCCAGGAATAAAGAAAGACATCGCGGCATGTGTGGCCAGCTGTCTTACATGCCAGATGGTGAAGGCTGAACACCAATGACCTGGCAGGCTTTTACAGTCGATAGAGATCCCAGAATGGAAATGGGAGCAGATCACCATGGATTTTGTGGTAGGTCTACCCCAGACCAGGAAAGGTCATGATGCAATATGGGTCGTGGTAGATCATCTTACCAAGTCAGCACACTTCCTTGCCTTAAAGACCACTACTAAAGTGTCAGACCTAGCTGAGTTGTATATCCGAGAGATAGTGTGTTTGCATGGCGTACCTGGTTCCATAATTTTGGATAGAGACCCAAAGTTTACTTCCAAGTTGTGGAATCAAGTTCAAGAGGAACTTGGTACCAGGTTGAAGTTTAGTACCGCTTATCACCACCAGATGGATGGTCAATCAGAAAGGAAGATCCAGACATTAGAAGATATGTTGAGAGCTTGTGTGCTCGATTGGGGTGGATCATGGGAGCAGTACTTACCTTTAGCTGAGTTTGCCTATAACAACAGCTACCAAGATAGTATCGGGATGCCTCCATATGAAGCTTTGTATGGGAGACCGTGTTGGTCCCCACTTCACTGGGATGATGTGGGTGAGAGGACCCTGTTGAGGTCAGATGAGATCCAAGTGTATGCTGATAAAGTTGCTTTGATCAAGCAAAGGCTGAAGAGAGCCCAGGATTGACAGAAGTCATATGTTGATGCAAAGCGGACTGATGTGCATTTCACTGTTGGAGAGCATGTGTTTTTGAAAATCCGACCGCTCCGAGCTATAGCTAAGAACAAAGGAAAGTTGAGTCCCTGATATGTGGGTCCGTTTGAGGTGTTAGAATGGATTGGTGAAGTTGCATATCATTTGGCGTTACCCCCTCGGTATAGCATGATGCATGATGTGTTTCACGTGTCCAACCTGAAGCGATATGTGCAAGATCTGAGCCATGTGCTGGGCATTGAACCTATTGAGCTTCAAGGGAAGCTGACTTATCCTGAGACACCTTTGCGGATTCTAGATACCAAGGTGAAACAGCTAAGATGCAAGAATATAGAGATGGTAAAGGTTCTTTGGAGGCACCATGGAGAGGATGAGGCCACATGGGAGATGAAGGCAGACATGGAGAAAACATACCTTGATTTGTTTGCTTGATTGTTTGAATTTTGAGGGAAAAATTCCTATAAGGAGGGGAGGATTTTATAACCTCAATTTCCTAAGTATGTAATGAAAAGTGTAATTCTCTTTTAAAGAATAAATGAAATCTATTTTTGATTTGTGATGGATTTCGTGTGAAATGGCCTTAATTGATTGATAATGGGCTTTGTTGGCCATTGAGCCCAATTGAAAAGAAAAGAGAAATAAAAAGGAAAAGGATTTAATTAATAAAAGAAAAATATGTGAAATAGACTTTTATAAGAGGATAAAGGCAAATAGATATTTCCCAAGGTGAGAATTCATGCCTTTAGGATTTCTTGAGGACCAAGGGACCCAAAATAACAAGATAATGGCAAACAGAAAAGAAATACTAATTAAATTTGGATTAAATGATGGATAACTTGTGAGGGAAGGAAACCTTCCCATTCGTTGGAATTTGTTTCCCAAATTTGATAAATAGTTAGATAATGCGAAGATGAAATTTCCCTTAAAATTTGAGAAAAAAAGGAGCTATAGTTTAGGATATTTGAATTTCTCAAATTATCTCCAAAATATGGAATTATTTTGATAATAGGAAAATGATTTTCCTTTTCGATGATCGCGTGAGATGAGAACCGTTGGATCTCGATCCAACGCTTGTTGCTCATCATCTAGTCCCACACAGACTGGGACTCAGCCGAGTGGCAGAGGGATTTTCCCTCTCAGATTCCTCGTGATCCAGAGCATTTGCAAGCTAGTTGTTGTTTCCTTCGAGTTCAGGAGAGTAAACTAAAGAGAACCATCCCTACTTTGTAGGGGTTTGGTCGCCGTTTTGGAGAGTCCCCAATTCAACAGGCTCCGCCTCTGACCCTATATATAGGGGAGGGTTTGTGGGGGCACCAGCATGCAAACTCAACAACCCATGACCTTTGGAGAGCTACAAGGAGCGATTTTGTGCGATCAATTTGAAGATCAACCCTGACCTTCCCCCTCGTCCACCCAGTTTGCCTTGCCGGAGTCTGGCAAGTTGGCGGCGGTGCTAGCATGGCTAGGACGAGAAATTGAAGGCCTCGTCAGGTTTGGTAAGGGACGACAGAGCCTTCTGGATCCTCGCCTTGCTCGCAGGTGGCCAGTATCCCAGAGTCAACTGCAAGGCTGACCATCGCAACAGCAGTAGTGTCGCGAGGTTGAAGAAGGAGACGACCCCATGAAATCACCCGACTACCCCTCCATGACTTCTATCCAGGTAAGGGTAGTCTCATCCTTTGTTTACTTTTGATCGTTGAGGTGCGTGCATCCTAGGTCATTGGATCCTGAGTGGACCAGCGGACCATGGATCAGGCAATCCTCGTTTTTCCAAAATTAGCAAATAAAACAGTAAAAAGGATTTTCATTACAAAAATCATATCTTTTGCTAGAAAACTCGGATGAGGAAAGTTTATAGATGAAAAGTGATCAAAAAAATACGAGGAATAAGGTAAAAATAGTTTGGAAACCTAAATCAGTATCTTTTTGCAAAAGTGTATAATTTTGATGGAAAAAGTATTAATTTGTGGTTAGAAACCCTAATTGATGATAAAGGGTAGATTTAATAGTGCAAATAAGTTAATTCGAGTACGGTTAACTTGTTTAATGATAAATATGAATCTTAACCTAGATGAAACTACAAGATTTAAGGTTTTTAACCTAATATGATGGTTAATATACTTAGAAACCCTAAATAGGAGAAAAAGTAAAGAAAAGTGCTTGTAATCTGAAATTAGGATTTCATGTTGCTAAAAGATGGTCTAAGATCTTTTTTGAAAGAAAGATGAAATAATTAGGGTTTGTAAGTAATTTTATAAAATTAGGGTGTGGATGGAGCAACAGAAATGGCTAACTGAGGCTATCCATGCCTTAGCCCTCAGGGACATAGCTAGAGATGAGAATGGCGAGCCACTACCTGTTCATCCTCGACTGGGAGCCACCATCTTGGACTTCATCAAGTTGAACATCGAGAATTGCTGGGGAGAAGATAAGTCTAAAGTGGTCGACAAGGTGGAGGCTTGGCTGCTTGCAGTCAAGAATGGTTTCTGTATGCTTGAGGTGCATCCCAATAAGAAGGTTCTCTTTCCTGCTCACCTATTGGGCGGTACATCTAAGATATGGAGGGAGAACCATATCACAGGAAGAGACTTGAGCAAAGAACCTATGGCATGGACCAATTTCAAGACCATCTTCACTGCCAGATTCATCCCCGTATTTTCCAAGAAGGAGAAGGAAAGAGAGTTCACTAACATGACTCAGGGAAGCTTGTTAGTTGCAGACTTTGGTTGCAAGTTTCGCATCTTGGAACGTTTCAGTCACATGATGGATGAAGAGAGGAGGGTTGACCACTTTATAGAGCGTTTTCACCCTGCCATCAAGCCTCATGTGATGGCTAGTGAGTCGAAGACCTTCTCTGAAGCCTACAACACCACCTTGGACATGGAAAGGACGGTGATGCCTGTACAGAATCCCTCCAAGGGATACTTGGGTTTCACTAAAGGAGCTCAAGGGCATAGTAATGAACACAAGAAGGGGCAAGGATGCAACCACAAAAAAAGCAAGCATGGGCACAAAGGCAAGCCTCGTGGTCTCCTCCAGCAGTGTCACACCTACGGACGGACACATCCTAGGGAAGTGTCGCTTTGAGAAGAAAGTGTGTTTCAGATGTCAACAAGGACACTTCATTACCAACTGCCCTCAGTCTGACCCAAGAGGACCTTTGGGGTCACTACCTGTGGCAGCACAACCGATGGATGTAGGAGCACCAGCCGGAGCACCCCCAGCTGGAGAGAGGAGGCAATCTAGAGTGTTCACCATCGACAATGAAGAAGCTTAGGTGAATGCTAATAGGCTGATCGAGGGTAATAACCTCTAGAGTTTTCCTTTTAGTTCAGTAGATCATGTAGTAGTTTTCTGACATGGCATAAACTATGTAGGCCTGTTGGAAGTCATGGGAAAAAATGTAAAAGCACTCTTTGATTCGGGTTCTACTAATACTTTTATCTGGCAACTATGTTTTGTTTGGATATCAAGGATTTGGGTTATGTTTTGGATGTCACAACCCCAAGTAGTCGTATCTATACATCACTTTTGAAAACCCCTATCTTGCCAGTTAAGTATCTGAACCATGAGCTTCCCACTGACTTCATCCTTCTCAATATGAATGATTTTGATGTAATCATCGGTATGGATTGGCTTTCCACCTACAGAGCCCAGATTGACTGTAGAGAGAAGAAGATTCTTTTTAGGAAGACCTACCATCCACACTTCACCATTCGAGGAAGGAAGGATGCGATAACCAGCCTTTATGTGTCCGCCTTGAAAGCTGAATGGATGATATCCAAAGGTTGTCGAGCCTACCTATCCATAGTTACCATACCTGAGGTTAAGGGGAGATCCTTAGAAGAGATAGAGGTGGTTCGAGAGTATGCGGATGTATTTCCGGGTGATCTACCAGGGATTCCCCCTAAGAGGGAGGTAGATTTCTCCATCGAATTAGCTCCTGGGACTAACCCTATATCTAAGGCACCCTATAGAATGGCCCCTATAGAGTTGCTTGAGTTGAAAACCCAGTTGCAGGAGTTGTTGGATAAAGGCTTTATCCGGCCCAGTACATCACCTTGGGGAGCACCAGTCCTCTTTGTGAAAAAGAAGGATGGGTCGCTTCGGATGTGTATTGACTATCGGATGATCAATCAGGCAACCATTAAGAACAAGTATCCTTTGCCTAGAATAGATGACCTGTTTGACCAACTCAAATCAGCTTGAGTCTTTTCCAAGATTGATTTGAGGTCAGGATACCACCAAGTGAGAGTAAGGAGTGAGGATATACCCAAAATGGATTTTCAAACCCAATATGGTCACTATGAGTTTGTGGTCATGCCGTTTGGATTATCCAATGCACCTAGTGTCTTCATGAACCTCATGAACAGTGTGTTCCAGCCTTTCCTTGACTCTTTTATGATAGTGTTCATAGATGACATCTTGGTGTATTCTGATGACCTAGCCCAACACTGTGATCACATGGGTAGAGTCCTTGATATCCTAAGAAAGCATAAGTTTTTCAGAAAGTTCTCAAAATGTGAGTTTTGGTTGGACCAAGTCATGTTTCTTGGACACATCATCTCAGGAGGAACAATCGTCGTAGATCCAGTCAAAGTTTTGACAGTCTGAGACTGGCTGGCCCCAAAGAACCCCTCTAAAATTCATAGCTTCTTGGGGTTGGTCGGATACTACCGTCGCTTCATCAAGTATTTCTCAAAGACTGTGTTGTCGCTGACCATGTTAACCTGGAAAGATGTGAAGTTTGTTTGGTCTGACATATGTGAAGCTCACTTCTAGGAGTTGAAGGAGAAGCTGACCACCACCCCTGTGTTGACTCTACCTTCTAGAAATGAGGGTTTCATGATATTCATCGATGCTTCCAAGATGGGACTTGGTTGTGTGTTGGAACAGAATCGACATGTGGTTGCATATGCTTCCTGACATCTCAAGCCCAATAAGGTGAATTATCTGACACATGACCTAGAGCTAGCTGCTATTATCCATGCCTTGAAGATATGGCAGCATTACCTGTATGGTGCTACCTTCGAGATCTTCACCGACCATAAGAGCTTGAAATACCTACTGACACAGAAAGACCTGAACCTACGACAGCAACGATGGATGGAGTATATGAAGGATTACGACTTCACCATCGCCTACCATCCAGGTAAGGCAAATTTCGTGGTTGATGCTTTGAGTCAGAAATAGCTTAAGTGTGCAGTTGTTTTGTCCAATCAGTGGAAGAGTTTGGAGGAGCTGGTGGAGTGGACTCCATAATCATTAGAAGATCGAGTTTGATTGGCTAATATCCATATCCAATATGAATTGTTGAGTGAGGTTATAGCAGCACATTTAACCAGTGAGGAGCTGGATAAGATGAAAGGTTTAATGATGAAGCCACATACTCATCTATCCGTGGGAGTAGACAGAGGAATCAGGTTTGAGAATCGCATATGGGTTCTGATGGATTCATCGATAAAGGAATGTATATTGCAAGAGGCTCATGGATCCAAATACACAGTGCACCCAGAAACTACTAAGATGTTCAAGGACCTACAGTGGTTTTTCTAGTGGCCAGGAATGAAGAAAGACATTGTGGCATGTGTGGTCGGCTATCTTATGTGCCAGATGGTGAAGGTTGAAAACCAACAACCTGACGAGCTTTTACAGTCGATAGAGATCTGAGAATGGAAATGGGAGCAGATCACCATGGATTTTGTGGTAGGTCTACCCCAGACCAGGAAAGGTCATGATATGATATGGGTCGTGGTAGATCATCTTACTAAGTCAGCACACTTCCTTGCCTTAAAGACCACTGCTAAAGTGTCAGACCTAGCTGAGCTGTATATCTGAGAGAAAGTGTGTTTGCATGGTGTACCCAGTTCCATCATTTCAGATAGAGACCCAAAGTTTACTTCCAAGTTGTGGAAGCAAGTTTAAGAAGAACTTGATACCAGGTTGAAGTTTAGTACCTCTTATCACCCCCAGACGGATGGTCAGTCAGAAAGGACGATCCAGACATTAGAATATATGTTGAGAGCTTGTGTGCTCGATTGGGGTGGCTCATGGGAGTAGTACTTACCTTTAGCTGAGTTTGCCTATAACAACAACTACCAAGCCATTATTGGGATGCCTCTGTATGAAGTTTTGTATGGGAGACTGTATCGGTCCCCACTTCACTAGGATGATGTGGGTGAGAGGACCCTGTTGAGGTCATATGAGCTCCAAGTGTATGCTGATAAAGTTGCTTTGATCAAGCAAAGGCTGAAGAGACCACAGGATCGACAGAAGTCGTATGCTGATGCAAAGCGGACTGATGTGCATTTCACTATTGGAGAGCATGTGTTTTTTGAAAATCCGACCGCTTCGAGCTATAGCTAAGAACAGAGGAAAGTTCAGTCCCCAATATGTGGGTTCGTTTGAGGTGTTAGAACGGATTGGTGAAGCTGCATATCATTTGGCGTTACCCCCTCAATATAGCATGATGCATGATGTGTTTCACATGTCCAATCTGAAGCGATATGTGCAAGATCCGAGCCATGTGTTGGGCATTAAACCTATTGAGCTTCAAGGGAAGCTAATTTATCCTGAGACACCTTTGTGGATTCTAGATACCAAGGTGAAAGATCTCAGATGCAAGAATATAGAGATGGTAAAGGTTCTTTGGAGGCACCATGGAGAGGATGAGGCCACATGGGAGATGAAGGCGGACATGGAGAAAGCATATCCTAATTTGTTTGCTTGATTGTTTGAATTTTGAGGGGAAAATTCCTATAAGGAGGGGAGGATGTTATAACCTCAATTTCCTAAGTATGTAATGAAAAGTGTAATTCTCTTTTAAAGAATAAATGAAATCTATTTTTGATTTGTGATGGATATCGTGTGAAATGGCATTGATTGATTGATAATGGGATTTGTGGGCTATTGAGCCCAATTGAAAAGAAAAGAGAAATCAAAAGGAAAAGGATTTAATTAATAAAATAAAATTATGTGAAATAGACTTTTATAAGAGGATAAAGGCAAATAGATATTTCCCAAAGTGGGAATTCGTGCCTTTAGGATTTCTTGAGGTCCAAGGGACCCAAAATAATAGGATAATGGCAAAGGGAAAAGAAATACTAATTAAATTTGGATTAAATGATGGATAACTTGGGAGGGAAGGAAACCTTCACATTCATTAGAATTTGTTTCCCAAATTTGATAAATAGTTAAATAATGCCAAGACGAAATTTCCCTTAAAATTTGAGATAAAAAGGAACTATGGTTTAGAAGATATGAATTTCTCAAATTATCTCTGAAATATGGAATTATTTTGATAATAGGAAAATGATTTTCCTTTTGGATGATCACGTGAGATGAGAACCATTGGATCTCGATCCAATGCTTGTCGCTCATCGTCTAGTCCCACACGGACTGGGACTCTACTGAGTTGCAGAGGGATTTTCCCTCTTAAATTCCTTGTGATCCAGAGCATTTGTAAGCCAGCTGTTGTTTCCTTCGAGTTCAGGAGAGTAAAACGAAGAGAACCATCCCTACATTGTAGGGGTTTGGTCGCCATTTTGGAGAGTCCCCAATTCAACAGGGATCTGCCTCTGACCCTATATATAGGGGAGGGTTCATGGGGGCACCAGCATGCAAACTCAACAACCCACGACCTTTGGAGAGTTGTAAGGAATGATTTCATGTGATCAATTCAAAGATCAACCCTGACCTTCCCCCTCGTCCACCCAGTTTGCCTTGCCGGAGTCCGGCAAGTTGGCGGCAGTGCTAGCGCGACTAGGATGAGCAATTGAAGGCCTCGATAGGTTCGGTGAGGGACGGTGGAGCCTTTTGGATCCTCTCCTTACTCACAGGTGGCCAATATCCCAGAGTCAACCGCAAGGTTGACCATCGCAACAGCAGCCGTGTCGCGAGGTTGAAGAAAGAGACGACCCCGCGAAACTACCTGGCTGCCCCTCTGTGTCTTCTATCCAGGTAAGGCCAGTCTTATCCTTCATTTACTTCTAATCGTTGAGGTGCGCGCATCCTAGGTCGTTGGATCTTGAGTGGACCAGCGGACCATGGATCGGGCGATCCTCATTTTTCCAAAATTAGCAAATAAATCAGTAAAAAGGATTTTCATTACAAAAATCATATCTTTTGCTAAAAAAACTCAGATGAGGAAAGTTTATACATGAAAATTGATCAGAAAAATATGAGGAATAAGGTGGTCTCTGTCCTTCTTGCAAATCAAAGTCTCAATCTACTTTGCTCGAAATGTCATCCTTTTTTATCTTTGAATTTCTTAAAAATAGTTTGGAAACCTAAATCAGTATCTTTTTGCAAAAGTGTATAATTTTGATGGAAAAAGTATTAATTTGTGGTTAGAAACCCTAATTGATGATAAAGGGTAGATTTAATAGTGCAAATAAGTTAATTCGAGTATGGTTAACTTGTTTAATGATAAAGATGAATCTTAACCTGTTTTGAAGATGAAATTGCAAGATTTAAGGTTTTTAACCTAATATGATGGTTAATATACTTAGAAACCCTAAATAGGAGAAAAAGGAAAGAAAAGTGCTTGTAATCTGAAATTAGGATTTATTGTTGCTAAAAGATGATCTTAGGATCTTTTGTGAAAGAAAGATGAAATAATTAGGGTTGGTAAGTAATTTTATAAAATTAGGGTTTAAAGTAATAAAAATGAAGTGGAACCCTAATTGTGATCAAAACCCTAAAAAGGACTAATAACCCTAGGAAACAACTAGGATTAATAGATCATGATGACATGATTAATGATAGAAAAATTGGATGCCTATTTCAGGATCAACTTGGGTGTGCTTGCTTGGTTTCTTGATTGATTGAATTATTTCTGCATTCAAGTCATCTTGAAAGGTATGTGGTTAATTATGATTAATCGCACTAGTTTCCCGAAGGTTTTCTGAACGATTAATCGCATTGAATGCAACCTATCAGTTGATGTTCATTCTTGCAAATTATAAAGTCACTATGATTATCACACTTGTAATATAAATGTGTATTCTCGCACCTACATGCCACCCTGATGGATGATGCAAAAAGGTCAAGCTCAGGAGGGAAGACCAATGGGCACCATGAGAGGTGACCCCAGACACCAAGCTTGGGAATGAGAAGGTGGTCTATGTTGCATGACTAATGGGCACCATGAGAGGTGACCCCTGGCACCAAGATCAGGATTGAGAAGGCGGCCTTAAGTTAAACCCTAGAGAGGGTATTCTAGGGTTAGGGTAAAAGCGGTGGAGATTGACACATTGAAAACATAAATTGACTTGTTAATTACCTTGGTTGTGATAATTAGTTTGTTAGCCATATTTGTGAACTTTTGGTTGTCCCCACATACCGACATATTTCGATATGTTGACCGACGTTTTGTTTGTTGACGTTTTAGGTGCAACCTTGAAAGAAACAAATAGTAAAGTGACACATTATGAAAATAAGAAATAAAGTGCAAGGAGGATTAGATAGAATAGATCCAAGTTGTGGATAGAAGTAGATTTCCAAAGTTTATAAAAGGTATGCAAAATTTTATTTTATACCAGATTTCAATTTAGTTGGTAGAATTTCATAATTATTATTGATTAATTGTCAAACCTTTGATCCGGGTTATTGGAATAATGGCTCTGACCTCTTGGTCTCCCTTAATTGGGGGTTACCGGGAGGCGGGGTCGTTACAAGAACAAAAGTGTAGCTAAATAAAAGAATAATTCATACAAAGGTAGACTATATTCAGGAAGGAAATGTTGATTGAAAGAGAAACTATGTTTCACCCATGCATGGACCATTTGATTTAAAATGAAGGATTTGTAATGTATTAAACATGAGGTGATACTAGTAGTGTTACGACCTCACCTTTCAGTAACCCCCAATTAAGGGAGACCAAGAGGTTGAAGCCGCACCAATTAATCCCGGATCAAAGGTTCGACATATAACCATAAACAATTATTAAATTCTAACAGACTATACTGAAAATGGTAATAAAATTTTTCTTTGCATACCTTGAAAAGTTGAAAACAAACTAACTTCTAACCTCAGCTGAACTATTCTATCTAATTCCTCCTTGTTCTTTAATTCTTGAATTCACAAGGTGTCGCTTTACTGTTTGTACTTTTCATTGTACCTAAAACGCCGACAAACAAAACGTCGGTCAGCCGAAGCTGGTATGTGGAGAAAACAGATAATGTTCAACTATGTTAACAATATAATCATTCAATTAATCATTTAACAATCAAGATTAAATTTTAAACCATATAGCTCAATCCATACATATTCTTGAACTCTGGGCTGTCCCTGCAGTGGACATGGTTATCACCTCTCTTTTAGGTAATAGAGTCGCATGGCACTATCCGAAGATAGCCCAATATCTAACTCATTATGACTTGATGGTCCTACCTCCATGGTAGCCATGTACTAAGTCAACCGTAGACATGATGGACCTACCCAATAGGTAGCCATGTACTAGGTCATCCATAGACCTGATGGACCTACCCAATAGGTAGCCATGTACTAGGCCTTTCTCTAACCTGATGGACCTACCCATAGGCAGCCATGTACTAGGTTAGCTATTATGCCACAGAGAGAACCAGGATCTGAGTTTATAGGCATATACATTAAGTGATAGTCATAGTCACTTTATAATTGCAATATGAACATCCAAACAGTTTAGTTGCATTCAATGTGATTAAACGTCCGAGAAACCATCGGAAAACTAAGCGGTTATTCATAAGTAACCACATACCTGTACATGCAGATTTGAGACAGAATATTCCAATCAATTAAGACATCCAATCAAGCAAGTACAAGAATCCTAAAAAAGGCATCCAATATATTTCTATCATGAATCATGGTATTCAAATCTAATATGCCTAATCGTGCCCTAGGGTTACTAGCCCATTTTAGGGTTTTGCCCATAATTAAGGTTTCACCACTTTTCCTTTATTTTTATCAAAATATCCATCAAACCCTAATTATCTCATCTATTCTTCAACATCAAGGTTATCTTAACAACATATAACCCTATGTTCATATTACAGGCACATTAATCATCAATTAAGCTTCTTTTTCATTAAATCTACTATTAATATCCCTTTAATTCATGAAAAGATCATTATATGTTTTATTATCAATTCATAGTTCATTACAGTCTAAATCACATATGAACTCGATATTTTATTAATTCCACTTTTTATTCATGAGAAAACCCTAATTACTACATTTAGGGTATTTATCCACAAATTAGGAACTTTAATGCTCTAAATAGCTTTTAATCATGAAAACTCAGTTCTATACATGAAATCAAATAATTAAGGCCATTAGTAGTCCTAATTACCAACATTAGGGTTTCAAGGCCCATTAAAACATATTTATGCACAAGAAACTCTAAATTAACTAATTATGTGCAAGGTTCATCCTTTTTAAACATAATGTACCTTTTTACATTTAACAGGTTAACATCAAATCTAATGATCTATTAAACCCTATTAAACTCATTAATCATATCAAAAAAAGGGTTTCTTAATCCTTAATTCATTAAAGATGATGATTTACACTACTTTTCTAACTATGATCATATTCAGGCTATAAAACCATTTTTAATGGGTTCCTTGCATTTTTCTGATCAAAATTCATATATTACTTGTCCTAACCGGAGTTACGAATATCGAGATATGAATTTTGTATGAATTACCTGTTTGAGCCAATGGCACGATGCCACGTCATCAAAACCATGCAAAGCAGCCCGTTGCGAATTATAACTAAAAGACGGATATACCCCTCCACTTAAACGGCTGTCTTTACAATAGGGAGGGGCAGAACGGTCCAACGGGACATCTGCCTTCTTCCTCCTCGCACAGGCGTTGCTGCCACGCCCTAGCCGCGTGGGGCGCAGCTGCTCCTCTTCCTCCCGGAGTCCGTTGGCCTCTGTCGAGTCCTATCTTGGCTTCTCTACCCTCCGCCGCCCTTGGGGCACCAGAACAACCCCGACCAGCACGACTAGCCTGGGCTGGAGAGAGCTGCATCCCACGGCTGAGTTGCAGCCGTGCAGCTGCTGCTGCGGATGATCGTGCAAGGTCCGGGACAGGGAAGGATGGCCGACCTCTCCTAGGTCGTCGTGGGTGCCTCCTGCCTTCATCCAGATCACCAACAACTCCTCGGGGTCCCATGGCCAAGCTACTCCCCCATACTAGGGTTTAAGAATGAGAACAAGGTAGGAGAAGAGAGAATTGCGTGGAATCTCCTTTGGAACTCGAACCAGAGCTCTTTCTCTCCTTTTATAGAGGGTGTAACGAAGTCTAAAGATAGCTATTCTTGAGTTGCCAAGTCCTTTTCCAATTAGGAAATTATATTCCTTCATGAAAAAGCAACCCTTCTCTCTCTTCAATATTCTTTTTGATATTTTCTTTTATATGGATATTAGAAATATGCAAATCCACTTTCTTATTCTCTTTAAACTTGCCTTTTAGTTATTTGGCACGAAATCATGTTTAATAGAAAATACCATCTTTTGAAAAACAACACAAAATTCATTAACAATGTATCACATTATCCTTTCTTTTGCAAATTTTGGTATTTTCTCTTTCTTCCCTCTTTATTGGGACTCCTTGGATCCCAAGAAACTCTATGATTTCGAAATTACTTTTTAAGGATACTTATTATCCTTCTAGATGCATCTAAATGCATTATTTCACATTATCTTGTTTATTTCTCATTAAATTATTTCTTTTTGAGGATTTTTCTTTATTTCTCTTTTATTTTCCTTATTGGTATTCCTTTTATCATTAGGAATCTTTGGAATACGAAATTCCACAAAGGATCTCCTAATTACACCTTTTCCCATTTATTTCCAACATTTTAACATTATTTTCAATCTCTTTCTTATTAAAGCAATACTTAATTAATCTTTTCTTCTCTTATTGCTTTCTTTTTGCAAACTTGGACTCCTTGATACCCAAGGAACCCTAAGAGGAACGAAATCCTCTTTGGATTTGTCTTTTAGAGGTTTATACATATTTCTTTTCTCAAATATTCAATTATCCATTTACTAATTGAATTTCCTTGTTATTTCCTTGTTATTAGGCCCAATAGCCAATAAAGCCCACAACACAAACATCAAGGCTATTGTAAACGAAATCCATTTATTTGAAGCAAATTATATCATTATTTGTTCAAATATCTTTAATATGAGAAATTACATTTTTCACCAATTGTACCCAAAAATTGGGGTTATAACATCCTTCCCCTCTTATAGGAATTTTGTCCTCAAAATTCAAACAAGCAAACAAACAATTCAGGATAAGACTTTTCCATGTCCATCATTGGACCCTATGTGGCTTTGCCGTACTCATGGCATTTTCAAAGAACCTTAATCATCACATATTCTTTTCTCTAAGTTCTTTCATCCTGGCGTCTATAAACTACACAGGTGGCTCAGGCCATGTCAGCCTCCCTTGGGGCTCACTAGGTTCATTGCTCAGCACATGGTCGGGGTACCTCACATAGTGCTCTAAATCGGATACATGGAACTCATCACACATTACTTTATCCCGAGGGGTGAGGTCAATCTTAACCTTCTCCACCTATCCATCTCTAATGGACCCATGTATCGGGGACTCAGCTCTCTTAGTTATAACTTAGAGGGGTCGGATTTTCATGTCACATTTTCTCCCACAGTGAACTGCATGTCAGTCTACTTTGCATTTGCTCACGACTCTCATCGTCTCTAGGCTCCTTTCAGCCCTTGCACAATCAAAGTGACTTCATCTACACGCATTGTGGTCCTTTTCTAACCATCATGTGGTCCTTTTCTAACCATCATGTGGCCCCTTTCACCGACATCACCTTACTGAAGTGGTGACTGACACAACCTCCCTTACAGAGTTTCTTATAAAACCCGATATTGTCTATGGTGGTTATCTTCACATCTTTCATAGGACAAAAACTATCTCTAACTATCACCCAGAACGAGCACATGTGCTCTCATCAGACCCTTTAGTCCGGACCATACCAACCATTATTTAGGGGTGATAAACTGTACCAACATAGAGTTCTTCATGTACCTACTTCCACTTTATGGAAGTGAACCTTTAGGTCAAACTCAAGAACCTTTGAACTTGCTTTATGGTGTAGTTGAACCATCTCTCTCATGGGTAGTTCAACTAGATCTGTCCCTTGACAGAACTCTTTCTTTTTTTATATTATCTAGGTAAGGCGACCCATATTGCATCTCGACCTTCCTTGAACCAGGGGAGACCTATCACAACATCCATAGTGACGAACTCTCGTTCCTTCTCAGGAACTCTTTACCCTCTACATCCACACATTGGATTACTGGGGTTCGTCCTTTACCTCCTGGCTTGCATGGCCATAAACCACATGCAACCACATCTTAAGCATCCAAAGTGTTATTGCCATTTTCCACGGTGTATGATGATCTTCAACCATGATTTCCTGTATGTCATGATTCTTTCAAGATCAAATCCTCTGAAACCCTAAACCACTCTAGTCGGGGTTTCGTCACCTTCTCGTCCAAAGAAGTACATCTGAGGTTTTACCACCATCCTTTCATTGCATCCAGGATTAGACTGGCTAACCAAACAACCATAACTTTTCAACGCATCTTGTTACATCTGAGTGTTATCCGAACACCTCTCCTTTTCAAACTTAGGGTTAGCCAAACAACCTCTTCTAGCTTCTAGTCAAACCAGTCAGATGTATCTCAACCTGAGCACCCATTACCACTTCACATCCTTAGGTAACATTACACTTCCATGTATTTCACTTATCATGTCACCTCAAACTATATGTTCATCTTCATAAGAACACTCTCTGATTCCATCATCATGGAGATCAAACTCAACCTGGTATAACTTGTAAGCTCCACTTAGCTCATGCTAGAAACATCCTCATAAGGTGACTACCTCATTCCTCTTAGTGTTTACAAACCATCCATGTATCATTCACTTTACCAGGGTAGATATCTTCTCTATCCCCATTTCTCATGGCAACGCTCCAACCTACATCATCTCTTATCCTTGGTGTATGACATGCATAATGTCCTATCTCTCACCCCCATAACAAGAGGAAATAAGCATTTGGTTGCAGTCCAAATACAGAGTTCTTCATGTTCCAAGAGTAGAGATGGTGCATCCCACCTTGCCAATACACATTTACATCTAAGTTGCAACGCGCCACATGTCTCTACATCACAGACATCATGATATCAAGTTACTTCCCTGGAAAGCTAGTCTTGAGCCTATTGAGGTTTATATCCTTGGTCATCTCCTCTAGGTCTATAGGGTACCGACTCTTTTGGGGTCATCCCTCTTCCCTCATGCATCAAGAGAGTGCCCTACTCATCTGCCCTTTGGGTCCCATGAGTCCATGAAGGTGATCAATCTCCTAACCCATGGCCCTCAGACAATGATAGATGTTACCTCTCGACCCTGTGGTCATGTGCAACTGGGGAATTAGGCAACTCCTACTTTCATCGGTCTTATCCCTACCTGACCTTAGGATAGACTTAGGATTCTCCACTATAGTACATGTTCACTTAGAACCTTACCCAAGTCTTCATCATCTCTCTCTCTGCATTCATGGGTTGGTTCTCATCCTTTCATAGGGATCATGGCAATCTGCCTACCTTGGTCGAGCCCCATACTGGTTACCTCCATGGTAACACATTCATATGCAATTAGAGATGGATATCTATGGGTCTGTAGATTCATGCTCATACCATGTACCTTTCACTTAGCTTCTCAAGATCCTATGAGACCTCTTTAGGTTACCCTGAACCAACAAAACTGATATACACCCTTCCAAAGGGGTCCCTTTCCCAGGATGGGAGGAAAACTATCTCTAAGGTCACAAAAGCTCTTCGGTCTAGGGTTTACATCCACACGAGCCTACTTAACCCTAGCAAGACGTTAAGGCATGAGCAGATCACTTATTGTACCATGCTAGGTCATACTTGTCCTCTTTCCTCAATGTTGGATCAAGATCATACCTTTCTTTATCATCAACCTAGCTGTGAGGGGTTCATCAAACACACCTTTAACTTTAGGGGCTCCTCTTTTCCTCTATTCATGGGGATTACTATGCTCACTTCTATAGGAACTCAACTTCTCATCATGAGCCTTAGGTACACCACTTCCCCTCTTAGGCCTAGGAACCCTAGGTTCACTGCATGCTCTGTCTCTTAACTACGAACCAAGCACGCAAAAGGCATGACATGCACTTCTTGTCATCCTTCAACTTGAGCAACACTTAGGGTTGGATACTCCTTAAGGACAACCAACAAGGTACAAGGCCTCAGAACCTACTACTAATATTTTCTAGGTCTAAGGAACTCTTCTTCCCACCTCAAAAGGTAAACACCTATACTGTAGGCACATAGGCACCTGATGCTTCGTGTTCACTCTCTAGGGTTTGGTCCCTCTAAAGGAAACCAAGATATTATCAACTTTCAGGGATCGATCATGAGGCAACCACTATCATCCATTGTTTAGGGTTTCAGGCTTCCAACCATCTTTCTAGGTTTCCTGCTTCCTCTAGGGCTAACCCCACATCCAACCTCACCATTAGAGGTCCTTTCTTCATGAAGGATCATCCTCAAAAGCATGCTCTACATGGGTGAAGCCTTATGGTTGCTCAAGATCATCCATAACCCTTTATGCTCCATCATAATTCCTTATCTAGGGTTTCATTCTACCGTCAGCACTATGACGTGCCCTAGGTGCCATCTATGCCCTACTTGCACAAGCCCATAGGGTTTCTATGGTCCCTCACTAATATCATCATCTAAGGATCTATCCTTTACCCTAACATGCACGACCCTTCCCAGGGTTGGGTTGCCAAAGGTGCTAGGTCACCCCTGGATCCTATGGCATCCCAAAGGCATGTCCTTTCAAACACCTGGTCCAACTCATCTCTCTCTAACCTTCACTTCGGGTTAGGGTTAGCATCATCCTCCGAGGATGTGCCAGGTCTCTACTTGAAATGGAGATCTTTATCTCCAAGACTAACTTATCCTCCTGTCACGAAGGTCTAACCTTAGGTCCCTTCTGAGGACATCACATCTTATGTCCTACGACCTAAGCATGTATCTATTATTTATTTTGCGCTTACTCTATTAAGCTTATGTCCATGACATCTTATTTACATGCCTTTCATTAATTTCATGGAGGATTCCTTAAACCTTATTAACCTTACCCATACCTCAAGAGGGTGAGGAGAAGAAGGAAAACCCTAATCCTTTGTGTCCTTATCAGAATTTTGTGATGAGAAGAGATGAATAAGATGAGAAGTCCTAAAGGTATCTTATTTCGATTCATACCCTAAGACTTTGGTCAGGCGGTCACACGGGTCCGGGAGTCCTCGTATTCCGACTAGCGGTGTGGAGGAAAATCTTGCCAGCCTCCGGTCGTGATCCCTTTCTAGACACCTCCGTCTTTCGGATACTCCTCTAATAACTCCCTTGGGTTCTATGGAGTTTGTAAAATTTAATAATTACTAATGGTTACATGAAGAACCTAGGCTCTGATACCAAATGTTACGACCTCACCTTTCAGTAACCCCCAATTAAGGGAGACCAAGAGGTTGAATCCGCACCCATTAATCTCGGATCAAAGGTTCGACATATAACCATAAAATATTATTAAATTCTAACAGACTATACTGAAAATGGTAATAAAATTTTTCTTTGCATACCTTGAAAAGTTGAAAACAAACTAACTTCTAACCTCAGCTGAACTATTCTATCTAATTCCTCCTTGTTCTTTAATTCTTGAATTCACAAGGTGTCGCTTTACTGTTTGTACTTTTCATTGTACCTAAAACGCCGACAAACAAAACGTCGGTCAGTCTAAGCTGGTATGTGGAGGAAACAGATAATGTTCAACTATGTTAACAATATAATCATTCAATTAATCATTTAACAATCAAGATTACATTTTAAACCATATAGCTCAATCCATACATATTCTCGAACTCTGGGCTGTCCTTGCAGTGGACATGGTTATCACCTCTCTTTTAGGTAATAGAGTGGCATGGCACTATCCGAAGATAGCCCAATATCTAACTCATTATGACTTGATGGTCCTACCTCCATGGTAGCCATGTACTAAGTCAACCGTAGACCTGATGGACCTACCCAATAGGTAGCCATGTACTAGGTCATCCATAGACCTGATGGACCTACCCAATAGGTAGCCATGTACTAGGCCTTTCTCTAACCTGATGGACCTACCCATAGGCAGCCATGTACTAGGTTAGCTATTATGCCACAGAGAGAACCAGGATCTGAGTTTATAGGCATATACATTAAGTGATAGTCATAGTCACTTTATAATTGCAATATGAACATCCAAACAGTTTAGTTGCATTCAATGCAATTAAACGTCCGAGAAACCATCGGAAAACTAAGCGGTTATTCATAAGTAACCACATACCTGTACATGCAGATTTGAGACAGAATATTCCAATCAATTAAGACATCCAATCAAGCAAGTACAAGAATCCTGAAAAAGGCATCCAATATATTTCTATCATGAATCATGGTATTCAAATCTAATAGGCCTAATCATGCCCTAGGGTTACTAGCCCATTTTAGGGTTTTGCCCATAATTAAGGTTTCACCACTTTTCCTTTATTTTTATCAAAATATCCATCAAACCCTAATTATCTCGTCTAATCTTCAACATCAAGGTTATCTTAACAACATATAACCCTATTTTCATATTACAGGCACATTAATCATCAATTAAGCTTCTTTTTCATTAAATCTACTATTAATATCCCTTTAATTCATGAAAAGATCATTATATGCTTTATTATCAATTCATAGTTCATTACAGTCTAAATCACATATGAACTCGATTTGTTATTAATTCCACTTTGTATTCATGAGAAACCCCTAATTACTACATTTAGGGTATTTATCCACAAATTAGGAACTTTAATGCTCTAAATAGCTTTTAATCATGAAAACTCAGTTCTGTACATGAAATCAAATAATTAAGGCCATTAGTAGTCTTAATTACCAACATTAGGGTTTCAAGGCCCATTAAAACATATTTATGCACAAGAAACTCTAAATTAACTAATTATGTGCAAGGTTCATCCTTTTTAAACATAATGTACCTTTTTACATTTAACAGGTTAACATCAAATCTAATGATCCATTAAACCCTATTAAACTCATTAATCATATCAAAAAAAGGGTTTCTTAATCCTTAATTCATTAAAGATGATGATTTACACTACTTTTCAAACTATGATCAGATTCAGGCTATAAAACCATTTTTAATGGGTTACTTGAATTTTTCTGATCAAAATTCAAATATTACTTGTCCTAATCGGAGTTACGAATATCGAGATATGAATTTTGTATGAATTACCTGTTTGAGCCAATGGCACGATGCCACATCATCAAAACCATGCAAAGCAGCCCGTTGCGAATTATAACTAAAAGACGGATATACCCCTCCACTTAAACGGTCGTCTTTACAATAGGGAGGGGCAGAACGGTCCAACGGGACCTCTACCTTCTTCCTCCTCGCGCAGGCGCTGCTGCCACGCCCTAGCCGCGCGGGGCGCAGCTGCTCCTCTTCCTCCCAGAGTCCGTTGGCCGCCGCCGAGTCCTATCTTAACTTCTCTGCCCTCCGCCGCCCTTGGGGCACCAGAACAACCCCGACCAGCATGACTAGCCTGGGCTGGAGAGAGCTGCATCCCACGGCTGAGTTGCAGCCGTGCAGCTGCTGCTGCGGATGATCGTGCAAGGTCCGGGACAGGGAAGGACGGCCGACCTCTCCTAGGTCGTCGTGGGTGCCTCCTGCCTTCATCCAGATCACCAAAAACTCCTCAGGGTCCCATGGCCAAGCTACTCCCCCATACTAGGATTTAAGAATGAGAACAAGGTAGGAGAAGAGAGAATTGCGTGGAATCTCCTTTGGAACTCGAACCAGAGCTCTTTCTCTCCTTTTATAGAGGGTGTCACGAAGTCTAAAGATAGCTATTCTTGAGTTGCCAAGTCCTTTTCCAATTAGGAAATTATATTCCTTCATGAAAAAGCAACCCTTCTCTCTCTTCAATATTCTTTTTGATATTTTCTTTTATATGGATATTAGAAATATGCAAATCCACTTTCTTATTCTCTTTAAACTTGCCTTTTAGTTATTTGGCACGAAATCATGTTTAATAGAAAATACCATCTTTTGAAAAATAACACAAAATTCATTAACAATGTATCACATTATCCTTTCTTTTGCAAATTTTGGTATTTTCTCTTTCTTCCCTCTTTATTGGGACTCATTGGATCCCAAGAAACTCTATGATTTCGAAATTACTTTTTAAGGATACTTATTATCCTTCTAGATGCATCTAAATGCATTATTTCACATTATCTTGTTTATTTCTCATTAAATTATTTCTTTTTGAGGATTTTTCTTTATTTCTCTTTTATTTTCCTTATTGGTATTCCTTTTATCATTAGGAATCTTTGGAATACGAAATTCCACAAAGGATCTCCTAATTACACCTTTTCCCATTTATTTCCAATATTTTAACATTATTTTCAATCTCTTTCTTATTAAAGCAATACTTAATTAATCTTTTCTTCTCTTATTGCTTTATTTTTGCAACCTTGGACTCCTTGATACCCAAGGAACCCTAAGAGGCACGAAATCCTCTTTGGATTTGTCTTTTAGAGGTTTCTACATATTTCTTTTCTCAAATATTCAATTATCCATTTACTAATTGAATTTCCTTGTTATTTCCTTGTTATTGGGCCCAATAGCCAATAAAGCCCACAACACAAACATCAAGGCTATTGTAAACGAAATCCATTTATTTGAAGCAAATTATATCATTATTTGTTCAAATATCTTTAATATGAGAAATTACATTTTTCACCAATTGTACCCAAAAATTGGGGTTATAACAAGTAGAGAGATTATTGATATAGAATTTCAACTTCACATTAGTAGAAGGATAAAAATAAATATATGCAACATGGTATACATGATCATATAGACAAAAGAAGCAACATGATCATAAGAAGAAAAAAATTAGAAGTTAAAGATGACAGGTGGAAGAGTAGTATATGGTAAGAAGATTATGGAAAGTGAGGAAGGGTTTGAAACATGGTGGAGTAATATAGATTATAAAAGAAAGAGGTTAGGAGATTCAATCAAGTGCTAATTAGTCAAGTATCCTTGTTGATAATTAATTAAACCTACATATGAGAAATGTATTATTGAATGTTTGAAGATAAGAATTTTAAGTCTTGAAATCATCTTCTCTTTCATATCTTCCTTAATGAGAGCAATGTGGGAATGAAGTGATAAGAAAATGAATCATATATGATGCATAACCACTGTGGTAGATACATCTAATGAATGTAATAATGACACACAATATGATGATGAAACCCTAGCAGGGTAATTGAGAATGTAATCTATCTGAATGGCCAAGTAAGAGAAAAGAAATTCAATCGATAAGATAACGAAGACTTTAGTAAAACTTGTGAGATCCAAAGTTTGAATTTCAAAATAAGGTAGCAAATTCACATCACAATAACGTCATGCTACTGATAAGGACCAAACCCTAGAATGTTTAGAGTTGTAGTAGTTCAAGGGATGTCACTAGTGATTTGACCTTGAATACTAGCATCTCTATAAAACAAGATCATGAGATTTGCACTATGAGAAGCAAACTTGCACTGATAGTAATCCAGGGTTTAAAGATAGCTAATCTAAAAGGTAGATAAACAATATGGAAATGATTTGGAGTAAAGAGTAAGATATAAATTTGAAATGTAACAAGTGTCTTTTGAACAAAAGGAGAACTACAATATGAGTGAAGTGCGATATGAGATAAATTCTTGCAGTGATAGCAAGAATGATGAATAATCTATTTGTACCTTGTATGTTTCAATTTTAGGAATGTTTAATCTACATGATTAAAATGAGAAGGATAAGTAGAAAAAAGTAAGTAGTAGTGAATGAGGAGAGAGATAAGAGAAAACAATGGTTTTTAGTAATATGTGAATTTGTTTTTAGAAGTATAATTTGTTGAAGGTATGTTAAGGGATGTAAATTGGTTCTACGTATGATTTCAGTGTACATGTGCAAGCAATATGTTAATTAAAGGTGTCTGATAGTTGTAGTCATTCATACCAGTAATCCATCTTAGTATTGTACAATTGTGGTATGGTGATATGGGTTGAATAATGATGGAACAAATGAAGGGTTACCCTAAATAAAGTAGTCTTACCTATTCACTCATATGAATAGAAGGGGTGATAACCATATTGTATTGATATGTAACCCTAATGAGGTATAGTTTGTTATACCTAGCTTTAATATAACTAAGTGATGGTAATTGGGTATGAATAGTCCTTGAATGACTAATACAATCATGGAGTACTTTGTTACTGTTGTTGAAACCCTAGTATGTTATAACATGATGGTTACACCTTGAATTATGTGTGGGTTCATACTTGAGAATAATATGGAATGTGATGGTAATGCTTCACCTTATGCATCCATGATACAATGGGGATGCCATGAGTAGTATTGTACAATTGTTGTTGAATCTAGTTCTCCAACTCATGACTGATTTGCTATTTGAGTAGCACAATAGTAATATTCAAAACAACATAGTGAACTCTCTTTTGTGACTCAGAGGTAATATAAAACAATAGTACATATTGAGCTGTATAAATTGAGATAGTTGGATCGGATTATCAATGTTGAGGTAACAACTCAAGAGTATGAAAATATTGAAATGGTTATTTCTCTCTCTATCCTATGATTGATTGTGGCATAGAGAATTTGTTTGTTATCATTGAAAACTGTTTTAACATGTTGTGATTAGAAAAGAAATAAAGGACTTAATGTTGAAAACTGCATTCAAGTATGAAATACAAGAATATAATGGCATGTAAGATTTCATAAGCTTAAAATAAACTTTGAATATACGTTGTTTATGTATTTATGTTTTGGGGACGAAACTTTTTAAGGGGGTGAGAATTGTAATGACCACATTTGTGCTTAATTGGTAAACTAGGGTTTACCTGAATGATTACATGCTTGATTAGATTGAACATCGTTTAGACTTGATTAATGATAGTAGATCAATTGTGATGTTTCAAACCTAAGAAGAAACTCTAAATATGATTTTAGTTTGAAGAATTAGGGTTTGAGAAATGTAAACCCTAATCAGCAAAAATTAGGGTTTTGATAGTACATGAATATGGAATTTGAACAGGATAGCAGTGTGGTAAATGATTTTTCATATTTTCTACAAATTTTGTATTTAATTTATTTTTGGTTATGATATGGATAACTCAATCATGCATATTGTAACAAAGTTTCAGAATATTTGAGTGTTCTTTGAATGTGGTTCTCGGTCGAACTATACTTCAACCAAAATGTTGACAAAGTGTTTTTTAGCAGTGTAGTGTTTTATTTTTAATTATTTATTGGTAACTCCAAATGATCTGAAATTTTAACTGGAGATCTAAAACTCAATCATAAATAACATGTAAAATTTTAATAATTTTTGGATGCATTTAAACATATCAGTAGATGAATTACAGTAATATTTTTATGACAGAAAATTCAGCTGAAATAAGAGAAAGTATAGTGAGGGGTCAATGTGAAATTGACCCAAGCAGCTCAATTGCTCTATATGGTCAACCTAACACACAAGGATCTCTCATTATTTTTTATTCAATTCAGAGAAATGAAATCCTAGAGAGAGGGGGAGAGTTAGGGTTTGAGAGGAGAAAGTGATGGAGATGCTGACCTAGGGTTTTGCGGTCCGAGGAATGATGAAATCATGTAAGTTTAGCCTCTTTGGATATAGTTTCATGGTGAATCTTCTCTCACAGGTCAAGATTCTATCCCTTCGCTGATTGGATTTGAAATCATATCAAATCAAGTCCTTTTCTCACTCTTTCTCTCCTAATCTTCAATTCTAGGGTTTCCGAGTTGAAAGAAAGAAGAATCGGGTGAATTGCTAGGGATTTGATATGAGATCGAGATTTTCAGGGATGGTCTACATTTTTAAGGTTTTGTCACACCTTAGGGTGAGTGGGAACTTCCTTTAAATAGTATATTGCACGAAAATTAGTTAAATCATCCATAATCTTTAATTGCTTAGTATGCGACTACAAACCCTGAATTGTGTGTTTGATCTAAGTTGTTGCAAAATTATATGAAATGAGTTCTTCCTCTATTTGGATGAATTTCCGATGATAAAATCATATTAGAAATGTATAAAATACATCCTAATGAGAACTCCCTAAGTATTTGCAGAGGTTATAAGAGTAAACTAAAATATAGGGAATTTGTCTATGACTGAAATTGCTGTATAATTTAATAGAGGAATTTGTTTATCTGGATCCCCTTGGTTATGAATGATTGTTTATCTAAATACGTAGTACATATATGTTATATATTATCTTGGATTTCATTTAATGTGAATAGTGTTTGTTTGATATCTCAGTAAAGAGGGTGAAACCCTAGATGCGAGGAAAGTTGGATATTTGCGAATAGATATCGTGAAATCCATTTGAACATATTTTCTTAACATGATAGACTTTATTTATTCAATTTCATTATTGATGCATGTTATCTCAATGAATGGCATGGAAACCCAAATTCATCTCAGTTCCAAGGTTTCATACATATATTGATTTTATATGATTTGTTGATAGTAGCCTTTATTCAGCGAATGTTTATGTCGCATGAAATCCTTATGAGAGCCATGTGATAAGTGAATGAGGTAAATGAAACCCTAAGGATAGGGTGTTCAATGAATCAAGTATTTTGATATCAATGTTCTCAATATGAGATGTGGTGATGCACAACTCAAGATTTGGGTTGAGGTGCATGTTTTCCAAGAAAGTACAAATAATTTACAGGTGTAAATGACAATTACTTGTAAGTCAAGTAATTAACTCTTATTAGTGTATTAAGAAGTTCAATTGCATGGTTCTAGTGTATAAAGTATCAAGTGAACATGTATTCTATTATTTAAGAATTTTAGTCTGCCTGCAGATATAAAATGTTGATTTCTCAGTATATTACAGTGCTTTGAGTATATTGCTCTGCCAAGTTTAGAATGATGTACATGTTGTGTTATAAACTTCAAATAAATAGACATGGTACCATAGAGATATCAGAGTCAAGTACAAGTAAGGGAAAAGATACAATATAGTAAGAGCTTTTTAAGAATTATAAAATAATAGACTTAAGAGCCCTAAACACCGTAGATTCCCTACGGATGTCTGCACTGTAGGGAGGAAATGATCTACCCTGGCAGCGACCAGTATACGGGGATCAGATGGCACCCACAGAGCATGCGGGGAGACGAATCCCATGAGGAAGTCTCCTAAGAGAAGATAGGTTACCCAACATGAACCGGAGATCCCGGTGGTAACCCAGAGGTACCCACAGAGCGTACCAAGATGAGGCCAACAGAGCGTCTCAGACCCTCCGCCTATGTACTCATCCTAGAAGGAGAGTTCCAGTTAAAGGCCAGTTGTTTAGCCACCTTAGTCAGACGTGACGGTTCGAGTCAAGTAGACCCAGATTCAGTTCTAGGCTTACTTCCTGGGTTTTAAGCTAAGTCTTGTACGGTGAGATCGTAGTTCGCTACGAGTCTTCATATATAGAGTACACTGCATATGATCAGGGCCTAAGCTAAAATATGTTCATATAGGTTTAAAGAGTTTATTATAAGTAAGAAAGGCTAAGAAAGATTCGAGTACAGTTTCCCAACAATTATTCTTTGCATGTTTATGAGTTATTAGTTCTCTTTGAAATTAATCAAGCATGCTCATACATTGATTTATTCTTGTTGATATCTAGAGTATCCTGCCATATTTATGATAGTAAATGATCGATCTCTTGAAAGTTTACTGCTGCTATAATTGATATCAGTTGCTCAAAAGTATATATGTAATTATATCAGTGCTTTAGACTATTTCTTTGAAGTACTCATTCACTGAGCGAGTAGGCTCACCCCTCTACTCACAATTTTTAGGGATATCACATGGACTTGAAGATATCATTGCATCAGAGTAGATGTGCCACAAGAGTTAAGTTTGAGTATAGTTAAGTTCAGTCAGTCCTTGTCACTCTAGGTCCTTGTAAAGAAATAAGAGAGAGTTGTAAACGATGATGTATAACATTATTCTTCTTTTAGCAATATATGCGAATCAGCAAGTCTTATGTGCTTAAAAGTATGAGAAACATAATGAATGTTCATACATGCATTTTTATTGTTGAAATTAGATTAGAGAAATCAATGTTTAGATTCTCTTATAAAGTTAGTTTATGTGGTTCAATGCGAGAAAACAAAGAGTTTGAAAAAAAAAAGTTAAGGGTGATCTTTGTATTACGATAAATCCTCAATTTATGCCCTAATCTCATGATTAATGGTAATTGTGAGATCGGGGTGTAACAGTGACTGTAGATCCTTTTAGTGTAAGGTAAATTTCAGATACTTTGTTATAATTTTGAGTTATGAATTACATGTCATTGTGGATTTGAGTTTTCTTTTATTTTCCTTCTTTTCACTCAGTAATAATCATTTAGAATTGTTGGTAGTTGCCTCGGAGATGCTAACTGCATATTATCTAGATCCTTTAGGTGAAAAAGTAGATAGTGGGACACACCACTACTACAGAAACAACATTCAGTATCGCTTTTCTGGGCGTCGGTTATTTAGGAAAACCGACGCCTATAATATTAAACGTCGGTTATTTATGCAAACCGACATCTATATTCGAAGACCAGCCAGACATGGGTACCTCTTTATATTCAGCGTCGGCTGGTTATAACAGATCGACGCCTAAAATCGCACGCGAAATTCAATTTTCGAGCGAAAACATTTTAGGTCACCTACAGCGTCGGTTTTTTAACTATTCACCGACGCCTATTTAAAATGAAAATTTGCGCGAAAAGTCCCACTTTCAGTGTCGGTTATCCTTCGATAACCGACACTGATAATGGTTCCCGCCAAATAATTTAGGGTAAAGGTTGTCTAGTTGGGCGTCGGTGTTTTACTATCAACCGACGCTAAAGCATAATAGGCGTCGGTTTTATAGATAACCGACGTCGTTGACCAACTTAATAGACCCGATCACCCGGCTCTTCCCCCTTTCTTCCTGTTTCATCATGATATTCTCCTGTGCTGGTGCTCACCGTCGCTCTCCCAAAATTGCAACGTCGGTTGCTACCCCTCTGCTTCTTCGGTGCTGGTGCTCTTCTGCTCGCCGGCGCCGCTGCCCGCCGCCGCCGCCGCCACTGCTGCTTCTTCGCCTGCTGCTTCTCCGGCCGGCACCTGCTGCTTCTCCGGGCGTCGGTTGCTTCTGCCCGCCGCCCGCCCCTCTACTTCTTTGCCTGCTCGCCGCCACTGCTGTCGCCGCTCTTCTCCACGCTAGCTCTAGGTAGGCTAGCCTCTTTGCTTCCTTATCCCTAGCTCCTTACCAACAGCAAGCACGGCCATGGCTGTGTTGGCCTACCACGGCCGTGCTGGACAGCACGGCCGTGCTTGCTGTTGGTAAGGATATGAACAAATTTTTATGTAATGCTTTATGTAAATCCTAGGATATGAAAAAATCTTTTGCTTGCATATATTTGTCATATATTTGTGCTTCTAATCGTAATATTTGGCCTAATTCAGTAAATTTTGATGCATGTTGAAATAAAATTTAAACTTGTCAATTGTAGCATCCTAATTTGATTTGATTAAACCCTAACATCAATTGTGATGAAACCCTAACATTAATTGTGATGAAACCCTAACATGTACATATCTATTATTGTGTTTATTGGCCTAGAAACTCATCCAAGATTTACTCATTAGGAGTAAATCTTGGATAGTCCCCGGTTTGGGATTGTTCTTGAACACCTAATCTCACTTAGGATGTAAGTGTATAATGTGTATTGGGTTTTCGAGAAAATTTCGGTAGCATTTCCCCGTTTATTCTCTAAGTACATATGTACTTAGAGAACAACGGGGAAATGCTGCCGAAATTTTCTCGAAAACCCAATACACATTATACACTTATTAGTGAGATTAGGTGTTCAAGGATGGGATAGGTGGTACACATTTATTATATATAAGAATGACATCACATGTGTTTGTTGGCCTAGAAACCCGTCCAAGATTTACTCATTAGGAGTAAATCTTGGATAGTCCCCAATTTGGGACTATTCTTGAACACCTAATCTCACTTAGGATGTAAGTGTATAATGTGTATTGGGTTTTCGAGAAAATTTCGGTAGCATTTCCCTGTTTGTTCTCTAAGTACATATGTACTTAGAGAACTGTGGGGAAATGCTGCCGAAATTTTCTTGAAAACCCAATACACATTATACACTTACTAGTGAGATTAGGTGTTCAAGGATGGGATAGGTGGTACACATTTATTATATATAAGAATGACATCACATGTGTTTGTTGGCCTAGAAACTCGTCCAATATTTACTCATTAGGAGTAAATCTTTGATAGTCCCCAGTTTGGGACTGTTCTTGAACACCTAATCTCACTTAGGATGTAAGTGTATAATGTGTATTGGGTTTTCGAGAAAATTTCAGTAGCATTTCCCCGTGTGTACATTGGTATAAATTAGAATGAACAATCACTAAATAATATATTGTTTGTATGGAGTCCGGCTTCATTGTAGATAATAGGAGTAAATCTTGGATAGGATGTAAGTGTATACCCTAATCTTGTCCTAATATATACTTGTTTTCTCTTTGATCATAGAATGGATAGATCATGGATGTCCATTCGCAATCGCTGCACCCCAGAGTTTATATCTGGCCTTGATCAGTTTATTAGATTTGCCGAGGAACATAGGAAAAAACCTACAGATAGGTTCTACTGTCCATGTAGGCATTGCGGTAATAAGTTGAAAGTCAACACTGGTGAGGAAATCAAAAGTCATGTCATGTGCGACGGGATTGTACAAGGCTATACAGAATGGCACTAGCATGGAGAGATTTCAAACTCGAAACCAGTAGATGTCGATAGCAGTGCTTGGGTGGAAGAATAAATTGCCTCCGATGACGTAGATGTGAACGAACCAGTTCCAGTAGACATCGTTGATGCGATGCTGGATAGTTGTAGGGTAGAGCACACCGATCCACCTCCTATCTTTAGAAACATTGTGCATGATGCTGAGATACCGTTATACACAGGTTGTGCTAAGTTTACGAAGCTTAGCGATGTGTTGAGATTGTATAAGTTGAAAGCTAACAATAGATGGAGCGACAAAAGCTTCACTTCATTGTTGACTTTGTTGAAAGAAATGCTTCCTGAAGGAAACGAGATGCCAATCTCAACATACCGGGTCAAGAAAATGTTGTGCCCAATGGGAATGGAGGCCAAGAAGATACACACATGCCTGAATGATTGTGTATTATTTCAAAAGGACTATGTAGATTTGAAAGATTGTCCAAAATGTGGTGCGTCACGGTATAAATTGACGACTTCGGGGGAGTCCAAAACTGGTTCTCCTACCAAGGTGTTGTGGTATCTACCTATAATATCACGGTTTCAACGCTTGTTTGCAAATCCGAAAGATGTGAAGAATTTGAGGTGGCATGCAGATGTTAAGAAAAATAATGATGGGATCCTACGACATGCGTCTGATTCCCCACAGTGGAAGAAGATTGATCTATTGTACCCCAAATTTGGTGAAGAAGATAGGAATCTAAGACTTGGGCTTTGTACAGATGGGATGAATCTGTACGGGACATTGAGCAGCCAACATAGCACTTGGCCAGTCATGCTTGTTATATACAATCTTCCTCCCTGGCTGTGTATGAAAAATAAGTACGTTATGATGTCGTTGTTGATATCGGGCCCTAAACAACCTGAAAATGATATCGATGTTTATCTTGAACCTCTGATTGATGACTTAAAGAAACTTTGGGCTGAAGGTGTGATGACCTATGATGCTTCAGGAAGAGAGACATTTCGTTTGCACGCTATGTTGTTTTGCACTATTAATGACTTTCCAGCATATGGGAATTTGTCTGGATGTAGTGTCAAAGGAGCTAAAGTGTGTCCTATATGTGAAAAAAACACTGATTCAATAAGACTAAAACATGGCGGAAAGACTGTATATCTTGGTCATCGAAGGTTTCTTTCAAAATTCCATCTGTATCGTAGGAAGCGCAAAGCATTCAATGGATGGAATGATGAACGGAGTGCACCTAAACCTATACCAGGGGATGTTGTTTATGAAAGAGTAAAAGACATTGTCAATGAATTTGGTAAGAAATCACAATGTAGTATGGCCACACAGAGTGACAATTCTTCATTCAAGAAGAAGTCAATATTTTGGGATCTTCCTTATTGGAGTTCTTTGACAGTCAGGCAATGTATCAATGTAATGTACGTTGAGAAAAATGTCTGTGATAGCATCATTGGTACTCTGTTAAATATACCAGGTAAGAATAAAAATGGGATAAAATACAGACTGGACCTACGTGAAATGGGAATAAGGTTAGAATTAACAGAATTGTGTGAAATGGGTAATAAAAGAACATACTTACCTCCCGCTTGTTACACGTTGTCTAGAAAGGAGAAGAAAGCTTTTTGTGAATGCTTGGTAAATGTTAAGGTGCCACATGGTTACTCATCCAACATCCGTAGATTGGTATCAATGAAAGATCTAAAGTTGATAGGTCTTAAATCTCATGATTGTCACACTCTAATGCAACAAATATTGCTCGTGTCAATTCGATCTATATTGCCGAAGCATGTAAGGTTTGCAATCACCAGACTTTGTTTCTTTTTCAACAGTCTATGCAGTTAAGTTATTGACCCTGATACTCTCGATAATTTGCAAAGAGGAGTGGTTGTTATCCTATGTCAGCTTGAGATGTATTTCCCTCCTTCGTTCTTTGATATCATGGTACATCTTGTTGTCCACTTGACTAGGGAAGTGAAAATGTTGGGACCAGTTTTCTTACATTGGATGTATCCCTTTGAACGATACATGAGCATTTTTAAAGGTGATGTTCGAAACCGTTATCGGCCTGAAGGGAGTATTATTGAAGGTTATGTGGCAAGAGAGGTTATGGATTTTTGCAATGACTTTCTGAGTGGTAATAACACTCCTGTTAATGACAAGAATATTGAGGAGGGAAAAGGAATTTTGGGATCACGGGTGAAAGTAATCAGCCGTGAGCAGTTGGAACAAGCTCACTTGTATATTTTACACAACATGGACGAAGTGAGTGTTTATATCGAGGAACATACCAATTTCATCAAGAGACAACATCCTCGAGCAAGTTCAATGTGGCTTGCTAGAGAGCATAATAAGACTTTTACTAAGTGGTTTGAAGATAAAGTCTTACATCAACTATCTCAAACACCAAATGATATTACAGAAACTATCAAATGCCTCGTCTTTAAACCAAAACCATATGTTATGTCTTATGAAGGGTTTGACATTAATGGGTTCACATATTACACAAAGCGCCAAGATGATAAGAGTGTCGTCCAAAATAGTGGGGTCACTCTTCAAACGTCGACTATGTATTTTGCAAGTACAAAGGATAAGAGTCCACGTGAAGCTAAAATGTCATATTACGGTGTCATTGAAGACATATGGGAGTTTGACTACATAGATTTCAGAATTCCGCTCTTTAAATGTAATTGGGTTGATAACATCAAAGGAGTTATAGTGGATGAATTGGGTTTCACTTTGGTGAACTTTGAAAAGATTGGCGAGAAGGGTGAACCATTCATATTGGCATCACAGGCGAAACAAATATTCTATATCGATGATCCTGCAAATGATAAATGGTCGGTTGTTCTTCATGGTAAAAGACAGTTCATTGAAGATCCTATAGATGAAGAAGAGTACTATGATAAGTATGATGACTCCAGTCCATTCTCAGTTGGGTTGCCAACTCCACAAAATATTGAAGCTAATGATGACTTATATGTGCACGGAGATCACAATGAAGGATTGTTAATTGATAAAAGATCACAATTTTAGAGGCATGTATGTTTATATTTTTTATTGAAGCTAAATATTTGCTTTTTTAATATCAATATCATTTTCAGATTTGATTTTTCATTATCTTCTAGTTAATACAAATGCTAAATGTTTGCCTTTTTCTAGTTAATACAAATGCTAAATGTTTGCCTTTTTCTAGTTAATACAAATGCTAAATGTTTGCCTTTTTCTAGTTAATACAAATGCTAAATGTTTGCCTTTTTAATGACATTTTCAGATGGCTGACCATGATGAGCATGATGTCCATGATGAGCATGAAGTCCATGATGAGCATGTTGTCCATGACGAGCATGGCGAGGATACCAATGTAAGTTCTAAAAACATATCCTGTATTTCTATAAAATTCATTATCTTCTAGTTATGTCATATATCCCATATTTCTATATTGTGCTAATTCAGTGTGTTTATTTTTGTCAAATTTTAGGTTGATGATGCACATGTACCCACTGAAGCACTGGAGCAACTTGATGCGCAGCACCAAACACTTAACAAGAAAAGGGGCATCACTCTGTTGAAGAAGTTAATAGCGCTAAGTGGCAGTGGATCCAAATTGGTTGTGGAGTTTGATAATGGAGGAAATGCAATTGGAGTTAACCGCAATAATTTTGTAAACTATCTTGGGTGTGTCACTCGAAGCCATTGTGGTGTTAAGTATGATAATTGGCATAAAGTTCCTCAGGGGAAGAAAGACTTGATATGGAAGGATTTATGCGTGAGTTATTATTATTTGCAATTCTATTTTGTAGATTACAAATTATATTATTTGTAATTCTATTTTTGGATACTAGTTAATAAGAATTCTATTTTACAGAATCTGTTTGCATTGGATGAGAAGCTGCATCGTAAAAGTGTGATGCAACGCGCTGGAAAGATGCTTAGGAACTATAGGACAAATCTTAACAGAGAATACATAAAAGATGGTGATAAGAAGAAGTCAGCCCTTGAACAGTGGAACTTCTTGGACAAAGAAGATTGGGACAATTTTGTTGCTTCAAGAAAATCTGAAGAATTCAAGGTATTAGGCGTCACTCCCAATTTAATTAATATACGTTGTATTCACCTATTCAAGATTAAAATTTAGTGCTACTAACCAAATCATTAATGTGCATACTAACTAGGTCCTCAGTGACGCGCAAAAAGCAAGGCGTGCACTGAATGTGCATGACCACACTATGGGTCCAAAGGGCTATGCAAGCATTCGCCAAAGACTACAGGCGGAGTCTACGACTACTCAGGAGTCTGCTGCTACTCAGGAGTCTGCCACACCCATGCCTCGCCATGATATCTAGATAGCTGGGAGGCAAAACAAGAAGGGTGAAATAAAGAAGCTCATAACTGCTGAGGTGGCTGCGAAAATGGTAAAATACAACTATTAGAGCAATCATTTGAATATTGATTATTTGTGGTGTTAACTTACCAATTTCTGTTGATGGTGATTAGCGGGAGTTGCACGAGCAGAGGAAACAAGGCACGTTCATCCCTCAGGGCACAAGGGATGAATTGACAGTTTCTCTGGGTAACCCAGAGCATCCTGGACGTGTTAGGGGTGCAGGCGTTGGTGTGGGCATCAAAGCATTCTTTGGGCCATCCCAGCGCAAACCCAGAGCGGGACTTTCACAAGAAGAGGTAACCTATTCTTTTTTTAGAATGTTACTGCAAAAGGGAATTCAATAATAAGAAGCTAATGTTTCTTTTATCCATGTATAGGAGAATAAGAGAGTCAAGGATATAGTTGCTAAGAAGGTCAATGATATAGTTGTTGAGAAGGTCAAGGAAGAAATAGTGCGGTGGCAGGCATCTCAGGCTTCCAATCAGCCTATGGTGACCCACTCTTCTCCTGATGCACAGACTGCGAGTAATCCTGGAGACCCATCGCCTAACACGTCTGCTGTAAGTATTGTTTATGACATTGTAGCTAGTCTTTTCAAGATGATATGTATATATGTATAACATTCTTTACGTAAATTTGTAGGCATTGAAGCCATGCCGCTTAAGAATGCAAGATTATGTTGTTGCAGAGGCGCAGGCTTACCAGTCCCTTCCTGGGGCAATGTTTCATGGGACTCCAATGCCGTAGGGCTACGTTCGTGTGAGCCTGATATGTGTATTACCCGATTGGAGGGAAAATACATTGCCATATGCCCACCCAGATATTGATACACTTGGTGAGGCAGAAGGCGGGGTGATATTGTGGCCCAAAGCAGATGTCGTCTACACTACTGAAATTGTAAGATAAAATTACATTACTTTATATTGTTAATGTGTATATATGAGGTCAACTGAACTGAAATTATATATACAGGTTAAAAAGAAGACACCCGGAGCACCTAGGCCTTCACCTCCACTTCCTGCATTACCAAGTTGGGTTCCAACTGACCTAAAATACCCGTTAGGTCTTGCTTGTAGGGGAATGGCATGTTGGCTACGGGCACATAATATACATTGCCCTATAATTGTTTCTTTAGAAGTAGATTATGCAGGTCAATCATACGATAGCTCTTTATTTATACAAGATATTATTGAGATGTTTATGTATGATTGGCTGAATACATCAATGATAGAGACATGGATAAGGTGAGATCTTGTTTATACATCCATATACCTTGTGTAAGATCCGGTGATCTGGTTTCTTATATATTAATGCATATGTAATACATGTTTTGCAGCTACTTCGTCGAAGATCAATGCAAACAATTTGCATTTGATCATGTGGGATTTTTGATTCCATCATTGATTAGTATGGTAGCTAAAGACCCTGATAGTGTTCAACAATACTGTATAGATGCTTTTACAATTTTCGGTCAGCAAAAGAAGACGATAATAATAGCTCCATTCAATGTCAAGTAAGTTTACTTTATTTATAATTTGGACTTAAGAAAATTCCATTTTTATTGTGCATTTTGAGTTATTAATTTTTAACTTTTTTACCTCTAGCGGTAGACATTGGGAGTTACTAGTTATTGTCCCCGGGACGTTCACTGTTTATTATCTAGATCCTGTGGGAAGTACATTGAACACTAAAATTGGACACATATTGAGAATGCCATTATTCTGGTGAGAAATATTTCATTTTTATATCCGTTAACATCTGTTATTACATTACTATTTAATTATGCAATTTACTGTGTTACATTAACATGTAGGGGTTTAGATGCATTCAAAAATGTTGGAGGAAATGTCCCAAGGAGAAAGAACCAGCCAATAATTTGGGAGAACATAAAAGTAAGTTCCCGACTCCAATGTATATATTATTTATGTGAACTGTGCTTAGTTGTATTTTTTAATATTTTGTATGTTTCAATTTATAGTGCGCTACACAAGACAACGGCTGGGCATGCGCATACTATGTGATGTGATTTATGCAGATGATTTTCTGACATGCCGCATTGGATATTAATACCATACATGAGGTATTATATATAGTCTCATTAGTTAGTATGAAATATATCAATCTTATTTTTATATTATTACTTATATATACATCATTCTCTTTGCAGCTGTTTAAAACTGACCACACTATAGGTAAACGCTTAAAAATGTACATGCTCCATATACGATGGAAGCATTAAATGAAGTAAGAGAAGAATGGGCAAAAGCCATACAAGCAGTGGCGATTGTAAGATATAATTGGGATGCTGATAGCGATGTTGAATGATATTTTGTAAATGAATATTTCTGAATGTTTATACATGTCTGAATGTTTCTAAATGTATTTGAATGTTTCTACATGTGTGAATGTGAGAATTGAATTGATGTCTGAATGTATCTACTTGTGTGAAAAAATATTTGTTGATTTTGCAGGTTTGTGGCCTGTTTGTAGGCTGATATCAATGGATGTCGTAAACCTGCAGTTCAGAAAACTGAATTGCAGGTTCTCATCCTGCTGACCAGCCACAGCAGGCCTGCAAACTGATAAGAAAAAAAAAATTAAAGTATAGGCGTCGGTTATTTATAGAACACCGTCATTAAAGGCCTACAGCGTCGGTTATTGGATAAAAACCGACGCCTAATATGACAAACAACCCGACCGTGCAGGAAAGCACGGCCGTGGTGGAAAAGGTGTCGCTTATTCGTATAAAACCGACACCTATAGTACTAAACATGGTCGTGCAGCGAAGCACGGCTGTGTCGTCTGGGAGTATGGCGTCGGTTGTTTAGTTGTTAACCGATGCAGAAAGTGTCCTAGGTGGTGCCCTTTTTTATGGCGCGAACCCTATAGACGTCGGCCAACTATATATAACCGACGCCTATAGATCATATAGGCATCGGTTAGAAAACCGACACCGAAGAGTTTGACCTTTAGCGGCACCCACATAGGCGTCGCTTGAAAACCGTCGCCAAAGGGGGTTAAACAACCGACGCCAAAGGCATATTCTGTAGTAGTGCACAATAAAAAATCATTATTTATGTGAGTAAATATTTATATCTATCAACATATGTTAATGTCTACATCAATAATTACATGACTATTTACGAATTGAATTAAATGTGTTACTTTAACTTATACATCTATAAAAGAATTCAAAAAGGTTGGAGGAAAGGTAGATAAGAAAAAGAAATTATTAAGTTGAAAGAATGTTGACGTGGTTTTCTGACTCCAATGCATATATATGCCAACTATGCTTACTTTTATTTATTAACATTTTGCATAGCTGTAAATTTATAGTGTCTTATATAAAATAATGGTTGGAAATGTGGATACTACATGATGTGGTATATGGATCTGATTGTCAGACAAACGGCAGCATACATCCATTATTTACAAAAGGTAATTTATATAGTCTTTGATCATCATAACTAAATGTCTCATTTGATAATATAAAAAATCATATCAAGCTCTTGAATTATGTCATTCATTTGCAGTTGTTTGACACGATAGAACCCTATACAAAAGAATTGATAGATGAGACACAAGAAGAATGGGCACGGGCCTTCGTTAATAAAGTCATTTTTTAATTTGATTGGGATCAAATATGAGTTTTCTAAACATTAATGTGATTATTTCTATATATGTGATGTAAGTGAATCATTGGTGCATATGTGAATGATGTGTTTATATATGTATGTGTGTGAATGAATGTGAATATGAATGAATACAATGAGATTACATTTGTACATGTCATCTGAATGGAATTAAAGAATAGATATTATATGTGTATTTTTTTGAATTATGTATGTACATGAGAATGGAATTAAGTGTTGAAGAGAACGGAATTAAGTGTTGAAGAGAATCGAATTGAGGAATGGAAATCTATGTGAGTGGATGAATGTGTTATTGCAAGTTGTATGTGTGTTAGTTTGTTGTTAAGATGAATACAGGATGGAACATTTAGTTCTAACGAGCTGTAGGTTTTGCATCCTATTGAACAACTGCTATAAAAAAAATACATGTCACGTCAGTTGTTACAAAAAAAATTTGATATTGTATATCTTTGGCATCTTCTCGTAAAACTAACAACACAATTATCTTAAATGGTTGTGTTGCTCAACACGGTCGTACCAGCTGGCTTATAGCGTTAGTTTTCACATAAAACCGACGACACAGTCGGTCTATAGCGTCAAATTTCTAAGGAAACTGATGACATAGCTTTGTAGTTTTTTAAAGTAAAAAGTACACATTGTGTTAGTTTATTTAAGGGTAATCGATGACAGAGATTACTGTTACAACCCCAATTTTTGGGTTCTTTTGGTGAGAAATGTAACTTCTCATATTAAAGATATTTGAACAAATAATGATGTAATTTGCTTCAAATAAATGGATTTCGTTTACAATAGCCTTGATGCTTGTGTTGTGGGGTTTATTGGCTATAGGGCCCAAATAATAAGAAAATTCAATTAGTGAATGAATAATTGAATATTCGAGAAAAGAATAAGATGGAAACCTTTAGAAATCAAATCCAAAGAAGTATTTCGTGCCTCTTGGGTTCCTTGGGTTCCAAGAAGTCCAAAGTTGCAAAAAGAAAGCAATAAGAAAAGAAAAGATTAATTAAGTATTTCTTTATTAAGAAATAAATTGGAAATAATGATAAAATGTGGAAAATGAGTGGTAAGAGGCATAAATGAGATTTCTTGGGGAAATTTTGTATCCATGAGTTTTCTAATGATAAAAGGAATGCCAATGAGGAAAATAAAAGAGAAATAAAGAGAAAACCTCAAAAAGAACTATTTTAATAAGAGATAAACAAGATAATGAGGAATTATGTGAAATAATGCATTTAGATGCATCTAGAAGGATAATGAGTGTCCCATAAAAAGGATTTTGAAATAATGGAGTGTCTTGGGATCCAAGGAGTCCCAATAAAGAGGAAAGAAAGAGAAAATATCAATAATACAAAATTAAAGGATAATGTGATACATTATTAATGAAATTTGGTAGTATTGTTTAAAAGGGAATATTTTCTAATAAAAGAAAATAGAAATTCATGCCCATGAATTAAAAAGCAAACATAGAGAGAATAAGAGAGAGAATTTTCGAAATAACTTAATAGTCAAGGATCTTAGATAATCTTATGATTACTTAAATGAGAAATATTGTTTAAGAAAGAGAGAAGGTTTCCTTTTGAAGAGATCTTGTTGTCTTTGTGGGGAAGTTTTCTAGGGCGTTGCTCTCCTCCTTTATAAAAGGATAGAGTCCCTGGCTAGGGCCAAAGGAGAACTCACGCAGCCATCCCTCTTTTCTTTATCTTCTTTCCTTGCAAACCCTAGAAGAGGGTATAGATCTGTACGAGGAAACCAGGGAGTAGAGTGGAGGTCTTAATGGGAGCAGGATGCACCCACGACGACCTGGGGATGATCGGCCAGCACCCCTTGCCCACGCCTTTGCGCAGCTCTAGCAAAAAGACTGCAGCGCCGCTGCAGGTCAAGGGCCAAAAGCCCGCACGCCTGGCCATCTTGGTCGTGAGTCAGGTTCTGGTTAGCTGCGATGGGGAGTGGCGGAGGCAGGAAGAACATTTTCAGGGAGCTCCGAGCCTCGAGATGGTGGAGGTGGCTCACGCAACTCTGCAAGTTGGCGGCTAGGGCAGCGCAGCCAAGCTGCGTGAGGTTGAAGGAGGCGAAAAGGGAATTGGACAGTTCTGCCCTTCACGGGCTAGAGGGATGCTCAACTTAACCAGGGGCACGGACGTCTTTTTGAAATATTTCCCAAAGCATGTGTTGCATGGGAGAGGCTACGTGGCGCAATCTGATTGGCCGAGAGGTACTTTTCCTTGCAAAAATCATAACTAATTCTAGGAAACTCAGATTGGGACAAATCTTATATGAAAATTGATCCTCAGAATGAGGGGAATTCAATAAAAATATGTTTAGAAGCTAATTCCCCTTGTTATGCGAAAAGTAGTGCAAATTATTATCTTTAATGAATTAAAGATTAAGAAACTCTATTTTGAAATGAATAAAGTGTTTAATAGGATTTAATGGATCATTAGAGTTGATATTAACCTGTTAAATGTAAAACGGTACATTATGTTCAAAAAGGAAGAACTTTGCACGTGATTAGTCTAATTGGGAGTTTATGTGCATAAATATGCTTGAAATTTGAAAAGGACATAAGGTTATCATCTTTAATGATTTAATTAAGGAAAGACCCTTAGATTTGATGATAGATGGATTTAATGTTGTCCCATGGATAATTCAAGCCGATAATAACCTATTGTTGATAAATGTGAAGATGGAATCTAAAAAGATGATCGTTTTATAAAATTGGCTTAATTTAGGGTTTTGTGCACGAATATGCATTAAAGAGCTTGAAAACCCTAATTTAGGAGAATATGTCTTTTAATTGGATTAATTGTTCAAATCCATGAATAAATAGGGATATGATGATCCTAAGTCAATCTGGGTATAAAAGACTATTAAATGAATAGTTTGAGCAATTAGGGTTTATATAAATGGAAAAGAGTATTTTAGGGTTTGTTAACCTAAAAGGGATAAAGTTTGAGAAATTGATCTAAGAAACCCTAATGAATATTAATGAAACCTTAATGCGGATTAGAAACCCTAGAAAGAGAATCCAAGTCAATAAGGTAGATTCTTGATAAAGTGTGTAATAAATAGAGTACATATTCTTTTCAGGAATTATGTGCTGATTGAATTACTTGCTTGGATCTGTTGATTGGCTTGATTGTATATACATGAAGTATATATTGAATAATCTACATGACTCATCAAATCAGGTATGTAGTTACGCTTATGAATAATCGCTCTAGTTTCACAGCGGTTCCCGAAGTTTTAATCGGTTGCTTGAAAATAACTGTTGGATGTTTATTTATTTCATGCAACTATAAAGTGACTATGAGTATCACTTTAAATATGTGTATATAACTGACTAGATCCGGGTCCACCTCTATTGCTTTGAAAAGGCTAAGAAAAAAAGGGGTAATCCTAGAGCAAGGTCTAGGTTACCGAGAGTTAGAAACTGGGCTACCTACGTGTAGTGCCATGAGTTAAGGAGTGGGCTACTTACAAGTAGAGCCATGTGACTCAACCCTAGAAATTGGTTCACTTATAGGTGGATCATGAGGGGTTTAATGGGGACAACATAGAGGATAGGGTACTCTTGGATCACGGAGTTATATCTAAAATGTAATCTTGCTTGTTAAATGATTAATTGAATGATTACATTTGGTAACATAATTACATGATTATTGTTTCCCCCACATACCAGCTTCGGCTGACCGACGTTTTGTTTGTCAGCGTTTTAGGTACAAGCCAAAAGGACAAACAGTAAATCGTCATATTGTGTAATACATGAAGTAAAATACAAGGAGGATTAGTTAGAGTAGAATCCTTAAGTGGATAGAAGTTTAGAGATCCAAGTTTTCAAAAAGGTATGAAAATTTTTATTTTCTTACAGCTTTTCAGTATAGTCTGTTAAAATTTGATAATTATTCTTGGTTAATTGTCAAACCTTTGATCCGGAAGTTATGGGTGCGGCTTCGACCTCTCGGTCTCCCTTAATTGGGGGTTATCGGGAGGTGGGGTCATAACATTTGGTATCAGAGCCTAGGTTCCTCAGTTAACCATTAATAATTATTAAATTTTACAAACTCTATAGAACCCAATGGTGTTATAAGAGGATTATCCAAAAGACGGAGGTGTCTAGAAAAGGATCACGACCGGGGGCTGGCAATATTTTCCTCTGCACCGCTAGTCGGAATACGAGGACTCCCGAATTTGTGTGACTGCCTGGCCAAAGTCTTAGGGTATGAATCGAAATAAGATACCTTCAGGAATTCTCATCTTATGCATCCCTTCTCATCACAAAATTCTGATAAGGACCTAAAGGATTAGGGTTTTCTTTCTTCTCCTCACCCTCTTGAGGTATGGGTAAGGTTAATAAGGTTTAAGGAATCCTCCACCAAATTAATGAAAGGCATGTAAATAAGATGTCATGGACATAAGCTTAATAGATTAAGCACAAAATAAATAATAGATACATGCTTAGGTCGTATGTCATAAGTTGTCATGTCCTCAGAAGAGACCTGAGGCTAGACCTTCTTGTCAGGAGGATAAGTTAGTCTTGGAGATAGAGATCTCCATTGCAAGTAGAGACCTGGCACATCCTTTGAGGATGATGTTAACCCTAACCCTAAGTGAAGGTTAGAGAGAGATGAGTTGGACCAGGTGTTTGAAAGGACATGCCTTTGGGATGCCATATGTGACCTAGCACCTTTGGCAACCCAACCCTGGGAAGGTCGTGCATGTTAGGGTAAAGGATAGCTCCTTAGATAATGATGTTAGCGAAGGACCTTAGAAACCGTATGGGCTTGTGCAAGTAGGGTATAGTTGGCATCTAGGGCACGTCATAGTGTTGCCAGTAGGATGAAACCCTGGATAAGGAATCATGATGGAGCATAAAGGGTTATGGATGATCTTGAGCAAATATAAATCCGAACCTAGGCTTCACCCATGTTGAGGATGCTTTTGAGGTTGACCCTTCACGAAGATAGGACCTCTAATGGTGAGGTTAGGGTTAGCTCTAGAGAGAGAGCAGGAAACCCAACAAGAAGGTTGGAATCCTAGACTTTTAGATATGAGGAGAAGTTGGGAGTTGAGGATGATGTGACCTAAATGGATGATAGTTGTCACCACATGCTTGATCCCTAGAGGTTTTTGATGTCTTGGTTGCAATGGGAGGACCAAAATCTAGAGGGAGGAAGAGGTTTCTGGCACCTATGTGCCTATGGTATAAGTGTTTACCTTCTGAGAAAGGAAGAAGATGTTATGTATACCCTGAAGTGAATTTGTAACAGGTTATGAGGCCTTGTACCTTATGGTTTGTCCTTGAGGAAGATCCAACTCTAAGTGTTGCTCGAGTTGAAGGATGACAGGAAGTGCACGTTATGCCTTTTGCAAGCTTGATTCATGGTTAAGAGATAGAGCATGCAGCTGGACACCTAAAAGTGAACCTAGGGTTCCTAGGCCTAAGAGGGGAAGTGGTATACCTAATGCTCATGACGAGAATTAAGTTGCTATAGTTTCGAGCATGGTACTCCTCAAGTATAGAGGAAAAAGGAAGTCCCTTAAGTTAAGATATGATTGATGAATCCCTCACAATAAAGTTGATGACACAGGAAGGTATGACCTTGATCTAATGTTGAAGAACGAGAACCCAGATGACCTAGCCTGGTTTAGTGGTCTGCTTGTGCCTTAATAGCTTTCTAGGGTTAAGCATATGGATGTAAACCCTAGACCTAAGAGCTTTTGTGACCTTGTTGTCAAGAGATAGTTTTCCTCCCATCCTGGGAGAGGGACCCTTTTGGTAGGGTGTATATCAGTTTTGTTGGTTTAAGGTAACCTAAAGTAATCTTAAAGGATCTTGAGAAGCTAAGTGAAAAGTACATGGTATGAGAATGAACCTGTAGACCCATAGATATCCATCTCTAAGTGCATACGGATGTGTTACCATGGAGGTAACTGGTAAGGGGCCTGACCAAGGTAGACAGGTCACCATGAAAGGATGGAAGTCAGCCCATGAATGTAGAGAGAGAGAGAGAGATGAAGGCTTGGGGTAAGGTTCTAAGTCGGATATGTACTATAGATGGAGAATCCTAAGTCTATCCTAGGGTCGAGTAGGGAATAGAACGATGGAAGTAGGAGTCGCCTAATTCCCTAGTAGCACATGACCATAGGGTCAGGAGGTAACAGTTATCATTGTCTGAGGGCCATGGGTTAGGAGATTGATCACCTTCATGAACTCATGGGACCCAAAGGGAAGATGAGTAGGGCACTCTCTTGATGCATGAGGGAAGAGGGATGACCCTAAAAGAGCTGGTACCCTATAGACCTAGAGGAGATGACCAAGGATATAAATCTCAATAGGTTCAAGACTAGTTTAATATCATGATGTCTGTGATGTAGAGACATATGTGGCACGTTGCAACTTAGATTTAAAGGTGTACTGGCAAGGTGGGATGTACCATCTCTACTCTTGGGACAGGAAGAACTATGTATTTGGACTGCAGCCAAATGCTTATTTCCTCTTGTTATGGGAGTGAGAGATAGGACATTACGCATGTCACACATCAAGGATAAGAGATGATGTAGGTTGGAACGTTGCCACGAGAAATGGGGATAGAGAAGATAACCTACCCTGGTAAAGTGAATGATACATGGATGTTTTGCAAACACTAAGAGGAATGAGGTAGTCACCTTATGAGGAAGTTTTTATCATGAGCTATGTAGAACTTACAAGTTATACCAAGTTGAGTTTTGATCACCAAGATGATGAAATCAGATCGTGTTCTCAATGAATTTAGACTTAGAGTTTGAGACGAGATGATAAGTGGAATACATGGAAGTGAATGTCTTCAATGTTACCTAATACCTAAGGATGTGAAGTGGTAATGGATGCTCTGGTTGAGATACATCGGACTTGTTTGATTAGAAGCTAGAAGAGGTTGTTTGGCTAACCCTAAGTTCGAAAAGGAGAGGTGTTTGGATAACACACAGATGTAACAAGATACATTGAAAAGTTAAGGGTTGTTTGGTTAGCCAGTCTAGTCCTTGATGCAATGAAAAGATGGTGGTAGAATCTCAGATGCACTTCTTTGGAAGAGAAGGTGTTGAAACCCCAACTAGAGTGGTTTAGGGTTTCGGAGGAATTGATCTTGAAAGAATCATGACATACATGAAATCATGATTGAAGATCACCATACACCTTGGAAAATGGCAATAGCACTTTGGATGCTTAAGGTGAAGTTGCATGTGGTTTATGTCCATGCAAGCTAGGAGGTAAAGGATGAATGCCAGTAACACAGTGTATCAATATAGAGGACAAAAGAGTCCCTGAGAGGAAATGGGGGTTCATCGCTATGGATGTTGTGATAGGTCTCCCCTAGACCAAGGAAGGTCGAGATGCAATATGGGTTATGGTAGATCGCCCTACCTAGATGACATAAGAAAGAAAGATTACTATCAAGGAACAGATCGAGTTGAACTACATATGAGAGAGGTGGTTCAACTACACCATGATGCGAGTTCAAAAGTTCATGAGTATGACTTAAAGGTTCACTTCCATAAGGTGAAAGTATGTACATGAAGAACTCGATGATAGTACAATTTATCACCCCTAACTAATGGTTAGTATAATCCAGACTAAAGGGGTTTGACGAGAGCATATGTGCTCATTCAGGGTGATATCTAGAGACAGTTCTTGTCCTATGAAAGATGTAACAATGACCACCATAGCCAGTATCTGGTTTTATAAGAAGCTCTGTAAGGGAGGTTGTGTCGGTCACCACTTCAGTAAGGTGATGTTGGTGAAAGGGCCACATGATGGTTAGAAAAGGACCACATGATGGTTAGAAAAGGGCCACATGATGGTTAGAAAAGGGACCACAGTGCGTGTAGATGAATTCACTTTGATTGTGCAAGGGCTGAAAGGAACCTAGAGACGATGAGAGTCATGAGCAGATGCAAAGTAGACTGACATATAAGTTACTGTGGAAGAATATGTGAAAATCTGACCCCTCTAAGTTATAGCTAAGAGAGCTGAGTCTCCGATGCATGGGTTCTTTTGATATGGTTTGGTGGAGAAGGTTAAGATTGACCTTACCCCTCGAGATAAAGTAATGTGTGATGAGTTCCATGTGTCTGATTTAGAGCACTATGTGAGGTACCCCGACCATGTGCTGAGCAATGAACCTAGTGAGCCCCAAGGGAGGCTGAAATGGCCTGAGTCCACCTGTGCAGTTTATAGACGACAGGATGAAAGAACTCAGAGAAAAGAATATGTGATGATAAAGGTTTTTTTTTAAATGCCATGAGTACGGCAAAGCCACATAGGGGCCAATGATGGACATGGAAAAGTCTTATCCTGAATTGTTTGTTTGCTTGACAGAATTTTGAGGACAAAATTCCTATAAGAGGGGAAGGATGTTACAACCCCAATTTTTGGGTTCTTTTGGTGAGAAATGTAACTTCTCATATTAATGATATTTGAAAAAATAATGATATAATTTGCTTCAAATAAATGGATTTCTTTTACAATAGCCTTGATGTTTGTGTTGTGGGCTTTATTGGCTATTGGGCCCAAATAATAAGAAAATTCAATTAGTGAATGAATAATTGAATATTCTAGAAAAGAATAAGATGGAAACCTTTAGAAAGCAAATCCAAAGAAGTATTTCGTGCCTCTTGGGTTCCTTGGGTTCCAAGGAGTCCAAAGTTGCAAAAAGAAAGCAATAAGAAAAGAAAAGATTAATTAAGTATTTCTTTATTAAGAAATAAATTGGAAATAATGATAAAATGTGAAAAATGAGTGGTAAGAGGCATAAATGAGATTTCTTGGGGAAATTTTGTATCCATGAGTTTTCTAATGATAAAAGAAATGACAATGAGGAAAATAAAAGAGAAATAAAGAGAAAACCTCAAAAAGAACTATTTTAATAAGAGATAAACAAGATAATGAGGAATTATGTGAAATAATGCATTTAGATGCATCTAGAAGGATAATGAGTGTCCCATAAAAAGGATTTCAAAATAATGGAGTGTCTTGGGATCCAAGGAGTCCCAATAAAGAGGAAAGAAAGAGAAAATATCAATAATAAAACATTAAAGGATAATGTGATACATTATTAATGAAATTTGGTAGTATTGTTTAAAAGGGAATATTTTCTAATAAAAGAAAATAGAAATTCATGCCCATGAATTAAAAAGCAAACATAGAGAGAATAAAGGAGAGAATTTTCGCAATACCTTGATAGTCAAGGATCTTAGATAATCTAATGATTACTTAAATGGGAAATATTGTTTAAGAAAGAGAGAAGGTTTCCTTTTAAAGAGACCTTGTTGTCTTTGTGGGCAAGTTTTCTAGGGCGTTCCTCTCCTCCTTTATAAAAGGATAGAGTCCCTGACTAGGGCCAAAGGAGAACTCACGCAGCCATCCCTCTTTTCTTTATCATCTTTCCTTGCAAACCCTAGAAGAGGGTATAGATCTGTACGAGGAAACCAGGGGGCAGAGTGGAGGTCTTAATGGGAGCAGGATGCACCCACGACGACCTGGGGATGATCGGCCAGCACCCCTTGCCCGCGCCTTCGCGCAGCTCTAGCAGATAGACTACAGCGCCGCTGCAGGTCAAGGGCCAAAAGCCCGCACGCCCGGCCATCTTGGTCGTGAGTCAGAATCTAGTTAGCTACGATGGGGATTGGCGGAGGTAGGAAGAACATTTCCGGGGAGCTCCGAGCCTCGAGATGGTGGAGGTGGCTCACGCAACTCTGCAAGTTGGCGGCTAGGGCAGCGCAGCCAAGCTGCGTGAGGTTGAAGGAGGTGAAAAGGGAATTGGATAGTTCTGCCCTTCGCGGGCTAGAGGGATGCTCAACTTAACCAGGGGCACGGACGTCTTTTTGAAATATTTCCCAAAGCATGTGTTGCATGGGAGAGGCTATGTGGCGCAATCTGATTGGCCGAGAGGTACTTTTCCTTGCAAAAATCATAACTAATTCTAGGAAACTCAGATTGGGACAAATCTTATATGAAAATTGATCCTCAGAATGAGGGGAATTCAATAAAAATATGTTTAGAAGCTAATTCCTCTTGTTATGCGGAAAAGTAGTGCAAATTATTATCTTTAATGAATTAAAGATTAAGAAACTCTATTTTGAAATGAATAAAGTGTTTAATAGGGTTTAATGGATCATTAGAGTTGATATTAACATGTTAAATGTAAAACGGTACATTATGTTCAAAAAGGAAGAACTTTGCACGTGATTAGTCTAATTGGGAGTTTATGTGCATAAATATGCTTGAAATTTGAAAAGGACATAAAGTTATCATCTTTAATGATTTAATTAAGGAAAGACCCTTAGATTTGATGATAGATGGATTTAATGTTGTCCCATGGATAATTCAAGCCGATAATAACCTATTGTTGATAAATGTGAAGATGGAATCTAAAAAGATGATCGTTTTATAAAATTGGCTTAATTTAGGGTTTTGTGCACGAATATGCATTAAAGAGCTTGAAAACCCTAATTTAGGAGAATATGTTTTTTAATTGGTTTAATTTTTCAAATCCATGAATAAATAGGGATATGATGATCCTAAGTCAATATGGGTATAAAAGACTATTAAATGAATAGTTTGAGCAATTAGGGTTTATATAAATGGAAAAGAGTATTTTAGGGTTTGTTAACCTAAAAGGGATAAAGTTTGAGAAATTGATCTAAGAAACCCTAATGAATATTAATGAAACCTTAATGCGGATTAGAAACCCTAGAAAGAGAATCCAAGTCAATAAGGTAGATTCTTGATAAAGTGTGTAATAAATAGAGTACATATTCTTTTCAGGAATTATGTGCTGATTGAATTACTTGCTTGGATCTGTTGATTGGCTTGATTGTATATACATGAAGTATATGTTGAATAATCTGCATGACTCATCAAATCAGGTATGTGGTTACGCTTATGAATAATCGCTCTAGTTTCACGGCGGTTCCTGAAGTTTTAATCGGTTGCTTGAAAATAACTGTTGGATGTTTATTTATTTCATGCAACTATAAAGTGACTATGAGTATCACTTTAAATATGCGTATATAACTGACTAGATCTGGGTCCACCTCTATTGCTTTGAAAAGGCTAAGAAAAAAAGGGATAATCCTAGAGCAAGGTCTAGGTTACCGAGAGTTAGAAACTGGGCTACCTACGTGTAGTGCCATGAGACTCATTAGCCTGCCATGAGTTAAGGAGTGGGATACTTATGAGTAGCGCCATGTGACTCAACCCTAGAAATTGGTTCACTTATAGGTGGATCATGAGGGGTTTAATGGAGACAACATAGAGGATAGGGTACTCTTGGATCGTAGAGTTATATCTAAAATGTAATCTTACTTGTTAAATGATTAATTGAATGATTACATTTGGTAACATAATTACATGATTATTGTTTCCCCCACATACCAGCTTCGGCTGACCGACGTTTTGTTTGTCGGCGTTTTAAGTACAAGCCAAAAGGACAAACAGTAAATCGTCATATTGTGTAATACATGAAGTAAAATACAAGGAGGATTAGTTAGAGTAGAATCCTTCAGTGGATAGAAGTTTAGAGATCCAAGTTTTTAAAAAGGTATGCAAAATTTTATTTTCTTACAGCTTTTCAGTATAGTCTGTTAAAATTTGATAATTATTCTTGGTTAATTGCCGAACCTTTGATCCGGAAGTTATGGGTGCGGCTTCGACCTCTCGGTCTCCCTTAATTGGGGGTTATCGGGAGGTGGGGTCGTAACAGATTACACTATAGCGTCTGTTTTTGGTCAAAAATCAAATACCATGACACTCATCGTCCCAAATCGTCGATTTTTATTTTCATGGAAACCGACATTGGCCTTGTGTTGTCAGATTTTCTTTTCCCTCAAAACCGACGTAGAAGGGTGTTAGCTATAGTATCGCCCACTTATGTGTCAGTACAGAACAGACATTACAAAATTATTATAGCTACAGTGAAAGATGGTATCTGAATGTGATACATGCATAGTTGAGTTAGTCTTATTTTTAAGATTCCATTTGGACTAATGGGGATAATAATGAATCAACCAATTTTTGCTAAAAGTAAATTGATCTGGATTGGATCAACTTGATGCAAAACTACAATCCTCAACAATAGGGTTGTATATATATCGGTCCAAACATGTGGATCGGACTGGTCTGGTTATTCGATCTGGTCTGATCCAAAATCGTGAATTGGTTGGACTTGTTGGACCAAATAATATAGAAAACCTTCGTGTATATTAATTAAGTCTAATATTTATGCAAGCTTATGAGGATGTGTAGTATATTATTAATGACTAGAATTTATCAGTAGGCGTGGTCTACATACTGATCTCATAATATTAATAAATGTCAATAGCATTAGTCATTGCACTTATTCGAGCATCGAGTAGCCGCTAAACAAATTTATATTTACATTATATTGTGGCAATGAAAAAAGACGTTGCATGTTATATTGAATCGTTAGCATATTAGTGCATTACGTATTAACTATCATATAATTCAATTTTATAATAGTTATAAATGTTATTTTTTTACTAGAAATTTATTAGAGTTAGTTTAGAATGTGTTGTTATGTATAAGTACTATATTAGTAATATCCTCAATACTCTTTTAACAGATGATTCTCTCAGAGTTGTATGAATCTAATTGTGTAACTTGATTTATAATACCAAACACAGACGGCTTATCAGTTCTTTGATCATTTTTATAATATAGTTTTTTATATTTTATAATCAAAAGTGTATGAATATTAGTTATCTGGTCCGGTCTCAGTCAGTTTTGATCTGGTCCTTCATTTCTCCAGTCTGGTCGGGACCACACCGATTTTTATTCGGTCAGATTTTCGGTCTATAATTTTTTTTTTAACTGTGTCTCAGTGCAGTCCGATCCAGATTTAGACTGATGTACATCCCTACCAATAGAAGTTGAGTGTTATGTCAAATAGGAACGTAGTCAGCTAGAACGACTCTTCTAATCCCATTGTCAGTTATATTGTTGTAGAGTTCGGTTTGATGAATTAATCGTTCAAAAAAATTCTAAATATGTTCGACAAAATAGGCAGTGAGAAAGGCCATTATCCAAGAGACAAAAGCCGTCTTCATGGATGGGTTAGGTTATTCATTAAGGTTGTGTTTGGGACGCTGTTGTGGTAGGTTTAGCTGTCACGGACAAACGATATGTTAATTTTGTGTGAGATAATTGTTGTTTGAAGCAACGACAAATAAACATAATAGTGAGTTATCTATTGTTTGGTAAAAATGTAAGATGTCTTTCTGTATTTGTACAAAATCAATAATATTTTAAACACAACTATCATTACATGTATTAAAGAGTTTGCTAGAGGGGTCCTATGAAAAATAAACATCCACAATGATTGACCCTGTTTTCTTCCGCGAGAATTTTACAAGCCACATTAACTGAAGATTTTTATTAACCATGCAGCATCTTATTTGTCTTCTAAATAACATGACGAACAACTGCTAGTATGCCACCTATGATTTATTTATCGTGCCAATGTGGTATCGGGAGAACAAAAGCGGTCTAAGACAATGAAAACCGGATGTATTTCCACGAGACAGAAGCCTCCTTTATTCGTGGGTTAGTTTATTTCGTACTGAGATCGAACTGCAGCTTGTTCTGCGCTACCTCTTCGTAGGTGACTTCAAACAAAATCACCTAAGACCAATTTATGGGTCAGGTATGTAGAGCCCTCAATCAATTCCCCACACACACACCTCCTCCAACAATGTACCCTGCACATAGATTTAGAACACTTTCAATCAGATGTTCACCCCCCTTATTTTAACACTAACCGGTGTATACACAACAACACCATTCAAAGCCTCCCAACTCCCCCCTCCCCCCTTCCAACCGTTATGTCTGGGTTTTAATTGCCCCAGTCCAGTTTGCTCTAGCTTGACAATTCACCCCGCACCGCGGGTAGAAGTCAGGATAGGCAGCCCCGTGATCTTTTATGTAAACCGTTATAAATAATAAAAAATATTATTCTTTTCCATTTGCCCAGCTTTTTTGCTATTGCTACCGCAGTGAGAATTCAAGACCAATGCAATGGGTGAGACAAACAGCTGCTATGAATAAAAAGTGTTCATTGACTTTATCCTTTTGGTCTCAGAGATACCAAGAGAAGAACACAGGATACATAAAAGAGCAGCAAAAACTATAAGATTCATCTCCAACGTCGTAAATAGAAATTTAATCTTATACTTGAATAAAAAAGCCATAAAGCTAAACGCTTAGCTTCTTTTTTCTTAAACAATAGAAGGGACAGCCTCCTTCCTGCCCCAACAGCCACACAAATCCCGATTTGCCAAGGATGTAACTAATTAACTTTTAACTAAAGGTAAACTGTAGATTTCTCAAACAGGTTACAGAACCTGAGGATGAGAAAGGTAGAGGCGGATTTGCCTATTACCTAAGACTAAATTTTACAACACCCAACACTAACAGCGTTTTTTTCAAACAGATGGTGTGTTGTTGGGAGAGCTTCTCACATGCACCCAATAAGACACTGAATTCAATGGACACAAGGGGCAATCCACAACTCCTGATCTCGGTTTTCAGCCTAATATTGCACCAAACAAGTGTACTATCTGCAACAAAGAGAGGCCCTTACACCTGAAAGACTGAAATTTACAACACCCTACCTTGACAACATTTTGTTCGAACAACTGTGTTGTGTTGTTGGGGAATTCTTTTAGGGTATTCTCATGCGCCCAATAACAAATTGATACAATGGACCCGAGGGCAAGGTGCGGCTCCTGACTCAAGTGTGTCGGGTATGGACACCAGTGAGTAGATGACAAAGGGGAGTTCAAATTATATATTTAATTTTGAATTATGCTAAGATTGAACACTTCTCCGAAACACCACTCAATACAGCTCGCCACAAATGTTCAATCATCCACTTTAGGAGCTTAGTGCAGAGATGAATTTCTGAATTCTGCCTTGCATTCTATCCTTTTCTTCTGGGCCATCCAGGTCGCCAATGTTGTCATGATATTCCTGCATAATCAAAAGCATAAATATTATCTTTATATTTGTAAGGAACCAATCAGTTTTGAGTAAATTAGGATAAGAAGATTAGCAGAGAAATGAACACCACTACTGAATATTATCTTTATATTTGTAAGGCTCACAATCCGGCAGATGGACAGCATTGAAGTAGTCACTGTGAAAGAGACAGACAGCAGCGAGCAGTCATTATGCCTTTCGTTTGGTTGGGTGTAATCATGAAATTTACAGGTAATGTTTTCAGTTTAAATTTCATTGGGTTTCGATGTACTTGGTTGTGCGTTGGTGATTTTTAACAAAAGCCACTGCACATGAGCCCAAAGCCACGAGCTTATTCTGCGCCTGATTCAAGAGTGGCAAGGTGTAGAATTGTCCGATTTGCAGTTCCTACTCCGTCATTTTTTAAATTTTGCAAATTACTACCTACCAAGAGCCGTGAGGACCACACTTTTCTTGTATTTTGTCACCCGTTGCTGTCATGCATATTTCCCTTCACACTCCCTCATTTTCTTTCGCATTGTTTCATGTAACAAATTATGTTGTAGACTCCTAGGTGAGTGTTTTGAGAACTGTGTTTGTCTAATCAAACAAAGGAAGACAAATGGATGGGGTTTGTTTTTTATCTATTTTTATTTTGTTTTTCCGATAAACCAATTGATGCCTAAATGGATGTTTCTTTTTCATGTAATCAAATAATAGGCATATATGTAAAACCATGCTTTTTTGTTGTCATCTTATTTCACACTTTTCATCCTGTGTACACCCAACCAAACATACCCTTCATGCTCTAAAATCATAAAGAGCAGATATAGTCTGGCTTTATTTCTGTAACATTTGTAAACATAAGTAGATGTCCATTATACATAGACGGCCTGTGTGTGCACGGTAATAAGGAAAACAGAATAATCTAAAACATCAAACAAAAAAACAAAACACAAAAACATTTTATGGATAAATCAGGATTAGTGTCCTACTGTCCTGTTATAAGGCCCTTGTATCCAATTTAGCAACTGCATATGGTAATGTAGCTAGAAGGGAGGTCTAAGTCTAAGTAATGTTTATCGCCAATACATGCAGCGGATGGATATTTGGGCCCATTATGCAGTTGTTCAGCAGATGGAGTTGGACTTGAACGTAAGGAACAGTTGTGTTACAGCTTATTGAGAGATCTAGGTACCGACATCGGCAATTTCTGCATTGGTAACTGTAAACAGATTGTTCTTTACTGACCAATTACTAGCGTGTGCCTACAACTAAAGAATTGTAAATATGTCCGATGAAATTGGGCCGTTTTGAGGTAGAAATTTGTAAAATTGAGGTAATTGTAAAATAAGAAGTACCTATAAGTTCACCAGTAGTGTTGGAGTCGAACTGTTTTTAGACAAAACAAATGTCAAATTACTATGTAACATTACAGCAAGAAAATTTAAACTAATTTGCATCATATTTGAGATGTGTGGATATCATGATTAGTATGGGATTGTTTTGACGAAATGTGTGAATATCGTAATAAGTTTGAACTGGTTTGCTTTTTATCATGAAAACAATATGACATGTGTGCTTATTTTAAATTGAGTAGGCCCATTAGGGACAAAGCAGACTACCTGTTGCCTATTTGAGATACTAGTGGGTTTTTTTCATCCTTGAATAGCTTAGAAACTTCCATGTTAACGGTGTGAAAGTTGAGACAAATGGGTGTAATGGTGTTAACACGGAAATTATGGAGGTAGAGCAACTTAATATTACTATGAACAGGCACCTATTCAAAAGGACTTGGGAGGCGGCCAATGATCCAATTACATAGTATGTGGACCGAAACACATATACGGAGAATAAGCGACGAGTAAATTGTATAATTTAGATAAATGTTCTAAAACTCACTCAAGCTGGTGCATATATAACACGAACAATAAGCTTGTTACAAAGAAATTTGACCCGACACCCATCAAGCGACCTGGGACTTACAATGAATAGATATGCAGTTGATTTTCTGTCCGAATAGGGATACTTGTTAGTTTTGGATTTTTTATCAGTGAAGCGACAGTCAACTCAAAATACATATTCTTTGTTTGTCAAAGACTGGACTTCATGCAACGTTGACAGCTCCTTGATTGACACATTAATTGCATTCTTCGTGATAGACAGGATTGCATGCAATGTGAACAGTTAATTGATTGACGCATTGTAATTCCATTGCCTTTGACCTATTGTATCCAAGTTCTTCTATTATATTTTTGACCTATAAGAGATCATTGGTTGCATGTGTCATGGCTCAATATTCAGATTCAACATTATAGAGTCACCATAGCTTGCTTTTTGCTTTTTCAGGAGACAAAGATTGCCTCCCACAAATATACATTTCTAAAAATCCAACGAACAACTCGCCAAATATGCATCAAAGAATCATTGCACACTGAGATGCCCATGATTAGAATGCAATATTCCTTTCTTTGGAATCCTCTTTAGACATCAAAGAATCCAAATGGCGGCCTCCCTTGTGTCTAGAGCATGATTTGGTCATGAATTAACCAACCACACTAGTGCATGGTGAGATAATTAAGTTTCCCAACAATCCTTCTATACATCCATCCATCTTCAAGTGGCTCCCCTTGGTCTCTATGTGGCTTGACTTTAGGATCCACTGGAGTGTGACAGTCTCTACAAGTTTTGTCCCTAATATGCAAGTTTCTTCAAGAAGATCAAGTGTTTATTTCAATTTTGATATTGCAATTCCATATTGGGATATGGCCAGTATTTAGATATCAGAATCCTCTGTCTGGAATTTGCTTTAAAGAAATTGCTTGAGTTGCATGAAACCCTACTAATTATCTCCAATAACTACAATATCGTCAATATAGACAATAAGATGAGTTCTGAGGGCCCTCGTTAGTAGAAGGTCAAATGAATAAGATCACAAAAGATCAAACTCCAGAAGTGCATGATTAAACTTTCCAGCCCATGCTTCGGAAGACCAGTGGACACCATGTGCAGCCACCAACAGACAAGATGAAACTCCCATTGAGCAACAAACCCAAGGGGTTGCTCCATGTAAATCGTTTTGGTCAAATCACCAAGGAGGAAGGCATTTTTTGTGTTTGAATGATGTAAATACCAACAGAAGTGGGAAGCCAGAGAAAGAAAGATTCAAATAGACAACAACTTGGCAATTGGGGAAAAATTCTTCAAATAGTCTTTTCCATATATGCTTGAGTGTATCCCACAGAAACCAGTGGAACCTTCAGACAAACGACAAATCTACTAGGCTCCACTTCTTCAGAGAAAACCCGTTAGCATCTGCCTATAGATTTTGTAGTAGGAACGATACTCGTGTATGAATATGTCAAAGAGTTGCCATCTCATCTTCCATACCTAGATGAGGAGATATCAAATAAGGATGAGTTAAAGGCTCTATGTGATGAGGATAAACAATCACAAAAGGCATAGAGAAATAGAATGAAATGTGCATGACATTTTTCCCTTCCACGGAGTGACAGATAGATGGAGAGGAACGTTTCCCCTCTTGGAATCTCTAGAAAGATTGGTGATTATATGAAGGCCAATACTAGTTCCACGGTACTTGCCCTCTCATATTATTGTGTATATATGCATGGGAGTGGTCTTTATGATGGAGGAAAATGAGAGGACAAGGGTGGAGTAACCACTTGAACAGGTGTCTAGACCTCAATGACCATGGGAAGGAGAAATTCAAAAATTTTCAAGTTGTTTGAGTATTTTCCAAAAATGGAGAATCCTCAAAAAAAGTGACATTAATGGACACAAAGAATGTATGTTCAAAGAGGTTGTAGCACAAGTGCCTTTTTTAGTAGTAATAACCAAGGACATTTTTTAGCTCTTAGGCTTAGTTATTAAGACCAAATCCAGCATTATGGACAAAGGAGACATGCCCACATATTGGGGGGCAATGTATATAGGATGGTTTGGGTCAAATGATCTGGAAGGGACATGTTTCGTCAAGGTGGAGGATAGCATGGACGATCGATAAGATCAGTGACAGTGAGGACAGCATCTCCAAAAATCCCTTCAAACTTTCTTATGAAGTTTTGGCAGTTTTAACAATATGTTGGTTCCTGTTGTGTTGAGGTTTTTTTAGACCTATGGAGACATGTACATGAGGGTTCGTGGATCACACCTTTGGTAGACAAAAAATGAGTGGATAGAAAATGAGTGAGAGCATGACTAACGTGTTGGCATTGTTCGTTCAAAGAATCTGGATTCACAAAGAAAATTGATATTTTATTTCCTGATAAAACTCTTGCATAACAGATAAAATTTCATAACGACATTTCATCATACTCAATCATGTTACCCAAGAAAATAATCAATGAAAAAAAATACTTATGAACCAGTTTTGAAAGAATGCGATAAAGTCCCTGAACATCAAAATAAATAATATCAAAACTTGACTCGGTTTCATGTGATCCCTTGACCTAAATATGGACCGCTAATGCTTGCCTAACTAACACATTTAAATTTATTAAGACTAGGAAGATAAGGAATAAGATTCATGAGTTTATCCAAAGACATGTTTAGATCAATTGTGGATGTGAAGAGCGGTTGCAACACCGCTTTGGAGGCTTGACCGAGGTAGTAGAGACTTGCAAGTTCAGCCAATCATCTTAAACATTCTGAAGAGAGCGGATTTGTTTAATTACAGAGACTAAATTGAAAGGAAAATAAGGAACATATAAGGCTGATGACAAAAGTTGATTTTGCTAGAGGTTTGATTGTCCCAGTGCCTTGGATAGCAATTGTAGTGCCTTGGATAGCAATTGTAGATACATCGGCTATGGTAACTTGCGGCAATGGATGTATATTGGTAAAATCACCAAGGAGCGAAGCAAGCAAAGCAATAGATGATGAGACTTGTCGAGATGCTTTGAATTAAAAGGACAAGTTATATTCTTCATTTGTCACGTGCATATGTGAGTGGTGTCTTCCAAACACTTCCTCAATAGATTCGACATTGGTTGGGGAAGATCCAGGTGGAAGCTATGAAGCTTGTAGCAATTTTCCCCTTAATGTCCTTTCTTCCCACAAAAAATACATTCTGAACAGCCTCATCCACCGGTGGATAGATCTCCTTGTCTCCCTCGTCCCCAAGGAAGCACGGAAACGTTTCTAGACACGGACACTGACACGGATATAGATATGGGACACGGCAAATTTCCAAAGTGTAGGACATGGACACAGCATTTGGATGAGGGGAATTTTTTTTTAATTCGTACATATATGTGGGTGTATGACATATGAATCGAAATTTATCTTAAATTTGTCCATCTTAATGTATCTATGCATGTATAATCTTATTTCTCAAAAAATGTATGTATAATCTTATATGCAGATAGATGTGTCTTTATGTGTATGGTAAAAAAATATGAAACCTAAATGTAAGTTTCTTGTATATATATGAGTTTGTATTACTCATTTAACCAACTTATAGACTATAATTGACTTATACTATCTAATTCAGCTTAGAATTTGCATATTGATTCTTTTCAACAGATTTGTTGGTAATTGCGATTAGATCTCAGTTCTATGTTAGATTTTATCAATAATAAGGCATAAACATCACCTGTATATTCAACATTTGCACTCTAAATAGGCTACTGCAGCAGCAGCAGCAGTGATGTGTCCAGGAAGTGTCTGGGCAGTGTCCAGCTGTGTTTGGGGTGCGCAAAAAAAGAGCAAAATGAACTGGACACATCCCAGCCGTGTCCAAAACGTTTTGGGCCGTGTCCGGTAAGTGTCAGTGTCTAAAACATGTCCGACACGGACACGGGGGCTGTCTAGAAGTGTCTGTGTTTCCTAGGTTTAAAGATAACACATTGCGTAACCATCATGCCATGTTTTGAGGTGCTACTTCTATTCAGACGCCACACTTATCTCCCATGTGGTGTGCTGATCAAGATTCTTTCTCCACATGGTTGAGAAAGAAACATTTATCTCCACTTTACAACCATCCCTCCTTTGTGATCAAGTATTCACTAATCGGAAACTTAATGAGAAGAACCTCACTCGATGGGGCCATATAATCAAGATATGGTCTGAGGGCCAAGGAAACTATAACCACCTTCTAGAGTTTCTCGGACAGATGAATATTTAGAATAATTAGAACAAACTGATGCAAATTTTCTATCAATTATGTGGAATTCAATGAAAGCTCACGTGGTTGATATCACCAATCACTTTGAGAATGCAAAGGCATCTGGGATCACCTTCATCTAATGTACTGGTCAAACGTTTCATGTCTGTGTGACATGGCTTTGGAAATGTACAACCTAGAACAAGAGGTTTAGGCCCTAACACAATACTATGAGGAAGTCACTTGCATCACAAATGATCTATATGTATTACTTCCTTTTATCTATAGCTCTCAATCAACTTTAGAAATAAAGGGATCAGATGGTCGTCGTGAAGTTCCTTGCATGCCTCCGATGTGAGTATGGAGTACGTAGTCAAATCCTCTCAAACTGAACTCCATTTTTTGCTGAAGCATGCACGTAAGTTTCATGTGCTTTTCTACATCAGACAACACATACTATTACTAAAGTCATCCATGGTCTCTTCCATGAACACCCAAATTGGTCCATTCACACATGGATGGGGACGATGGATAAGAATACATTCCATTTTGGATTGAGTACACAATGTGTTGATTGTTGCATAACATGTCTTAATATCACACGGTGTGTCTTGATCTAGACAGAGAGGAACGCCATCTACTTACTTAGTGTGTTCCAGACTTACACAACCATAGTGTGCTCTAGACTTACACAACCATGTCAAATCTGGACAAACTTTATTGGACTTTCAAGCCCACAACATGTTTGGACTTAACATGAGATGCCTTAATTACATGCTACGTTTTGGCAATTTTTTCGAACTCGTCTGGTGGTCAGTCCAGTGTCGTCAGACCAGATTGAGCCGAGTTGAACCGAAGTGGTCGAACCAGTTGGACCAGAAATGATTTTAACAAGACCAACAAAATATTAAACCGAACAAGGAAAAAAACCAAACCGGTCACCATAGTTTAAGGCAATTAGCGATCAGACCGGTCGAACCGCTTGAAACGGGCACCTACGTATACCTATAACATATATGTTTGTGCCTTATTCATATATATATATATATATATATATATATATATTGTTGTGTTGCTTACCTTTATAACAATAAAGCATGTAAGTTCATTTTGTTGGTTACTCCACATCATTATTATTATTAATATTTAGCTACATGGTTCAAAATTAATGACTGATGAAGAACTTATCCATTATTCAAAAATACAAGACCAACAAAATATTGAACTGAAAAAGAAAAAAAACGGTCACCATAGTGTAAGGCAATTAGCGATCAGATTGGTCGAACCGCTTGAAACAGGCACATATATATACCTATAATATAAATGTTTGTGCCCAATTCATATATATATATATATAGAGAGAGAGAGACTGAGAGAGTCAGGCTAGAATACACTCGAGTGTATTCGGAGCAGAATACACTCAAGTAGTTTTTCATGATGTAATGTTTTTTTCAAAAATCTAATCAGTTGATCTTCTTAAACACCTTGTGAATAGCTCATACACAAAATTTGAGCACATTTGGACATTTATAGGTCATGTTATAAAGACCGTAAAAATTATGCATTTCAAATTAGTTTCGCGCGTCGATTTTGTTGCCCTTGGATGAGTGACTTACACTCATCCAAATGGGCTCAAAATTTGTATGTAGCCTAGTTATAGTATGACGGTGAAGATCAATGGTTTACATTTTGCAAAAAATAGTCTTGATATGCAAACACACTTGAGTGTATTTGTGCGATCTGTACACTCGAGTGTATTCTAGCCTGACTCTCTCTCTCTCTCTCTCTCTCTCTCTCTCTCTCATATATATATATATATATATATATATATATATATATATATATATATATATACGTTTACATACATGTATATATATATGTATATATATAGATATACGTATATATGTATATATATAGATATACGTATATATGTATATATATACGTATATATTATGGTGTTGCTTACCTTTATAACAATAAAGCATATAAGTTCATTTTGTTGGTTAATTCATATCATTATAGTTAATAATATTTAGCTACATGGTTCTAAATTAATGACAATAATGAAGAACTTATCCATTATTCAAAATTGCATTGAATCTTGTCCCCGCAAAATGTTAAAATTTTCTTCTTCTAATTGAACCATAGGTTTGGTCCGATTGGACCATGTTTCTGACCAATTGGACTAGAAAAGCACACATGGCCGATTTTTTAGGCTTCCGGACCGGTCTACCAGCAATTTACTAGTCTGACCGGCCGATCCGATCCGATTGCAAGAACAGTGATAGAAAGCATGAAGCAAGAAGCGAGCGGCAGACCCTCCCTGAGCGCTTAAGCATGAAGTGACCATTTACGCGACCAGTTTTTTAAAAAGTAGACACGGTAAAATGTGTAGTTTAATGTTTAGCATAGGAATCAAGATGAAGTATTCACATCATGAGCAGTTAGTATTACTAAACCAATCATAGATGAAGATTTCATAGAATACAGACTAAGACATTAATACTTAGTATTGTTTTAACAACTAGATTAGATATAAGCATGTAGTAAACATTAACAGTATGCAATAGTACCTAGATACTAGTATTTAGTACTTAATGTTGTCTCAAAACTTAGGCTATGTTTAGTATGTGGTGAATGAAGGGGAGGGGAGGGGAGGGGAGGGGAAGGGAAGGGACACTTATGTTAGTATTGTTTGGCTAGCATGGGGATAGGAAGACAAGGACAACATGAAAAACAATCTAAATATTTAAAAAAATGGTGATCTAAAATGTAGGTGATACAAAAATAGTACTTATTTTTTATTTGTTATGGTTATGCAAGTAGTTTCCTCTATATATCAGTATTTGTAACAATTTTTTCTTCCATCCATAAAAAAAAAAAACAATCTTTTCTTCCACGTATTTATGTTCCCTCCACAAATTAGGAATCCTCTCCATAGTCCCCCACAATTCCTCTGATTATCAGTCCCCTTCACGTTATTATGCTTGTAGTAATAATCTCAAAATTTTCAACTTTCCTACCAAATAAATCAAAACTTTTTAAGTTTCCTTCTATATTATGCACAAAAAATTATTTTCGTTCCTATTATATTTTTTATTTTCCCCTAAATTTTCCCTCTAATTTTTTAAAATAATCTTCCAACATTCCTTATGCCCTTTCTTCCAAGTGGCGTAAAATATTGGTGATAGAGTACTCATCTCCATTCCCATTAGTTGTGGGCTATACAGAATAATCCTTCCATATTATTTATATGTTCTTTCCCAAATTTCATGTCCTTCCAACCTTTCTAATAAATTTCCCGCCAAGTCTTTCCCCTTCCCCTTGTCTCCACTCCAATTTGGCGGGGAGAGAAGTGGTTGAAATTATACTTGGTTCTTTCCCCTCTGTTCCCCTCTCTTCCCCATCACTTTGTCCAACCCAACAACCTAAGCCTTTTTCCCTCCCTTCCCCTCCCCTCCACTCACCACCATAGATAGTAACAAGTCTCCGAATTTTACGAAAAATCGGCGATTTTTCACGATGTTATAGGCTCCCGAATATTCATCACGATTAATACGCCAATCACCGATTTTTCACGACTTTTCACGATTAATCCCGTTTTTTCGCGATTTATATGATTTTTTACGATTCTTCATGACTTTTCACGATTTTTCTCCTTTAAGTCACTTGCTCTTTTTTTACCAAACCATGTACACAAAATTCCTAATACGCACTAAACCTCAAACCCCCCACTCCTCTGGACAGTTCATGTTATTACTCAACTATTTTTTACTTCTTTTCCTACTTTTTCACTCACTAAGATTGTATGTCTTGTGGTCGTAACAGTTACATGCATCATATATGTATGTACATAGATACATTTATCTTTAAACATACATATATATATGTATATACTATATAGCCGACTTATTCTCGATTATATCCGAATAGTTGACCGAACTTTGACCGAAATTTATCGATCTTTTCACGACTTTTCTCAATTTTTTCCGAATTCCGATTTTTTCCAGCCAGCCGAAAAGTTGCCGAATCCCGAACTTGTTACTATGCTCACCACGTACCAAACAGGTCCTTAGTGAATTTCAGCAACTCATAAATATACATTAGCAGGTAGTAATACTTAGTTACTAAATTTGTACAAATATTGATGACAAGACAACCTAAGGTAGTGTTTGAACACTATAAATATATACACAATTAAACAGTAATAAAGAGCAATACATGACAGCACAGTAGATTCAAATAGTGAATTTCAGCAACTCATAAATATACATTAGTAGGTAGTAATACTTAGTTACTAACTTTGTACAAATATTGTTGACAAGACAACCTAATGTAGTGTTTGAACACAATATAAATAAATACACAATTAAACAGTAATAAAGAGCAATACATGACAGCATAGTGGATTCAAATAGTTAGATATTACTTGGTAAATCCTAAAGGACAATAAACCACTAGACCTAACACATGATAGAAAACTGAATACTATATTACGACATTATTCTGTTACACTTTACAGATGGATGTGCAAATTTTTAGTACAAGTGTACATATCATTTTACAAACATGACAATATGTATGTCTAATCTAGTTGTACAAAGTGTACGAACAGCAGTAACTAAGGAATAAACACTTGTTACTAGAGTTTTATAAACCAACAGCTGGAGAATCGCATCTCCCCAAAGTAGTGTTTTTCTTTTGCTGTATATTCAGTGTGTGGTTCACTTCAGCAATACTTGATGGACGCGCCTGAAGCGATCATTTAAGCGGGGCCTGAGAAAGCAGCCTGAAGTAGCAAAATCAGACGCATTACTCCAATACGCTTCAAAGCCGACTTCGGCCGACATTACAATGGGATGTGTGCTTGGGTGCTTAAGCGGCTGCTTAAGCGCCCACTTCACCCGCTTTTTCATTCACTGGTTACATGCATGCAAAACCAAGGATGAAAGCCACCAGAGCGCCCACTTCACCTGCTTTTTCATTAACTGATTACATGCATAGTACATGGGAAGGGTAATGTGGATACCTTTGTATTTTTTGAGACGTCTGTTGCACATCTTAAGATGGTGTTTAAAGAACTTCCTAAGATAGTGAGAGGGGTTAGTAGTTTTATCTTGGATCAGTGGGGTTTTGTAATGTAGCCCACTTGTACAGTATAGGATGGTGTCTTTCCTTCTATACTCCTTTTTTTTGGCGATATAGCAATACCTTACCTTCTCCAAATACCTTTTGAAAAAAAGGTAAAGGAAATTATGGGAACAAAAGGAAAATTCATCAATGTTGGACATTCAATTATTCTCATCTTACATAGCAGAATTTAGAGGTACAAGGAGATGGAGATATCCACCTCACCTAGTTACATTTATGAGATAAATTCAACCTCTTTCTTAACATGTGTATTATATACGACGTGAGATTCTTATATTAGTGTAAGATAATAAGAGAGGTATATCCTTAAAGAAGGAATATGTGTGATCCAAGGTGGAAAGTGTGGCAAGAGTTGTTCTTGATACTATAAGAACACATATTTTATCTCAACAAATGGGATTGTAATAGAATTGTAGATATGATATTACACACATGCCAATAAGTTCTTGTTTGAACAGGGAAGTGTATTTCGTTCCTTGTAATGAACAATTTTTGTGTAGTTTACTTGGATGAATTCCTATATGGCATTTCCTAATTTCTTATGATATTAGATAATAAGACACATGTATATAATGTAAATACCAAATGGCTTAAACTACATGACTCAAACATGACTTACCATTAGCATTGTTTTTTTGCCATACATACGTGAGTCACATTTCTGAACTCCATATGGATGGGTAATTAGACTTTTGATTTTGAATCTCTTGAGACATGCAAATCATGTTAGTTGGACAAAATGGAAAAGGCACCTTTTATTGGAAATATTGAGAAGGCAACTAAACTTCTAGAACTCGTACATATTGATGTATGCAATCCTTTTAGTTTAACAGCTAAAGGATGGTTCAAATACTTCATCCCATTGATTGATGGATTCAGTAGACGTGGTCTTGTACGAGATCCAAATTTGAAACTCGTGACATGTTCAAGGAATTCAAGAATGAAGTAGAAAACCAACTTGGAAAGAAAATAAATATGCTTTGATTTGATTGAGGTAGCAAATATTTTCACCAAGAGTTTGAGGAGCTTCTTATGGTGTGTAGTGTTGTATCACAATTGACTCCACAGAGAATGCCAAAATAGAATGGTGTTTCATAGAGAAGGAATCACACATTGTTGGACATGGAGTGATCCATGATGAGCCAAGTCAGACTTTCGAATTCCTTTTGGGACATTCTCTACAAACCAGTGTGTTTACAGTTAATCATGTTCCTTCTAAGTTGTTCCTATGACACCATACGAGATACGGACTGGGAAGCTTCCGAATATGTCTTTCATGATGATTGAGGGTTTTGAAACTTATGTGGATTGTTTTTTTCCTGAGGAATTGGGACCCAAATCTGACAAGTGTTATTGTGTGGAGTATCCTAAGCAATCTAAAGGATATAATTTCTATATTCCTTTCCAGAACAAAGCCTTTGTTGATGCAAGCCACCACTCTAAACGAGGGTACTTGGTGTGTAGGAAGTTAACTTATCATGTAACTCCTTATCTGGACAAAATACCGCCCCTAACGACAATGCACGCCATTTGGGACTTTTCCAAAATGTGTGACCTAATGTTTAAGGAATCTTAACCAGTAGATCCGGCATGCTTCAACGTGCTAGTAAGGGGAGAAATCTACTCTCTCTCAGAGGACGAACTCAAAGATAAGGATGACTGATGGAGTTGAATAGGTGAAGGAAACAACAACCAGGATTGGGTTAGGTCTCCTTACACGTGGATGGAGATGCAATACATGTTGTTCCATGGCGGTTGTTGTCGAAGGAGATGAGGGTGATGACAGAGACATGAATCTGGTTGTCGATGGAGATAGTGGAGACCAATGATGATAGAAATGAGGACCACGTGAAGAAAACAATCAAGATCAGGTGTTGCATGATCAGGGGCACAGTGATGGTTGCAACAACCAAGAGTGGGCTACTACTTGACTTCTCATTTAGGGTTAGGGTAAGGACCAAATTTGTTCTGATACCATGTTAACACGAAGATTATGTTGGCAGAGCCACTTAACTTTACTATGAAAAGGGCACGCATATTTATATGGACTTGGGTAGAAGCCAATAACCCAATTACACAGTATGGGACTACACCACATACAGAGAATAAGTAACAAAAACTTAGTCCAACATATATTCTAGCATATGAAAACAAATGGTTGAAAATGGCTCTAAATTGTGAAACCAACTAAAGTGGCACTAAGTGCTAAAGTCGGATATAATTGACGCTAAAGTACAAAGAAAGAGTATTCAGCCGAAAAATCAACACATGACAAAGTACTCTGCTACAATATAAAAAACTTATTATATCATCTCGGTCGTATTGTGAGCTAAATGAAAATAATCTATGAAGCAAACTCCAAAATGGTTCAAAATTGAGAGGATTGGGTTATGATAATGAACTAGAGTACCCTTAATAAAACAAATGTTGTACAAAAGTCACCCTATAGCTACATATTCGTGGTCAGTTACCGCAATAGGAAATATTCATACATTGTAAGAAATTAAGAATTAAGAAAATGATCAACAAAAAGAGTTATAAAAGCTAAGCAATTTCTACTATTCCTATACCTGAAGTATATTCTTCACATCGTTCTTAGTCAATTTTTGTTGTCTTAGAAGTAGCTCAATCCTCGCTCTCATACCCTGGTGTCTGTAATCAAAAATTAAAAGGCATCAACAACAAAGTCCAAAACAAGGCACTTAAGCTAAAAATGTCAATTCAATGATAGAACTTACTCAGAAGACCACAAATGGCCAAGAATAACAGCAACCGACTGCAAGTTCAACAACTTAGACATCAGATATCACATAAATTGACATAAATTCAAACAAAAGACATGATATGATAAAAGGATAGAAAACTAGTATCAACAAGTCTCAAACCTGAAGTGTATAAAGCCCCGCTTCCAACTTGCGATTATAACGCTCATCATCATCCATCTAAACGAAAGAATAGCAAAAGGTATAATTAAACAATTACTAATGGTGACCGGGAAAGTATGGATAAGGAAAGACCTCAAGATCATCCAGATTAAGCCTATCAAAACGGTCTGCTTCTGTTTTCACTCTGTTAGAATACCTGGAATAGAATACCGGCAAGAACTTACACGGTGCGTAAAAATCACATGAGAGAAATAGAAAGCCTACCCTTACCTCATATAAAACTCCATCAGCCTATCTACCTTCTCAAATTCACTTTCCACAAACTTACTCAACAACCTGTCACGCCTTGAACCCCTAGTAACACCACCTGCAAAAGTTATCAAGCCCAACTACTTCAGTATAATTTTAATGGCTCATAGAACAACGATATTCCTTTTCTAATCCTTCATATATTGTATTCATACAGACAGACAACTCGAAGATAAACATTGCCAAGGTGTCATATTGGCTATTCTCTGGTTGACACATAAATGAACCAGAAAAAAAAGAGGCAATATTCAATCAACATATTCTATCTGATGCTGCTACTGCAGATATATTGTTTAATAGTAGATCCCACCAAGAGTGTTCTTCTGTGTCAAGCAAAGTTAGCGTAGAGACTAGGGAACTGGACAGGATATGAGAACTTTTGTAATTGAATAGGTACATCTTTAACTTTTTAATTTAAATTTTATATCTTTCAGTGAGGACACCTCGTCGTGTTGTGTCATATCAAACGGTTTGTGTATGGTTTCGATTATATCGGACACACTGGGAGGAAGTCCTACCACACTATATGAATCAGTAGTTTATACTCTGTTTTAAATTCCTCCTTAAATATCACAATAGAGTAGAGCTTCTTGGATTTGTTCTTTGCCTCCTGTACAAGGAGGCATTCTATATGTGTATCAGGAGATATTCAAGAATTGGTTCAGCCATGGGCCGGTCGTGTGTCCTAACTTCTAGGAGTTAACCTTGCCACAACCCTCGCCCACCTCCACTCATCCAATCTCATACCCACATGTGGTCTTCGTTCTCCTTCAGTCGCCTCCCACAAAACCCTACTCCCCCTGTGAGGTTTCATGCAACTGCTATGCCTGGCAATCTTTGACTACCCTTGTATAGCCTAGATAATTATGGCAACCCTGTCTTACCTCGTAGTCAGCTTGAAGGACTAGGCTAACACTACTATCCAGCAGCACGAGGATCCAGCCAAACGTCTACGACCACTAGGACACTGTAATTGTCTGTAGCACCCCTCTAGAAGAATTGAAGCAAGCAGTAACACCATCTGACTACTCTCCTTGTGAGTTGTGACCAAAGAAGTCAGTAATGCTTGCCTTAGGTGTTGTTGTTGGCTTCTTTTATTGCCTGCCTACCTTCTTGCTAGTCAGATATTATTTCCCACCATATTGAAGACGCAAGACAGTGTCCGATTCCTATACAAATATACAGACTACCAGAATTAGAGACCTTGGTCCTCATATGCAAGTGATATCCATAAAGCTGGACGGTATTGACTATCACAAAATTTTCCCATCGTAAGACCAAAGAAGTCTGTTTGCTCAAATTCTTTATAGGAGATATCAGATATGTAATATTTCCATCCATTGACCCCGTGTGAGTTTGTCTATGGTGACCATAGTGACAAATTCAGGATCTGGCATTTTTGGCTCAATAGGAATTCGAAAAAAAAAAAGTCAGGTAAATTTGGGGAGAAATCCATAACTTTCGGTCAACTGCGCGAAAACTAATCCGGAATAAGTCGGGTTGTATATATGTATATCACAAAACCTGTAACTATTAACTATTAAGGTCATTAGACATACAATCTTATTTTGTGAAAAAAGTAGGGAAAATTATAGAAAAGTAAAAAATACAATGTATTATGTATAGAACAATTTGAGAAAAAATGTGAAAAACGGTATTAATTAATGAGACATTGAGCATACATGGTAATGGTAACTACATATAAGAGGCGAACAAGAAAAAATCATGAAAATGAAGAGGAGGATTGCATGTTTGCTTATTGAAGAGAAGAATATTAAGTCGAGATGCAGACATACCATCTGGGAAGGGGAGGAAGGGGAAAAAGGACGATGCATCAACATGGACTGTCAGGAGAGTAGGGTTTGGGGGTTGTGTATATCGGGAGTTCTTTGTAGATGGATTTGTAAAAAAACAAGTGACCTAAAAGATAAAAATTGAGAAGATTCATAAAAACCGCGAAAATCGTATAGATCTCGAAAAAAGCGAAAAAACGATGAAAAGTCGAGAAAATAGGCGACCAACGTATTAATCGTGCCAAATATTTGGGGGTGCATAAAATTGCAAAAAAAAAAGTATTTTTTTTTTGTAAAAGTCAGAGACTTGTTACAAAGATAGTGACTACTACTAACACAACAATCTAATTTCATTCCATCCTTTGTAAGAATGAATGAATGAACCCAACTTGTACACCTTTACTATTGAACACAATGGGATGTAATGGGATGAATACAAGACTGGACGCCCTCTCCTTTATATAGGAGAGGGGAGACGCCCTAAGACTTAAGACGCAAGTAATCTAAACGGGCTGAAATACAAAAGCCCAATAACTAATTAACCTATTAACTAAATAGGCTAATATATACTCTTTAACACTCCCCCTCAAGCTGGATCATGGGTGAAACACATGCCCAAGCTTGGAGTTACAGGACACGATAAAAGAAATGATAAATGAAAGATAGAAAAGATAAATATCACTCCCCATACAAAAGATTGATACTCCCCCTTAAACAATACTCCCCCTGAATCATACGATGGTCTTTGCTTTGAAATTGTATTCTGCAGGCTGGAGATCCTCGAGTGTTGATGAAGGTCATTTAGAGTGCATCTGGAATGAAGAAAATCTTAAATGGAACTTGAATACTGCAGCAGTAATTCGCCACTTGGAGCAGACGATCATCAATACCACGACAATGACAACTTCACTGGAATACGTACTTAACGCGACACGAACGCAGATATACAGCGTCGATGTAGCAGTAGCGGAATCTTCAAATTGTCTGGGAAGACGTGCATAACATGGCACGAACACGAACGGACAATATGCTGATGATACAATGCAGGTACCATAACTTTGTCGCATGAACCTTGGGGGCTTGACAGGAAAGGAGATATCATCCATCAAGGAAAGTCCCAAGTAGATCAGTAACAGGTGATGTCGAAATAGCAGATGCGGCTTGGAGAAGATGTGATGAAGCAGCTCGGTGAAGATAAACTGGATGAATCAAAATTGCAGAAGTAGATTGGTAGGCTTGCTGAGCTTCTGAAAATCTGAAGAAGCACCCTCTGTCTCATGTGAACGCAGTTGAAGTACACCATCAACACCTGACGTACATAACGCGGTACGAACGTGGATAGCCCGATGTTGACGTTGAATGAAGATCCTTCATTGCTGTCTGGAAGTAGAGAACGGATGTGCTGAACAATGCGAAGCTCCATGATGATAATAGCCCGAAAGATATATAGCCTGAATACATATATCATCTCTTCTCATACTCTCTCTCTCATACATATTCTCTCACTCTCTCTCTCTTCTCATCTCTTCCTCTCCTCTCTATCCGTCGCACACCAAATACGACGAGAGTGAGTGTTTGGTGTGGAGAAATGGATATATGACCCCCCGCACTGTGGAAAGGGATACACACATGATATGGGTGGGTGGGAAAGGAATCGGCATATTTGAGAGAAATTTGTGTATATGGAGATGTGTAATATGTGGAGAATGAAACCGATAACAGGAGAGAATATGCTAAATGGGTCAATGTAAGATCCGGGGCAGAAAATTAAATGAATCTAATCCCGACCTGAAAAGGGATTTGTTTGGCCCATTAGGGCAACAAATTTGGGGGTGCGGAGGCGGAGCCCCCACAAAAAATCTGATTAGGCTAAAACTTGGATCTGATTAACAAAGATATGACCGATTAAGGATCCGAATAGGCATACTGAATATGGGGGGAATTAATAACTAGGAGTAGACATAGATGGGAGGTGATGGTGGAGTGATGAAGATAGCCGGGAAGGTGACGAAGAGCAGCAGCTTGCTGGATGTAGTAAAAAAATGGCCGGATTATGTCACTTAGTTGATGTAGCAAAAAAATGGCCAGATTATGTCACTCAGTTGATGTAGCACTTGGTCGTAGCGAAGGAGATGACAAAGGGTCTCTTGCACGGCTCCGGAGATATTGCATGCCAAGAGGATGCATGCGGAGCCAAGGGCGGAGCCTCTCTACGAGCGACGATGAAGGCTGATGTTGAGGACGTCGGGAGATGGCCTGTGCAGAACTCGGTACTACCGAGTTGATGTTGGTAGTACTGAGATCTTTCTGGACGGCGGGTAGCAGGTTGGCGGCGGCTGATTGTTGCTTGATGGTGATGATGGTTGCTGCTAGATGGTGATAGTGGCGTCGATAGGCGGCGAACGCGCGGAGTTGGCTGCTTTAAGGCCGACGGTTATGACTGTTGGCCGGCGGCAGAATTGTTGTTGGACAGATGTCGATCCGAGGCGCTGGGAATATAGCAGCACTGCTGTTATTCGTGGAATACGGGTAGCAGAGGTGGAAGGTGGCGGGTAATGATGCAGCGATGGCAGTGGATATGTGATGGCCGGAAAGGAGATCACCGGCGGTAAGATTTGGATTTGGAAAACATATCGCGAATTAGAGTCGACATACTGATCTATGTGAAAGTGGAAGGAGAGCCATGAAGGCCGAAATTGCCTAGTGGGCAGCTGGCCTAAGCCATGGCAACAGCGGCGGCCGCCCGCAGGCGGGGGTTCTCCCCCTCGGTTGCTCTCTGGAAAAGACAAGCAGCGGCGGCTAGGACTGCGTGCGTGCCGGCTAGGCGAGGGAAGGAAGGACGGTTGCTAGGTTTTCCTCAAGAGCGAACGTGCTCTGATACCATGTGAAATAATATTGTATTGAACACAATGGGACGTAATGGGATGAATACAAGACTGGACGCCCTCTACTTTATATAGGAGAGGGGAGACGCCCTAAGACTTAGGACGCAAGTAATCTAAACGGGCTGAAATACAAAAGCCCAATAACTAATTAACCAATTAACTAAATAGGCTAATATATACTCTTTACAGGTGCTTTCTAATATTGTTTGTTAGTGAATTCCGAATTAATTATGTGCATGATTTGTGTATCATACGAATAAGTCACGGCTGTTTAAGGATCTAGTGTTTTAGCAGTATAACTGTAAAGTTAGTATCACAGATTCAATTACTAATGGGCAACTAATCCAGGCCCACAATGTAGGACTTAATAAATAACCAAATAATTTAAACATACATTCTCTGACACATCTCAAACACGTGTGTGTTCAGACGTAAGATCTTAGCCAAGAGGCTTGAGACTCCTAAGTCCTTATTAACCAAGGATTTCCATGCTCCTTGCTAAAACACTCTGGAGAATTTGTAAAGAGCATAACCAAAGTTTTCTCAAGGAAATTTCAACCTATAGACCTTTTAACTAGTTATTCATTGTTATTGACGGTTTGCATTCCGATAAAGCATTGGTGTGCAGTACCTTCTATAAAGTCTGGGGAAATTACTAATAAAACCGAATAGGTGAACACAGATTCCTGCTTCTGTCGTTTGCCCATATGGTACCTTCTGCCTTGCCCTCCTGTGTATACCTTTTTTTATGAGACATTTTTTAACTTCAATGAATCAGATTTGGTTCTTTAAAAACATATAGATCAAGTGAAATTAAGTCATATAAGAGAGTCAAATTGTTGTCATGACAAAATAGTAAGTATGAGACATTATCAGCCGGAGTTCATGGTGATGTATACTTACTGAACAATGAAGCCACAAGAGAAATAATCCGTTCTTCTAGCTCCTCCTGATAGCTCTCTTTCTTGTTTTTTTTGCTAACGGGGATCTGTAAATGAAAATAAGGATGAGGATATTAAACACCTATCTTCAGCCAATATTCCTCAACTACATGAGAAATTATATTAAATTTCAAAGGCTATCTATGTACCCCTTCTATTCATTCTTCACAGATATGGTAATACATATTCATATCCATAGAGTACGTGAATCACTAGTGGGGGCTTTTTCAGAAATGACATGATAATGCTATATCAGACCCAGTGAAATAAAAACGGCCAGGCGGGCCGCTTAAGCGCCCATGACCCCCAGCCGCTTAATTTTGCCATTAATCGCCCGCTTAATCATTTTGAACAAAATCGCCTGCTTTTTGCCCGCCTCACCCGCTTTTTCCCGCTTTTTTCCCGCCTTTTGCCCGCTTTTTTCCCGCTTTTGTTTAAAAATCCTAATGTAAGCATTTAACATTAATTAATTACATAGCCAAGTAGTGTTGACTATAATACACGAAACTTGTATACATTAAATGTTCTATGATATAGCTAGTCCTAATTTAGAATGCATACTTTGTGTGTAAGCTGTAATAATTGGGTACTGCTGTAATGCATCCAAGTAAATATCCTATTGCTCTATTATACTAGTAATGCATGATTAGTTTTACTGATTTCCTTGCTGCTTTCAGTGATTAATGATTGGTACTGCTGGTTAGTATTACTTTAGTGATTACTTTAATTCAATAATTCATAGTTTGTTATATACAATTACTGATCTGCTTGCTGATTTTAGTGATTAGAGATGCTGATTAATAGTAAGTATTGATGAATACTTAGTTAATTACTGATTTACTGATTAGATATGTATAGAAGTTCTTTATAAATATATTTTTATATACACATACATGTAATTTTGTATAAAAATATATAAAATTTAGACACCCGCTTTTTCAAAAATCGCCCGCTTAATCGCCCGCCTACCGCTTAATCGGTTACAGGGTGCCGTCCGCACGCCTCCCGCTTCCCGCTTTCTAATACATTGATCAGACCTTATATAAAACTTCAAAGGCTACATATATCTACTCATTCTTTGCAGATATGGTAGTACATATTCGTATCCATAGAATATGTGAATCATTAAAGAGATTTCTACAGAAAATGATATGATAATGCTATATCAGACCCATCCATGATCAAAATGCACCTTCACCATGCACGGATCTCGCAATCTACAAAGGCCAAATCTTAAACAAAACTTGTCAGTCCCTATTCTCTGATTTCACCACATATTTAGTATGCTTTGAGGAATAGCCAGCTCCCTAGGTTACACCACCAACAGACCTATGGTAGTACCCCATATATGAGGACAACAATAGGATTATAGGAAATGGTAAGTCACTGCTGACATATTTATTGTGGACATAACAGTAGTTCTACTTGTCAAAAAGTTGCCCATTTGTAGCTGACATAGCATATATTCACAAGACCTAGCAACGAACAAAACACAAACTGCACAGTTTAAAGTTTACTTTTCCTGATGTTCAACTATATTATGCACATGAACAATAATGAGCAGCAACGAGACTGAATCAGATTTCAAAAATAAATGAAATGTACATTTATAGGACCATATAACCAACATATATAGCACTACTAATATGGTAGTCCATATAATATTATAAAAGATAAGTAGTCAACATACCTATATGCAACAAACTAAGTACGAGCATAATATAAAACAACCATAGTATCTCTAGAACTCACTTTTCTAGTTTGTTATATAACAAAGAAAAATACCAATTCCATCACATTTTTGTTAATTTTATACGCTGCAGTTAAACAAAATTGAAGTCCATTCTGGAAGGGATTGACACTTGAGTGAATTATCTTCTGATAAGCTTAAACAAGTCAACAGCTTACAAGTAGTGACTCTACTGTAGTTTACACTAGAAAATTGAATTTGTAAGAAGATAATGCTAGGATGAGAAATGGAAAGGTGTCGCACAATAACTTTGGTGCGGAATATGACCGAAGTGTGGGAGCTGATAATGTAGATTTAATTTTTTTTTCTTTCAAACATAAAATACAACTGAACAATATCGAAGTATTGATTAACTGCAACACCAGGTCAATGCTCTTTCTTAGTTTGGTTATGTTTCAGTGTTGGAAAGACCAATCAGTGTTCAGAAAATCGGTCTAATCGGTTTTGCAGGTCAACCACTCCGCATATGCATAATTGGACCTATAATCGGCCTCTCAGGGGTATAACCGGCGGTTTTCAAAATCTAATGGCAGTAATATTTTTTTACAGTAACTTTTTTTGAACCTACTATTGGTTATTACAATTACATTCTCTTCACCCTCTATACATATTTGGTCTTCTCCTTTTCGCAATAAGTTTATAGTTAATGTTATTGAATTGATTCTTATTGTCGATGTTTTCTTCTCTAATATCATCAATGTTTCTAATTACGTATTTACTGCAATATTCGTCTATGACTAATTGTTGTTATTAGCTGCTCCATATTCAATATTGATTTAGATGTATATTCTTTATATTCATTACTTAGATATGGTTCATTTTGTTGGTATCTATGCTTAGTTACAATCTAAATGAAGTTTAAATCCCTACTTTTGGGACATGATTAATCTCATATTACAATAAGATTCTACTCGAATTTTAGTTGTACAATTCTAATATATGACTGATACAAAACTTGTATATGGTCAGTATAATATATATATATATATATATATATTTCAAAAAAATCAAAACCGATTATTCTCCCGCTTATACTCCCGCATACCGCATATACTCTATTCAGTACCCGTCCGCCCATACACCGATTACCGTTCTTCAGAACACTGAGACAAATATCTATAGTTTTGTTCAGCTCTAATCAGTCAGATTCAAACTAAATATAACAAAACTTCAGTTTGGTTCACTTTTTAATTTTGAACCGATCTACAAGACTACAATTGCTAGCAATCATAAAAATATTAAATACTATCGTTATTCCTTATGTTTATAGTAAAGAGGAGAGTCATGAGACAGCAGCTTAGTATGAGGAATTTCGTGTACCGTATTTCATCCGGCATAATTACAAATAGCCGCTATTTGATCCAGCCATACATATAGTTTTCACATCTTAGAGTCCGACTGATTAGTCATGGGAAATTTAGCACTCATGATCCGGTGACTTCCACAAGTAAACATGAACCACAGTTTTGAAGTACCCTACTAAGACCAGAAAAAACGAGTTTTCGTCTTACTAAAACATCTTCATAATAACCTAATCCGTTTCTTTGCATCAAATAAAGGCCTACAGACATTTTCTGTCATATTTTCTAAGGTCATTAAACCAACATCATGTAAGAATTTTACATCCACGTCTAGCACAAATCAATGACACAAAGTCCTCCAAATTCAGGTTTTGAGAAAATGAGTTCCATGTAACTTACCACTTATAACAAAACCAATCATACCCCCCAAAATACGCTTTCCAATATATATTCAAATCAGAGGTCATTTAACAAACGATCATAAGACTTATATATAAGCAAATCAATGAGAACTCAAATACTTCGGATGTCATCTCTTATCATACAGATCCAAAGTACATGGCACTTTCACCACTTCCTACTCAAATCATGTTTTCTTTATTATATGGTTAAATTACATGAAAATCCTGGTTAGCAATATTGAATTAAGGGGCTATAGATAATCCAATATCCTTAAGAATAGACCCCCTGGCCTAACTATAATTATATTTGCATATTAAATAGATTGATGCATTTTGTAAATACTAAGAGCTTGGTTTCCTTTTTGTTAGAGATATATATAATGCTAAAAATTATATTTAATTTATACTTTATTTTTCAGATCTTGATTCGAACCAAACAAAAGAAATAGTTTCGTTTGGTTTGTCTTAGAGACAACAATGTTTTTGGTTTAGGTTCTGAAGGAGTGAATTTTTGACATTTTTGTTTGGTTTTGGACCGATATACTAATCTGCACACGAATCTACAAATTATCATTGAGTATAAATACTAGGTGTTTACCTTTGCAGGGTCGAGTTACAAGAGTAAACAATTTAAGTTGTCTCCAGGGAAAACGCATGTGAGATGGGTAAATCAAAAGGCAGTGATATCTAATGGGTGCGAATCAATTTCTCAAACTCCAGACACAAAATCTGTCCCCCTTTCTCAATCACAGATGCATTACAACATTGCATGCCTGAGTATCTTGTTGAAGTTGCAGTATTAGAGAAAGGTTGGAGTCTTTTTGGCAAAACTCGAATCAGAAGCAAATTTAAACCAAATCAGCGTGTTTATAACTTCATGTTCCCAATTGTGTGATTTGAGGGAGATTACCCAAACCGCCATGTAACAGAACAGAAGAAATATGTACAAAAAAACTAATTACGTTATGTGGAATGAATAAAAAGAGAGATATTCGGGACAAAAAGGTGCAAGCTAGAACTTGCCTTACCCATGAAAGCAGCAAAAGCCGTCTTGAGGCCCAGCACATCTACAAACCGCTCACAAGCAGGTGGATACTTCGTCGTTGCAAAATCAAGAGCCCTGATGGCTGAACCATATGCAGATTTTTTCTGTTTCATTATGATAATCATAAGCTCCACGCCCTCAGACTTCACAAATCGCTCCTTGTTCTCCTCTGGCATCAGCAAGCAGCAAAGGCAGTCGAATAGGTTTTCGAGCATCTCCTCTTCGTCAGTGCTCTTGGGATCTCTAGACTTGTACATTGCAACTGCCTGAAGTATGGCATCCACGCCGTTCATTTGCCCCAGCCTCTTCTGATTTGCAGCACTGTTCTGCAGCAAAATGGCTAGTATCTCTGAAGCATACTGTTTATTCCCGTCAAACTCCTTCACCTTGATTCTACCCATTAGCCATCTCAAGAGCTTCGTCCTTTCACACACCAGTTCCGCAACAGCAGGCTTCACCTCAATCATGTTCTCAATGGTAGCAATCGTGTTGTAGATGGCGGTTGCCTCATCAGGGTCGGCCTCAGACAGCCTTCCGATGTTCTGCACAAGCAGCTCGAGCGCGTTGTTCTCAACGAGGGCATCAACAAGCACCTTTGCCGGCTCGTCATTGTCTTCCAGTACGTCTTCGTCGGTGAGGTCCATAAGGAGACTAACCACATCCACCGCAATGTCGACATTGTCGTGCCCGAGTAGACCGACGATAGAAGTGACTATGTTGAGCGCGACGAGTTCCGGGTACAGCTCAGGGCCGCCAGCAAGGACTTTCAGCCGCTCGATCTCGTTATGGAGCTCCACCTCGGAGTCCGCGAACTTCTCCGGGTTATCTGGATACTTCATCCGAGCCTCGAGGTTGTCGCGGAGGCGGCGCTCAAACGCGAGAGCGTGCTTCTTCGCTGTCCTCAAGTCAAGAACCTCAACGCCGCCATCTTGGGACTTCTCCAGAGCCTCTAAAAGGGATAGGTCTATGTCATCCCCTCCGTCGCCATTCTCGGCCGGTAAAGGTAATGAGCGGAGCTCGTCGGCAGCTCGCTTCCGCTTCGGGGCTCGGTGATCGTCCATCAGATGGAGAGCAAGAGGCCTCGGGGCTTTGCGCTACAACCAAGTGTAGGATTCGGGGTCGCTGAAGAAACCCTAAAGTGGTCTAGCCGATAGAATTTGGGGCATGAGACATTGAGATGTTAAGTTTCAATTAACAATTATGTGATGACAAAAAAAAATCAATATTTATGATGCAAAATCTTGCCATTAATGGTGTGTAGGGCTTTTTGGTTGAAATCTATACTATATATGAAAGTGCGTGGAGGGGCTTCCACACAATATTTCCAGACATTTTCTTAAATTATAATCTGATCCTTACAATTTGGTTCTACAATTTACAGGCGTACAATATGATCCTTATAATTTGCTTCTGCAAATTACAGGCGGTTCAGAGGTCGGTCATCTTTACGCTCTTTTTCCATCCGAGTGCCTGTAGGGTATAGGAGAGAAACGGGAACATGGCAGTGTCGTAGGGCGATTGGAGCATACCGTCTGCTTGGTACCATCATCGTCAGGTAAATCCTCCGCTTTCGTCCTTTATTTTTCTTCATCCTCGCGTTTAGCTTGTTGCTGCCCGCCGACTCCGACGGTATCTACTGTTAGTCCGCCATCTTCTCATCACCACCTTTTTCTGGGCTTGAATTTCATTTCTACAGGTGGCCATAACTCTTTACATAATCTATGACGGGTAGTGGTCCTCTACATTTTGTTTGTCTTTAATGTAATTTCTTTGATTTGGCCTCCCCTCGCTCAGTAATCGACAATGGTCACTTCTGCGCATTCATCGCTAATTTTTCTTCATCGTGTTAGCCGTCTTACAAGCTGCTTTATTCATCACAAGCTACTTCATTCAGTGAATATTGGCTGTCAGATTATTGTTGTTTTGTCTGCTTTGAGTAAGCAAAACAAATTAGACTAGCTATATTTAGCGCTATGATAGCTCTCTGCCTTTCATCTGGGTATAAGCTATATTTAATAAACAACCTGATCGGAATTGATATATAGTTTCATCTTTCGTTCATTTAGTCCTTTCTATGACATGTTCATACGAATGTTTTGGTCTGCGTAATTTTTTTGCCTTCACTTATTTAAATTAGTCACTACAGTCACCAGCTTAAGTGCATTGGTAGTTAGATAATAACGGTCTTGACCAATCTAACACACACCAACCACCAAATTTCTGCTTGAATAAGTCAGTCCACTCTGCATTTCAGAATTGTTCTTCAAACAAATCCTGACATTTGGGATCCAGTATAGGACGTATCACTTGTTTATAGTTTTCAGATTTTGTCAAAGCTTATAGTTTTAGTACATATTAAAGAGTATTCATACAATTGAAAAGCTCCTGAAAAGTCTATATTTATTTTTTTTTCAAACAACTACCGGTACCAGTTCAAGTCCTCCTACGGGAACACCCAGTAGGTAGCTGCTCTCTTCCAAATTCTTTACCATCGCTTGAAATCAGGGACAACTTTCCAATATCAACACCTTTACTAACATCCTAGCATCCTTTTTATTAGTAACCTACCAATATTGCTTGAATGCAGGAATCCAAGCTTCGGCCTGCACCTCTGTCTCAGCAGGTTAGACAGTTACTCTGATACATATGGCAAGTTTATCTACTCAAGGTTCGTATGTCTATAACTTTTTACCCACCTTTCTAATTACGTATATCCACCATTATGAATATTTATGTTTTCTCTTATTCGTAGTATTGAGTGTGTACTATTTCATCCATTTCACTAATAAATTAAGATCGATATTTGCATTATGTATGGATTACAATAAATCAAACAAACAATGCTCATTTTCTTCAAGAACTTAATATTTGAGCCATTCATCTGATTTTTTTAAATTAGTTTCTGATTGCACTCTTTGCTGTCTCTATTTTTGTATGTATCACTATTCTTGCATGTATGGCTTGGGCAACTGAAACATACTTGGAATAACCATAAATAATCACTTTTTTGTTTGTTAATAATTTTTTCGCGTTGTTTCAACATTTCAGATAGTTATTGTCCTAATATGAATTCATATCTAAAAATGTATACTTTTTTTTCATTTTGTTGATGTTGTTTCTACAGATCAGATACAGGCTGTGCTACACATGGCAAGCTCATCTGTTCAATGTTTATATGTGTACGACTTTTTATTCATCTTTATAATCATATATATCTACTGTTATGAATATTTATGCTTTCTCTAATTCGTATTATTTATATGTATTGGTTCTTATCTGAGTTAGTAATATTGATAAATTGAATATAGGTAACGGTGACTCCATTAGACCTAGGAAGCGGTTACGAAATTATCTATCTGAAGCTAGAATGCCACAACAAAACCGATGTAATTTTTAAATAAATCTTTTGTATGTACATTAACATACTATATGATTACAAACAATAAAAATATATATGCAGCTTTCAATGAACGACATTATCTAGGATTTCCATCATGTACTTGCATACATTGTGGTGCATACATGTGGTTTGAGGAGCGGATAATGCGTAAAGGTGATCACATACCACATTTTCATTCATGTTGTTGGGATGGAGAGATTAAATTGCCAACCTTGCAATCCATTCCTTCTTATCTAGATTGTTTATTAAAAGGCATTTGTAAGGAAGGAAAACATTTTCACAAATACATACGCCAATACAATAACGTTTTTGCATTTACATCCATGGGTGCATTACAAGATACATCTATCAACGATGGCAGAGGTCCTTATACTTTTCGTATTCATGGACAAATTTATCACCGTATTGGTTCACTTTTGCCTTTTGAGAATGATCATCCTATGTATGCTCAACTCTATGTATATGATACTGAAAATGAAAATGTCAACCGATGTAACATATTCTCAAATAACAAGGAATGCTCTAAATTGACTACAGACATCATAACAAAATTACAACAAATGATAAATCAACTAAATCCTTATGCCATTCTCTTTCGATCTGTCAATCAGTGGATACAAATTCATTCTACTACTGAACTATCGTTACGTTTGATAGCTAATCGAAAACATGTTGACAACCAATATTCATTACCTACTATGAATGAAATAGCTATGTTGATTGTAGGTGGAGATGAAGGAATTACTGAATCTAGAGACATCATAGTGTCTTTAAAAGATACGACATTTAAAAAAATTAGTGAAAACCATCCTGCTTATATGCCATTGCAGTATCCATTGCTTTTTCCTTATGGTGAAGATGGTTGGAGACCATACATTTGATTCAACCAAAATGAAGGTGATCGTATAAGAAAATGTGTTACTATGTTAGAATTTTACTCATATCGATTACATGATAGAAATATTGAAGCAAAAAGTGCTTTACTCCGAAGTGGTCGATTGTTGCAACAATTTATAGTTGATGCATATGCTTGCATTGAATCTAATCGTTTAGCTTGGCATAGAAACAACCAGGACAAACTTCGAGTTGAGACATATGCTAATATCAAAGATTCATTTTCATGTGGAATTGAAAATGCAACAAATATAGGAAAATGCATCATTTTACCATCGTCATTTACAGGAGGACCAAGGTACGTGAGACAAAATTTTCATGATGCGATGACATTATGTGCATGGGCTGGTCCTCCTGATCTTTTCATTACATTCACATGTAATCCAAATTGGCCTGAAATACGGGAATACATTGATCATTTTGGTGGAAAATCAAGAGAAGATCGTCCGGATATTCTTTCTAGAGTCTTTAACATTAAGCAAAGACAACTAAGAGAGGATATAGTCAAAAAACAACTATTTGGAAAAGTGATTTCAGGTATATAAATTTATAATTGTTATTTTAATTTTATGCTATCGTTAGTAATTTTATTGTGAAATCAGATTTTTCAGTGATAGAGTTTCAAAAGCGAGGATTGTCGCATATGCATTTGTAATTACTCTCGATCGCGAGAGTAAAATTAGATCTGTAGAAGATGTAGATCGTATAATTTCTGCTGAAATACCTAATGTTCACACTGATCCTTTAGCCTTTCAAACAGTCTCTAGATGTATGATTCATGGCCCACGTGGTGTCCATAATGAAAAATGTCCTTGTATGTTAAAAAATAGATGCAGCAAATTTTATCCAAGGAAATTTAATGAATCAACTAGCTTTGACTCTGACGGTTATGTAGTATATCGAAGAAGAGATAATGGAATGCAATTCAATTTGAATTCAGTGACCATAGATAATCGTTGGATTGTGCCACATAATACTCACTTATTAAATAAGTATGATGCTCACATAAATGTTGAGATATGTAACCAAGCACAAGCCATCAAGTATCTCTACAAATATCTACATAAAGGTCATGATAGAGCTACTGCTCTTGTGCATAATGGAAATGACACAATAGTTGATGAGATAGCTGCCTATCTAAATTGCCGATACATATCGGCCTCTGAAGCTTCATGGAGAATATTCGATTTCCATATCCATCACCGCAACCCTTCTGTGTTACGCTTAGACATACACTTGCCAGACGAAAACCATGTAACATTCCTTGATCATGAATTACTTGAGAATGTAGTGGCACGCCCATTTGTTGGAAAGACGATGTTGACTGAATGGTTTCAAACAAATAGAGAATCATCTATTTCGAGAAAACTAACTTATGTAGAATTTCCACAACAATGGACGTGGGATAGTAAGAAAAATGTGTGGTCAATACGAAAGTCTGGTTTATCTATTGGTCGATTACCGTATATCAATCCATCTGTCGGAGAATTGTATTACTTAAGGTTACTACTTTGTAAAGTTGTTGGGGCAAGAAGTTATGCTGAGTTGAAAACAATTGACGGTCATTTATGTAAGAGTTTTAAAGAAGCTTGCCATGCAAAAGGTTTACTTTCAAATATGTCTGAATGGGAAGATGCTTTTACTGATGCAATTACATGGGCAACTGCATGACAACTACGTCATTTATTTTGTTCTTTGTTATTATGTACTGAAATGAACAATCCCGACAAAATTTGGAATAAGTATTGGAAAATATTAACTGATGATTTTAAAAATAGAGTACCTATTGATTCTAATATATCAAGAGAAATGGACAACGAAGCTGATTTAAAAAATAGAGGTTTATTACATATTGAAGAAATTTTGAATAAAAATGGAAGATCTTTAAAAGATTTTATTGGATTTCCATTGCCACAATTTCTTGATAAAGCCTCATCAAATAATAGATTAATATAGGAGGAACTTATGTATGATCGTAAGAATCTATCTGCCGAATTTATTGAAAGATTTAGAAAGTTGAATGACAGTCAACTTTTAATTTTCAATGATATTGTAAAATCATGTAATTCATCTGTAGGGTCATTCTTCTTTGTAAGTGGTAGTGGTGGCACTGGAAAAACATTCTTGTGGAATACACTAATAGCAAAGTTACGAAGTGAGGGGAACATAGTTTTAGTTGTTGCTTCATCAGGAATTGCAACATTGTTATTGCCAGGTGGATGCACAGCTCATTCTAGATTTAAAATCCCTTTAGATTTAGATGAGGGTTCAACATGTGGTATTCCTTTACAGTCAAATTTAGCTGAACTGATTCAGAAAACCGCATTGATCATATGGGATGAGGCACCAATGATGAATAGATATGCATTTGAAGCATTAGATAGAACTTTAAAAGACATTATGTATCCTATGAAAGAAAATTCAAAAGATCATCTATTTGGAGGTATAACAGTTGTATTAGGGGGAGATTTTAGACAAATTTTACCTGTTGTTCCTAAGGGAGGACAAACTAATATTGTCAATGCAACGATTAGCCAATCAAAATTGTAGAACCATTGCCGTATCTACAAACTTTCAGTAAATATGCGTGTTCAACATACGTGTGAAAACTTTGCCATTCAAAGAAGAGAATTCATCAAATGGTTATTAAGAGTGGGTGATGGTTCTATTCCTCACATACATTTCAACAACGAATACCAAGACAACTGGATAGAATTGCCTCATGAATTGTTGTTAGATGAACCTGTTACCATACATACTTTAATTGATAATATTTATCCTGAATTTGATGATAAATATGCATATTCAAACTACCTGAGAGCACGCTCCATACTTGCACCAAGAAATGATGAGGTTGATGACTTAAATCATTTGTTACTGAATCGTATGCCAGGCACATGTTCCTTATGTTATAGTTCTGACATTGCGGAAACTCTTGATAGTGGTGACCAAATTGACCATACCATATATTCTGATGAATATCTACATTTTTTAAAATTTTCAAGTGTTCCAAATCACATTTTAGAATTAAAGGTTGGAGCCCCAATTATGCTTATTAGAAATATAGATCAGTCCATTGGTCTTTGTAATGGAACTAGATTAGTGTTAAGAATGATTAGCCTTCGAGTTTTAGATGTTGAAATCATTACTGGTAGTCATATTGGTGATCGTGTTTATATCCCATGTATTACTTTCACTGAGAAGAAAACTGGAGCACCATTCATATTGAAAAGAAGGCAATTTCCAATCAGATTATCTTTTGCTATGACTATAAACAAAAGCCAAGGCCAGACTTTACAATCAGTCGGACTGTATTTAAAAACACCTGTTTTTTCTCACGGTCAACTATATGTTGCTATTTCACGTGTTACATCAAAAGAAGGTTTGAAAATTATGCCATGCAATTCTGAAGGAATACCAAAAAATGTTACAAAAAATATAGTATACAAAGAGATTTTGCAACATGTTGGTATTTCAGATGAATATACCGCAATTTAAATTTATATATGTTAAAAATATAGGTAACTTATTTTATTTTAAATTTCATTATTTGTTTTCTTCTTCTTTAGATTATTACTTTTATGTATGCATTGCAAACTTTGCATACTTATTATACACTATTCTTATCCTTCATTTATATCTTGTAGGAAATCAGAACCAAGCTATCTCTGATAAGATCATCAACAAAATAACTGATGACACTTTAGAAGGTAGAATATTTTAACATCTCAGGAAAAATTTGTGAAGGTTTTACATTTTACATACATTTTCACATTTACAGAAGATTTAAGTCAAGTCATCAATGATGGCGCTATCAGAACAACTGCTTCTGAACGTGAGTTCAATCGTCTTTTGAATTTCTTAAGCAGACAGTTGTAATTGGTAGCATTACTACGCATCTTTAATCACATTTGTCAGTTAATTTTTCTACTTCTAAAATATATATTTAAATATGATTAGCGAACAAATTTGAGCCTATAAAAGAAATCATCCCAAAAACACCTGCAAAGGAAGTGGTGGGATCGAAAAGAATGTATAGCAGCCAAGATGAAAGTCAAATAGTGCATGTATCTGAAGATCACAATGATGTTCATGACTCTAAAAAAGCAAAATTAACATTTGATCAATCTTCTTCATCTATTTCAGAAAAAACTTCAGTGATACTCAAATATGGTATGTAATACATTAATTATTTCTTCTTATAAAAATATATTTTACATTACAAAATATACATCATATGCATTCATAAATGTATTTCAGAGGCGAAGCACTTGCAAATGGATGTTCTACAAGGACGAAAACCATGTTTATTCAGTAACCTACGTCCAAATCAGCAACAAGTTGTACTCTTAGTTCGTGTCACAAATAAATGGCGACGTACAATTGACAAACCAACTGGTAAAACTGATTTGTTTGTGGCGACTTTTATCGATTCTAAGGTTTGATTTCTACTTACTTAATGTTTTATTTAATCTCAAATTACATAATTTATTTAATAGTTCATACTCATTATTAATAGGGTGATGAAATACAAGCAAAAATTTCTCATTCAAATCCAAACAAATGGAATGAGTTGCTTGTCATTGGAAATACTTTGGTTTTAAAATCTGTCACCATAAAAAAAACACCAGTTTGGTTTTAAAATTGTGCCTCATGACTTCATCATCGATATCAATGACCGCTCCACAACAGTTCAAGTGCAAGATGATAAAACAATACCATATCATATGCATCACATCACATCATTAGATAAAATCAGCTCATTCAGACCTGCAAATCAAATTCTAATTGGTATGTCATCCATTTTTTTGATATCAATGTCTATTACATATCCATTTAACTAATTACTATTATTTTGGTAGATGTGGTTGGGATTATTTGGAAATTACAATCGAGAAGCATGTCGAATTATTCTCATATTAGTGTTTGCATCGTAGACCAAAGGTTAGCTATTATAGATTCCTGACAAAGATATTAATGTATAGTCTAATAAATATTTTTTTATTTGCGAATTAGCAATTCCTTCATTCGGTTAACGGTTTGGAATGAACTTGCAAAGAAATATGATGACGCATTAGTTGTTGCCGCAAAGGAAAATGATGTTCTTCTTGCAACAAAAGTCAAAGTTGATACGTACAATGGTATAATTTTTCAAAAAAATCTGGCTTATATACCTTTTACATATATTCTTAACAAAATTTTGTTCTATAGATGAACATTGTATTGCAACCACTGATTATTCAGATCTTTCTTTCGAACCAACAACTCTTCCTGAATTTCAGGCTTTAAAAAAATGGTTAGTAATTGTGAAATGCAAATGTTCAATTCACAAACAACAATTATGATTCTGATTACTGTAATATATTCATATGTCTAATATAGGTTCTCAAAAGATAAAATGAAGGAGAAACTACCAGCACATGTATCTTTTTACAAGAAACAAATGGATGATAATACCCCATGCATAACTATCAATGATATGGTTGTTCATGCACAAAAAGTAATTGACAAGGTAACCCTATAAGTTATTTTGAATACTTCAACCTTTTGCAATTCTTATAATACCTTGGTAAAATTATATATGGTAACTAAAAAGATAACTTCTAATTTTTTTTATAAAATATTGAAAACATTATTTTTGTCTTCCCTTTGGAATTCTATAATAACTTCATATCATTTTCCCTTAAAAATGTTTTAAATTACTTATATGGCTTTTCCTCTTTGCAATTTATTATAGGTTCAATATTTCACAATCAAAGGCACAATGAGAAGTGTATCCAGTGATGACGAAATATTCTATGACTGCTGCCAGTCATGCTCAAGAAAATACAAGTTGTCATCAAATAGTACTCGATGTTATCACTGTGGAGTCATTGAATGTATTCCAACAACAAGGTAATTTCAATAGGCTAAATACTTTGAATTTATGTACAAAAGTATGGCTATAAATTATTCTTGAATAGGTTGAAAATAAAAACCAAAATTCTTGATGAAAGCAACGATGCCTATGTCACTTTCTTTGGGGACAATGCAAATTCCTTTCTAGGCATTTCAACTGAAAGACTGCTAGAACTCTTTAGCAAGGTAATACATAGGCATATTCCATAAACAAAGAACATATAGTTTACATATTTTACACCTGTTTACTAATTCACTACTATAATTCGAATAATAAGCAGTTTCATAATTATTTTCTTTTAGCCTTTACATTAATTGGTATAACAATAAATCTATTGCAATAATCAATCTTCTTTTTAATATTAGGAGGACAACCAAAATGCTATTGACCATATATTTGAAGAACCAGTTGGCAAGCAATATACTTTTCAGTTGCGTTTAAGTAAAGACAACCAGCGATATATGCTGAATCGTGACTTCACTGTCACTTCTTTTGCTCAATATCCACTCCAACGACAGTCTCTTACAATGTACAACATTTATATTATTTTTCAAATTATATAATCATTTTAATCAGTTAAATAACAACTTACAAATTCTAACTACTTTCATTTTGTATCCATTTCTTATACAGGACACCTTCATGAAACAACATGCTATCTTACTGTACATATAACTAAAAAGGTTACTTGACATTAAATGAGATCTGTATTTGCCTTACAAATGGAGTTAATATTGAAAAATATCTACTTATGATCTTCATTTCTTTAAGAATACTCTACAAATCGTTACTTCCATTTCATTGCTCATTTGTTATACATGAGGACAACTTTTTGTAGAAACGAACCTCCGGCAAGGGGGAGCCCTAAGGGAAGGTGGAGGTGGGAAGACGCCTCACCGGGCAAAAAATGATAAATCATGACTACTTTGCACTTTTTGTATATAAAAATATCAGCTGCAATGAAAGAAGATAATGCAAGGAACTTGCCAGGAGGAATCTAATGAGGCAAAGCAATGTCAACATCTCCACGAGCACTGCTACTAATCAGCTATAAAATCCATGTTGCCCAATTTTGGCTTGTAAAAAACTTGGATGTCTGTATATATGTGTTCTACACTTATTATGATAGTAAAAGTTAGCACATAATATAATTCTTTGATCTTAACTATTTTGTAACTATTCCAATGAACTTCACGTTTGCAAAAGGCAGGTATGTTTCCTTTTTTATATTGTTGCAGTTTCTCCAAAAGGTCCGCTTATTTCAAATTATTGTTCTCTGCCATGGCCATTGAAACGTGCACCTCGGAAGGAAGACATAGTTTGTTCACACTGAGGACCTCTTATTGAAATCTGTAACATGTTTCTAAATATTCTAATACAACACATTTCCATCAATGTCTTATTAGGACTATATATTAGTTCTTATTAAGACTATATATTAGTTTGGCATATATTACTCTTAATCAAATGGTTATTATTATAAGCTAATGCATTTAATGAATTTTGCCACTTTTATATTGCAGTTTTCAACTTTTTAAAATATCATCTCAGCCAAATTGCTGCTTTGATAACTAATTGCTGATAACCCACTCTTCACACCGCTTTTGTAGGGCTTCACAAGCTACAAAGTTTGGAGGAGATTGGTGCTTTGGTAGGATGATCAGAGTGACATGGGGAAAAAGGTGAACAGCTTCTTGTAGCATCTTCAGGTAAAATTCAAATATACCATTATTCGTTCTTATCTCTCCCTTTTCTCATCTCCCTCCACCCACTGCTTCAATTTCTTATTCCTCGGCAAGATCCCAAATGAGCTACTACAGTGTTTATGTCTTGACAACCCAGACGTTCTTTTTCCTTTTGAATTTATATACTATTTTGGTTTAAGATTCTGGACAGTTGGTGAATAAGAGGGCATGCCACTTTTTGACTTCTTCATGCATGCCCATCTATAAACGTAGCATTTTCTTTTATGGATTCATATTTTCATTTACTATAACAGTTAATCCAAGATGCAAACAAATTGCATTCATATAAACACTTTCAGATATCTTTCGTATAATTCGAGCAGAGTAAGTACTATAAATTTATTCTGTTTTGTTTTTATTATTAAGAAAATTATATTTGAAACATTAAGAGCAAGTTTGTGCATTCTAAAATCGAAATGTCTATCTCTTTTTAATCTTGGATTCTCTCCTCATTGTCATCTTCATTTTATGACAAATACTTTGTTGGTTGTTTAGTTCCTTCTCCACCAGCACGGGTGACTTTCTGTATTTTGGGGGCAATTCGAGTATTTCGAGGAAGACTATGCTGCATGGTCGCCCACATTTGTTTGTCGTTCCAAGATGGTTGCACTCAGCACGTAAGTATGATCTTTCTTTAGCCATCCCGCTCATCTTTCTTGTGGTTAGTCTTGCTTATCTTTCTGTTATTTTTGTATTGGGGTTTCAGATTTCTTGGTCTTCTCTGCTGGTTTATGGCTTCCCACGGCCTTTGTTTCTATTCAGGTTCCATATGATGACCCTTTTTATATTCATAGTAGATGCAATATTTGTAATAGTAGTTTCAAGTTCCACTGTTTCTGACCTATTTAATTATGTCCACTACCCACTGTTCAACATACAATATGCATCTAAACAGTCTATTGTATTTGCAAAGAATTATGCTAATACCTAAATAGAAGATAAGCGTATACTGGTTGAAAGTCCATAAAACTCTTTGTCAAATAATATTTCAGATGTTCTATGCACTATTTACAGCTTCTGGTAGGTAGTTAACTCACTTTTCTTGTCAGCACTTCCCATTAGTTTGCTGCTATCGTTTGGTAGGCTGAAAAAGATGGATGAGACTAATGGTTTGGTTGAGGCCTTGGGGAAGAGATGGGCGATAGATCTATTTTCCAGGTATATATATTCTTTCTTCAAGTAATCACTGCATTTTGATCTCTTCTGATTGTGATCACTCCTTTTGATGCCCCACTTATTTCTTTGCTTTGTGCTGTTTTTCTGGAATGGGCAACATTTGGGTGCTGCCCGACATCTAGGCGAGTAATAGTATCCTGCTATCACTGGTTTGGTTATTATCGTGTAGCATCATATTGAACCCAACAAGCTCTATTTTCATATCATCATCTTTTCTGGGGGCTACAACTCCTCGTCTTCTGAAGTTAGGGGTCTGCAAAAGTTGAAATGTTGGGCTCGGTTATTAAAAAATCTAGAATCGTGTGTTTTTTACATAATCTAAAATAGAGGGTCATTAGAATTAATTCTCTGATATCCTTGATTGCTTTATGAGCCTTATCATCTTTCTACTTTCATTGGAGCTGTGTTGGCTTTGCTCGACTTGATGCTTTAACCAAATGGATATGTTATGAAGAGATTTATATGGGTGTCACTCCCGTGCTCTTTCTTTCTATTCGATTAGTTGTTGATTCCTATGAAATTTGGTGGTTGGATTATGTTATTAAAAATAGCTGACGTAACTTTTGAACTTTTGTACAATGATGTATATTTTGATTTAATGGATGACACCTCAAAATGGTAATAATTGTAAGAAATATATCAGTTTTGACTAAGGTATAAAATACATCTGACGATCATTTACCCATCGTCATTAGAAACTAACTCTGCACTGGCATGCTTGATAGCAGAAAAGCGATGTAAATGCTCATCATGTAGCATGGTTGTTTTTATGTTAAACGGAAACTACCAATAGAAAATTGATACTGGCTAAAGAGCCTACTGAACACGCAAACTGCGAATTCCTGGCTTGTCATATATGTACTTGTAAAAAAAATTTGAGTTTGAACCCCCACACGTTCATAAAAAAGTAGAATTGCCATTTTCATATACTTCTTATAGTAATATCATGCTCAATATCGCACACATTTTCCATGTAGTCAATTATAAAGTAGAAAAAATGTATTGCATTTGGCACATTTTTAATCCTCTAGACTGGGATACTTCGCATCAATAGCTAACAAGCAAACATGGGTGTGGTAGAAGTGATTGTTTCTGTTCAGCGATCATCTACATTACTTTCCCTATATACATACTATTGATATTTTTAAGTTTTTTACTGATAACATCTCATTTGTATTTGCAGAACGTAATAGTTATCAAACCTTTTATTGCAAGGATATTGGCATGAGTTAAGGTTGCTCCATTCACAAAATGTTAAAATAATTGCGGCGGTGTAATGAGGATTCACGAGCTTTTACTTTGGGTTAAAGGGATTTTGGTTCTTCCATTTTGTTATCGTATGAGCAATTATATTGTTAAGAATATCCTTGCTGTAGAAAATGACCGACGAAGTATGTTTGATGTATAGAATCTTATATAATCTTGCAAAAAAATACATATGTATGTGGGTTGATTTTGAATGCTAAATGTGTATGCATACATTTTTCTTTTATTGGAGTTTATTCCCTAAAATGGCCAACACGTTGAATCACGTTAGTGATTCTTGATAATTTATTTTTGATGTGTATGCCAGTTAGACAATTTTTATAACTAAATTTTGATAACACTAGGTTCATCTGAAGATCATTATCTTATGGACGTTGAACTTGTTCTTTATAACCAATTTTATTCTTTTCAACTTATTTAGTGACCAAGCATTTCAGTCAGATTTTAAGCCCGTGCGTAGCACGAGTTTATACCTAGTCAAAATAAAAACAGAACATTGTATTTAAGTCATCATGTCATCATTTTTATTTGAACAACATTTCAACTTTGATCATTTGCTGGATATAATTAGTTGGGTATAATATCGCTCGTCTAAACAAGATTAGCGGAATACACGTGCTAACGTGTACTCCAAACAAATTCAAAATATAGATATAAAATGGTTGAAAACATATTATGAAACATATTTTAATTATTAAATGATTTAAAATTGACTCAATTTTAATGTGGGCATCAAGTACCAATTTTTTTAATTTAAAGTTGACTTAGATTACAATTTTAAACCAAGATAAAAAATTTCTTATGATTCATAATTAATACTTATCACGTACAATTCGTTAAAAAAGACGACTCAAACAATAGTCAGCATGCAAGTGGTAGCTAGGCCGTATAAATAAAAAAACTATAATATTGACACTTTTGTTTAAAAATAATAGAAAAATCAATAGAAGTCCTAATGGGTACAAATATAGGAAAATCACTTGAACGGTCGACATCATCTTCTCTTAGTTTGGACTCCTCTATCAAATAATGTCATATGAGACTGGCTAAGTATAGAAATTTTCACACTAAACATTTGGTGAAAAATCGTCATGTGTTAGAAAGTACAATTATTATTTAAGTAACTTATTTCATATTTTTTTCTTCTACAAAAGCAATGACAACTGATATCTGAGTAGCTGATTTTTTTTTCTTCACAAAATCGATGACAAAGGCTTATATTTATTGTTATACTTTAATTCAGATGATACATACTTGTCTTAACTCAATTTCAAATATCAAGAACGATTTTTGCTTAATCTTTATGCCTAATTCAAAGCAATAGTGTGTCTATGTGCTCATCGAACTGCATGTTCCCTAGCTTCTTATGTCATATTTATCTTTTTTTTTAATTTATTTTTCTTTCTACTTTTATACAACTTGGTTTATCAATTGTTTAGAAAAAAAATGAGACGTTTTCAGAATTTTGCTTTGCAGTCACACACATGTTGTCGTGTTTCTCATTATTTTTATTTATGTTTATTTTTATGTTTGAGTTGCTTCACCTACATACACAATAATCAATATACCATCCATTAAGAGGCATCAATCGAGATAACACTGACTTGACTCCTTTCATGAAATTCCCGACGAGATGGTGACAAACATCGACAGGCTCAACAAGTTCATCAACCGCATCGAGCCTGTCCAAGACGCACACCCAACTCCCACACCAACATCTTCTACCAAATCATGTATTGTTTTCCCCTCTACTGGACAATTACACTTAGTTCGTTGACGATAACCATCTACAATGATACGCATATATGGGAGCGGTTGGAGTTATGCTTCCTCGATGAGCGTGTGGAGCCACCCCATCTGCCCTAGGCATTCGTGACCCCGCCCAAACCATCTTGAGTTGGAATCACATCCCGTGCTTCCCATATTAGATACTTTCTGTCTATAGTGGTCTTATCTTGGAATTCTTGACAACTTTCAATAGACATTACCTTGCACATGAGCGCTCTAGTTGTATGATTTGAATCTACAGGGAGAACACACACATCACCGCCACCATATCACTTCTCTTATTCGCGGCAGCTAGGACGCCTCATGGTTTGAGAGCTACATGGAGCGCCACCCTGCCTCCTATCATAGCCAGTACCATGTTGGTAAATTATAAGTGGAACTCCATGGCATGTGTCTATCTCTCCCTTCGGGTCCAAAGGCCTCTATTCTGCACATCCTGGTGGTCTGCTATATGTACTGGATCCTTTCCTACACCATCTACAGCAGGACCAGCACACAGGGCACCATGAGCAACATGGATCTCTACACCATATGGTGCCTTCTCAATGGAGAGCCTATCAATTGAGGGAGTGCCATCATCGATCAAATCCACCTCCAGACCAGTTACAACACTAGTTCTACCTTTTGCCTAGGCAACATAGTCACCGTCATCACCGTTTTCCTAGGTTACAACAATATCCCTTTCCAGGCCATCCGGTCTAAGGGAATCATCACCTGATTGATCTTCCATACCTGCGAGCCAGTCACATTATACGCCAAGGTGTCCAGGTAGGTACCTAGTCCCCCATCTTTCATGACAAAAATGCCTAGATCACTCTTCCCCTTCATGCCATGTTCGCCGCATCAACCCTATTATATGATCTCACCATCTTCCTAGCCCAGATACAACTATTTCTCCGCAAGGGTCCGCTCCCCTACGACGTTGTCCCCAAGCCCACAGCCCATCGTCGGAGTGTCTCCTTGGAGGCAAATGATGACAATACCAGACTGCCCTCACCACTACCCCACCAAACCTTCCATCGTACCATTGAGGATGAGGGTCCTAAGGGACCTTATGGCTTCAAAGAGATCCAAAAGTTGTTAGACCACATCGAGCAGTCTCAGGTGCACATGGAGTGCGAGCACAAGCGTCAAGGCCATCACCTCAATCACATATATCACATGCAGTGCTCTTAGGAGATCTAGCATGTTGGGAGTGGCCACTACGCCCCCACGCATACATTCTACGAGGTATACGGGGCTCGTCAAGCTTATCCTAACCCAACTGTAAGAATTGGGGATGGAATTACCATGAGACCGACCCTTCATTCGCTTCTCCCCCACCTCGATCTCCACCACCACAGTGATCTTTTTCCCTCCATCTCAGAATTAGGTTTTCTTGGGATGAGTAAATTTCTAAACTTGGGGTGGAGGTGGATAGTACGTATCGATTCTATTCCTCTATCTATCCTTTTTCTAGAATATCCATCATTTATATATGCTTGCATTTAGTCTTTAGTTTTCCTTTATGTTTCATTCTTCTTGTATGTGATATGGCCCTTATCTAGTCGGCCAGTAATATCATATGCATGTGTTTAATATATCCCTTTATTTAAAGTGAATCTCTTGCAATATTTTCATAAAACCGCCTTTCTTAAGAAATCACATGTCACTTAGGAACTTAGTTAGTATTATTCCTCAAAAAAGTCGGCAAGCCTTAATGGATAGATAGGGACCAAACATAATGTGCCTTGTGGAATTAGCTTGTAATGTTTCTGGATTTTTGTTGGTTATAGAATGGTTTGAATGATGTTATAATGCCCCCAAAGCAATGAAATTCAGAAAAATGAGAATGCACAAGACCAATATCTTCTACACTTCTTCTACCACTTTCTCACCTCTCCATCTTGCCAAAACAAAAAGAAAATCAAAAGGCAAAAAAATATGCCAAACTCCAAGTTTGTTGGTGGCACACCCCTTCTTCCCTCTCTATCACTTCTTCCATACCCCTCATAAATTTTATAGGGTGTTACCACCAAGAAAAGACGTCAAAATGCACACCAAAACATGCAATAAATGGAATTTCAAATAAAGAAAATAAAAGATTGCGAGTTAAATAGAGGATAGATCGCCATCTTTCATACCTCTCTTTACTCTTTTTTTTCTACTTAGGGGAATCTCAATACCTACAATTCACCACAAAGAAACCCTGGTCTTATGCAAACTCTCATAAGAATATGTGAGAGTACCAATAATAGAAGGGATATGGCATCTATTTCTTTGCAAGTCTTGAAACAAAAGCAAGTTGTAAAGTAAATTTGAGCAAAGGGTGTGCAAAAATTGTGTTTGGTGGTCCCAGGAAATCAAGGTCGCTTGTACATGAAAGGTGGTGAGGAAAAAGCAGTGCTACACAAGCGAGGAGGACAAGGTGTCAATATTAAGTGGTGGGTGTCTATGATTCTCTATTGCTCTAGGACGAGCAACGATCAAGTTCAGTGTATTTTTATAAATAACAATCAAGTTCAATGTATTTTTATGAATGCATATTCATCCCTTTTTATTACATCTTTTAGGACAATTGTTTAGGACATAATGTTCTTTTCTCTCAATTTTAGGAACTAAATTACAATTTCCTTACTTTTGTCTATTTAGTTAGAATTCCTTTTTTTTACATTTTGTAGGTTTTATGCTAATTCTCACTCCTTCAACCCCAAACCAAGGATGCACATCACTACCCAAAGAATCAGATGTCATTTCAGCCTCCCAAGAGTCCACTCGGTCGACTCGCCCCTCTAGTTGATTCACTCATCAGTAGAATTGGAAGGAGTCACAAACACCAATCGGTCGACAAGCGTCGGTCGATTCAACCCCATCAAATAAGACACATTTTCATGATCGAACCAATCAACTTGCTCCCAAACCGATCCACAGGTTTTCCTTAAAACCAAATATCATTTTATCCAGTCAAATATTCCTTGATTAGAAATCACTCAACAATTAATCAAGTCAATCGACTGGTCACCCAGTCCATTGACTGGAACGGTGAATCCAGAGAACTCAACTGCCCCACATGCCCTTTTTTAGGGTTTCCAAGATGCTTCCTCTGCTATAAAAAGAGGGGAGAGTGCCAAACAAAGGTATATTGTTTTCTATCAACTCCATGTGATCTCATAACCCTGTCTGGGAGAACGGAGCAAGGAAAGGAGAGACGAAATTTGTATGTGCTATTATCAACACAATTTCTCTTCTTTCTACTAGAACATCGAATGAGGCTCACAAGTTCCTTGATGAGACCCAGATGAAAACTTGTTGGATGATTGAACCATGACAATGCAGAATGTCAAAACCTCAGGTTTGCAGGTAGCTTGATCCAAGAGATATGCCTCTAAAAGGAACAAATCTACATGATCCTAATCTAAAATTATTTAAAAAGAAAATAGAAGTGGCTATGATAACCACAAAGGCTTGTAGCGATGAAACCCAAACTTCCAACAATTCCCATTAACTGAGATTAAACTTTGATTATACGTTTCACTTTTTCTTACTTTCTCATTTAGTTTTAATATCTTGATAGCTTAGTTTCCCTTCTATAAACTTACTCCTTGTTTACTTAGTTTCACTTCGGAAAATTTATTCGTTGTTTAGTTTTTGTCTTGATAACTTAGTTTCACTTCTACAAATTTACTTTATTATTTACTTTTCCTCTTTGATTATTAGTTTAATTTGGCAAACTTGCTTCCTTTTTTTAGTTTAACCACTCATCACATCTAGAATTTAAATATTGTTCATCACAATTGGTTTGAATTTATCTCTTAAAAAATTTGTTACATTGGATTGATACCTTTCTGTACTGAAATCAATTGCCTTGCTTCACATGAGAATTGATAGTCGTTAAAAGGTTAAACACCGGGCATAATTTTCTTAGCGATTTTTTTGTGCAAGTGACGACACATCAATGCTAAATCCCAACATAAATCAATTGTCAATGTGTAAGATTAGAGTTCAAACTAGAGAGATAAGAATACGGTAACATATTGTATTGATAAAATAATGACTAGTTTCTACTACAAAAAACATATTCAACAATAATATATTTTTTACGTGACCCAAGAGACTCATAAGGCTTGCGTGAGGCCCAACCTGGGGAGATTTCAATGGTCACTCACCAAATAATAATAAATTTATCAACTAATAGTAAAAGAAATATAACAAACATCCCAATCATATTCTACACGGCTTATCAAATTTGATTCATTTGCTATGAAACTATTTGGCTCGTACATCACCAAATAGAAGTTTCTATGTTGATTCTCATGTCAACGATTCCTCATCACTATCTTAGGACTTAGCTGACCACCCTAAGATATCAACAACAGACCTTGGCCCATGACATGGTTGCCTAAAGAGGCTCAAGTCCTCATCTCAAGTACACGAGACAAGAACAAACAAAACATAGTATCACATATCATCATATTTTTGATGCTTCACAATTTGCATTTAATTAGAGCCTATTCCTTATGGACGAATTCAGAGAATTCATGACCAAGATCATGCCATATGACTCACTCCTAAATCCTGGTGATCTAACCTTTAAGGTCTCAATCCACACTCTGGAAATCCTTCTCATAATTCTCTAATTACTACAAGGAGATCCATTTCATTTTTATTGTATGCACCTCAAGGGAAACTCACGGTATTTAGGGACATAACTAGGTGTATTCATCATTCACTGTAATAAAAATACGGCATTTAATTAATTGACATTTTTTAAAAGCCACTATACTGACACATATTGTGGCATTTTTTATTCAAATGCCAATGTGTACTTAATTAATACAACGACCTTGCCAATAGGGGCATTTTTATACAAATGCCACTAACTCTATTTAGTCATACATCACCTACCTATAATCTCACGTTTCGTTTCATTTAAAATTTGGCGCTCCTAATACAGACATTCACTTTCATTCTCCATCTGTGGGCGGGACAATTTTCATTACTTATTTCCCGCGCGTCTATACTTATCTTGACTCTCGCTTATGATCCAATGTTCTCTCTCTTCTTACCTAATTTCCATTGAGTCACCGTGTTTCCTTCGCGTTTCTAGGATGACTAAGATTTTGGGGATCACGCTGCATGTCGGCAACTTGAAGTCAGGATAACATGATATAGTCGGGAACGCAAGCCAACAACAAGATCAGTGTTCTGATTTTAACATGTGTAACTCGTAGTGTCCCTTGTAGCCAGCCAGCGAGACTTTCACGGCGGCATATGATACATCCCCTCATCATCTCCTCCTTTTGTTTCCATTTTTTTGATAATATTTGTTTCCATTTCTACTTTGCATTTGCTTTACTTTCTCAGCCTTAAGCTCGAACTCACATTTCGATGTCCCTCAATGCAGTTGTAGCATGACGTTGGGCATGGAAATGGTCCCAATAAAATGTTGAAGGCAAGAGCTAGACAACATCACATGGAAGAATGAACAATCTTGTTGGTTGGTACAGAAAAGGGTTTAGAACAAGGTGCCCCATTACGTTGCGATTTTCCTATAGGTTGGTTGTTCTTGATCTATTTATTCATTTGTTTAATATAACTATGTTTCATAGTGGAGTGTTGGTCTTCACGGTTTTTTCCAACTTTCTGCCGATGCCGTGTTTGTTCAAATGCCCACTTGGGAATTATTGTCTAGGAACAAGGTATGATATGTCTTTGCTTATCACAAGGAGATTGCTTAATTACTATTTGACGGTTGGAGTATCAATTATAAGTATGTGAATTAAGAGTGTGGAATATTTCAGATAGTGTCAATCCATAAACTTGACCGTGTTTTATTTCAATTTATGTTATCTTATGTGGTTTCTCTTCTATATTCTTCTATGCTAACTAATACAATATGATTATGGATGCTTTTAGCAAATACTAGGTGTAGGAGTGTTAAACACCTATTTTAGATTGTTTCGGATTGGGCAACAACCGGGTTGATGAAAAATAGCCCTACTCGAAACCTACTTGGAATTGGATTTTTTACAATACAGTATAGAAGTGAACATGGTTTCATGATGTGTTACATAGAACATAACATAAATTGTATAACTTTGTAATTTACTCATGTTATATTGTACTTTATCTGATTAGAACCTTGATAGTCTAATTTCTCAACCTAAATTTGACATGGATTGAAGATATCACTATCCAAAACTGACCCGGTTTAAATTTAGACATCAAAATCTAAACCCAAAATCGACCCCAAATTGACAAAATATAAAACCAAAACTAATTTTCTACAAGTCAGACATGATTGGCTTCACAACTCGAATAGAGTTTGACAGTCCGAACTAGCATAAAAACTCACTTCTTAAGGTTAGAAAGATGAACCATTCGTTATATTGTGACTTCTTCATTCCCTCATACAATTTCCAATGTTATACTAGTTTTAACACCATTCACATATGTTGTGCCGACTTTATTATTTGACTTGCACTTTAAACATACCTTATTGCATCTTATGGACATAATTTTTTTATTCATCCCCGTGACTCTATTTTCTCAATGAGATACTAAAGAGACTTTATATGATCTGGTCTAATCGTCTAATAATGGGAAAGAATGGTTCTTTAGAGTTATAAACACGTTAATGCAACTCAAACCTCATTAAGAGGTTAAAATCGCATTCATAAGAAAAGTTTTTTTATGTGTTTCAGCTATTTCCTAACTCTCACAAAAAAATCTCGTTGCCTCAAATGCATGTTTTATTACTCCTTTCGTGCAAGTAGGCAGTTCAATGGGGTTACAAACTGTTGTATTATATGCCTTCTTTATTTCGGAGCTCCCCATGAAATCTATATTTGATCATACTACACATTTTTCAAAATGTTTATTCAAAATTTAATTGGTCTTCACTATGAAGAAGTAATGGGATGAAATATCGTGGGACTTGGCGATTGATTGGTTTGGGCTTTGCCGTTGAGTTAGCATTCTATTTGCCATTTAGGTCTCTCATCAAATGACCTCTTACTTCTTTCGAGTTCCACAAGACTATTTGTTTAGTTGTAGACAAGGAATAATTATACATTCAATCCATTTATCTTTTATCTTTCTATATCAAAGAAATTACCAATTTTCACCACCCTTATGATTTGTTTTCTTCAAATACTCATGATATCGAGCAATAATTTTCCACAAATTGAGATCATGTCAACATGCCACCATATTTTCTATGATTATATAACTACTTAATGACTTTCTATCCAGTAACCAGACTAACAACGACTCATTAGATAGTTCTAGCATGTTGGTAGGGTCACTCAAGGAGTTAATCAACTTCATGCAAGAGTTGAAGCTCTTTATATGGAGATAAAATGTGCATGAAAATATTCTTTCTAGGTTAGAAAGAAAATAATAATAAGAGGGGATTCAAGGTGGTATTCAACATGTACTTTAAGAATGAAAATGTATAGTAGAGATATGAAGGTTTTGAACTAGGGTGTATTCTGCATGTGATACATATATTTATACTTTTATTCTATGTGTTTTCTTGGTGTCCATGGATGAGTGATATGTTATCAACATGCCACTTTAGAGCTTGTTGATGCTTCAATAGATGATTTATTATTAGATGTTGAATGCTTTTTATCAACCCCATTTAGAGTAATTGCTCACGTACAAAGTGACCTTGAATAAGAGAAAATAAGAGTTGACATAAATGTTATATCTTGTTTGTGTAAATCTTCTAGTTAAGCTAGATTATTTCCTATATGCAGATACATGGTTTAACGTGTCATCACCCTTGCCACCATGGTACCTCTAATCCTTGTTACTGCTTCAATCTCATGTCATGATTATGCTTTGGCATTTGTGATTTATTACCCAATGTAACTATGTTGTAGAACTATATATCTTCTTCATAATGTCTTCTACATCCTCATAGACAATTTTGTATTCATAATTCTTCATTCAATCTGGTTAATTATATAAGAATGGACACAATGCTTCCAATAAGTAAGTAATAGTTCTATAAATTACTAGCACAATATTTTAATTTAATTCTTAGATATTTTTAAAATGTTGATTTGACACCTTTTGGATTGACCTATGAGTATGGACATTGCATTTAAATATTTATCCTTGGATTTTCTACAGTTTTTGGCCCTTCTTTATGTGATCCTCTCCTATTGACATCTTGGTCATGGAAGGTACAACATGTTACAGAAAAAAATTGAGTTTCACCATAGATAACACTTCCCTTGGAGATCGATAAATTTCTTTTCTCTCTACTGAGTTTGAGATACATGTTGTAAACGTGTGACAATCTTTTGAAATTTCATACTTCCATACATTGACCATATGTGACTCTTCATTTCTTCATAGTTTTCCTTATACTACTCTTCTATACTATTTCGTCATAGTTTGAATTTTTTGACTACCACCATCGGGTTCTATGTACAAAATACGAAGACTTCACTTCACTATTTGTTTATATGGCATGCTATGTTCTATATTGACTTAAAATAATTCTCCTTGACCAATGTTATATTCTTTTCTAGGTTTTATTCCCAAATTATAATTAATAGTATATACATTTTTATGTTTTGATGTTTTGAGTAAGTGATTATCATGATGCACATGATTAGTAAACCATGTAATTATCTCTTGATCATAGTTAATCACACTACAACATGTTTTCTTATGTATCCTACTGATATACAATACCACTTGACATTTGGTTGTCATGATGCAAAGAAGATTGAGAATCTTACATAATTTGTTAAAACTCTTCTAGTTTGATTCTTTAACCTTCACAAAATAGTTTATTCACAATACATTCATGAAGCATGTTACGGGAAAACTGTAGGAATGGGTTATATCAGGAAAAAACAGTTGTAGTTTTACCCAATAGGATAGAGTCACACATGCTCATCTCAATACTTTATAACCAACCACTAAGCAATGCATTATGCAGTAATGAGGCTAGGAATACCAAAATTGGTCCAGCCATATAAAAACCGGTGGTTATGAATGAGAGCCCATGATAGAAAAAATAAATTAACACGTCATATATTGAAATAATATGCTAACAATTTTATACAAATCAAGGGATTATCTTGGTCATAACTACTTGAAGTATACTAAAAAGATATGCACCATTTTCATTGTTGGGATAATGTATATAATCATGTAGAGGAGAAAAGATTAATATCAAGGAGTTATAAGTGTTGGTATTTTAAGTGATAAATATATATTATTCTAAAGGTTTTGATACACTAGAGTGTGCTAGTAAATCATGCCAATAGAGACACATGATAGTAATCATTTAAAAAATTGTATTGCTTACAAAAACTTAAATTTTTTGAATCCACCTAAATCTATAACAAAAGCCATAGCTTGGAAATGCAAGTTTCATTTAGGTATCATTATACTACACTTCCCCACACATGTCTTCTGTGTCATCAAGGTTTTCATCATGTCTAGCCATAACTCATCCTCCTAAACATATTCTGGAGCTTCAAGAATATGCTCATTGATTTTCTTCTCCAGTTGAATTATTGATGAATTATGTTTATATGACAAGAATAAACTCAATATAACCACATAAAATTTTCTTAAAGAGGGTATGTATACTAGAAATAGTACTTAGGTCCAATATTTAGTATTATATCAACAACTAGGATATTAGCAATTAATACTTAAATGCATGTATTTAGTAGTACTTACACGTTAGCCCTGCTTCAACATAATATGAAATATAAGCAATAAATTAACAATATGAAAGAACAATATACAAAATCATAGTAAAATTCGAATTAATTTGGATATTATAGAGTAATATCAACTAACAAAATATTATTAGACATAGTAGGTAAAAGTCAACTTAGTAGTACAATATGATATTTTATATTGTAGTCTAGAAATGGTGATGTTGAGATTTATGTTCCGTAGGCTTCTTGCATATCATTCTTCATAGTCAATACCAATGTTAGAATAAAAAAACATTAAATTTCAAAATGGAAGACAATAAATTAGTGATCACTACAAGTTATCACACAAAAAAAAATCAATAGTAAAGACTGACATTTGTAATATATACAAACTAAACAATTGCAATATAATCCCTTATATGTACAAACAAATAGTAGTAACTAGATACATATTTATCATTACTATATAGAACTATAACAAAGACTCAATTATAGTAAGCATCCATATGTCATATCGGTATATAGAAGGTAGCAACACTTAGCAATATTTCAAGTGTTTGGTACACATCTATAGACTCTCCATTTTTTTCTATAAAAATAATTGTTATTTGCAACTCCTTACTAACCTTAGTTGCGACATGCAAACATAATTCTTATATGCCATTCTTTGTTTTTCTTCTTGATGTGCAACATTTAGCAAATTGTCACGTGTTAAGTACATATATATATGTCCATTGATATATGTTTATATATGGAAAAAATTCATGCTTAATTGAAGTGGAACAATATTCAACTGAACAAGCACCATGAACCCATTACATCTACTTCCTTATTTATCATTTTACATGCTTAGAAATGTGCAACTAAGTTGAAAGAATAGATAGGTGGTTGAAAATGTGTTAAAACAAGACAACGTACTAGTAAAGGTGTAGTAGCTATGGTGTAATAATCTATCTTTGTGATAATGTGGTCTATTTTATCAATTTAAGTGAAATGAAAAGTTATGGACAACAAAGGGTACCTAATCTAAATGTTTCATTTGTTCAATTTTCTATCTTTTAAATCATCATACTAATGTTGTACGTATTCAACGAACTATGGAATGCTATCTTTTCTATGTTGTAGATAGTGAGCACAATTGGAGAGAAGGTCGTGAACAAAACACATCTATCAAGAATTTTCTTTCCTCTGTAGATGGAAAACTACAACCATGGTTAGTATTTATAACTAGCCTTGTTCTTAGATATTCCTATAACTTATATTATGCAGCTGAGGGCTCATTTGGGGAGTCGATGGGAAGGAACAAAGCCTTGAAAATTTCTGCTAGAAGTACAAAGAAGATATTTCTTTCTACAGTAGTGTTCACACTTATGAGAAGACATGTCCAATTTATCAGGTATACTGATGGTTTACATATCATTTAGTTACTCACATTATCTATTATGTCTTACTAATATCAATTTAATTGCAATCCCATTTTTTGCTTTTTAGTGCGTCTAAGACATGAACGGTTGTTGCACTTGACGCATATGGTCTAAAAACTGAAGTCATGTCAAATGAGATGCACCACGAGTCCCTCTTGGAGGCCCATCCTAGACACAACATGGGCTTTACTGTAAAGAATGTTGTTGTCAAGGATCTCAACCATAGATATGTTGCTCCAAACTCAAAGAATGACCCAATGAAGGAACTTGCCAACTCACCACCCATAATATCATCATGAACTACCATGGACAGATTGGAAATGAATATGCACCAGTCCTTGATCACATTATATGTCGAATTCGTTGAGATCCTCAATCAATATTGACAGGAATTCTAGTAAGGGGCTTAAAGTACAAGTTCTTGAATAATGGTGATGTATGATATGTGAAAATGTTTATGACCAAGTCAACACACAATACACCGCACATATATGAGAAAATCTAGCGCATGTTTATACCTTTTCATTATATTAAGAAATAGAAGGTAAACAGATGTATAAATTGTGATACTAACTAGCAAAATGTTGTAAAAAGAGACTCTTATGTGTTGTATTTAATAAAAGGGGCAAGGTAAAATGCCCTCCCCGTGTAATTTGACTTTGATTATATACAAACAAGATTGATATTCAGAATTTGTAGTTTTGAAAATGTGAGTTCAATTTGTAATTGGCATTCATTTAGAAATCTTTGTACTGAACTGAAAATGAAATCATTTAAAGACATGAAAATATCATCATAAAACCAATTATAGTGGCATTTTTATACACCACCATAGTCAACAAGAAAAATTCATACAACACCTTAATACACAATAGTGGCATTTGTATAAAAGCCAATTCATGAAATAGTGGCATTTGCATAAAAGCCAAATGATGTTATAGTGGAATTTGTGTGGCATTTTTTGAAAGCCACTAAAACAAATGTTTAGTGGCATTTATAGATTATACCACTATCTCTCTAGTGGCATTGGTACTAGAGGCATTTTTCTAAGTGTCAAAAATGCCACAAAATATTTTTAGTGGCATTTATATTTTTTACTGGCATTTGTTAAATGCCACTAATGAGTATGTTTGTTGTAGCGATTTCACTTGTTTCTTAATCCTCTTATTCATCTTAAAAAGAATTTCAATTCATTATTTATCATGTGTGTGCATTCTCGCACAACTAAAATGAAATAAATCAAAATAGGGTTAACAAAAAGATGATCATTATATCAAGAACTGCAACAATTTATGTTATAACATACAATTTTCTTTTCTGTTTTCACATCATTTCAGATGATACATCATCAATGAGATATCATCCTCAGGTGTAATCTCATTCTCATGTGTTCACCCTAGACAAGGTCTCTCAATTGCTAATAAATATATCTTGTTTCAATCCTAGCACATTTGTTATCATTTCACTTCATCTCATACATGTAAGTAAATATTAATGCATCTATAAGAACCAACAACACTATCAACATATGATCATTTTGTACCATCCATAATGCTTTGGACATGTTTATTATATAACATATACTTATGCCATACAATTTCAATACATAAATAAATATGAATACATAACACACTTATTTCTCCTCATTTACTATTTACCATTCTTCACTTAGGGTTAGTATTCAACACATATCTTATCTCAGTTGCAATTCTTCAATATGGGCCATTCTCATAATAAAAGTATTCTCATAAATAATGACAATCCAAGAATACATTCTTATGAATATATTCATGTCCTTGAACTTCATACTCATTTAAGAGCATTATTCATTGTTATCACATATCTCATCTTATTAGGATTAGAGTTAGTTTCTCAAATCCACCAAGATAACTACTTGGTTTTATCCCCATTTTAGGTTTGTTACACTTAACTTCTTTCATTTCATGCTCACATTATTGGAATCAATCATTTTTAATTCATTTATCTCATTGACATCCATCAAAGTCCAATTAATTTAATCCATAACTTATCATCACAATTCAATTCACTCTTTCATTTAGATGAGAGTACCATGTCATTTGACTTATAATGGAATTTTGGTAGTTAAAAATAACCTTTTCATTCCTTACAAGCTTGCTTACTTTAGGAAATAGAACTATGAGGGCTACTTCTTATACCTCAATCTTTGGTCATCTTCTCAATTCATTATTATGTGACTTGTATAAAAGACTTGCAATTTGTGTGGGGTTTACTCATTATTCTATAAATCATACAATATTAGATGCCTTAGGCTTATATCCTCTTAATAAGACTTGTAATATTAAACTACAATAATAACACTTGTAATAGATCATTATCTTCACATTTACAAGATTATTTATAAGTTCAGGCTTTATCTCTCATATTTGTCTTAATACTGAATTTCTAGGGTTTTAAAGAAGTTAGTAGTTGATACATCATAAAAACCTTATTATTCACTGACCTCACCAGAATGTACATGGGGTCAACAAGGCTATTCACAACACATGGAAACCCTAGTTTCCATTTTCACACAATTCATCTACCAATTATAAGTATACATCAATTATTGTCCCATTTGAGTCGATATCACAATACTAACCCTAGACATGGATATCTAAGGAGTGGGTCCCAGAGGGGATCCAATCCTTGCTTAATTTAAGAAAATAAAGCATACAACCCCATGCATACACAATCACTTAATAAAAGTACTCAAGTAAAGGCGGTGCATAATATTTTCTCAAATAGATTGGTAAAGAATATAGTATTGTAGCAGTGGCAAGGTAAATTTGACGATAGCAATGTTTTTGTTGAAGTTCGACAATGGGTCCTCACAAGGACAACTAACATGATAAGACATATAATCTAAAGGGCTCAGTTGCAATGGGCTATAAGGGTGTAAACGGTGTGGGTCTGGTCATACCCATACCCATGCCCATTTAATATAGTGGGTCTTGTTGCGGTTCTATACATGCATAACATATATCTTGTCCACACCATACTTGTAACATCCTCAATTTTATAGTTAAAGTGAGCCTTTGATGTGGGGTTTTCTAGTAAAGGCATGCTAAGGGATGTAATGTACATAATCATGGCTAGGTATGTAATTAAGTTCACAAAATGTGTAATACAAGCCATCTGATCAACCAATACACACATAATGACTTACATGTGTATGATTGTAGTCTGTTGTCTATGAATATAAATGAATTATTCCTATGAACAATAATGTGACGAATATATATAATATGATGAGTCCAGTTCATAGCTTGGGCCTTAGAACTAGCTTAGGTCTTCATATTATGTAACTAAAGAAATATTGATCACATATGTCATACATGAGATATTATATTGGTTGAAGACTTATTTTCATGATTTGGAATACAATCAAGCTCATGGACCCTTTGGAATACTAAGAAATGGGCCATGTGCCCTAAAGCCCAATTCCAACCTTATTGGACCAATTAAGTTCTACAAATAGGCCCTTAGAGTACAAATTGAGAATTAAGTATTTCGTGGTCATAATGAATGCTTAAATATTTTTAGTAGAATAATAATTAGAATATAAGATGATGGGAGAAATTTCAGATGATTTTGATGTATATAGTGTCCTAGACAATTAAATTAGTAATTATGTATCTTTTACTTAAAAGACATGTTTGGAATGTCTAACCATACATTGTGATCTAATATCTTGCCCATTAAAAGATTATGACAATATATTATTGTTCTAAAAATTTGAGGCTAAATGGGCTCATGTTGTAGCCTATATAAATATTTATAGAAACTGGACTTTTATGCAAAAAGAAGAAAAAAAGAGAGAAAAGGGGGGGCGACTCCAGCCCAATCCGGACTGGAGAGCGCCGCTTTGTTTTACAGAGTTTGAACGGGGGAGGGGGATTCCAGAAGCAGGCCCCGCCCAAGATCGGATTACAGCAAGGTATAAAAGACCCCCGATTCTTAATAGATGAAGGCGGTCGGACCCTATGCTAGGGTTTTTGACGTGAATCCAGGGCAAGAGAAGGAGTACAAGGTAGAGAGCAAGCAAAGGACTAGACGGCCATGGTTATTTCCTAGGAGGAGATGGAGGTTGCATACCTCCGGTCCAAAGCCGATCTTCATGGAGATCCGACCACCGGAGATCAGGGTAGAGGGACGAAGCCACCTGTGACTCTTCCCACATGAGAGGGAAGTCCGGGCACTGGGAGCGTGGCCGCCGGACCTGTGCATTGCCCGCCCTGTTTCAGACCTGGAACAGAGCAAGCGCAGGTCATACAACGAAGAAGATGTTTCCCCAATAGATCAGGGCCATTGGATCTCAGATCAATGGACGAAATTAATATTGAGTAAGGTAACTTCAAAAATTCATATCTTGAGCTACATATCTCAGTTTGGGATAAATAAGATACCTATGGAAAGATATTCGAGTGTACTATCCTATAAAAATAGTTTCAGAGTATGATTTTGATGTCTGATATTTATTATATTCTGGGTAGACAAAACTATATGATTTTGATGTTTTGCCATTTAAAAATAGTAAACGCCTTTAGAAATTCATACAAATTTTACTGAATGTGTATTTTGATATGTTTAACATTAATTCAGACCCTGATCTTTCATATATGAAGTTTTATTGATGTTTTTGATATAAACCCTAATAAGGGTATTTTGGGTATTTCAACCATGATATGATTTTTTTTTTAAATGACCTAATATTTTATACATGATCTTACTACATTGTGTGATTACTCTTCTAGATATTTGATGGATTTTCTTGTGTTATCATATTTGTATTAAGATTTGGACCTGAGTGACCATTATGTGAGGGTAATAGATGATTATCTTGACAATAAGTGGTATATGTATGGCTGATTAGGTCTAATATTATTAGCATGATGGTATTATATTTTGATTTCCTAACCAAGTCAGTAAGTTTTCTAATATGTGACTATGTTTGGTAAGTATTCTCATTATATGAAGTATATGTTCATATTAGTGCATAAGACGATTTATGTTGAGTATAAATATTATAGTAACTACATAATAAGAGTTTATTTTATTTCAACACCAATATTTTATGGTGATTTCAGATTAAAGTTATGTTTAGTCTAAATAAGAACCCTAAGTTGGTATATATAATTAGGAGGATGGGGTTTTGAGATTTAGAAATAGAAAGAGGGAACATGTACTTGGACTTATAAAACTTTGATTATATCTAGGTGATTAAGATTTGGAACAAGAAATCAAGACTAAGTTAAGGACATCATCAGCACAAGAGGTAAGTGGTTCATGCCCATGAGTATTTATGTTTATCAAACCAAGTACATTTACATGCTTCTTAAGTAAGACATTCATGTCCTACACTCTAAGTTAAATATGTAAGAATGATTTTATGTGCTTATGATTGTAGAAATTCATATGCTCAATACCTTAAGTAGTGATGTGTCATGGAATGATTCTAGATCATGAAGTTAAGTTCATAAGAAGGATAACAAAATATAGTTCTATCATATCTCTTAAATATAGATGTAACCATGTATTTAGGTTTCAAATAGGAACATGTCATCAAGGTTTCTCATATATGTAGCGATCTAAGAAATTAAGAAGTGATATAGATTCCTTAATAAGGTTGATGTTTAAAAGTTAAGTATTATGTGAGAATATGGGTGTCGCACATGGTAGACCATGGCCCAATTTCTAGGATAAATGTACTAGTGGCATTAAAGATATTGTAACATGAGTTCGTGATGATATTATCAAATTATGAGATATTAAGTCATGATTGAGTTGCACGATGAGAATCTATATGATTGCTACCTTAAGGTTTAAGATTTAAGTTCATACAAATGTATTGAGATCAGACTTAATGAGATTAAATTGAGTATGATTAAGATGCAAGTTAAGATTTTCTAAGGTTTCTATTATATGGTTTATGATTTTAAGACTTAAGTCCATTAAGATCAGATTTTGATGAGGTTTTAATAGAAAATGAATTATCTTACCAAGAATCAGATATCATACTTTAGCTATACACTTTACTTAAGTTACTTTTGTATATTTAGTATTTCTATACTCATTTTAGATCTTGTCTCATAAGACATTAGACTCATGTGTGATATAATTGGTATAATGAAGTAATCTAACCAAATCAGAGTTTTAGAATAAAGTTTACCTAGATAATGAGATACATGATTAAATCCAATAATGGATTCAGTTTAGAACTCAAGAATAAGAGATTTAGATTCAGACTTAGACTACTCACCGTGTGAGTAGCCAGATTTTGAATAAAAGATACATGATAAGGGTTTTAGACCAAATCTCAATTATGAAGTAATTGAGATTCATATTCACATTCAGTTGTAGATTCAGTTTATCACTTAAGAATAAAAGATTCAGATTTAAATTCAGATTTAGAATTCAATACATGCTCAGTACTCAGTAATCAGTTTCAGATAAGTTCAATTTTTAGCGTTCAATTTTAATATAAGATAAGTTCAGATTCAGTATTCAGTAAAGCTATCAGTATTCAACTTCAGTTCAGATTAAGAATTAAGTAAGTTTAGACTTAAGATAAATAAGTCGAAATCTTCACATAAGACACTATATGATAAGTCCTCATTCAGTAGTCCCGGGACGATTCAGAGGCATCTGTTGCCAATTCAGAGGAGTGTTACTCCAATTCAGAGGTGTTGCGGCACCAATTCAGGGCGTAGTCACGCCAATTCAGAGACACCTTGGTGTCATTCAGGGCATGTAGTGCCATTTTAGGGTACTTCGGTACCAATTCAGGGCGTAGATACACCAATTCAGGAGGACTTATTGTATAATGGTGGCCACAGTCAGATAAAAATCGTAAGTAAAAGATACCTTCATTTAGAGCATACCCATAATCTCATCCATGAGTATGATGAGAGGGAATCAGATAAGATAAGTATGACCCAAGCACTTTGGTGTAGGTCTTGAGATCTATGTACCGGGGTACATGTCTCCAGAATAAGATAAGGTAGAAAGATAAAGATTCATACTGAGAAATAAGATATTTTATGTTTCAGTTTACTCACAGTTTGATGTTAGTTCATGTTTATAATACCCAATCTCAGCTCTTTAGCAATGTATATTTCATAATACTCATGCCACTTACTCTAACGACTGTTATTTTTCCCAATGCATGGCTGGGGATGTGATGTCCGCAGGTTTTGGAGCTGCTGAGGATGAAAGGAACAAGTAAAGGTGTAGGAGATTTCCAAACTTGCCTAGTGGGGTGCCATCTACCGAGACGATCCAGAGTTTAGACCTCTTCTTTTATGCATGGTCTTGTTATCACAGTATATTAGATGGCTTGTTTCCTTTGTCAAAACTATGTATGAATCAGTTTTTCTTAAATGCAAAGTGTTTCATTTGCTTTAATTGCAATGACTATCATGTTTGTGACACTCCCAGATGAAGAAAAAAAAATTTATTGCTTCCGCTCATGTGTTATGAAAATTTGGGTGTTACAATATGGTATCAGAGCAATTTGGTAAATGGCCACTAGGCAAACATGATTCTCATAGTCACCCTAGAGTGGAGAGGTAAGATCAAGGTTTAGGGATAGATTCCAAAAGAAGAATACCATAACCTAGAGTGATTAAGAGACTTAAGCTCAGAATAGATAGATATCTTAGAGGCAGAAGTCAACCTAGTTTAGATCTAAAGTAGCAACCTAAACCTAGCTAATGAGATAACCTCTTCATTCTCAATGGTTATGGCCAGCCAATTGAGGATTGAAGAGGGATGTCTTAAGCAGTAGACCTTTTATGCATCTCTCATTTCTTACTGGTCCATGTGGTATGGGATAAATGTATCAGTGGGTGAGTGAGAGATAGCATCTCAGGATCCCACATCTCTAGGTATGTGCCTGATCACCACATATCTAGGAATGTAGGAGTTACCTGAAGGACCTTAGATTAGACAGTCATGTACAACTAATATTAGAAAGTCATGACAAGGTTGAGATGGATGCCCTAAGTATAAATCCAAGTTTAGTTTCACAAACCCTAAGTATGAGTTGAGAAGTAGACCAAGGTAATTTATAATACTCACATAAATATTTTATGAAAACACATTGCATATCTCTTTTCATGCAATTTTTTTTAACATAAGTGTGCCTTATAATAAATGAAGAGGTAAGCAGAAGCCTAAGGTGGGTAGTAGCCTAGAGAAATTTCGAGGACAAAATTTATTTTAAGGTGGGTAGAATTGTAACATCCTCAATTTTATAGTTAAAGTGAGCCTTTGATGTGGGGTTTTCTAGTAAAGGCATTCTAAGGGATGTAATGTACATAATCATGGCTAGGTACGTAATTAAGTTCACAAAATGTGTAATACAAGCCATCTGATCAACCAATACACACATAATGACTTAAATGTGTATGATTGTAGTCTGTTGTCTATGAATATAAATGAATTATTCCTATGAACAATAATGTGACGAATATATATAATATGATGAGTCCAGTTCATAGCTTGGGCCTTAGAACTAGCTTAGGTCTTCATATTATGTAACTAAAGAAATATTGATCACATATGTCATACATGAGATATTATATTGGTTGAAGACTTATTTTCATGATTTGGAATACAATCAAGCTCATGGACCCTTTGGAATACTAAGAAATGGGCCATGTGCCCTAAAGCCCAATTCCAACCTTATTGGACCAATTAAGTTCTACAAATAGGCCCTTAGAGTAAAAATTGAGAATTAAGTATTTCGTGGTCATAATGAATGCTTAAAATATTTTTAGTAGAATAATAATTAGAATATAAGATGATGGGAGAAATTTCAGATGATTTTGATGTATATAGTGTCCTAGACAATTAAATTAGTAATTATGTATCTTTTACTTAAAAGACATGTTTGGAATGTCTAACCATACATTGTAATCTAATATCTTGCCCATTAAAAGATTATGACAATAGATTATTGTTCTAAAAATTTGAGGCTAAATGGGCTCATGTTGTAGCCTATATAAATATTTATAGAAACTGGACTTTTATGCAAAAAGAAGAAAAAAAGAGAGAAAAGGGGGGCGACTCCAGCCCGATCCAGACTGGAGAGCGCCGCTCTGTTTTATAGAGTTTGAACGGGGGAGGGGGATTCCAGAAGCAGGCCCCGCCCAAGATCGGATTATAGCAGGGTATAAAAGACCCCCGATTCTTGATAGATGAAGGCGGTCGGACCCTATGCTAGGGTTTTTGACGTGAATCCAGGGCAAGAGAAGGAGTACAAGGTAGAGAGGAAGCAAAGGACTGGACGGCCATGGTTCTTTCCTGGGAGGAGATGGAGGTTGCATACCTCCGGTCCAAAGCCGATCTTCATGGAGATCCGACCACCGGAGATCAGGGTAGAGGGACGAAGCCACCTGGGACTCTTCCCACATGAGAGGGAAGTCCGGGCACTGGGAGCGTGGCCGCCGGACCTGTGCACTGCCCGCCCTGTTTCAGACATGGAACAGAGCAAGCGCAGGTCATACAACGAAGAAGATGTTTCCCCAATAGATCAGGGCCATTGGATCTCAGATCAATGGACGAAATTAATATTGAGTAAGGTAACTTCAAAAATTCATATCTTGAGCTACAGATCTCAGTTTGGGATAAATAAGATACCTATGGAAAGATATTCGAGTGTACTATCCTATAAAAATAGTTTCAGAGTATGATTTTGATGTCTGATATTTATTATATTCTGGGTAGACAAAACTATATGATTTTGATGTTTTGCCAATCAAAAATAGTAAACGCCTTTAGAAATTCATACAAATTTTACTGAATGTGTATTTTGATATGTTTAATATTAATTCAGACCCTGATCTTTCATATATGAAGTTTTATTGATGTTTTTGATATAAACCCTAATAAGGGTATTTTGGGTATTTCAACCATGATATGATTTTTTTTAAATGACCTAATATTTTATACATGATCTTACTACATTGTGTGATTACTCTTCTAGAGATTTGATGGATTTTCTTGTGCTATCATATTTGTATTAAGATTTGGACCTGAGTGACCATTATGTGAGGGTAATAGATGATTATCTTGACAATAAGTGGTATATGTATGGCTGATTAGGTCTAATATTATTAGCATGATGGTATTATATTTTGATTTCCTAACCAAGTCAGTAAGTTTTCTAATATGTGACTATGTTTGGTAAGTATTCTCATTATATGAAGTATATGTTCATATTAGTGCATAAGACGATTTATGTTGAGTATAAATATTATAGTAACTACATAATAAGAGTTTATTTTATTTCAACACCAATATTTTATGGTGATTTCAGATTAAAGTTATGTTTAGTCAAAATAAGAACCCTAAGTTGGTATATATAATTAGGAGGATGGGGTTTTGAGATTTAGAAATAGAAAGAGGGAACATGTACTTGGACTTATAAAACTTTGATTATATCCAGGTGATTAAGATTTGGAACAAGAAATCAAGACTAAGTTAAGGACATCATCAGCACAAGAGGTAAGTGGTTCATGCCCATGAGTATTTATGTTTATCAAACCAAGTACATTTACATGCTTCTTAAGTAAGACATTCATGTCCTACACTCTAAGTTAAATATGTAAGAATGATTTTATGTGCTTATGATTGTAGAAATTCATATGCTCAATACCTTAAGTAGTGATGTGTCATGGAATGATTCTAGATCATGAAGTTAAGTTCATAAGAAGGATAACAAAATATAGTTCTATCATATCTCTTAAATATAGATGTAACCATGTATTGAGATTTCAAATAGGAACATGTCATCAAGGTTTCTCATATATGTAGCGATCTAAGAAATTAAGAAGTGATATAGATTCCTTAATAAGGTTGATGTTTAAAAGTTAAGTATTATGTGAGAATATGGGTGTCGCACATGGTAGACCATGGCCCAATTTCTAGGATAAATGTACTAGTGGCATTAAAGATATTGTAACATGCGTTCGTGATGATATTTTCAAATTATGAGATATTAAGTCATGATTGAGTTGCACGATGAGAATCTATATGATTGCTACCTTAAGGTTTAAGATTTAAGTTCATACAAATGTATTGAGATCAGACTTAATGAGATTAAATTGAGTATGATTAAGATGCAAGTTAAGATTTTCTAAGGTTTCTATTATATGGTTTATGATTTTAAGACTTAAGTCCATTAAGATCAGATTTTGATGAGGTTTTAATAGAGAATGAGTTATCTTACCAAGAATCAGATATCATACTTTAGCTATACACTTTACTCAAGTTACTTTTGTATATTTAGTATTTTTATACTCATTTTAGATCTTGTCTCATAAGACATTAGACTCATGTGTGATATAATTGGTATAATGAAGTAATCTTACCAAATCAGAGTTTTAGAATAAAGTTTACCTAGATAATGAGATACATGATTAAATCCAATAATGGATTCAGTTTAGAACTCAAGAATAAGAGATTTAGATTCAGACTTAGACTACTCACCGTGTGAGTAGCCAGATTTTGAATAAAAGATACATGATAAGGGTTTTAGACCAAATCTCAATTATGAAGTAATTGAGATTCATATTCACATTCAGTTGTAGATTCAGTTTATCACTTAAGAATAAAAGATTCAGATTTAAATTCAGATTTAGAATTCAATACATGCTCAATACTCAGTAATCAGTTTCAGATAAGTTCAGTTTTCAGTGTTCAATTTTAATATAAGATAAGTTCAGATTCAGTATTCAGTAAAGCTATCAGTATTCAGCTTCAGTTCAGATTAAGAATTAAGTAAGTTTAGACTTAAGATAAATAAGTCAAAACCTTCACATAAGACATGATATGATAAGTCCTCATTCAGTAGTCCCGGGATGATTCAGAGGCATCTGTTGCCAATTCAGAGGAGTGTTACTCCAATTCAGAGGTGTTGCGGCACCAATTCAGGGCGTAGTCACGCCAATTCAGAGACACCTTGGTGTCATTCAGGGCATGTAGTGCCATTTCAGGGTACTTCAGTACCAATTCAGGGCGTAGATACGCCAATTCAGGAGGACTTATTGTATAATGGTGGCCACAGTCAGATAAAAATCGTAAGTAAAAGATACCTTAGTTTAGAGCATACCCATAATCTCATCCATGAGTATGATGAGAGGGAATCAGATAAGATAAGTATGACCCAAGCACTTTGGTGTAGGTCTTGAGATCTATGTACCGGGGTACATGTCTCCAGAATAAGATAAGGTAGAAAGATAAAGATTCAGATTGAGAAATAAGATATTTTATGTTTTAGTTTACTCACAGTTTGATGTTAGTTCATGTTTATAATACCCAATCTCAGCTCTTTAGCAATGTATATTTCATAATACTCATGCTACTTACTCTAACGACTGTTATTTTTCCCAATGCATGGCTGGGGACGTGATGTCCGCAGGTTTTGGAGCGGCTGAGGATGAAAGGAACAAGTAAAGGTGTAGGAGATTTCCAAACTTGCCTAGTGGGGTTCCATCTACCGAGACGATCCAGAGTTTAGACCTCTTCTTTTATGCATGGTCTTGTTATCACAATATATTAGATGACTTGTTTCCTTTGTCAAAACTATGTATGCATCAGTTTTTCTTAAATGCAAAGTGTTTTATTTGCTTTAATTGCAATGACTATCATGTTTGTGACACTCCCAGATGAAGAAAAAAAAATTTATTGCTTCCGCTCATGTGTTATGAAAATCTGGGTGTTACAATACTCATACCCATATTAATAGCAGGTATGAAGGTATATACAACCATTTTCTATATATTTTGATACAATAATAAAATGCTATAAAATAGGATATTAACATGCAATACTTTCTAAATTGGAGAATACTTGAGTTAATTTTTTAAATATCCATAGCCGTCTTCATAATGTTTTAATTATGTTGCCAATCATGTAATCATTCTTATTTTAAGTTCACATATGTTGCTCATGATTGTAATTAGAATAGTTAACTGTCGATTAGATGAGTAGATGACACAATTTTTACATGCGTAGAAACGCAAGTGTACGCATCAATGTAATATAGGCCTTTGTGAGGCTCGAGTCGAACTCAGGGATACGTGAATTGTTGGAGACTACTACTAACTACTCGCAATCAGCTAGACCGATTACAAAATTTGGAGGTTGTTGTTAAAATTAAAAGAAGATGAAATAAAACAAAACAAAGCAATCAATTAAATGTTTAGTTTAATCAAATCAAGATGAGATCTTTAGGATTGCGGTTTCACCGCGGGTTTTCATTGTATGAATTTTTTATTTAGTCACTCAGATTTATCTCTCTATCCGGGTAGTGGCCTGAAATCAGAATTGCCCACTGTCGTGGTACAATTCACTACCTATGTCTAGGTCGGTTCCACCGTCGTGGTAACATATACCCTAAACTAAGTGCATTAAAAATGATCTCTCGGTGTCCACCATTAACCTTACACCACCTTGTTCAAGGGATTTGTCAATTAATGTAAATTTCGTCTCTTTTCAACCATTAATTCTTCTTTCAAAGTAATTAAGGGCATTAGATTATTATTATGGTGATCAAGCATAACAATATAATTGAGAAAACGAAACTATACCACGGATTTAAGAGATAAATGATGAATTACTATGATAAAATTGTCATACAATGAATTCCCGGGCTACTCCCGGTCCTAAAGACAAAGGGAATTAGCCCCTCATGTTCATCTCAAGGCAAAACATGGTAGAGAAAAGGGGAAACATGGAGAAAAACGTGATTGAGTGTTGAAACCCCTGAACGGAGAAGATCCAAGCGCTCCTTAGCGTAGAATACGCGTTCTCCCACCTTTCGGTGGTGGAAATCATCTTCTTCGGCGTCCGGAATGGCTGGGGCGTGCGTCTGGGCTCCGTTCTTCTCTCCACACCTTCTCGGGACATGTGCAACGGCTAATGACGTGATAGATTGCTCTTGGCCGCCGTCATTAGGTATAATTCCCGAGTTAGGTCACCAAATAATCACAGCCATTGGATTTAGATTAATCTAAAATCAACTTGTATCTGACGGTGTCGATACCATCGACGCAGGTTGATGGTATCGACCCTGCACTGTATCAGCTGGATTTCTTTTCTTTGTCTTTGTCACGACTGATGCCACCTCGATACCATCGACGTGGGTCGATGGTATCGACCCTCATAGGCGTCGGTTTTGTCCTTTTACCGTCGCTGTAGCTCCACTAGTCGATAGCATCGACTTTTGTGTCGATAGTATCGACTCTCTTTTCGGAAGCAACCTGATGGTATCTCGATACCATTGACTCTCCTGTCGATAGTATTGACTTTCTTCTGCTCCTTGCGGCTGGCTGCCTGTGATCCGGTCGATGGTATCGACCACTGTCGATGGTATCGACAACAGCAGATACTTGTTTTTCCTGAAATTTCAACATGAAACCAAATAAGCCGAAACAAAACATATTCTTGTGATAATTTATGCTCAAAATACTGGACTAAGGGAGATTTGACATAGAGAATGATCATTGACCAAAGTAGATGAATTATGCAACATTAACCACAGAAATGACCAATAAATGCATAAAGCACATATAAAACAAGTCTATAAATGCGACTCAAAATCATCACATCAAACTCCCCTAACCTTGCACATTGCTCGCCCTTGAGCAACTAAACCTTAGAATAGAATTGCCAGAGTCAACTAAAGAATAAAACATCACAACAAACATTACCATATGATCCCCACCAGACATTCACATTCCAGCCCTCACTAACCACGGAATGACAATTACCCTAAAGGCGACAGTAATCATCCATAAAAGATTTCTACCTCAAAACTGATGAACACTATCACATAAGGCAGTTAACATAATAAAATTCGCGGGTCCAGGCTCGGTGCATCTTGTGATCTCCTATACTACGTTGCTCGCCCTAACTACCATCTAAATGGAAGCAGCTCTCCTGATATTCACAATTGAGGAGAAAATCACGGTGGCCTACCAATTCGAGCAATGGGTGGATGGAGTGGGTGGCTAATGGAAGAAATAGAAGCATTATACAGTTTCAACATGCATAAAACAAAAATGCCCTAAATGATGCATTTGCAAATGAACATGCCCTAATGCCTAAGATTGGGTGGAATGATGCATGCACTAACATCCCATCTCCAAATGAGATGGATATCTATCTGAGCCACATCATGTACTTACTCATCTTAAACTGTGAATGAGACTATGTTCCTTTCTCCTTTTTATTCTACCTACTTCTCAATAATTTTTTTTTCATTTTTTTTCATTTTATTAGTTTTTTCACTCTTTTTTCTTAAGCCCTTATATCCATAATTGACAATGAATTATTTGTTGGGCTCACTTTTTCTGCATAGCTCAAATATTTGAAGCATTTATGAAGGTATGGAACAGCTAATCTTCCTTAGAGAAGAAATAAGTTACATGATGTGCTCTATGCATAAAAGTTATGAATGCAGCTAAATGACACACAACTAAGGATAATATGCATGTATAACTATTCTAATTTTTTTATTTTCATGTAAAACATATGAAAGTGGTTGCAATGCAAGACCTATCTACATGATATGCAATCAAAAAGGTTAACACCGTACTTTACTTCCAAATCTTGTGGTGGATTGTGAAAAACAATGAGGTGGAAAGATCACAAGACTAATTGATTGAACCTTTGAAGATTACTATGTGTCCCTCTTTACTGACCTGTGTAATAGTTAAGAGGTTTCTCTCTCTTACTTCAAATTAGAGTCTCATTATCATTTGGTCATTCTAGGCTCACACAACCAAATCCGTCCACGCTTCATGAATCATTAGGAATGTACAGTTGTGATATTCTGTTCTAAAGTTGACAAAACCAATCATTTTCTTAAGTTATGTGCTCAAAGTTGACCAACACTCAAGCTTGCGAACACTCAATTTTTTTTTAATTTTCCCTTAATTCCCATGTACAAGAAAGTGAGATGCTACATGACTTAAGACATCCACAATTACACTAGATAGACGTGGATCCTACAAACAAACTAAGATTGCAAGAAATAAATGAAAAGAACAAACAAAATAAACTAAAAACTGAGAAAATAAAAGATAGAGCTGTTCCAACTACCCACCCCCCAAGCTTGAATTCGACTATGGCCTCATAGTCAAAAACAATCTTAAAGGTTGGAAGAGAGATACCGATTTACTCTTCTGGCGGAGGCGGGTACTGTGGAGCCGTGGGGTCCCAAGATGGGTACTCCCCCTGGAAGCTTGGATCAAACTGGGGCATAGGTGGAGGTTGTGGATACCCCCCAAAGTAGTTCTGGCTCCAGTAGTGATCATAAAAGGGCTGTTGTTGCATCTCCACCATATGCAACCTGTCATGAATCTGTTGTTGGTTGTTAAGGAGGAGGCGCTCATTCTCGAAGATCGCCTGCTGATTGTCAAGTAACCGGTTCATAGTATCCTGAATACCGGTATACACTGTAGTGTGATGCTACTGCGTCTGCTGTATGTCCTGCAACATAGCATACATGCCTTGCATAGAATAGACATCCTCCCTTGGCTGTGAGGGTGGTGGTGGTGGCAGAGGCTGTGAAGATGAAGATGCACCCGGGTGCATGCGAGGATGCTTCCTAGGTGCCACTCGTGCCCGAAGAGGAGTGTAGGCCTCCTCTTCCTCTTCAGCCTCGTCGTCATCATTGTTGTCGTCGTCGTTTCCGCCGTCTTCATCGGAGTCAGTAGTGGCTATGATTGACCATCGGAAATGTTGCGCACCCTCGATATGGAAGATGGGATCGGGAAGCATACATTCTTGATATGCGTGGTTTACATGGCAATGAGCATATGGTAAACCATCTCGAAGCAAGATAAGATTGGACCGGTGAAGATGCTGCAAATTAACCTTGCTTCTGCTAGAGAGAGAGGAGTAAGCTGCTGGAAATTCAACCCAAGGTAGGAGGCCAGCTTTGTGATAAGCCCTCCAAAGTGAATTGGAGCTTTTCGTGTACTCCTCTTTACCACCAAAATGCGCGTTAAGAAGAACGTGCCCCAGTTGCATTATTGGCGCTTCAGTAGCTTGTTTAGGAAAAATAGGTCTGTCTCCTGAAACTTGCTGAGAGCCAGATCACCACGACCGAATAATGTGGTGCAGATCATGCGGTGTAGAACCCGCACGAACGGATGCTCGAAATCCGCCACCGCCGCGTTGTGGTAGCTCACAGCTTTTCCCGGCGACACCGTCACGAGCTCGGCGAAGATAGCGTCGTAATCTGTCTGGTTGTTTGGCCGCCGGTAGTCATGTTGCGAATGATTCCAGTTGTAAATCTTATTGAACTGATGGAGTGTAAGGTGGTAGTCATTGTTGTACAGCCAGAAAGACACCCGGCCTTTGATCCACTCACGGTCTGTGGCTATGATGTCGTTTGGCACGACACAGACGTCCAGCGATGCCATGAATTCTACCACCAGCTCCTTGTAAGTAGGCCATTCATTGATGAACGTCTGGCCATCGACATGGTACTCCAGCTCATCGGGCCTCCTGCCCGTGTGCCTCGCCTTCCCTTTGAGAATGTAGGCCAGATTAGCCTCGAACCCCAAGTTGCGGATCGTTTCCCGTTCAACATAACAGGTCGGCTTGATTTTTCTCTTCAGAATCTCCTCATAGATCTTCTTGACCTCCGCGGATGGGTGAACAATCCGTGGGAGTGGAATCGACGCAGGCAGTGGTGGCATGAACTTTGGGATGTCCATCGGGTTGGCGCGCGAAGAAGATGCACCAGCAACATGCACCATGGTTGCGGAAGAAGGAGGGTAGAGAAAGAGCTCGGTGAAGATCGGAGAAGGAAATCTCCACTCGATGAAGAACGTGCTCCTGGATGCTCGTCGCTGGGCTCGGATTGCTCTGGAGGATGCTCAGCGCAAGTGGAGAAAGAACTTGTTGAAGGTGTGACGTCATATGACGACAAACCCCTCCTTATATAACTGACGCCGGCGCTGCTGCGTGCCCGTCGATACTATCGACGCGGGTCGATGGTATCGACACGCGTAGCACAATCCACATGCCGCTAGTATCGACGGTTGTCGATAGCTGGATCTGCGTGACCCGGATCGCTGACGCGTCGATACTATCGACAGGTGTCGATGGTATCGACCCATCCCACGGATCGAATGTCTGGTTGCAGCGATCGCCGTTGATCTTCTCTCGCGGATCGGTGATGTGGCGCGTCGATACTATCGACACAAGTCGATAGTATCGACTCTCTGATTAGGGAAACTCCCTCGCGAGGCCGGCCGCCGCCTTTTGTATATGATTGTGTCGATACCATCGACAGGCCCGTCGATGGTATCGACTTCACTGAGACGATTTCTTCTGAATATCTCCAGAGATCTCGATGGTATTGACTGGCATGTCGATACTATTGACTTTGACTTAGCGATCAACCTGTTGGCGTGTCGATACTATCGACGAGGCCGTCGATAATATCGACGTAGTGCGATTTCTGCAGTCGCCAACCTATACCACAGTCGATACCATCGACACAAGGGTCGATGGTATCGACTCTGCCTCAGTCCTACACAATGAGCAAACGATCACGGTATCTTTTTTACACTAAAAACAAAGTCAAAACAAATCAAACTACAAATGTAACAGAAACTAAACTAAAGTACCGATGGCTGGGTTGCCTCCCAACAAGCGCCATTATTTAACGTCTTAGGCTAGACGACTTGAAGCTCGTCATGCATCTGAAAGTGCAATGAGTTTGACCTCGTTCACTTTCCTTGTGTAATCTTCACCAAAATACAATTTCAACCTCTGTCCATTGACCAAAAACATGGTTTCGCCATAGCGCACCATGATAGCGCCATGTGGTCTGACCTCCTCTACTGTGAATGGTCCACTCCATCGGGATTTCACCTTCCCGGGATGTATCTTCAGCCTGGAGTTGAACAAAAGGACACGATCTCCTTTCTTGAAAACTCGCATCTGAATGTGGCGATCATGAATCAACTTTGTGCGCTCCTTGTATATCCGAGAGTTTTCATATGCATTCATTCGCAGCTCATCAAGTTCATTTAATTCAAGTAACCTCTTCTTCCCCGCTTCATCATAACTCAAGTTTAGCTTCCTAAGCGCCCAATGTGCTTTGTGCTCTAATTCCACCGGTAAGTGACAGGCCCGACCATAAGCCAACCTAAAAGGCGTGGTGCCTATAGGTGTCTTATATGCCGTCCTGTATGCCCACAACGCGTCCGGTAGTAGGGCACTCCAATTCTTCCTCATGGAAGCCACAATACGCTCCAAGATCTTCTTAATTTCTCGATTGGAGACCTCCACTTGTCCTTGAGTTTGCGGGTGGTACGGGGTACCAATGTTATGTTTAACCCCGTACTTTCTCAATAGTGCTGAGAACTTTTGATTCCGGAAGTGTGTACCCCCATCACTAATGATCATTCTGGGCACACCAAACCTGCAGAAGATATTTTCTTTAACGAACCTGCACACTACAGTGGAATCATTAGTCCTTGTGGGTATTGCCTCTACCCACTTCGACACATAATCAACAACCAAAAGGATATACAAATTAGAATTTGAGGACACAAAGGGTCCCATAAAATCTATACCCCATAAATCAAATACCTCAACCTCCTAGAAAACATTAAGGGGCATCTCTTGTCTCTTCGAAATGTTACCCGCCCTTTGGCAGGAATCACATTGCCTCACGAACTCATAAGCGTCCCTAAACAAGGTAGGCCAGTATAGGCCACTTTCCAATACTTTGGCTGCCGTACGAGAGCTTGCATGGTGTCCTCCCGTCGGTAGTGTGTGGCAATGATGAAGAACACTCTCGTATTCCACCTCAGGTACACACCTGCGTAGGACACCATCCCTGCATTGCTTTAAGAGAATAGGGTCATCCCAAAAATAATATCGTAGAGAATGGAATTTTTTTTTCTTCTCTTGATATGTCCAATCATCTGGAATGATTCTGCAGGCAAGATAGTTCACAATATATGAAAACTACGGATCTTTAGAATTTACTTTCAAAAGCTGTTCATCCGGAAATGTCTCGGTAATGGGTATATGTAAATCTTTTTCATCTACCCTCTCTAACCTAGACAAATGATCCTCTACAACATTTTCAATCCCTGCCTTGTCTTTGATTTCGATATCAAATTCCTATAAAAGCAAGATCCACCTAATCAATCTAGGTTTGGCATCTTTTTTCTCCATCAAATACTTAATAGCGGCATGGTCCGTCCAAACTATGACTTTCGATCCAACTAAATATTGCCGAAATTTTTCAAAAGCGAACACAACGGCAAGCAATTCTTTCTCAGTAGTCGTGTAATTGAGTTGGGCGTCATTCAAAGTCTTAGAGGCATAAAAAATCACAGCGGGTTTATTGTCCACCCGCTGTCCCAACACAGCTCCAACGGCAAAATCGGATGCATCACACATGAGTTCAAACGGCTAGGTCCAATCCGGTGTTTGCACAACCGGTGCGGAAATCAATTTTTCCTTAAGCACGTTGAATGCGTGTAGACATTTTTCATTGAAGTAAAAACAACATCCTTTTCTAAAAGCTCAGATAGAGGTTTGGCAATTTTAGAAAAATCTTTTATAAAACGATGATAGAAACCGGCGTGACCTAAGAAACTTCTCACCCCTTTTACCGAATTTGGTGGGGACAATTTGGAAATTACTTCAATTTTTATCGGATCGACCTCCAAACCTTTGCTAGACACTTTATGTCCTAGCACTATTCCTTCACTCACCATCATGTGACATTTTTCCCAGTTGAGGACGAAATGTGTGTCCTCGCAATGTTGTAACACCTTGTCCAGATTGTAAAGGCGTTCATCAAAAGATGCACCATAAATCGACAAATCATCCATAAAGACCTCTAAACAGCGTTCTACCATATTAGAAAAAATAGCGAGCATACAACACTGAAAGGTCGCCGGTGCATTACATAATCCAAAAGGCATACGACGGTACGCAAACGTTCCATAAGGACAAGTGAAGGTGGACTTCTCTTGGTCCTTAGGATCTATTGAAATCTGATTGTACCCCAAATAACCATCCAGAAAACAAAAATGTGATCGGCCTGCTAAGAGCTCTAGAATTTGATCAATAAACGGAAGAGGAAAGTGATCCTTTAGCATAGCGGCATTCAGTCGTCAGTAATCTATGCAAACACGCCACCCGGTTACCAAGCGGGTGGTGACAGGTTCATTTAAGAGATTATAAGTAACAGTGATTCCCTCCTTTTTAGGGACTACCTGCGTGGGACTCACCCATGTCGAGTCAGAAATAGCATATATGATACCTGCGGAAAGAAGTTTAATCACCTCCTTCTTCACAACCTCCATCATGCTCGGATTTAGTCAACATTGTGGTTGAATCACCGGCTTGGCTCCCTCCTCGAGCCGAATCTTGTGCTGGCACAAGGTAGGGGAGATCCCCTTGATATCTGCAACAGACCACCCAAATGCTCCCCGGTGGTTCTTCAGCACTATCAGCAACTAGTCCTCCTCCTCAGCACTCAGATAAGCAGATATAATCACAGGCAACTTTTCTTCCTCAGCTAGAAATGCGTACTTGAGGTGCGGTGGCAACAGCTTCAACTCCAATTCTGGCGGGCTGATTAAAGATGATTGAAGCGGTGGTGGGAGTTCTCCTAAATCTTCATAGTACCTCACATAGAAGCATGGCAACATCTGAAGCATCTTGGCGCACTCCTTCAGTGATTTACTTCTCATCCAATCATGAGTGATATTGACTAAGCAGGCCTCAAGTGGTAATTCAGGATATGAATCAAAAACTGAATTTGCTATAGCCTCATTTCCAGTAGAGGGAGGAATGTCCTCCTCCTCATCGTTCGGAAAACCTACAGCCTTGCAAAGGGATACCACCTTGGTCTGCTCCATGATGTCCATAGCCAAAGTCCCCTTTTCCACCTTAGTTATTACATGGGCCATCTCTAAAAATGGCTTCCCTAGACAAAGTGAGATATTGTTGTCAAAATGTTTTACCATGTGGCATTGCTCCTTGGATTTAGGTGACGTGGTGCTGGAAGGCATGACCATCTCAAATCGTTCATTGGCTATACCTAAGGTCAAACGACCTCTCCCCATCTCAAGTATCATGTCAGTTGTAGCTTGGAAGGGTCGTCCGAGTAGTAGCTCATTGCCTTGTTCATCTTGCATCTCCATGACGACAAAATCTGCTGGAAAAACAAATCGATCAACTTTTACTAACACGTCTTCACAAATACCGTATGGCTTTACCACTGAATTGTCCGCCAATTGGATTGTCATGTTACTCGGTCGTGACTCTTTTAATCCCAGCTTCTTGAATGTAGATAGAGGCATCAAGTTAATGCTCGCCCCTGAGTCACATAGCGCTTCACCAAACTTAACTTTCCCAATGTAACATGAGATGTTGAAATAGCCCGGATCCTGCCTCTTTGGTGGCAATGTACCCATGATGAAGGCACTCACCTGCTCCTTAAGCACAACAACCTCCGTGTCTGGGATTTTTCTCTTCTTGGTGATGATGTCTTTCAGAAATTTTCCGTAAGAAGGGATTTGCTCAATAGCTTCCAATAATGGGATGTTAACTGAAAGCTTTCTGAAACTGTCTAGAAACTTTTTAAATTGGGCATCCACTTTCCTTGCCTTAGCACTGTTCGGATATGGGACCGGGACATCTTGTGCCCTTTGATGCGGTGGCACATAAGGTGTCCTTTTCTGCGTCTCCTCCTCATCTGCAATAGGATCATCAGTAGCATCGACTACTATGTCTGCAACTGGTTCTGTGACCAGTATGGGCAGCTCCTCAGTGGCCTCACCTTCAATTTCTGCTTGGGGTTTGCTTGGTTCATCAGCTCTGGGGTTTAATAGTTTCTTGCCACTCCTTAGCAAGATGGCCTTCGCCTGCTGATTTCCTCCTGGAATATTAGTGTTACCCGGAAAACCTTGGTGCACCGGCTTCTTCAAATTGGCTATCTCCACTGCCATTTGCACCATGGAAGTTTCTATTGTCCTCATTTGAGCCCCATGGCTCTGCAGTGTCTGCCCGAACTGGTTCATAAACTCCCCTTGTTGCTTTATCTGTTGGCCAAAACTAGTCATTAATTCTTGATTTTGCTTTATCAATTGATTGAGTAACTCCATGCTCTTATCCTCCGCTACTGGCTGGGGTTTTGCATCTGGATCCTGCAAGAAGTTGTTTGGATCCTTCCAGGAGAACTTCTTGTCTTTCCTCCATGAATAATCATTATTTCTGTAACCTTGCTGCTGCCTCATGAATTTAACTTGAGCCTCATCCTCGGACTCAGTATCCTCCTTTGCAAGCAGTTTCTTCGCGAGAAGGTCCATCTTCTCATTCAGCTCATTGATTGCTTTAGACTCCCCTGCTACTTGAACATGCTCCACGGCGTCTCTTTCGCCCCACGATTGCTTCTTGGCCATGTTCTTAAGGATTTCCCAACACCTGGTGTCTGTGTTGTTCAAGAAGAATCCTGAGCCTGCTGAATCGAGGTTGCTTCTATCATGCTCGGAGAGAGCAAAATAGAAGATCTTGACCTGTGTCTCCTTGTCAAGCCCGTGATGCGGGCACCGCCTGAGCATGATCTAAAACCTTTCCCAGGTCTCAGAATAGGTCTCTCCTGCTTTCTGGGTGAAGTTGTGGATCTTCCTGATCATGTCATTGGTCTTCTCGGGCGGGAAAAACCTTTCAAAGAAAACCTCCACCATGTGGTGCCAGGATTCCACATATTCATCGTCCAAGTTGTGCAGCCACTCCCGTGCATTTCCCGCTAGAGAACTTGGGAAGAGCTTCAAGTAGAGAACATCTTGTGGAAATCTGTCTATTTTTATCATATCACAATTCTCCACAAATTGACTTATATGCGCAATTGGGTCTTCATTCTTGAGCCCATGGAATGCATTCGACTTAACCAAGTTAATTAATGCAGGATCAATCTTATATGTCGGAATATTAACTGCCTGCTTCTTGATCGGCCCCTTGGTAGCAGATGAAGAAGAAGCTTTGATCTTCTCCCATATTGTCTGTGGTTCTGCCATTTCTTCTTGTTCGGATATCGAATCTGTTTCTACTAAGTGGTCTTGATTGTGGCCTTCCTCGTCGTCAGGTCCCGTCAGTGGAACCTCTGGTGCTTGTAGCGTGTAGTTGGTACTACGCGTCTGCACCATACACAGTACCTGCAAAGTGAAAATTTAAGGTCAGTACCGTGCTTGACGATTACAAAATTTATAGAATATACTATGAATTTTTAAAATGATAAAAAAAATGTGGCCTAGAGTGGCCGCTTGTAGCACTCGTAGTGCCGACAACTTGCCGTATCCCCGACAACGGTGCCAAAAACTTGACACGATTTTTACGTGCGTAGAAACGCAAGTGTACACGTCAATGTAATATAGGCCTTTGTGAGGCCTGAGTCGAACTCAGGGATACGTGAATTGTCGGAGACTACTACTAACTACTCGCAATCATCTAGACTGATTACAAAATTTGGAGGTTGTTGTTAAAATTAAAAGAAGATGAAATAAAACAAAACAAAGCAATCGATTAAATGTTTAGTTTAATCAAATCAAGATGAGATCTTTAGGATTGCGGTTTCACCGTGGGTTTTCATTGTATGAATTTCTATTTAGTCACTCAGATTTATCTCTCTATCCGGGTAGTGGCCTGAAATTAGAATTGCCCACTGTCATGGTACAATTCACTACCTATGTCTAGGTCGGTTCCACCGTCGTGGTAACCTATACCCTAAACTAAGTGCATTAAAAACGATCTCGCGGTGTCCACCATTAACCTTACACCACCTTGTTCAAGGGATTTGTCAATTAATGTAAATTTCGTCTCTTTTCAACCATTAATATTTCTTTCAAAGTAATTAAGGGCATTAGATTATTATTATGGTGATCAAGCATAACAATATAATTGAGAAAACGAGACTATACCACGGATTTAAGAGATAAATGATGAATTACTATGATAAAATTGTCATACAATGAATTCCCGGGCTACTCCCGGTCCTAAAGACAAAGGGAATTAGCCCTGCATGTTCATCTCAAGGCAAAACATGGTAGAGAAAAGGGGAAACATGGAGAAAAATGTGATTGAGTGTTGAAACCCCTGAACGGAGAAGATCCAAGTGCTCCTTAGCGTAGAATATGCGTTCTCCCGCCTTTCGGTGGTGGAAATTGTCTTCTTCGGCATCCATAACGGTTGGGGCGTGCATCTAGGCTCCGTTCTTCTCTCCACACATTCTCGAGACGTGTGCAGCGGCTAATGACGTGATAGATTGCTCTTGGCCGCTGTCATTAGGTATAATTCCCGAGTTAGGTCACAAAATAATTACAACCGTTGGATTTAGATTAATCTGAAATCAACTTGTATCTGACGGTGTCGATACCATCGACGCGGGTCGATGGTATCGACCCTGCACTGTATCGGCTGGATTTCTTTTCTTTGTCTTTGTCGCGACTGATGCCACCTCGATACCATCGACGTGGGTTGATGGTATCAACCCTCATAGGCGTCAGTTTTGTCCTTTTACCGTCGTTGTAGCTCCACTAGTCGATAGCATCGACTTTTGTGTCGATAGTATCGACTCTCTTTTTGGAAGCAACCTGATGGTATCTCGATACCATCGACTCTCCTGTCGATAATATCGACTTTCTTCTGCTCCTTGCGACTAGCTGCCTGTGATCCGGTCGATGGTATCGACCACTGTCGATGGTATCGACAACAGCAGGTACTTGTTTTTCCTGAAATTTCAACATGAAACCAAATAAGCTGAAACAAAACATATTCTTGTGATAATTTATGCTCAAAATACTGGACTAAGGGAGATTTGACATAGAGAATGATCATAAACCAAAGTAGATGAATTATGCAACATTAACCACAGAAATGACCAATAAATGCATAAAGTACATATAAAACAAGTCTATAAATGCGACTCAAAATCATCGCATCAGTAGACTTAACCTTACTATAATTAAAGTAGGATATAAGCACAATTATTATAGTAGTTTGACTATTAAAGTACAGTATAAATAACATATTATTTAGGCAGTTGTTTTTGCATGTTGGCTACACAGATTTAGCGGGTCTAGGTCCAAGCATATGCATCAGTACACCTGCAAACATGTGAAGGTTTTTTTTAAAGGATCCAGATTTACTGGTACGTGGGTCTAGCCCTACCCATTTACAGCCCTAATGGGAAACCTATCCATATCAGAAGTCTTCTTGAAGCTAGTCGATCATGGGCATCAACTCCTACTTTCAGGTCCTCGAGTTGCTCAACTTCTGGGTGGGTCGAAGACAACACCCAAAATAAGCAACAAACAAAAGAAAGAGCGTCAACATGAAACTAAGTATGTGAAAAGTTATAACAATTTGGCATTATTAAAGGCAAATAAAAATCAATTATAGGGTTTTAATGGTCCGGTCTCTCAACTCCGTCTTCTCTCTAGAAATCGCTCCATCTTCTCTCTAGCCCGGCGGCCGTCGCTGGGGGGAGGGTACGCCGCCTCTGTGCGTCCCTCCCCGTGGTCTCAAGGTTCGTCTGTGGGAGGCGGCTCCGTGTGGCTAGGTGTGGACAGTTTCTCGAGATCGTCTCTGGAGATGAGGGTGCCGGTGAGGTTGAATCGCAGGTGTCTCCTTCGGCTTGCCTGGGGTGAAGGTTGGCGTGATGCATCGTTAGGTCAAGGGGATGTCGTGGTTCGGCGCTCGACTCAGTCGGCTCGCTTCTGCTCATGTGTGGTGGATGGAGAAGGCCTTACCCTTCCAGATCTGAGACTAAAGCGACTGCTCCGACAGTAGGTGTTCAAAGGGGTGGTTCGCCTCTTTTTTCACTTGCTCCTTCTCTCCTTCAACCGGGGGGTGATGACCTCCAAGCTTCAACCTCGATGTGGTCCGATGGCGCTTCAGTTGACAGGCTTCAATCTGGCTTGTTGTGGCTCGCGTCGATGACTCCGCGAGGTTTCTGGTTCGTGTGATCCGTTCTTCAGCAGATCTGGGCGTCATGCCCTGATGCTCCGGTCTGCTGGCGGCGGTCCTCCACTTCCATTCAGTCGAACGCCCACAAAGTTTCGCCGGGTTGCCTTCGTGCAACAGGGGCAACGGGTCTACCGTAGCTGCTGTTGGCGGGTACGTGGGGTTGTGCCCCTTGGAGCTACAACTAGGAGATGCGTGGTCATCCTCGACGTTCTTCCGCTCTTGATGTTTCTGGCTGCCGAGTCACCACATAGGTGCTTGAAAGTTTGCCGCTGAGATGTGGATGCAGCTCAGGCTGCGTGAGGGAGCAGGTTGGGGGGGAGGCTGTCTACGTCTTCTTCTTCCCCTTGCTTCCTTCCTGATGAGTGTAGCTGTGACTTGCCGAGCCCAGAAATCTGCTTTTTGTCGTCTGTTGGAGAGGAGCTGGGTTCTTCCTGGATGTCACTTCTTCAGTGTCTGTGTTAAACATCAGTGGAGGATAGGGAGTTATCTAGCTCAAGGAAACTGGCTTGATGGTCAGCTCATGGATGGACCCTGGTGATTCACTCTTCTGCATCTGAGCCCTCTCGTTTGGGCTGTGTGCTCCTTATGTTCCTTCCGATTTTGTATGTGCTTCTATGACTATGTGCTGACGGTTGATGGTTTGGAGGTGTGAATCTGGGTTCCTCTTCTTCTACTTTCAGAAAGTGAGCTTAATGCCTAGAGGAAGGGGAGTCAGGTCCCTATTTCTAGCTATTGATGCTGAGGAACAGATGTTATAGTTGCTTCTATGATCTAGTTTGGTTCAGTAGGACGGTGCTGAAGATTAATCTCTTCATTAGCATTAGCAGTTGAGTGATTGGACTAATGCCAGCATGGGAGTTCAAAATCAGCTGATGCCCTCCTCTCTAACTATAAAGTCTTCACCATTTGTGGGTATGCATATTGAGAGTGGAGCTCCTTTTTATGTTTGGGTGGAGTATCATTTTCTGTATAAGGACTCCTATGTTGTCTTTCTTTCTGTATTTCTCTTTCTTTTGGGTCTTGTATACAAGACATTTGTTTCTTTTGTTTGCCTTGGTAATCCTCTCTTGAGGGTTAGGGGGTGCGCTTATGTTTGTACCTAAAGTTTTTGGAATCAATAGCAACAGAGTTTTTAGCTGACCAAAAAAATTATAGGGTTTTAATAAACAAATGTCCAAAAGAGAACTTTCAAGAGATTTAACATGTCAAGTAGATGATGAATTTATTAATAAAAATGACTCTTTCCATATAAATTTAACATCAACAATATCATATAGATAAACAATGCATGGTGAGTATAGTTCATACTAGTATATACTAATAAGCAGGGTAGGAACACATGTATACCATACCAAGGGGCATGAGGGATAAAGCCTCAGTTCCAAAAAAATATCCAATTTTGCAGGAGGGATAAGACCTCAGTGCATCATAGATGAATAAAACCCAATGGCTAATATCATATGTGGTAGAAGAATAAAACCCAATACACAGTAGGGAATAAAACTCAGTGCCTAAAACATTATAAATGGCAAGGGAATAAAACATAATGCCTAAATCATGACGTCACTACTTTTGGTCATTACTATTCAAATCACACATGCAATTGTATAAGTCAAGATAAAATATAATCATATCCATAAGGGATGAGAATATCAAATAATCATCAAGTGCGGTCAAGGCACCCATATAAATAGCAAGATTAGGCCAAAAGACCATTAGTGTTATACTCTTATAACATTAATAACAAAGAAGGAATATATTTATAAAGAAGAGTACTTTCCAAAAGATGATAATGGTATTCCCAAAAAAATCACAAATCAATTTATGCCTCATACGGGAAAAAGGGTACTTAGTCATGATAATGTCCAATTTAAATAGAGTGTATGCACATACCTTTGTTGAGATTCTAAGCATTCAAACCACCACTAAGATTAGGTTTAAAGGTTCATAAACTTAGATGCATTAAACATGTGTTAGGGTTTTAATCACTTCCATTCAACTATTCAAAACCTAAAATAAGCTTTCTAAAAAATTTAGAATCAAACCCTAGAAATGCAGCCAATAAATCTATCCCATTCTCATGATTTAAAAACATATTTATTTGAAATTTTAAGACATTGCATCAATTAGTTATGATTTTAATCCGCTAGTAACATGGAGATCTATCCAGAGCATTTTGCCCCCGGCTCCAGACGTAGGTGCTGATACTTGGTCCTGGCCATTCGAGATTGATGGAGAGTTCTCGACCAGCTCCGCTTACAGCTGGCTGCGTTCAGAACCTCAGCAAACTACCCACACAAACTGGAAGGGCGTCTGGTCCTTGCCGGCACCCTTGAAGATCAATACATTCTTATGGCTTCTTATGCATAGGGCAATCCTTACCAATGCCGAGAAAGTGCGAAGGCACATTGCAATTGACGATTCCTGTCCGAGATGCTTTACAGCTAGCGAATCAGTAGTGCATTGCCTCCGAGATTGCCCAGCCAGTAAACAAGTTTGGCTTCTTCTGGGAATGGATCAATCCTTCTTCAACCTGATGGACGGAGAATGGTTAGAACTTATTACCCATGGGAATGGGAAATTAGAGGATAAGCTTATTCGTAGCGTTGGAGCATGGGAACTCTGGCGTGTACGTAATGAAGCTGTCCATAATGGCAGCCACCAGCCTCCGGCCGTCCATGAACTTTTCATCAAGCACCGTACTTCAGCAATCCTGCAGCTAGCTCAAGCTCAGTTTCATACAACACAATCTATATGTGATCCAAACCTCCTACACCCTGGGGAGTCGGATTATATCATCTTTGTAGATGCTACTTTTCAGATTCAGAGCCTCAAATCAGGCATAGGTATCCATGTTCTGAACAAGGCAGGTCGGTGTATTCGGGGCATCGGGGAACCTGACCTTGCTACCTCAGCCAAGGAAGCAGAAATGAAGGGCATATTAAGGGCGTTGGAACTGTGTAGGGCAAATGGTTGGAGGCGTTCCACTATCTATTCAGATTCCACAACCGCAATAAATTCTCTAATCGATAACAACTGTACTGCTCCTAGATTTAAACCACTGAGAAGGAAAGCAGCAGGCTTACTGAATGTCTCATCTCATATCCAGATCTGCTTCATCCCACGGAAGAAGAATCTAGTTGCTGATCATATTGCAAAACACACCTTGTATTCTTTCCTTCCCCACTTCTTCTCGGGCAATAAACCGCCCTGGTTGAAGTTGGATATTAATGTTTCCTTTCCGCAATTGCCAGCCCGTAGTAGAGAGCGGGGTGAATAATAGTTAATCTCTACGTATTTTTGCAAAAAAAAAATTTAGGTTTTCATACAAAATACAAAGAATCAACTCTTTAAACAATAGGTCTTGGAAACCAGACCAAATGAAAGATAATTTTTCAGTATTGCAAAACATATTTTAATGTTTTTTATATACTCCCACAATGAATTATGAAATTTACAAGATTAATGCTTTTACTAGTTTAATTAGAGAAAAAAATAATTTGCCAATGACCAATAAACCCTAGCATGGGTATTTAGTACTTCAGTCTGTGATAGGGAACTAGCATTAAATTACCTGGCAAAAAGCCTTCAGATTGAGAAAATAAAAAAAGAAGGCAGAAAAGATCATATTGCCACTGTGACTGAAACAAACCAACAAACGAGAATATGAGTATAACTAAGATTGACCACAAACAAAGCTCCTTCCCATGTCCACACACCATGTCCATGAAACAAGCTTGCCAGCCATGTGTTGAATTGGGGGAAAATAAGGAGAGTGAAATAGAAGTCATAATAAGTGACCAGAAGTAAAGATGAGGGTGTTAGGAAATTCACACTAGGTTCTATTGGGATGTGGTGGCGGGAAATATCATCGACAAGGAGATTTTGCAGCGGGAAACAAACTAACTTGGTGGCAGTAAAAGATGAAAGCTAAAAAAAAATTACACAAAATGATGCTTGTAAGAAGACCATAGGTGGTCGAGGTAGGGTTATTTATAGGTGGTTTAGGCCCTTAGGGATTCTGAGACTAATAGGTTTGAGAAATGTGGGAAGATATTTGGCTGAAACTCAAATAAGGGAAACAGGGTCTTGAGCAAACCATCATTGAATGTGGAACTGCACAAGGAAATTGAGGGAGACAAAATCTTTTGATTTTTTGGACCAAAAAGGGAGAAAACACCAGCATAAAATTCTGCTACCAACTATTTCATACAAAAAAATAATTTGAGGAGGAAGACGATCACCTGGCCACATGATTGCATGGCCTGGCCCAGGATCCAATTCCAGTCCTCTACTATGTGGTCCTATGCTATGATTGAAAAAAGGATTAAATGCCATGTGAAAATGGCATGTGTGAGATACTGTAGCCAATTTTGAATTGGAATAAAGTGAGATCATATATTTATTTATTTTCTTTCCTAATGAAATTGGAAGAGAAAATAATTTTCAAACAAGATGAGATTGGCAAGTAGACTAAATGAGATACAAATGAATCTGAACTGAAGCCAATTTTTTTCTTTTGACAACTTATTGAATACAAAAGTCATGACTTGAGGAGAAACTAACTTTTAATGTATTTATCTATCCCCTTAATAATGTTTCTCTCAAATTTTGGTTTTATCTCTCCCTCTACCTTACCTAGTCTTAGGTAAATCTGCAGTCCCAATTTTGAACTTAAATTAGATTGAAATTTTTTCATTTTCAACCCCTACTCAGGTTATTATTTCAATGAGTTGTATTACAACCTCAAATACATTACTTAATGATCAAAACTCTGTGATACTTACATTATTAAAACCTAGTTACCTTTAAATAAAAAAGAAATAAGTTTAAAACTTAAATATCACACAACAAGGGGTAAGTTAAGATTTTAACCTTGGGTTGAGAATGTTACAAAACTCCACCACTTAAAAAGAACCCCCCCCCCCAAAAAAAAATCCAAGAAATCCAAATCAAGAGCTTGTTACTCATCATGTACTTATTAAGGTTACCTATAATATGACAATAGCTTTGTTGTTTATATTGGTGAAACTTTTTATCAAGTATGTTGTATATGTCCACCTAACACCCATGGTTCTATACTATCAAAGCTTACTCATTTACCCCAATTTGTTATATCCAAGTGTCATTAATTTGAAAAATAATTCAAGAGCTAGTTAACGTGTTTATTTCCAAATTTCTTATTTGGAATCATACTCTTGAATACTAAAGGGTATCACACTCCACCCCCTAAGAGGTTCATTCTGGGACCCAACTAATCCCCCTATAAGGATAGCAAGAAGTATGGAAACTATGTCTGAAACTCCCTACACATCAAAGTTCTATACTAGGTCAAGGGTATTAGGGTTGACCTAACTGATTAGAGGTTTTGTCTAAAAAGTTTCTTTTTTTCAAAACTTCACATGGTGATCACTTGGTTTCTGGAAAACACCAACAAACTCCAAAAGAAAATTATGTACACATAATATACTACTTAAATAAGTTTGACATTGAAAAATTTATGGTATAAAGTTGCAAATTCGCTCTAAAATAAAAGCAAAGACAAATCACCATCCATAACATCTCAACTAACTAATTTGATATCATTGAATCTAAAGAGATAACCAACTCCTCCTAGTGATAAAAAAGGCGATAGAAACCACACCTATAAATTATAACTTAGTGAATATGAAAATGATTTCCTTTAAAGGGATATATATTCTCCTAATATGACCTTTATTACATAAATATTCTAATGTAAATAGTCAGGAGCTTGATTTGAACAAATGTACTTTCATAGAAAATAGGTTCAGGTGTAAGTTAGTTTCATGTGTTGCATAAACATCCTTGACACCCACAACATTGAGGGTGAAGACATGACCTGTCCATATCTTAAAAGGATGTCTCATTCAATTATTATGGTAGTATTCTAGGGGTTGGTGTGGTGGTTGTTGTTGTATAGGTGGTTGGGGCGAAACTTGACATCGTTGTAGCTGGGGGCATTCTGGTCAGATGTGCATTGTCTGACTACACAAGTGGTAGATGGGAGTCCATCCACCACAATGGGATGTAACTATCTTAGATAATGATGTCAATGGAAGTAGTTGCACCTATAAGGTCTCTGCTCCTCACTAGTGTTCTTATGTTTGTTGTGTTGTCACTATATGTTGGGGCTCAAAAACCTATGTAGGACTCAATTGCTAGGGCTTTATCATCCATCTGCTAGAAGGTGAGAGGAAGTTGTGGGACCAAAGTGAAAGCCATGTAATAGTTGAGTCCTTTCAAAATCAGAGTATCCCTACAATCCTCACTCAAACCATTAGCATAACACTCAAGCGACAAGAACTTTTGCACACAATAAGTAGGGACATATAGTGAAACTTACTTCAAGCTGTAGAACTCCGCTTCTTTCTTCCTAAGAGTGGCAATGCAAATGTAGTTATCACGTAAGAGTACCAAGATTTATTAACAAGACAAAGTCTAAGTATCACAAGATCGGATTATCTGATTCTACCAGACTCATGTTGGTCCATTCAACACATAACAGGTGAACCAAGCCTTCTGGTGAGGAGGGTAGAAATACCCTCAAAAGTACGCTCCAAGTATAGAACCCAATCATCTACATTGTCAACGATATCAAGTTTGTCTTCACCCTTGAAGTAGGGTGGCTATATTTTCACAAATCCAACCAAAGAGTACTCCTTCAGGTTGTCAACAACATGAGGGGTGTTCAACTTTCCCATAGTTGTGGTGAGAAACTTTCAAAGAAAGGATAAATCTTGCTCAGGAAGACTACCAGTTAGAGATAAAGAGGTGGGGTCGACAACACCCTGAGTTGCAGGTGCATCCTGAGAGCTCGATTCGTTTGAAGGAGGGGGATTCATCGATGGCATGCCAAAATGAGGGTTCCTTGGTGTGGTGTACCCATCCATAAGGCTAGATTCAGGGGTAGCACTGGTTTCCTCAAATAGGTTGCTTCTCCTAAAATGTGGGAAGAACTTATAAGAGAAACATACTAAGGAAAAATTATGATATAGTTAGTTTACCAACTGCAAATGTGCTCTGATACCATCTTGTACGGAGTGGGACCCAAAGGAGATATACTCCTTACTTAATTTAAGAAAATGAAACATACAACCCCATCCCTACACAATATAAAAAAAGTACTCAAGTAAAATGGGTGTATAATATTTTGTCAAACATATTACTAAAGAATATAATATTGTAGTAGCGAAAAGGTTAGTATAGCTATTAAAAAAACATTCCTAGAGTTCAAACATTGGTCCTCACAAGGACAATTAACAAGATACAAAATCTAGTCTAAAGGGGGTCACTTGCAATGGGAAACCTACTCATCTCAGAAGTCTTGGGGAAGCTACTCGTGGGTAGAAGCTCATACTTTCCAGTCCCTAGACTCCTCAACCTCTGCGTGGATGGAAGACAACACCTAAAAGAAGGAACAAACAAAAGAAAGTATGTTAGCATAAACTTGAGCACGTGTAGAGTTATAACAAATGGACATTATATGAGGCAAAGAAAAATTAATCAAAGGGATTTCAATAAAGGGATGTCTAAAAGAGAAAAGATCCAAAAGATTTAACATCTCAAATAGATGATAGTTTTTTTATAATGATATGAATATCAAAAGGATTATTGCCATATGAATTCACACCATATGAATGCACACCATCATAAATAGAAAGATTAGGTCAGAAGACCATTAATGTTGTACTCTTGTACCAACAATAGCAAGCTAGGGAGATATTCACAAAGAGAAGAGTACTTCTCAAAAGATGACAATGGTATTTCAAGAAAATTTGCAAATCAATTTATGCCTCATATGGGGAAAAAGGTGCTTAGTCTTGATAATGCCAAATTTAATAGAGTGGATGCACATACCTTTGTTGAGATCCTAAGTACCCAAATCACCACTAAGATAAGGGTCAGAGGTTCACCAAATCTAGATGCATCAAATATGTGTTAGGGTTTTCATCATTTCCATTCAACTATTAAAAACCTTAAAATAGGCTTTCTTAAAACTTTAGAATCAACCCCTAGAAACTCTATCGATAAAGCAACCTCGTTCTCTTGATTTCAAAAACATATTTATTTGTAATTTTAAGACATTGTATCAATTAGTTATGATTTTGATAAAATTAATGTACTTAATTAGTTTTCATACCAAATCTCAAAATTTTACTCTTTCATCAATTAGATTTAGGTCTTAAAAACCATATCAAATGGAAGATATTATTGTAGGATTGTAAGACGAGTTTTTATATATTTTCTTATGCTCCTACAATTAATTATAAATTTACAAGAACTATGATTTTACATGTTTAATTAGAGAAAAATAATAATTTGTCAGTGATTGATAAACCCTCACATAGGTATTTTGTACTTTAAGTCACATCAGGGAACTAATGCAAAATAAATAGGCAAAAACCCTTCAATTGATAAAAATCAAAAATAGGCAAGAAAAACCATATTTCCCATGTGATCGAAACAAAGCAAAGAATGAGAATATGAGAATAAATGAGATTTGACACAAACGGGTCTCCTTCCCTCATCACATTCCATGGCCATGAGCAGCAAGCTTTCCAGCCATGTATTGAATTGGGGAAAATAAGGAGAGTGGTATAGAAGTTGAAATAAGTGGTTAGAAGCAAATATGAGGGATTTAGGAAACTCACACTAGGTTTCATTGGGCTCTAGTGGCAGGAGATGTCATGAGTGAGGAGAGTTTGCATTGGGGAAGGCACTAACTTGGCGTCAATTGAATATGTGAGCTCAAACAAAATTGACATAATATGATGCTTGTAAGAAGACCAACGGTGGTTGGGTATGTTTATTTATAGGTGTCTTAGGAACTTAGGGCTTCTGGGGTTAGTAGGTTCAAGAAGGTTGATAAGATATTTAAGCAAGTATCGTATACAGGAAATGTGTCTTGATCATACCATCATTGAATGTGGAATTGCATAGGAAAAGTGAGGGAGAATAAATCTTTTAATTGACTGGACTAGAGAGGCAGAAAACACTGGATGAAAATTTTAATGTTAGTTTTTTTAGACATAAGAAGAATTTGGGGAGGAAGGCAATCCCCTGGCCACGAGATCACTTGGACGTGATATGGGATCCAATCCTAGCCCTCCACAATGTGGTCCCACACTAAAAATAAAAAAATTAAATGCCACATGAAAGGGGTATGTGTGAGATACCATAGCCATTTCTAGATTGGAATAAAGTGAAATCACATATTTATTCTTTTCTTTCTAATGAATTTTAAAGAGAAAATAACGTTCAAACAAGATGGAAATTGGCAAGTAGACTAACTGAGAACCAAGGAATCCAAAACTGAAGCCAATTTTTCCTTTTGGCAACTTTTAAAATACAAAACTCATGATTTGAGGAAAAAATAACTTTTGATGTATTTATCTATTCCGTTATTATTTTTCTCTAAAATATCAGTTTTCTATCTCTCTACCTTACATAGTCTTAGGAAAATTTTGGAGTCCCATCTTTTAACTTGAATATATTAGAATGATAAAATTTTATTTTTCAACCCCTACTTAGGATATTACTTCAATTGATTATATTGAAATCTGAAATGCATTACTCATTGATCAAAACTCTATAAAAATTACATTCTTGATATCCCAGTACCCTATCAGTTAGTGAAAAAAGAAGTTCAAAACTAAAAGATCATAGAACAAGGGGTAAGTTAAGATATTTTCCTTGGATTGAGTGTGTTACATGATACCTCCATTTCAAATCCTTATACTGATACTCATGTACATGCCATATTAAAATTTAGTAAGATTCAACAATACACTTAGGTAATTAGCACTTATTCAATTCAAACATTGTTATAAACATATCCACTAAATATTCATGTATATCATTCATTAGCATGATTTTAAGCAATACAGTATAAAACAACATAGTTTTTTATCCATAGGATTTTTCATAGAACTTGAATCAATATATCAATAACTAGATAAATATAAATCCATGAGAAAGAATCTAATTTAGTGAATTCCATTTCTCATAGTATTCCCGATTAATTATCCAATCATATAAAAATATAAGCAATGATCTTATAAATTTTATTCAGATAGATATAGACTTTCAACATGATTATAAAGCTCAAGAAGAACACAAACACTCACCTCATCAACCAAACACCTTATAAAACGTTCCCATGTTTTGAATTTCTAGAAATCCGACCAACTCCCAAGGATTTGATTATTTATTGCTCTTTTAAACTCATGAACAATGAATTCACAAATTTTTTGAAGCTAAAACCCCAAATCAACATTTTTTTACCATTTTCTCCTTCAAAATCCTAATTCTCCCCTCTCTCTAAATTTCATATCTCAAACACAAATGACACATTATGGGAGCTACTAAGGTGTTATGTTAATGGATCAATTGGGGTACTTAGAACAATTACAAACAAGTTCAAAATCTATTTTAGTTTTTGTTTTATTTATTCAGAATGGTTGGTTGGTTGAGTTTTTACTGATGAGAAACTCTATTGATACAACACTATATGGTCACTCAAATATCATCCAATTTTTTTTAATGTTAAATATATTATCTGAAATAGTGTGATCAAGCTACACTCAAAATTTCAGATGATTGTGATGTACTAATAGATTATAAAAGTCAAATACCATACTTCTATACTTCAGATTGTATATCATGGTCAAACTGAGTTTGTCCTTGGAAAACTTAACCAAATGACAGGTCAAGAAAACATCCAAAAATTATTATATCTTTCAAGAATACTAACATTCATTTTTTATAATTAACTTCTAAATTTTAAAGCAATCTAGATTACAAATAAAATACCATAACTATATTACTACTCTACTATACTTATAGAAGATTTATTTTCTTATACAAGAAAGAGCCTCAATTCGGACAACTAGGGTTTTCATTTATCAAACCATAATTATTCAAAACAATGCATGTGTAAGATATCTCATAAATTTCAAAATATCAAAACAAGCTACCATAATTAATTAAGATTAAACTAGGATCAGCCTAGTAAAGCATGTAATCATCCAAGTAAGCCGAATTAACTGGCTAAGATGAAATGTGGGTCATTACATTCTGCCTGCACTAGAGAGCAGGGTGAATAATATCTAGTCTCTAAGTTTGACAATAAATGAATTTTTTTACTAACCATGAGAATTGATATTTCTAAACATAATTATGTATATTCATGACATGTAAGAATATTTATTGAAAAGCTAAACTCTTAATGTTTTTTTTTGTCGATAAAAATCATGTTACTATAAAATTTCCAAAAACTTTGGGTACAAACACTGCGCCCCTATACAGCGGGGATGAAAACATCTGAAATGAATGAAAAAAGGGAATAAAAGACCCCAACGAAAAAAAAGAAACAAGAATCCAAGGCTTTTAAAGAGTACAAACTCTGTCATCTAGGTAAGGCATAAACCAGAACGGCCAACACCGGCACTATCAATAATCCCACCTTCAAAGTGTGTCGTTCTGGGAGGCTGGAATCTGTCTTAGCAAAGAGAATAGGCAGTACTACCTAAAAGCGATGAATAACAAAGTTCTTTCACCATCGAAACACTTCCAAGCTGTAGATAGCAATGTAGGAGGTGCCCTTCCATAAGCTGTCCCATGGTTGACGTCCTTGATGAGAAACAAACCTATCCCAACACTGGCGTTAGAAACATCTCATAAAGTGTGAAGAACAGGTGAGTTCCTAGCCCTCTTCATCAAACCAGGAGACAAGCAGACTTTGTGGCATGACCAGATCACTAAGCTACATCAAGGAAAAATTCCCTGATCAGTAGGTAGGGGTCGGATGAGTACATGACTCAACCCATCCGCTTCCTTGCTGACTTCTTCTTTCTTTTTGTCCACTTTTGGTTGTAGATCATGGAGTCAGAGTCACATTGATCGAATTCGACTTCAGAATCAATAGAGTCACCGCCCCCAAATAGGTTCTCCTTCCTATCGTAGGCCATAGCTGAGAATTCGTAGCCCTCCCAGACCCTGTTAATCTTCCAAGAAATGGATCCTCCGTCTTCTTTGCCACAATTTGCAAACTCCAACTCCCAATCAAAGTTGTTACCAACATAACAAGCCGGAGAGTCCTTGAGCATGTCAGGCTCAGATTGTTGATGGCTCGTACCAATTTGGTGACACTGGTGATCTGTAATGTGGCCATTCAGAACCGTATCTATAACCTGCTGGGACACAAAATCTCACAGGTTGTCATCCACTACAGTGTGGTCGGGGATTTCATAGTCCAGAGCCTTCACAGGCGGTGCTTTAGGCTTGGATGCTTTGGCAATTTAGCGAGCACTTGGTTTACCCAACTTAATCTGGATGTCTCTCTCAGGTGGCGGCTTCCTTGTCTTCATAGGGCAAGATTGACCACTGTGCCTGAACTTCTTGCAATTGGGGCAGGTGATCGGGGTGGCTACTGCCTCAACTTTCAGCAATCTCAGGACTGATTCGACCTCGACCATCATTTCCTTGGGTAGCTTGACATCGCTGCCAATCTCAATACAGACCAAGGCTTTACCAAGATAGCTGACGGTGACAGAGTGATTGTCAATATCAACAAGATTCCCGATGGTGCTAGCGACGTAGGCGATATGCTTAAGCATCCACGACAAACCCAGGTTCTTGATCTTGAACCACACTGGAGCGTGAGTGAAGGAAAGGGGATGAAAAGGGGAACCTGACTTCCACACATGAGCGATGAGCAACGACCCATCCGTGAACTAAGGTGCCTCGTTCAGGACCCGTTCCCTTTCCTCATGGGTCGGCATCCTCACGATGAAGCCCTCCCGTTCCTCAGCTATCACCTCTACAGGGCTGCTGGGGCGCCACTGCCTACGGATCCAACCAAGAAGCTGGCCGCAGAAGGGTTTCCTGCCGACGAAGCAGATAGAAATGTGCTCCTCCCATGTGGGTATAGGGCAGTCTTGGCTTGAGATGGATGCGCATCTCGTGCCATTTCTGGTGATGGGCTCGATGAAGTCGATCGATTCGAAATCGATCTCCTCGCGATCCAAACGGCTGAGTCTAAGCCAATCAGTGAACCGCTTAGAGCTCACCTTTCTGTAAGGACTTCTGGGCGATGACTTCAGGTTGGAGGTGGAGTTCGACGACTCCGCGTGTGGTTGTACCCTTGGGGTTTTCGGGATTGGCTGGCCTCCTTCTCCATTCTCCGCTGGTTGGCGAAGCGGAGGAGTCGATGGAGACGACTCTGCGGCTTGGCCTCTTCCCCCTCGACCGCTAGGGTTGCATCTGCACCCGCTCCCTCTACCGTCGTGCCCCCGAGCCATCTCCCTGCTCTTCAAAAAACTCTTAATGTTATATCTATTAGTCATCTAGAAGTATTATAACCACCACATACATATGGAAGTTGTATTCTTGATTTGAACATTTTTGACTAACAATCCAAGCATTAAGGAAGCAAATTAATTCAATGGATATGACCCACTATAACATACCTAAACCTAGCATCTTGACTCTAGTAACTCTAATCCTTTGGATAGGATGCTTGTATGATTAGATATTTATATTTAGTTTTATCCAAATAAGGATACACATAGACTCTAACTCATCCGTATCATAATGAACATTAATTGCATACATAATGAGCAATTTATGTATAAACTCATGTATAAACCCTAACTATGAGAATATAATATCATATCATGGATCTATAACCTCATATGGTGATGAAATGAATATATGGAACCGAAACCTAGTTTGTAGTTGGTTAACCTAACCTACCCATGTTTGGTACCTCATAGGATGCATTGCATCATTAGAATGACAGAAGACATCTTAATAAGCATAATTAGACGTAGTTAGACCTAAATGATACTTAGTTTGCAAGTAATCCATTTTAATAAGTCATACATGTCATTGTTCACTGATACAAGTATACTGATTAAATTGTGTTTAAATATTATTTGAGTGAGAACAAATGCACAAATACTAATGAGTGGTATAATCTGCTTAATATTTATAGTGGATCAATAACATGTACATGGATATGAATAATGTGCCACCATCTAAGTTAATATTTAATGAATGGAATTAATAGGTTAAATAAGTAAAATATGGAAATTCATGAAATATACTATATCATAACTCTTTTTGTCAACAATACGAGGATAAGATGATTCTAAATATTATATGTTGATGATAATTGGGTAATATAATAATAAATATTGTTTTAAAAGGGGTAACCAATATATGTATTGGGCCTTATAAAAGGAAGTCTCAAAAGTTATGTTAGATTCCTTGAATCTCAATTAGATACCCTACCGAATTCGGGCTTATTTGGTAATATATATACTCTTAATATGGTTACGAAAGAAGAAAAAACATTAAAACTATGTTGAACATATAATATTTGAGTTAATATCTTTGATTTCCCTAAGTTTTGAATTTAATGCTTTGTCACATGGTGACTAACTCTGTGTTGCTGACATGACCTATTTTGGCCATTTGATCAAGATCAGATAGTGCATGGACTATCTCCTACCTTGGATAGGAGGGCACTTGGGCATGAATAGTGCCAACACTCAATCCTGACTTTCCTTCCTCCCTCTTCATTGCATTCTTGTGCACTATTTCTTCACTACCGTGTTCCTTGTGATTTTCCGCATCAGAAGACCCCTTATACATCCTCTATCTCCCCTAAACAAGTAAACACCCAATTCCCCCTCCGGTATCTTCTTACCCTCTATCGACAGATGACCTCACCCCAATGCCTATAAATCCCTAACCACCTAGACACCTTCTCCAAACCCCAAGAAATAATTATCCATCATCAATTGAGGCCAATACCTTCTATGCCATAATCACAAATCCTAAGTGCATCTATGGTCAACTCCTTGCCCATGCTCCTTCAATCACCAATTAGATTCTATCCACAGGAGGCATCCTCACATAGTAATGCCATGCTCCATGTGTTCTTGAGCCCTGGTAACCATGGATCTCACTGGATTGTTCCCTACCCCAAACTCACCTCACTACCACCACACTGCTTCCACCAGGTTTTTCTAGTTGTTCTTCGACAATGATAAGGTCTCAAATACTTCCATCTTGCTTCTCCAAATACATGCTGCTACCTTATTTGTTTCTAAGTTGTTCTCTTATTTACAATTTTGTTCTCGCCACCCTACTTTGCTAAAACATGAAGATCTTGTCGAGTTATTTTGGTATGTTTCTTTATGATTCTACTTCCCTTTATTTCTCATGGCTTCAATATGATTTACCGATTATGCGACACTGATTTTTGCAGAGGTTAACAATGTATTTTGACCTCCACCCTTTTCGGAGCAAGACCAACAAGCCACTATTATTGCTTGACCGACTTTGTGTCATGGGGTAGTAGGCAGGCAAGGTTCTGGTGCTTGAAATCCCAAGAATGCCCCTATTTTAGTTTTTCTTTTATCCCACATGGTAGGGGTAGTATCATCTTTTTGTAATTGTTTTAGTTTTGATTTTGTTGCATCCAGATCCAGCTGGGCTCTTGGTTTGTTGTAGGTCCATTGCTTTGGCCAATCATGATATGCCCACCTCAGCAAGATCCCTCAACCTTTTGGATTTTGGTGTTTTCTGATTGGTTAAAATTTGGGAAATTAATATTAAATAGATGCAAACTCACAAAAAAACATAAAAATCATAAATACAAAAAGACAAAAACTTGAAAACTCAAACCAAACATACCTTCAACATTGTTGTCTAGGGAACATAAATGAGAAACACATCTCCAAACTCCAAAAGATAGTTATCTGGACTCTTTTGATTTTGAACCAATAGAGATATGTGAATCTTGTTTGTTGGGAAAGATGAAAAAGACTCCCTACGTTGGTAATAGTGAGATGGCAAGTGATCTATTAGGACTCATTGTGAGACTTTTCTCCATCCAATGGTACTAATTTCATTGACTAATTGTAGTCTAAAAAAATCAAGGATTTTCCTAATTGATTGGAAATTCCTAAAATTCATATATAAAAATCTATAGCTTTGAAAAATAAAGTGAAAATTCTAGTGGAATCATAAAAACATTATCCACACACTAGTAAAGATGTGATACTTCAATTCATTAATAACAAAACCCACAATTCCTAGGGTTTATGTAACTAATGTGAACTTAGCCCTAATCTCATATATGCTTTTAATAGGTGGCTTGTGACCCTAACATGGAACTAGGATTGGCCATGGATATATCTAGACTTACTATAAGGTATGTTGCACCACCTTAATCATATTTAGTAATTTATCTAATTTCCCTCTCTCTTGATGTATGTTGCACTGTCTGAATTCTACATTGAGCAATTGAACTATTTTTTTTGATGTATGTTGCATTCCCCCATGAGTCATATTGAGCAATTACTTTTTTACACTCTCTCTTAAGTCTCTTTGAGGTATTTTTGTAATGGAATGTCTCTTTCATGTCTTGACGACCTATTTGGGTTTAATGTTTTGAATTTTAGTATTTGATATCCTTAAACTGTCTATGTATCATGTTGAACTCTAAAGTTGTATATTGTTTATTTTATTCATGATGAAACCCTAACTGTGGAATTGAACTAAATTCTTCCTTATTTTGTGATGGAACCCTAATTTTTCCCAATTGTGTGGTGGATGCTTTAGTTGTCCATTTGTGTAATGGAAATCTCATAAATTCTATTTTTGTGACTATAATTTCACTTGCCTCTACATTATTGCATGCTTGTTGATTTAATATCACTCAAGTTATGTAAGTGCTTTGGTTTTTGGATATGTGCCTATGTTATGTTTTGGGATGGAGGTTATGTGCCCATACCTTGGTTTTGTGCCCATTTTTATATATTGAGGAGCTTGGTTATGTGCCATTCTCTATCAAGTTTTGGGTTATGTGCCCCAACCACCATTATTTATTTATATTTCGCTAATGCTATGTTTATCTTACTTGCGTGAAGATTTATTTTTATTGATGATGGGTTTTGCTCCCTCACTTATTTGATTGTGCTAATGTGTCACATGTTGATATGTTGATTTATGGCAAGTGTATCTTTTGTATACCTTATATTGTTTCCTTAATATCCATTTGGATGCTCATTTTCCATCATCGATGGAAGCCTTGATATAGTTACATTTGGTTGTCCTTTTCCCCTAATATTTCTCATTTCATATTTATATACTCATACGAACATTTTGTGTTGACAATTAACACTTTGTCTTCTCTTGTGTATCCTTCCAACCTCTTAAGTGAAGGACATAAAAGTTTTAACACAATGACCCATACTTGGCTTGGTATAACTGACTTTTATGGGAGATGGATTTGGAATACTAGGACATCCCTCTCCTTAGATCTTGAAGTTGTTGCCTTTCATGTAAGCCCTAAGTGGGAGATTATTATGTGATCTTGTAAATTGAAAAAAGTAGTGATATTTTATTCCGCTGCTATACTTTGGTATTTATGATATTCATTCATGAAAGATTAAATAAAAGTTGTTCATTCAATGCAAAAGTTTGGTGTGTGTTTGTTATGGATGGCGACTCTTATTTGATTTAATAGGGAGTTGATCCCTTCTTGTATCACAATCCTTACACCCACTTACATGTACTATAAGAGAACCTTAACTCACTAGAGATGACTTTTGGTCTTATATTCTTGAAAAGATCAATGATCTATATTAAATCTACACCTTAATCGTTGTCATAGGACTCAAGGGTTATCAATGGTTTATACTAACATTTCTAGGTGGTTTGGAATAGCACCGGGCAACTATATTATTAGCGTAAATCACATTAAGAATTGATTACTTCTATGGTTAATTAGCCATGTTACCTTGTTAGCTTCTCATTTTATCCTTAAGAAATTATAATTAATCTCTAAAATATAGTTAATATAATGTGTAGAAATAATTTCTATTTTTAGACCAAAGTTCATTTTATGTATACATATATATCATAACATACAAAAACCTACATTCCTAACCCTAGGAATCCTAATTCCACTAATTAGGTGCTAATGGGTCTTGTTTGCATGAAAACCCTAACCAACATGTGTGATACACCATGGAGACTATAGAATGAGAATATAATGGATACTTTGATCATGGATACCAATGATATAAACTACAAGTATATATGACAATACTAAGTATCACATTTGACACAACTTGTGACATACATCAACTTAACTAAGCACATGTTCGATGATTGTAGTATTCTCATGGGACATAAGGGGATATTAGGATTCATATAGTGGGGGATACATGTTATAGGCTCCATTAGTTTACACCCTTGAATTCTAGAACATGACAATGAAGGTGAACTTACATTGTTCTTAGATGGCTAACATTTGGATTGTCTTATTAATAGTGAGATAATTAACAACATGAATTTTTCAATGTTAAACCCTAACACACTTAATGTAACAAATTTAATACACAAACTAAGTGGATTAAAAACTAAGAAATGTTAATTATCGTCTATACAATAATATCTAACATTTCACATTACATTATGTATCATTTATTGGCACTACATGTAAGTGATATACTAATGTTTCATAGCCCCCATTAATGCATTCTATTAAAATAACAGTATTAGTAATGTCTAGACAAGATTATTATCCAAATAAGCAAGAATGTAAAAAATTACCTCAATAAGCATAAAATACAATAACACACATTGTGCTCAATTGGATTTTTATTGCATTAAATTGGTTTAAAAAGGAAGGGTGATTAAAATAATGATGATGCTTCCATAAAAGGAATAATGATGATAGTTGGAAACATGTATTAAGTAAAATATGTGATGTAAAAGACAATACTAAAATAGATTAAACCCAATTTATGTTTAATGGAAAGTAATTTGTATAGTTTATATGGTAGTAATGACTGTAAACCCTAATATAGTGCAAAAACCTAATAGAAAATTTCAAAATGGAAAACTAATGCTAAAAGTAGATTCCACATGTATTTTTTGTATACGTGTCAAGTTTAACCTTAATTGAACAATGATTGCTAACCCAAATATAATAATGAAGGAAAATATTTTTTTTTATCTATAACAAGAATTGATCTAGAATATAATATAGTAATATTACAATTTCCTTAAGTTCCCTTGTCATGAGAGTATATCTCTATTTTTTCAAAGTATTGTTCTTGTGTCTTTAACAAATGGTAGGATCATTCTTAGATAGTGTCCTCATCATCAGTTGCCCCTAGGCAAAGTCATGTTTACATCACATAGTTGTTTAGATGTCCCTCATGCAAATATGTCAATCCCCTATCCACATTGTATCCCAATCTTTTCTCAACCTCAACCATCCATTGCTCATCACCTAAAGCCCCCAAATCAACAAACCCCTAAATCTCCACCTCATTTTCCTTCTTTGGTTAAACCACAAAACACTACTACTTAATGATATGTATACATTTATGCACCCTTGTAAGTTCACCCTCCGTAAAGCATCATCCTCTTAATCAATTGTCTTCAAATACTCCTTATCTACCTAGGCCAATCCCTGTTTTCTCCAACTATGTAGACATTTGATTATTGTTGTGGGGGAATCATTAGCAGAAGTCCTTGCATGAGGAGCATCACTCCACTAAGGGGAACACATTCCCCTTTTGCTTGTTCTTCACCTTTTTCTAGTTGAGTTACCCCATTTTTTATGGTAGTTGGCATGTAAAGAAGGTTTGCTAATAACATCATAACTTTTTGAGGGCCCAGAGTTAAATCAACCACCTTCAAAAACCTCTGATGAAACTTCCCTGACCCTAGGAATTGTACAATCGATGATAATTCGTCAACCTTCAATTTTCTCAAATTCCTTCCATGGTTATCCATAGTTGTAGAATGTTGTTGCTTTCCATCCAAACTTGTAACCCATGTTTCAGTCTGCCAAAGCTGTTAGGATGTGGGAATCCAAAGGATCCCTTCTTTTATGTGGGTTCACCTAAATTGTAGCTTTGAGTTCATCAAGCTCATGATTAGTTGCTCATCACAATTGACATGATGCATAATGCATGAAATTGTTTCATTGATTCACTTATTTCAATTTGTTTTCACAAACAAATATAGTGGTCATTTAGTATTTTTATGTTGTGTCATTTTTTCCATCACATGAGTTTGATATGCGGTTTATGTTCAATATGTCATTTCACACCTATGGTTGAAAAGCATATGAAAGGGAAGAACCATCATATTCCCTTGTTTCTAATTTATTATTAGTAATATTAACTTATATGAATAATATCAGAGTAATTTTAATCTAGAAAAGTGTAAATGTATTTGATCTGTAATCATAGTGGTATACTTTTTGTAACCTAATTTCCCTTTTTCTCTGTTGACCACAAACATGTATTTGGGTTTGTCTTTCATTTTCCCCACCTATTCTTAACATGCCACACAACTCTTAAAGCAGTTTAACAAAATTATTCATGTGTAATTCATGACTAATTGTTTATATGCATCTAAAAAAAATCATAGGATCAAATATGCAGACAACCCTTGGCCTAAAGGAACCAATCTCTATAGACTTTTGACATACCCAATTAACTTGAGTACATGGGGTACAACTAGATCACCTTCTTCCATATTGCAATTAAGTAATGCCTTGGAGACATTATGCCTCTCTTTCCTTACTTGTTCTTGATACATATTCCTAAGATGTGTTATCATCTCAGAAACTCCCATATTCTCATATTTATTATGAAACTTATGATTCATGGAGCACAAAATAAGGCACTTAATGTCTACAACGTCATCAGAATGATTTTGATAATCTTCCCTTTCTGCCCTAGGTGCATCCAAAGCTGGTATGTTTGGTACTAGTGTATCCATAACATAGAGATTATGCTCATATGTAAGAACAATTCTCAGTGTCATGAATCAGTAGTCAAAGTTATTTTCATTAAGTTTTTCACCGATCGCATTGAAAAACTATTGTTGCGGGTTTCCATTTGATCTATATGAAGTATTTGCAAAAGTTAAAGTTTTATTTAATTTTTTTATTGATATTAATTTGGTATTTTATTAAATATTACTCCCACCATTTTATTTCACATTAATATCCCACTCTATAGATTCAAAATATTTTCATCGTGCAATCGTCTAGTGTGACAAGATCTCTATTTCATCAAGTCATGGGTCAACTTTTGTTGATCACCCACAACTTGAGTATTTGGATAGGAATTTTTTTTCCAATTTCATGTAATGCAACTCTTCATATATGGATGGAAAATCCTTTGTCATAACAATATATATATATATATATATATATATGCCTTTAGGTGCTTAATTCTATTAACATCACCTAGTTAAGTTAGACAAAAAGGTCAACACAATAGGATATACACCCTGTTTTGGAAGACCTGCATATCTACTATCACACTTTCCAAAATAGATAGTGCACCATGCTTTGGCATGACTACACTTAGTCGATCAAGGTTTTCATGTGTGTTGCACACTGGAAAACATCTAAGATTTTATCTTTCATTGAGGGGTGTTATTGATATGCATATACATATCCAAAAACCACATAAATACAATATGTACCATATACACATTAGATCAACAACCACTATCCACAAACATACATCATTGGTTATGGCCAGTCTAATGTCATGCTTTGGATCCAAAAAGGATTAGTGTCCACCTAGGACCTAGCATCTTGAGCATCATGAACTTATGAGCCTGCATTTGTGTTGCATAACACCAACGAATCCATGGATGCTGCTTGGATCTTAATGCTTGACTCTTCATGCCAAGTCCTTCAAGTTTATTATATTCCTATCTTGAATATTACATGATATGAAGAAACTTTGAATAATGTTTGATAGGAATGATATGGAATAGAAACCAAAATGTATAGAATAAAAAATGAGGATCGACACGCAAGCCAAATACTTGTCAACCAAAATGCTCCATTAACATCCACATCATTCACACACAAAGGGGTCTTTGGCCATAACCATGCAAAAAATTCACCAAGTAAAACATATCTGCAAGGAGGCATCTATGATTTATAGTTATACAATTTCTTTACACACACACACACAAAACATTGCATTTTCCATGTAGAACAATCCCCATGACTTTGCATGCTGAACTTCCTATTGTGTCTGCGTTTTGTGTCGCCCTCTTCCACTAGGTGGGTTGTGTAGGAGTAGAGCCCTATGCGGGGACCTCCTTGCTCAATCAGTGGTTGCGAGTTGAGGGGGTGCACCCCTCATGGGGTCTCAAGGGCAATGACACTGAAAAGGTGTACCAAAATTTACTTTCATACACTAGTAAAAATTAGATATTTATATAGATAACCCCATATGCCATATAAAATATCCATGTTTCCACACATGTGGGATTAACATGATATGGATATTACCATTTTATCATTCACATCACATGTAACGACACAAGCTACTTAAAACCTAATCCAATCATATCAACTATAAATCCTGAGATATTATAGATTGACTTGATCTGATACCACAATTTGGAATCATGGAGGCAATACATGCTACGGAAACAACATAAAATATTTATCCACATTCTCATAAGAAGATACCGTCAAAAATAATATACTAGAAAGGAAGGATGTGATATATACCTTGTCACAGAGTTGATACAACAATGTCTCTCACAAAGAATAAGGAACACAAAAAGATTTTGATGACGTTCTCCAAACACAATTGTAATAGACCTTCATCTCTACGTAGTCCACATAGATGGCATGAACTCTACATCGCACTTCAAGAATCAATCAAGGATGGAACAACCTTTTTGTTGGCAACATGCTAGAGTTGTACAATCTCTCCTTCTTGCTCTCCTTGTGGGTAATGATGGCTAGGATTCATGTGTTAAAAGTGTAACAAAAAACGTGCCAATCAAGCCCCTATATACAGATTAAGGAAGCTTGATTTCTTATTAACCCTGGGAAATGAGACGGAAATGGGATACATTTTAGCGGCTTGATTAGGATAGCTAGTTGATTGACTGAACAATCCAAGGGGTGATCAGGTTGTTACAGAAATTTCCGAACTTATTGATCCAATCCAGTCATACAAATGGTCTGTCTAGTCAAATGATTGGTTGGTCTTGCTTAGTCGACCAATTGGGTGTATTTCAACTCAATCAATCAACTAGACTTTCTAGTCCAGTTGGGAAATTAGACTTTCTAAATGGCCAAGTAGGCTTCCAGTCATTCTTTCAATGATCTAATTGACTAGTTAAACATTTTAATAACCAATTAATGATGAATTTAAGATTATACTCCTCTTCCTTGTGCATCCTATGTGTGTGACCCTATAGGATACACGTTATGTTAAGAGTGGTTTCAATAATCATATTATGACTTCGCAAACAATTACTGGTATATAGCAAGACTTCACTACCACCCAAGTAATTGGAGAAGTCAACGAACAACTTCAACCTAATTTTGTGACCAGTGTTATAGTGATTGTATAATCCCTTTGTTTCTGATATCTAGGTTGAATCTAAGGCATGAAATGCCATCCTCTAAATGTTCAATATTTGTTCCTTGATCTAGAGTAGTCTATTTGAGATACATACAACCTCAACATCATATGTTGATTCACATGAGCATGGTCATGCATTTCATAGTCTCACTCATCAAGTGATCAAGATAGCTTGAACAAGAGGGGAAAATCCATCTAAATCACTCACAATAATCTACATGTTTCACTATGCACCCAAGAAATACATTTATGGCAACCCTTATTCAAGGTGACTGAGTAGTGTTGATGCTGAAGTACACCAAACAACATGTGATCCTTGTAGTGACTTTAGGTCTAAGGACCACAATCACCACTTTCACATGAGATATGATTCTGACTGCCACTTATGGCTTCCATGTATCATACTCAAGTTGTGTTTGTCTATTACACTTGCTCATAACAAGTACTTATGTGCTTGAATTGATATCCAATATCATGACTAAAGAGACATCGTCACCAATCAAGATACATACTAGTCTTAATGTATTATTGTTGTCCTAATTTTCACAATAATATCTGACTAGGGACCTATAAATGAATGGATACTCTTAGCACATACATACGAGTCATTAACACCAAAATCACATGTCATTAATTCACACATTTTTAGGACATTATTATTTTATTCATTATCTCATATTGAAGGATATAAAATAATTGGAAATGCCTTTATTAATCACTAAATCAATAACAAAGTGTGCCACTACAATCATCATATGATTTCCTCTTAGGGCATACTACATAATTATGTCTTTTCTCCAACTGTAATAAAGTTTGTTTGGTGTGTGGGACAATTATTTGTGCAATTCCTTGTGTAATGATCTTTGCGTCAATAACAAAAACACAATATTGTTTTTCTTTTTCTTCAACTTTGCCCTAGTTTGTTTTCCCAACTTTTTTGTGTGATGGATGGTAGATGAGGTTTACTAACGACATCAGAACTTGATAGCGAAAACAAGTTGAACACCTTTACCAACCCCTAAAGAAACTTCCTTGCCTCTCATAAGTGCATAACCAATGGTAAGTCCCCAACTTTCAGTTTTATTAACCTCCTTCCTAATTATCCATGATGTAAGCACCTACTACTCTTCAACGATAATCGAGGCCCTTGTTTTGGTTTTCTAAAAATGATGGGAAAAAAGGAAGTAAAATGATCCCTTATCTAACATTACTTTATGGCCAATTGCGATTTCAACTCAAGTGGTGAATTGTGATTTCAACTCGACTCTATAAAACTCGTGACTTTCTACTCATCACAATTGACAATATTAACAATGCACAAATTTGTTTTATTGATTCATCTATGTTTTAATTTGTTTACACAATAATAGACAGAGAAATATTTAGTCTTTATTAAGCCATTTTGTGTTTATGATCATGAGATTTTGATATGTGGTTTATGTCCAATTTATAGTATCAAATATATGTTTGAAAACCATATGGAGAAAAAAAATCATAATTTGTACTCATGCTATGTTTTAATTTTACTAAAATGAATCAACTTATAAAAAACATAGAAACTTATTTATAAGCCAAAGAATATATAAAAAATATTATCTAGATCATAGAGTTAATATCTACCTAATGGTATGTTTTTTTATTTAATTTAAAAATAATAAAAATAATGTTTAGGCTGTAAGCATTTAATTACAAAGTAACCTCAAATTTATCGAAATGTTTAATATGTGTCTTGAGACCCTAGTTATGGACCTAGAGTTTGACTATAGACATGTTATATTATTTATCTAGTACATTGCATTATTTTATGAGTCATATTGGGAAATTGGCATACATTCCTCTCTCTCTCTCTCTCTTATATGTGTTGAGGCATATATCTTTGAACACTCTTCATGCATGTCTGTTTAACTAATTAAGCATTTTCTCTTAGAATTGATCTAACACTATCTTTGGACTGTGGTATAAGAAATTTGTTCACTATTTGTATATCATGTTTCATATTTTATTAAATTGAATCATGATTGTATATTCGATCCATTCATGTAGTTGAAATTCAATTAGTCCATTATTGAAGTTACTTATTTTCTCTTATTATGAATTAACATGGATTTTCCACTATATTATGCATGCCTTTTGATGTGGTAGTTCTAGAGTTATATAATTACTTTAGTTTGTTGATTATTTTGGTACAAAGGTTATGCCCTATATACCCATGCTATATATTTGGGATGAAGTTTTATGTGCCCCATGCCTGGGTTTGGTGCCCATAATGAAAAATTGGAGAGTTTGGATACATGGCATTCATCATCATTTTATGGTTATGTACTCCGGTCATCATTGTTCTTATATCTATACTAATATTGTGTTTGTATCCCTATAGGTTGTCAGTTGATTATTTATGGCTTATGTGTTTGAACTGTATTTTTTTTTGTCAGTCAAAAAGCGTGTTACTATTAATACCAAAAAAACTTTGGGCACTAAGTACCCCATTACATCGAAAGGAGCTAAAAAGCTCATCCAGGATCAAAATCCCCACACAGGGGGAGATACATGAAAGCTAGACGAAAAGACAAAACTAAGAAGACCTATCTAACAAGACAAGCTAGAAACAAGAAAACCTTCCAGGAGAAGACTATAACAAGCCGCTATTACAAGCATTCTACGTACCCACAAGTATTAACAATAGCTTGACATAGAACAACAACTAGAAAAGTTGCCTGAAGCTAGCCTTAATGCTATAGACCTTCTCAGCTTCCAAAAACAGTAGAGCTAAAAGAACCAAATCTCTGGGTACAGAAGAGAACCTCCTGGCTCACAAAAGGAGCAGCAAAGGAACAGCAAAAGAACCAAATCTTCGCCCATGAAGGCTAGCTAAAAGGAGACCAGACAACTAGAAGTACAAAGTCTCATACATACCCCATAACAATCAACGCTAGCTTCCTACTGGTTAAGGCAACACTAGCTATAAGCACATCATTTTGAAATTGTGAAGACTCAACCAGTATCGAGACAAGAGTCAATCGTCACCAGTCCAAATAGGAAGCAACATACTTTGGATCCAATAACCTCATAATAAATGAAATCACTTTGCTTTCTGAAGTGACCATGAAGAAAGACGAGAAACCATGAAGTAGTCGAAACATAAGAATGAGCTTTGAGTCCAAAACTCCCTTCCACTGGATTTATCCTCATCACTGAAATTGTGGGGGAAAAGAAGGACTAACAGCCATCATTATGCTCAAGAAACTTAGGGAACTGAAAATCTACAGGGATAAACCTCATAAGACTAAGAAAACGAGAGACCAGAGGGAGAAGCCCAGGGCTATTTATTCCTTGCCAGTTTCTTCTTCTTTTTGGATCTTGGTTGACCAATATCCACACTATCAGGCTCCCAGTTTTCCAGTTCAGTGTCTGAACACAAATAGGTGTTTGAACCTTCATCGTCTTCAGGCTTGTTCTCTATCCTCAATTGGTAATCAGCTGAGAACCCGAAGCTTTCCCAAACTTTGTTGACTGACCAAGACTCGGAGCTCAATCCCTTCCTGCTTCTATTCTCCAAATCCCGGTCAAAATTCTCTCTCCCAAAATTATTAATAGGCGGAGACCTAAACAAGTCAGGCTCGACCTGAGGGATGTTAGAAGAGACTGGCTGAACCTGTTGTTTAGACGCAGAGCTGAGAATGATGTCCTTCACTTGTTGTGCAATGGAATCCAGGAGCATTTCATCGCCAACATTTGAAACTTGGTCTTCGCATCCCTTCTCCTGACCTGCATTGGGATTAGGAGCATCCTTAGGTAACCCTTTGGAACCCGTCTTGGCTTTGGCATTCCTTCGAGCACCTACAGATGGTCTGTTCCTAAGATGCAGATCCACACAGGGGGCCACTTTCTTGGTCACCCGAGGGCAGACACCAGCCCTGTGACCAAAGTGTTTGCAGTTTGAGCAGAAGGTGGGTTTAGACACTACCTCAAGATTGAGCTGTATCATCTTGCCATCCAGTTCCACCGTCGCACTCTTCGGCAAGCTCTGGGAAGAGCTAACTTCAATGTAGACCGACGCCACACCAAGGCACTCAACTGATAGAGAAATGTCTGCAACATCCAATGGCGTACCTATGGTACTAGCTACTCTCGCAATGTGGGATCGCGTCCATGGGAGGCCCATGTTTTCAATCCTAAACCACACTGGGAGGCGTTGGAAGGAGAGGGGTTGGAGAGGAGACCCAGGACGCCAGGCGTTGGCGATGATGAGTGAGCTGTCCATGAACCAGGGTGCCTCATCCAGGACCCTTTCTCTCTCGCTGTGCGACGGCATACGGATTACGAAACCATCCCTTTCTTTAGAGACGATCTCAACAGGCCCGCTTGGCCGCCACTTCCTACGAATCCAACCCTCCAGCTGACCTGTGAAGGGTTTACCCCTAACGAATCGTATGGATAGGTAATCGTCCCAGTTTGGGGTTGGGCACTCCTCACTGGAGATTGAGGCACATCAAACACCATCCTTGAAAGAGGGCTCGATAAACTCGATTGAGGCTACCTCCACCGCCGCTCTGTCTAGCCGGCTAGATAGAAGCCAGTCAGCCAGTAGAGATGGCGGTACTGCTTCAGAGGAGCTATTTGGGGGAAGGTTTGGGGAGTGGTTGGATGAAGACGTTGCCGCCTCCATCTCCTTCTGCGTCGAAGCCGAAGACGAAATCGGGGGAGGAGTCTGCTTGCTTCCATCTCTATTGGCCACTGATTGGCCAACCGGAGGAATCAGTGAAGCCGACTCTGCAGCAACAGCTTGCTCCCTGCCTCCGGTCTCGCTAGGGCATCGCCCGCATCCTCTCCCCTTTCCGCCCCTTCCACGCCCTCGAGCCATTGTGATTAGTAAGAATACTAGTTTTGTGTTGAACTGTATTGAGTATGTTTATGTGGTAAAATTTAATCTTTTATGTGGAAAGTTAATTTTTTGACTACCTGTATTCATTCCATTATCCCTTTTAAATAAGATACCTCAAAACCCTAATATTTATTAGTGGCACTTTTATTACTTTATATAATGTTTATCTTGGAATCACTTAATTGGTGCTCATAATCTGTGTTTTTTGTATTTTTATGGGTGCCTTTGTTATCTTCTTTATTCTCTCATTTATATTTCATGGGGTCCTTTATTATATGAACATACCAACCTATGCTAAAAAATTTCATTTGTTCTTTTTTTTTGTATATGAACATACCCCCAAAAGTAACAAATGTATGAAAGGTGACCTTATTTCCTTCAAAACTGTATAGGAGTAGCTGATCTATTGGGAAAAAAAGTTGAGATGCATGTGTTACTCTCTGCATCTAAGTGTAGTGTGTTATATAGTTTCTTTTATTTATCCACTCATGTGGATGTTGAACCATGTTAACTTATGAAATTTAATAAATGGATTCTTTAATTCTGTTACTTTGGTTTTTATTACAAATATATTGACTCATTAAATCATGGTATTTCATCCCTTGCAAAAAGTAATATGATGGGTTTGGAATGCGGGTGATCACTAGTCTTCAATTAGGTGATCACGTGGTACTCGTATTAGGCCACACTCATTACATATACATACCACATACACACATATACATACATACATACATACATACATACATACACACATACATACATACATACATACATACATACATACATACATACATACATACATACATACATACATACATACATACATACATACATACATACATACATACATACATACATACATACATACGTACATACGTACATACATACATACATACATACATACATACATACATATATATACACACATATACATACATACGCCGACTTAGGATTTTCTTTGGGCGATTCTAGGGCGTCAGCCTTGGCGATCGCCAGAAGCCCCGCGGGCATGGCACCCTCATCCTCGGTCACCCTGACCGAAGGCGACCACCACCGCAAACCATCACCCCCACCTACCGCCACACCACATCCACACCACCAGCAAGCCGGAACGGCTGGGAACGAGAGGGAGTCCGTAGGATCCAAGCAGACGAAAGCGGCGACAGAGAAGCCTTTGTCGGACTCAGGAAAGGTGGATGGCCATGGACAATGCGGGATTACATGGAACCAAATACTCAAACAGCCAATGAGTAAGGAGAAAGAACTGACGTTCCCGAAACCAAGGTTCGAGGGTGGTGAGGTTCACGTCGATCTGGAGGAGGCAGAGTTCGAATAGCTTGCGAACATATGGGAGCACACCGTGATGGTGTACACTTTGGGAAAACAGCCGTTCTACCCCCATCTCATGGCCTGGATCAAGAGGACATGGAAGCTGAAGGGCTCCTTCGAACTCCTATCCCACGACGGTGGCATCTTCCTGGTGCGTTTCTCCACGGCGGCAGACAAGGAGAAAGTCTTGGTGATGGGACCTCGCTGGTTCGATCACCAACTCATCATCGCCAAGCACTACAATCATGGAGATGAACTGTGGAAAGACTCCTTCATGACCATACCAACCTGGGTTACGTTGAGATCGTTCGGGTGCTCTTAGACGAAGAAGGTTGCTGGCACGATTGTGGCGAGGGTAGGCCGGGTCCTTCATGTTGATGACATGTCTCTTGAAGGCGATGACCCCAGGGTACTGGTTGAACTAGAGGTTGAAGGAGAGAAGCCGACGCGAGTCTGGCTTAACGTGAAGGGGAGACAACCGATCCCAGTGACGATCGAGTATGACCATGTCCTAGCTAGCTGTAGTAAATGCTGAGCATGGCACGCAACACTGTGGGGAGGCCACTTGGGAGGGTGAGAAGGTAACCAAGGCAACAATATTACAAAAGCCAACTTGGGTCGAGAAGACTAAGAAGGCTGAGGAAGAAAAGCCAGCTGCAACTACAGATCAGGAGATAGCGGATGACGCCCAACAATAGGAAGAACCTCACATAGAAACTGCCAAGAGAACATATGAGCAGGAAATGGTTGTGGCAAGTACACCAGCCACAGATAATGGGGACATGTCTATCCAGAACAATAATCAGGATACAAAGACAATAAGGGAGGTGCTGATGGTCCAATGGACAAAGGAGCTACAAATGAGAAGAACCCTGCTGCAGATGGAGGATTTACCCCCGCTTCCAATAGGCATGGACAACGTTGTACTGGTATCCCAAAGTCCCAAGGAGTGGGAACAATTCTTGACACCACAAATAGCTTTGGGTCTTTATCAGATTTAGAGAAGGAAGAAGGCGAGATTATGAAATACAAAGGAGCAAAGAAGAAGGACAAACAGAAGGAGCCAAATAGGCAAACCAGGTCTACAAAAAACCCTTAATATGTCTATGCTTCTCTGGAATTTTAAGGGTGGGTGTGATAGGAATAAGAAGAAGAATGTTCGTGAGTTGATTGCTGCAGGTGGTCACTCGTTAGTTGTGTTGGTGGAAACAAAAATAAAGAAACAAAACATCAATAGTATAAAGTACCTCTTTCTGTAGGGATGGAACCACGTGTCTAACGTGGAGTGTGGTGATGTTGCCAGAGTCTGTGTGGTGTGGAAACCCAATGCTTGGTAGGTGATAGTGATACATATGTCAGATCAACACATCACAGCTGAATGCAGAAACAATGGTGGTTTGCTGATATGGATGATGACTGTCTATGGTCATAATGATGGCAAAGAAAGGCTTGATTTATAGAGAGATATGGTTACACTTTCTAGATAGGTGCATGCTCCCTAGTTAGTCATTGGTGATTTTAATACAGTCTGACTACAAGGGGAAAAAGGGGGAAAAGACTTGCTATCACAACTGAGGTGGATGCTTTCAATCAGGCTATTGATAAGGCAGGTTTATACGAGCTACCAATGGTGGGAGGTGACCTTTTCACATGGAACAACGAGAGAGGCCCAGAGCACAGAATAGCAAGCAAACTTGATAGAGCTTTGGTGAATGATGAATGGCTGAAATTTTTTCCTAATGTACAGGTAAAGGCTGAAGGATATGATATTAGTGACCATGCACCTATCTTGGTTCAGATTACGGAGAAAAAGAAGAAAAGGAAACCATTCAGATTTCTTAACTATTGGGCTGATTGAAAGGGTTTGCAAGGCTGGGACACACTAGTGACAGGTAATCCTATGTATGTGTTTGCCAAGAAGCTAATGAACACCAAGATGGTCTTGAAAAGTGGGCAAAGGAGGAGGTAAATATCCCAAATATGATGAAAGAGACTAAAAGGAAGTGTAAAGAAGTCGGGGAAGGGTTGTTGGCTGATCCACTGAATCCTCACATGATAGAGAAGGATAGGGAGCTAAAGACGATGCTAGAAGACTTAAAAAAGGTAGAGGAGAAATTCTATTGGCAAAGAAGCAAGGAAAAATGGATGAATGATGGGGATCGGAATACAAAGCTCTACCATTCTGCTGTGAGAAGGAGGGAGGCAGGTAACATCATTTCTGAACTTATTAATCCTGACATGGATTAACAAGCAAGAGGACATTGAAGAACAAGCTATAAACTTCTACACATCCTTGTACAACAAAAACTTTCTTGATGATATTGATGTTGAGGAGGTAGTTGATTGAAAGTACAGGCTCACCAACACCCATAATAATATCCTTACAAGAAGAGTTAATGAACAGGAGGTAAAAGATGCTCTTTGGAGTATTGGAACCAACAAGTCACCTGGGTCTGACGGTTTTAATGCTTTCCTCTACAAGAAGACGTGGGAAACCATAAAAAATGATCTGCTTGCTTATGTGAATTGGTTCATGGAAGGTGGAAATATGGTGAGACAGGTTAATCATTTTTTCCTTATCCTTATTCCTAAAAAGAAGGTCACCTCTTCTCTTGCTGATTTTTGGCCTATAGCCTATTGTTCAGTACAATATAAGATCATTGCAAAAATCTTGGTTGCTCGACTGATGATGATCCTCCCTTATCTAATTTCTGCAAACCAAGGAGACTTTGTCACATGTAGGAGTATTCGTGACTGTGCCCTCCTGGTTGGTGAATTCCTTCTGGACTATAACGTCATGCGAGGTAGTAGGAAGGCTTGCCTTAAGCTTGACATTTCCAAAGCCTATGATAGTGTGAGATGAGAGAAGTTATGGTGGATCATGCAATAGATGGGCTTCAATGAACAATGGATTAGCTAGATGAAATAATGTGTTGGGACAACTAGCTATTCCATCCTAGTTAATGACAGTTCTGCAAGTCTCTTTAGGGGTGGCAAAGGATTAAGGCAAGGGGATCCATTGTCTCCTCTTCTGTTTGTGATTATCATGGAGTATTTCTCAAGAAAGATGAAGCAAGCTGAAGAACAGAGGGAAATAAAACCTTATAGAGTCCACACCACTAAGGTAATGATGCATCTTATTTTTGCAGATGATGTGCTTATTTTTGTAGAAGCCAAACAACAATAGTTGGAAAATCTTAAAGGCCTTCTGGTGAAGTTCAGGGAGCAAAAGGGACTATGTGTCAATGCAAATAAAACACACATCTTCTTGTCTAAAAACTTCTATCAGGTGGAGGATAGACTCACACAGGCTATGGGAATGGAAAGGGGTAAATTCCCAACCAAATATTTGGGATTTCCTCTTACATGCTGTAATATTCTAGTCAAAGACTTCATAGATTGTATCGACAGAGTGGAGGAGATGATTAATAGATGGCCAACAGAAAAACATCCATGGCGATACGCATAACTCTGATTAAAGTTGCCATAGAGGGACTTTTCATTTTCTAGGTACAACAATGTGAAATTCCCATATATGTTCTAGATAGAATTGAAATGAAGATTGCTAAATTCTTTTGGGGGAGTGAGCATCATCCTATGAAGTATGCCAGGCTGGCGTTTCCTATAGATGAAGGTGGGCTGAACTTGAAGACCCCTAGAGACATTGCTAGATGGGGATCCATGAGAAGACTTGTTGCTTTTCAGGAAGACACTTCTACATGGGGAAAGTGGATGAGAGACATATATCATAGAGGGCTAGATTTTATTCCAAAGACTAGAGAAGGATACTCAAGGACGATTAATGTTATGAGGGAAATGTGGCCACAAGTTAAACACTTGTTTGTTGCCAAAGATTCTGGAGGATGTAAGCTCAAAGACAAGACGATATGCTTATGGGAGGTGACCCGGACTAGAAGCGTAAAGGACCCAGTGGGCGAACAAATATGGACGAGTAGGTATGTGCCGAAGTGGAGCATATGTGTTTACAAATTTCTACACAATATCCTTGCCATGTTTGATACAATAAAGAGTTGAAATTATGATATATTTACTACATGCCTACTATGTGAGGAAAAGGAAGAAAGCCACAACCACCTTGTGGGGGAATGCAAGTTTACAAAGGAGATCTGGGAGTATTTATGCTGAGATTTCATACTTCAAATACAACTTATTACTGAACCGAGAAGGATGCTTGCTAGATGCATACCAGACTTGAAGAAAAATCTTTTGTTTCCTGCTCTTTACTACCATATTTGGGAAGAAAGAAATCCTAGAAAGCACCAAGGGAAGTTCATGAATACTACAAGCATTGCTGTAAAAATATATAAATGCATTAGAAGCAGACTACGTATTAGCTAGATGCGTGAGTTGTATTGGTGTTATGGATGTATTGCGTTGGGCCTACATGTACACTTGACCCCTCTAATAATTTTTAGGGGGTAAATCAGAATATATTTACCTAATTCTGATACATACATACATATAGATTTCTGATACATACATACATACACACATACAACTGACAAGGAGTGGCTCAAGTGGTCAAGCACGGTGTCCCCTAACAAAGGGACCCGAGTTTGAATCCCAGTTTCCGCCTTGATTTACCACCCTCCTGGGCATTCAACCTCTGCCACGGGCATGAGAGAGGGGGTGAGAAATCTTTCTCTCTTAATCCCATACATACATACATACATACATACATACATACATACATACATACATACATACATACATACATACATACATACATACATGTCGACAAGGAGTGGCTCAAGTAGTCAAGCACGGTGTCCCCTGACAAAGGGACCCGGGTTCGAATCCCAGTTGCCACCTTGATTTACTACCCTCCCAAGCGTTCGGCCTCCACTACAGGTGTGGGAGAGGGGGGGAATCTTTCTTTCTTAATCCCATACATACATACATACATACATACCACTTTGCCGACTGCATGGATAGGCTAGAGGAAATGATCAATAAGTGGTCATCCCAAAAAACATCCATGGTAGGGAGGGATACTCTCCTGAAGGTGTCTGTTGAGGGACTTCTTACTTTCTGGGTTCAACAATGAGAGATTCCTGGCCCAGTTATGGATATAATGGAGATGAAGATGAGGATCTTTCTTTGGGCAAGTGTGTACCACCCGATGAGTTATGCACGTATGGCCCTTCCCAAAGATGAAGGAGGGCTTGACTTGAAATCACTGAGAGATATAGCAAAGTAGGGGCATTGAGAAGAATCATCATTTACTAAGAGGGAACCTCAACATGGGGAAAATGGATGAGAGATAGATATCCAAGAGGATTGGATTTTATTCCACAAACAAGAAATGGGTACTCACACACTATTAATGTCATGATGGAGATGTGACAATATGTTATATACCTTTTTAACACCCATGTGGGGTGTGTATGGAGACTCAAAGACATGAAGACTAACCTCTGGGAAGTAAAAAGATCAAGACCTACAAAAGACAAGCACATGGAGCAAGTATGGTCTGGAATACATGTACCAAAATGGAGTATGTGTGTCTAAAAAATTCTACACAACACTCTAGCCACACTGGATAAAATACATGGATGGAACCATGGAGTTGTTGTTGTTTGCTTGCTATGCAAGAAGGAGGACGAATTCCATAATCACCTAGTAGGCTGCTGTGATTTTACAAAAGATGTTTAGAAGATAATTTGTGGAGATTTCAGATTGCATCTACAACTGAAAGAAGAATCGATAAGTATGTTGCTAAGCTACAAACAAAGTGATAGAAAGAGGATCTTGTTTGCTGCTCTATGCTATCATATTTGGGAGGAAAGGAATGCACGTAAACATGGAGGTACATCTACTATGGTAAGGAGTATTGTTGTCAAAATTTGTAAATGTATTAAACATAAGTTACACATTAGCTAGAAGAGTGAGTTGTTACTCTATTTTTTAGGTGTATGGCGTTAGGCCCTATTTTTAGAAGGATGACAGAATATATTTACTTGATTCTGATACATACATATAAAAGGAAAGGATACTCACACACTATGAATGTCATGACTGAAACATGGCAACATGTTAGACACATGTTCGAGGCCCATGACATGGGAAGTTGGAGACTTAGAGATCCAAATACATGCTTATGGGAGGCGACATGCTCAAGGATGTAAAGGACATGCATGGGGTGCTGAATTGTACTGGTGTGTACATGTTGAAATGGAGTATGTGTGTATACAAAATTCTGCATAATATTCTCCACTCTTGATAGGGTAAAAGGGTGGAACTATGATGTTTCCACAGTTTGCTTTCTATGTAAAGATGCTGAAGAATCCCTAATCATCTTGTGGGTGAATGCAAATTCTCAAGAGAAATTTGAGACTAGTTCTGCAAGGATTTCAAAGTATAATTCCAGCTAGTGGGTGATCCAAGAAGAATCCTGATAAAGTGTGGAAATGGTGATAGGAAGAAGCTTCTTTTTTCTGCTCTATGCTATCATATTTGGGAGGAACACAATGCCAGGAGGCACCAAGGTGTTGTTGCAAATGCTATGAGTATTGCTGTAAAAAATTGTAAATGTGTTAAATGTAGGTTGCACATTAGATAGAGGAGTGACTTGTTGCTCTATTTTCTTGATGTATGGCATTGGGCCTACATGTAACTCTTGACCTCCTATAATTTTAGGAGGAAGTCAAAATATATTTACCTAATTCTAATATACATACATACATACATATATACATACATACATACATACATACATACATACATACATATATACATACATACATACATGCATACATACATACATACATACATACATACATACATACATACATACATAAATACATACATACATACATACATACATACATACATACATACATACATACATACATACATACATACATACATACATACATACATACATACATACATACATACATACATTGTAAGCACTTCCATGAGTGCTTGGACCGTCTAAAGGATCTCATCAGCAGATGGCCGGGCTCCAAACTATCAATGGTCGGCAGGTTAACTCTGATCAGGAGCTGCGCTCTCAGACTCATCAAATACTGGATGTCCCAAGGTGAAATTTCATCTTCGGCACTCAGAAGAATGGAGATCATGTTAAACGATTTCATTTGGAGTTGTGCCTCGCATCCAGCTAGCTGGACCAGACTTTCCTTTCCTCTAGACGAAGGTGGTCTAGACCTTCCTTCCTTATTGGACCTTGCTGATTACTTCACTATTCAGCGGCTACATAACTTGTGTACTGGTACCTCCATTTGGGCCAGATGGATGCTGCACAGATATAAGTCTCTCCCTGACTCCATACCTACTCATCGTTGGGGTTACTCTACTACCTGGCGTAGAATGGCTGCTCTCTGGTCTAAGTTTATACCCGAGCAAAGTAACTCTAAAATATGGGAAAGCTGCAGACAAAGACTTCCTTCTGATCCAGCAGCAAGGAATATATGGGGCTCCCTATTTCATCCGAGATGGAGCATTACCACTTTCAAAGCCTACAAAAATTACCTGCACACATCTGACATTGTCAGTAGATGGTTCCACACCATCTCTACTATCTGTCTTTTGTGTGAATCTCATCCAGAATCTGTGGAGCATCTCTTCGATTCTTGCAGATTCTGGAAATATCTCTGGGCAAGAACTGCTGTCAAATTTGGCATTAATGGCCATAAAAGCCTTACTCAGAGCTTAATCCATATCGATAGCATGTCTAAAGGTGAAAAAACCTTACTGCTATGGTGCATCACGGGCATCTCCCATCTGATCTGGAGAGAGCGCAACTCAAGGAAATTTGGAGGCAAACAACAAGACACCCTTGTTCTATTTGCTAAACTTGAACATGAATTGAAACTTTTGTTCAATACTTATTGTAATAGATTAGGTTCTATTTCCCCTACTTGTCTCCGCAATTGGGATCTCTTGTAAACCCTACACCAAGTGAGGTTTTAATTTCTTAGTACCTTCAAGGTTAGGTGATATACCTTATGGTATTTATTTGATTCCACACACTAGTGTGGGCATTGTAACTTTGTGCCTTTTGGGGCTCATAAATATATTTACCATAGTTCCGATACATACATACATACATACATACATACATACATACATACATACATACATACATACATACATACATACATACATACATACATACATACATACATACATACATACATACATGCATAAAAATTAAGCGTCTTCTCCTAGGGCTCGCTGGGCAATTTCTAGCGATCAGAGGTACTAGCCACATGGCGCCCACGCCGGTGGCCACCCAGGATGCCGATGTCCACCCTCACCCCAACCGTAATCCCGCCCACCCCTACCACCCCACACACTCGACAGCAAACCGGGAAGGAAAGAGGAACCGGAGCCATGGTGCCCCAATCAACGGCACGACAGTAGGGTCCGTGAGTTCTGACACTGGGATGAGGAAAGGAACAAGCAGTGAAGATCGTGACCGTGCTGTGAAGGAGACGGTGTCTGCTGTTGGTGAACGGCCATATACGGCTGTGGAGGCTGTTGTACAAGAACCGGGGAACCCAAGCTGGGCGGGGAAGGAAAGAACAAACGGCCGTAAGGCCTGGTCCCAAATTCTGACGGAACCAAAGATGAAAGTCAAAGAAATTCAGGACTTCCCAAAGCCGTTGGTGAAGGAAGGAGAGATCAACATTGATCTCGAGCCAGAGGAGTTTGAGCGGATGCGAGATGTATGGGAATTCACTGTGATGGTCTACGTTCTAGGATGGAGGCCGTTTTATCCTCATCTCAAGGCCTGGATTCAACGCAAGTGGCGGCCAAAGGGGTCGTTTGATCTTCTATCTCGGGACAATGGCATCTTCCTCATGATGTTTTCTAACACCGCGGACAAGGCCAACACCCTGCACGCTGGCCCCAGATGGTTCGACCGTCAATTGGTGATTATGAAAGATTATCAGTTCGGTTACAAACTAAAGAGGGACATATTCTCCACCGTCCCTACATGGATCACGATGCATTCAATCAGATGCTCTTGGACCAGGCGGGCAGTGGGTACTATCGCCAGCGGGGTCGGAAAGGTCTTACACATAGATGACAAGTCGCTTGAGGCTGATGAAGCACGTGTCATTGTAGAGCTTGAGGTTGAGAAGCCAACATCGCGGAAGGTCATGCTGAATGTGAAGGGCAGAGATCCCATCCCAGTGAGGGTCGAGTACGATCATGTACCAGTGAGATGCTCAACCTGCAAAGCGTTTGGGCATGCAGATGGATACTGTGATCAAAAGGTTGTGGATAGCAACAAGGAAGGTGGCCAGGTTTGGAAAGAGAAGGTCGCTTCTGCCAAACCACCTGTAGCCGTCCAAGGTGAAGAGAAAGAAGGGTCCAAGGAAGAAGAAGAGAACAAAGAGGAACAACATACACCCAAAGGAAAAGGGACCGGCAGAAGTAAAGGAGTCAAAGATAACAAGGTGTAGAATGAGAAGACAAATGACAGAGAGGAGGGTGAGTTTGTGACAAGCTCACGTAGGAAAGGGGTAAAGAAGACAAGCATTCCCAAGAACCAAGGTGTTAGTGCTATTCTGGACACAACGAACAACTTTGAGGTGCTTTCCGAATCAGATGATGAGGAGGGAAATGCAACTAAGCAACAGGAGCAGAAAGGGAAGGGCAAGAATGTCAGGAAGGAGCCTCCTAGGCATACCAGATCCAATAAAAACCTTTGATATATCCATGCTCTTATGGAATATTAAGGGTGGGTGTGACAGGAACAAGAAGAAAGAAATTAGAGAATGGATTGCGGCTAGTGGTCATTCTCTGGTTGCATTGGTGGAGACAAAAATAAAAGTACAAAATAGAAATAGTATTAAATATCTATTTTTGCAGGGCTGGGAGCATGTATCCAATGTTGATTGTGGTGAGGTTGCTGGAGTTTGTGTGGCGTGGAAGCCTAATGCATGGCAGCTTTCAGTGGTATATATATCAGATCAGCAAATTACAGTGGACTGTGTCAATAATGGAGGCTTGCATATGTGGTTGACAACTGTTTATGGGCACAATGATGGAAAAGCGAGATTGGATCTATGGGACACTATGGTTTCTATTTATAAATAGGCTATGCTACCTTGGATGGTCATTGGTGATTTTAATACAGTGCGATTGTAGGCTGAGAAAAAGGCAGAAGACTTGCTATTAATGTTGAAGTAGATGCTTTCAACCGAGCCATTGTTAAATCATGTATGTTTGAGCTACCAATGGTTGGAGGGGATATCTTTACCTAGAATAATGAAAGGGGCCCTGATGATAGGATAGCAAGCAAACTGGACCGAGCATTGGTGAATGATGAATGGCTGACAATTTTTCCTAATGTGCAGGTAAAGGCTGAAGGTTCTGATATTAGTGATCATGCTCTTATTGCTGTCCATATTACTGAGAAAAAAAAGAAGACATTTCAGATTTCTAAACTACTGGGCTGACTGGAAAGGGTTTGATGATGTCATAAAGCAAAGTTGGAGTATCCAGGTAACAGGCAATCCCATGTATGTTTTTGCAAAAAAGCTATCAAACACCAAGATGGCAATTAAAAAATGGGTAGAAAAAGAGGTGAACATACCAAAGATGCTGAAGGAGGCCAAACAGGAGTGTAAAGACATCAGAGAAAGATTGTTGGATGATCCACTAAATCCTATTCTAATTGAGAAAGACAGGGAATTAAAAATGATGCTTGAGGATCTAAAGAAGGAAGAGGAAAAATTCTTTTGGCAGAGAAGCAAAGAGAAGTGGATGGATGATGGAGACAGAAATACTAAGCTATATCATTCTGCAGTTAGAAGGAAAGAGGCAGGTAATATTATTTCTGAACTCATTAATGCTGAAGGCATGGTAGTCAACAAACAGGAAGATCTTGAACAACAGACAATCAATTTCTATACATCTCTGTACAATAAAGATTTTTCTGATAATATTGATGAGCAGGAAGATGTTGATTGGAAATTCAAACTCACCAGCACTCATAACAACATTCTTACTAGAAGGACCAATGAACAAGAGGTCAAAGAGGCTGTATGGAGCATTGGAAATAATAAGTCACCGGGATCTGATGGTTTTAACGTTATCTTTTACAAGAAGATGTGGGATGTTATTAAAGGTGATTTGCTTGCTTATGTGGACTAGTTTCTGCAAGGAGGGAATATGGTGCGACAGGTTAATCACTCATTTCTTGTTCTTATTCCGAAGAAGAAAGTTACATCATCTATGGCTGATTTTTGGCCCATTGCTTGCTGCTCGGTACAATATAAAATTATTACAAAAATTCTAGCTGCTCGGTTGAAAATGGTCCTACCCTTTCTGGTTTCTACAAATCAAGGAGCTTTTGTTACAGGTAGAAGCATAAGTGATTGTGCTTTTCTGGCTGGTGAATTTCTTCTAGACTATAATGTTATGAGAGGTAGTAGGAAGGCCTGTCTAAAACTTGATATCTCCAAAGCTTATGACAGTGTACGGTGGGACAAATTATGGTGGATTATGCAACAGATGGGATTCAATAAACAATGGATTGGATGGATGAAACAATGTGTCGGGACTACTAGCTTCTCAGTTTTGGTGAATGGCACATATGCTGGTCTTTTCAAAGGAAGCAACGGGCTGCGCCAGGGTGATCCCCTATCCCCTCTTCTTTTTGTGATTGTCATGGAATATTTTACAAGGAAGATGCAGGGAGCCGAAGAAAGGAAAGTAATAAAGCCTTACACTGTTCATGGCACAAAGGTAATGATGCATTTGATTTTTGCTGATGATGTTCTGGTGTTCATTGAAGCCAAACAACATTACCTGGAAAATCTAAAAGGCTTATTGGAAGATTTCAGGAAGCAAACGGGGTTGTGTGTTAATGCAAATAAAACACATATTTTCTTGTCAAAGAATTGCCATCAGATGGATGACAGACTCATGCAGGCAATGGGTGTTAAAAGAGGCAAATTTCCAACAAAATACTTGGGATTTCCACTTGTAGGTGGCAACCTTCACGTCAAGGATTTCACGGATTGCATTGATAAAGTGGAGGAGATGATAAATAGATGGCCTACACAAAAGACTTCCATGGCTGGGCGCAGAACCTTGATTAAAACTGCTATTGAGGTTCTTCTCATATTTTGGGCACAACAAGGTGAAATTCCTATCTCTGTTCTGGATAGAATTGAAATGAAGATTGCTAATTTTCTTTGGGGAAGTGAGCATCATCCTATGAAGTATTCCAGACTGGCTTTTCCTATAGATGAAGGAGGATTGAATTTGAAGACTCCTAGAGATATTGCTAGATGGGGTTCCATGAGAAGGCTGATTGCATACCGAGAAGGCTGATTGCATAAAGGCCATCTACATGGGGTAAATGGATGAGAGATAGATATCCTAGAGGGCTGGATTTTATTCCGAAAACAAGAGAAGGGTACTCAAGATCCATCAATGTCATGAGGGAAATTTGGCCGCAAATTAAACACCTGTTTGCTTCTAATAATTCAGGTGGATGGCATCTCATTAACAAGAAGTCAAGCTTGTGGGAGATATCTCATACTAGAGGTGTGAAGGACCCAGTGGGAGAACAAATATGGATGGATAGTTATGTGCCTAAATGAAACATGTGTGTATACAAATTTCTACACCATACTCTCTCTACTCTTGATAGAATAAAGAGTTGGAATTATGATATATCTACTGTATGCTTGTTATGTGGGGATAAGGAAGAAAGTCACAATCATCTCGTAGGGGAATGCAAGTTCACGAAGGAAATTTTGAAGAATTTATGCAGAGATTTCAATCTTCAAATTCAACTCATTGCTGAACCGAGAAGGATGCTTGCTAGATGTGAAAGAGATGTGAAGAAAAATCTCTTGTTTGCTTCCCTATGCTATCATATTTGGGAGGAAAGGAATGCTAGAAGACATCAAGGGATGTCCACGAATGCCACAAACATTGCTGTGAAAATTTGTAAATGCATTAGACGTAGACTACATTAAATGCGTGAGTTGTAATGCTGTTTTGGGTGTATGGTGTTGGGCCTACATGTAATCTTGACCCCCTAATAATTTTTAGGGGGGACATCGGAATATATTTACCTGATTCCGATACATACATACATAAAAAAACATTACTTTACTCCTAGGGCTAGTGATTGCTTAGGAGATCATGAGGGTGACTGTGATAGCAGCCCAGAGATGGAGACTGTGTCCCTGACTACCCCGACCGAAGGCGTACACCAACCATGCCTCACCACACTCACCCTCTACCTCCACCCACAAAACCAGCAATGACAGATCCCTGGCTAACTGTAGTGGCAATAGGGAGGGAGAGAAATGGAGAAGATGACTGTGCCTGGAACAAAGAGGGCGGCAAGAAGGAGTTGAAGCCCCAAGATCCTAATGAGCAATGGATCCCTGATGGTGTCGAGGAGAAAGAAGGAGCAACACAATGAAAAGCCTGGACCCGGATTCTCCAAGCAAAGGAGCAACATAGAAATGGAATTCCTAAAACCTAGAATAGAAGAGGGTCAAGTCTGCATGGATCTGGAGGTAGACAAATTCAACAAGATGAAGAATATTTTTAAGTTCATAGTGCTGATATATGTACTCGAAAAAAAGATCCTAATTTCCCCTCCTGAACACATGGATCGGCTAAAAATGGAGACCCAAGGGTGGATACGAGCTAATCTCAAAAGATAAAGGCATATTCTTGGTACACTTCTCTAACAAGGAGGACAAACGTGTGGCAATGGAAGCATGTCCCCGATGGTTTGATCAACAACTTATCATTACCAAACCCTATCAACACGGAGAGGAATTAAGGTGCCACCTCCTATCTTTGGTACTAATCTGGATTGGTATTCCATATACTGGGAGGGTGTGGATGAGAAGAGTCATAGGGGTGATCACAGTAGGGAGTGGACAAGTGCTACATATCGATGATCACACCTTGCACAAAGCCGAGAAGGCATATCGAGTGCTGGTGAGATTGGAGGCAGACAACACCATGCCAGACATGGTCTGGCTATCAGTGAAGGGGAGAGATGATACACCACTGAAGATTTTGTACGAACACATCCCTCTGAAGTGCTCAAGATGTAGAGAATTTGGTCACACTGATGGCCGATCACCAATGTGAGAAGAAGAATGAGGGAGAAACACCAGAATAGACGGTGACCAAGATCTGGAGGAGGATAACACACAAACTAGAATTGAGAAGGACAAAATAACCACAGGCAGCTGTTGTTGATCCGACCACTGTGGGGAAGTCGTTCATGATGGTAGAGATGAACGTGTTGATGGCAGATTGAAAGGGAGTAGCTTACCTATGGGGGCGGAGAAGAACCAACATACAATAGGAAGCAAGACTCCAGACGCGCCACCCGATTGTGGAGCAGAGAAGAAGAGGGGGAGTTCATATCCTCCACAGTGAGGAAGGGATACAAGAAAGTAGGTATTCCTAAGAAGCATAGAGTGGGAGCTATTCCAGACACAAAGAATAGCTTTGATGTGTTGAGCAAGTCTGATAAAGAAGAGGAACATCTAACCAGACACGGAGAGAAGGAAAATCCAAAGAGGAACAATAAGAAGGAGCCAGTAAGGCACACCTGATTACATAGCCCAAATAGTATGTCCATGCTTCTATGAAATATTAAATGGGGTGTGATAGGAACAAGAAGAAAGAGATCTAAGAATGGATTGCACAAAGTGGTCCCTCACTAGTGGCTTTGGTGGAAACTAAAATAAAGGAGGTGAATGAAAACAATATCCGATATGTGTTCCCACATGGTTGGGAGCATGTGTCTAATTTGGAGTATTCTGAGCTAGCAAGGGTCTGTGTAGCTTGGAATCTAAATGCGTGGTAGATGACAATGGAGCAGATGTCAGATCAACATATTTCAGTCGACTATAGAAACACAAGGGGTTCGCACATGTGGGTGACAGTTGTTTTTCCCCACAATGATGCAAAACAGAGACAAGGACTAGGTAAGATTTGATTTCTTTATCCATGTATATTAGGATCCCTTGGTTGGTGATTGGGGATTTTAATAATGTCTGCATGCAGGGGGAGAAAAAAGGAGGTAGACTAGATCTAAGTGTAGTGATAGATGCTTTCAGCCATACCATTGATAAAGTTGGTTTGTTCGAGTTACCCATGACAAGTGGGGATATCTTTACATGGAACATTGAAAGGAAGTTGGAGGACAGGATAACGAGCAAGCTTGACATAACATTAATGAATGATGAATAGCTGCAAATCTTTCCTAATGTGCAAGTGAAATCTAGAGACTTTGAACTGAGTGACCACGCTCCCATCTTGGTCCAAATCACAAAGAAGAAGCAAAAAAGGAAACCTTTCATATTCTTAATTACTGGTCTGATTGAAAGGATTTCAATGATATCATCAAAGAGAGTTGGAGTATTTGAGTGACACATAATCCAATGTACATCTTTGCAGAGAAGCTGGTGAACACCAAAGCTGCTATAAAGAAATGGGCCAAGAATGAATTGAACATCCCAAATATGCTTGCAGACACCAAAAGAGAATGTAGGGAAGTAAGGGAAAAGTTGCTATTTGATCCACTTATTACGGGGCTGATAAAAAAAGATGCAAAGCTATGAAAGATTCTAGAGGACCTAAAAAGAGCAGAGGAGAAATTCTATTGGCAAAGAAGCAGGGAGAAATGGTTGGAGGATGGAGACAAGAACACCAACTATACCACACAACCATCAAAAGAAGAGAGGCAGATAGCATCATCTCTGAGCTAGTTTATGCATATGGGAGAGTGGTCAACAAGCAGGAGGACTTGGAGGAGCAAGATATATATTTTTATACTTCCCTATATAATAATAATTTTACCACTGATATTGAGGATAACAGATGGAATGGAAGTTCAAGCTCATGGGCACACACAATAACATTATCACAAGGAAGAAAAATGAACAAGAAATCAAAGAGGTAGTGTGGAGCATTGACAATAATAAATCATCAATGTCAGATGGTTTTAATGTTTTCTTTTACAAGAAGACATGGGAGATTATCAAGGAGGATTTGGTTGCTCATGTGAGTTGGTTCCCAGAAGGTAGAAACATGGTTAGGAAGGTGAATCTCTCCTTCCTGGTTCTTCTACCTAAGAAAAAGGTGATGACATCACTTGCTAATTTTAGACCTATTGCATGTTTCTCGGTACAATATAAAATAATTTTAAAGATCTTGGTAGTAAGGCTCAAGCTAGTTCCTCCCTACCTCATTTTTGAAAACCAAGGAGCTTTGGTGACAGGGAGAAATAAAAGTGACTGTTCTCTTCTAGCAGGTGAGTTCCTACTGAACTATAATGTCATGAGGGGCAGTAGGAAAACTTGCTTAAAGCTGGATCTTTGTTATAGTCACGGAGTACTTCATGAATAATATGAAGGCAACAGAAAGAAGGAAGGAAATCAAGCCTTATACAGTACATGGTATGAAGGTGATGAGTCACTTGATTTTTGTAGATGATACGTTTGTCTTTGTTGAATCCAACCCCCAAACTTTAGGGAGTTTGCAAATTCTTCTTAAGGAGTTTGGGGAACAGACTAGGTTGTGAGAAAATATTAGCAAGACACACCTCTTCTTGTCTTAGAACTGCTACCGAATTGAAGACAAATTGAAGGAGGCAATGGGGTGGAATTAGGGAGATTTCCTACAAAATATTTGGGCTTTCCACTGGCTAGAGGTGATCTAAAAGTCAAAGATTTTTCTAAATGCATCGACAAAGTGGAGGAAATGATCAATGGATGTCCGACACAAAATTCATCAGTGGCAAGGAGAACAACTCATATAAAGGTTTCTATTAAGGGACTTCTCATTTTCTAGGTGTAGCAGGGGGAGATCTCGTGATTGGTCCTTGATAGGATGGAGATGAAGATGGAAAATTTCATATGGGTGAGTGATTATCACTCAATGAGATATGAATGACTGGCACTTCCCAAAGATAAATGTGGGATGAACTTAAAAACACCCAGAGATATTGCCAAGTGGGAACACTAAGAAGAATCTTATTGTACAAACAAAGCACCTCAACTTGGGGAAGATGGATGGGGGAGAGATACCCAAGAGGACTGGACTTCAAGCCAAAGACTAGAGAGGGATACTCACACACTATAAATGTGATGACAGAAATATGGCAACAAGTAAAGCACCTATTTGACCCTTATAAAGTGGGAAGATGGATGGGGGAGAGATACCCAAGAGGACTGGACTTCAATCCAAAGACTAGAGAGGGATACTCGTGCACTATAAATGTGATGACAGAAATATGGCAACAAGTAAAGCACCTATTTGACCCTTATAAAGCGGGAAGATGGTGACTCAAAGACACAAATATAAATCTATGGGAGGTGAAATGATCAAGAGCTGCAAAAGACAAGCACATGGATCTGGTTGGGATGATATGCAGGTGCCAAAGTGGATCATGTGTATCTATAAAATTCTACATCGTGCACTTGCTAATCTTGACAAGATACACAACTGGAATCAAGAAGTATCTACTATGTTTTGTTGTGCAAGGAGGAAGAGGAGACTCACAACCACTTGTTGGGAAGATACAAATTCACAAAAGAAATTTGGGATATTATATGCTCAGAACTTAGGATAGAACTAAATCTATAAGAAGACCCAAGAAGGATGCTGATAAGATACACGTAGGATGATAGAAAGAAAATTCTTTTTGTTGTATTATGCTATCATATTTGGGGCGAAAGCAATGCTAGAAAATATAGGGATACAACCTCGAGTGTAGGGGGTATATATGTAAAAAGATGTAAATGTGTGAAGCGCAAGCTGCACGTTAGATAGGAGTGTGTGTTGTTTCATCTTTTGTTGTGTAAGGTTAGGCTATATGTATCTCTTTGACCTCCTATATTTTTAGGAGAGATTTAGAATATACTTACATGATTCTAATACACTCATATTTATATATATATATACATATATAGGGTGTATATGTACTTTAAATTAGCATGATTTGGTTTAATGCCTTAAATCCTGCTTTTTAGGATTTTTGATGAGAATTCTTGTGTTATTATAGGAATCATGCACAAACCAATTCAAGGACCTTGAAGGGGTGAAACCAACCCAATAATATCCTAGTGGGACCATCTGTCCCAGTTCAAGGAGATATTCCTTACACAATAGTAAGAACAAAACCCATCTAGTTGCCTGGCTCACTATCCAGTCGACCAATTGGGGACTTGAGTGAAGCAAACCTTGAGTGGCTAGTCGCTTGACTGTCTCATTAGTATACCAATTTGTGGGTCTTTAGTGCACACATAGGGACACACCTTTAGGTTGATTGTTGAAATGTTTTATGAACCAAGCAACTTCTGTAGAAAGGATTTTCATCATAAGGAGCAAGGTTTGGGCCCATTATTCCTATCTGAATTTTGGAGGATTGTACATGCATAGATAAGGAGGAATGATTATGTCCATCCTTGACCTCACCAGATTTTGTATTTTTGTTGGAGTGCTGATCATTTTCCAGAGATCACGTCTGTACCCCTATCACTTCAGTGAAATGGTTTCTTGTTCCTCTACTTTATACCCTTTATTGTTAAATTCCATCATGAGTGACTAGACTTTTTTGTTGGCTTGTATAGAGTATCCCCACTACCTTTATATTGTATCTTACATTATGGATATGTATATTCATGCTTATGCTAATTTGATTATCATTTGTTTGAATGTGTGCTTGTTAGTTTGATCTTCTAACTTGGATGAATGTCATTATCCTAGACATAGAGACATTGAAATCTTGGATTAGAATTAGAAGCGATGTCTTTGAACCCTATATAAGACCAAAAAAGTGCATTCTCTAAGATAATGTATTAATGATTCATATGTAACAAGACCTCGATCCTATAGGGAAATCTATCTTTGTGAAATTGATACTCTAAAAGGATATGAAGTTCCATGGACCCAATATAAGTATCCATAGAGATGAGTGTGAGAGAGCTCTAACTTCTCTCTAAGAGAGCTCCAACTTGTCTCTAACATCTCCCACACACAACAACTACTAGCACATTCAAACTACTACTGTTGCACCCCGATCTCACAATATCAACTTCTTCTACAGACATAGACTCTCATTGTTCCAACACTTGGATTAGAAAAACCATTCCTTTTGAACTTTTGACTACAACTAGAGGATACTATCACAATGATATACCACCTAATACACTGCTCATAGCAACAACCATTGAAAGACAAACAACCATTACATCCACTGAGATCAGATTCTTTGCTATTAGATTTTACCACCAGTTTTGCTTCAAGGAATATTAACTACACTTATTACAACAATTGATTGCCACCGATTTACTACACAATGACTCACTCCTTCTACAATCTATACATTATAGCAAAAACACCAACAACAATATTCTAGATACCAACAACAAAATTGACTATAGCTACACTTTGAGCATTACACAGCCCCAACCATCCCCCACCTCTTACCACCAGATCACCAATGATGGCCTACCTGGATGTTTACCTTGATAACAGAACGATTAGGTGCATCTCCCTACCCTGATCATGGAGATATCTCAACATGGACATCAACAATGACATTATCCATTTCTATGTTGGCTCCACTGCCTTCCCCGTCAACTTATAACTCACTAGAAGGGGCCTTCTCCAGTCTACCCATGGTTGGAGAGACATGCTCATCACCCTCAACCTTTGCATAGGTTGGCATCTCATTCTTCATCCATGATGGGACATGAGAATCAACTTATGGCTCACATACATCAACAATCTCATTCCCCGAAACATCTGCCACCTACACTGTATCAAAAGATTTCACTAATCCTCCTCAGAGGAAGTCACGACAACATAGCCCATGGCGATAACATGCTCATGATGCTGAACAAGCCACCTGCATTCCACGATGACCATGGAGCCCAGGAGGATGAATTGGAAGACACTGCCACATCTCTGATCACGATGCGATGAGGACCCCCTGGGTTTGAAGATCCCTTACCACCTCATCTCAGGTACACACTCAACCTACCAGATGTTCAAACACAACCCCATCTTCCGAGAACATCTCCACTATCACCACGAATCTTCACCATGATTACCCTAGTGATCCTACTTCACATCCCATTGACACTCTTCACCATGATCCATACCACCCATTGACTCTTCTCACTAGGAGAAAACCCCACCTATACCAACATCAAAGATATGGAAAATGCCTACGTGTTGGTCACCTCATATGGAAATGCCAAAACCATATCAGATGCTTTGCTTTCTCCTAAGATGGCCATATAGCCAGATTTCACCCACATTCGTGTAGGGGATGGAGATCCCATCCATATATCACACCTATCAAACCACAACGAACCTCACTCCACCCACTTTCTAGAATACTAGCCATTGATACATCTCCACCAGTTAGCCTGCTAACACACAAAGATGACACAAAAATCTTGTGTAAGAATTCATTTTCACCCCTTCTTGATGACCCTACGCCTTCTGATGATATCACTATTCTAACCCCTACTCAATGCATCAGCTCACCTCTCCGCACTCCTAAACATCCACCTTCTTTTAAGCCACATAACTCAACTTCACCACCATTACCGAACCATCCACTCTAGCAAACTACCCCCTATCCCTATTTACCATCCGCCATGGACTCCTCCACCCTTGAATGCTCCATTGATCTACATGCTCAAAGTATGCATATACTCAAAAGCCCTCACTACTTGCACTATCCATATAAACATTCTGCAATACCCATCACCTGTGGACATCGAATGCATAAAGATCACTAAAGCCATAGAACTCTTCATACCAACATGCACCATCCTAAAGCCCTAGATACTCTCTCCTACCAAACTCATATACACACTTCCAGAAAACTCCGTCTTCAAACACGCTCTGGGACAAATGTTCCCTTTTACATGTGGAAATGACTTTGCTCAAGCATGAATCACATGTTGGACCATTGAACAAGGAGCTTCCCCAGCCTCATCACGCACATTGGGATGGATTTCCATCGCCGATCTACCACCCCACTTATGGAACAAGAAGGTGTTCTGAGCGATTTCACACTCTGTAGGTGCTACCCTTCAATATATCATCCTATAATTCTTTACCCTAATGACTGCACTCGAGCCTTTTGTGTTTTCACGATGATGAAGGACACCACTGTCCCGGGTGACATATATATCAGATGTGGCAATATGATCTACAACATCAAGTTGAATGCGAAACACCCGTCCACACACACCAGATCCTTCAAATACCTCACACACCACCTTGCAACCAAGTTTGAACCAAACCATATCACTAATAATAAAAAACCGCCTGCTCCTATCCATACTTCCTTGCCACATAACCACATGACACATTCCCATGATGCAGATACTATGCGACCTATACATCATTACAAGAAGGCTCACACTCACAACCAATTGACGCATATGCCACTACAGTCTAACTAAGAGGCATACCCACCCACAATCTCCATGAGCAGGATGCAATCTACACAAAATGATTTGGATCAAGATACCTTCCTAAAAACTGAAGACGTCCATCATTGAAGACCTTCACACTTCACCGAGCCTGAACCTTATAAGATCTAGTCTTGAGATCAAGGATCATGAAGTGGCACAATCATATTTCACCTTGCTTTGCATGCCCGAATCACAAAAATGCAAGAACTTCTTTGCTATCGACGACACAGGTATGAAAAATCTTGAACCCTCTCCAACTATTGTATGTACACCACTGATATGTTGCCACGCTATTGAACATGTTACACAAAATACTTTCTACCAATCGACTCCTTTAGCCTCTCAGACAGATTACATGAACTCCCTCACACCTTGGGAAAACACTAAGGCATTTATTTCTTTTTGTCTCAACATTGGAAGAGATTTCCCACTCGTCGGGGTTGGGGAAACATTCCTCAAAGACCTTATAGAACAAAACCATTAGACTGAAATTTGACACACATCTTGAACATCCCCTAACATGCTTTGAGTCAATCACACTACTCTATCTATCACCATGACCATCATTACATGGAACATCTATGGGGGTGACCGTGCCTAACAAAAGGAGAACTATTAGAAACACCATTTACCAACAATGCATCGACCTTATCACCATGCATGAAACTAAAACTACCTTAGATGATTTTCAACTGAAACAATTGGGAGGTCGACACATAAATAAATGTATACAATTCCCTCCCACAAGTTTTAGTGTAGGTATCCTAATACGATGGAATGACCGCTCTTATCATGCCACCCACTTCTTCATACTTAACCATAGCATCACGGTACAATTTCAACATATTAATACCAACATGTCATGGAACTTCACAAGTGTCTATGGTCCCTCTGGTCCAAATAAAGCACCATTCATTGCTGAACTAGACTCACTGAATACTCAACTCATGGACACACCATGGATCATTGGTGATGACTTCAACTTGGTCACTTGCTCCAATGAAAGATATCATACAAACCCTAATGATTACTCACATATACCCTATCACGCCACTCTCTTCCACAACTACATCACCACACATCACCTTTGTGATCTCCATACCAGTAACGACCGTTGGACTTGGCACAGAGGACTATCCCAAGATAGACTAGACCGCTTTCTATGCAACAATCTTTGGGCTGATATGCACCCTATGTATCACACATCTCTCATCACATCCAACCTATTTGACCACCTTCCCATCCTTTTACAAACCCAACCTACATGACAGGGACATGAACCCTTTCATTTTGAACATTTTTGAACTCACCACCGAGACTTCACCTTATTGATCAACAACTTTTGGAACTCATATCCATCCACTAACAATCCTGGATATGACATACACCACAAACTCAAACTGATCCGACCTATCCTCAAGAGATGGAACAAGACACGATTTGGATCCATCCCAGAGATCATCAAGAGTAAGGAAAATCTACTCCTTACCTCTTTACAACACAACAACCCCACAGATGCACACATTCCCATTCTCCTAGAAATCAATACTCTCAAAACCCATGAAGAAACCCTACAGAAACATAGAGCCAAAATCAAATGGTTAAAGGAGGGGGATAGAAACACAAAAATTTTCCATTCAACTTGTAGTTCCAAGAGAAGCCGCCTACTGATCACCAACATTGATGGTATTGATGACACCATTCAACCCATACACACCTTCACCAACCACATCACCAATTACTACAAAGGACTATACAACAATGGACACACATTCCACCAGTAGATCACCTTCGACTGGAATAGACTATTCTCACATAAGATCCCTCCCACAAACAATCTCCTTGACCCCTTCCACAACACAGGAGATCCAAGGAGCAATGGAGCACTTAGGATTGGACAAATCACTAGGACCGGATGGATATGACATGTCCTTTTATAGAGTATCCTGGCCTATTATTAGGAAGGATTTCACCAAGCTATGCTCAGAGATACACCTACTACATAACATAACACATCTCCTCAAACCCATCAATCACACCCACATAGCTCTGATTACTAAAACTAATCATCCCAACTCCATACAGGATTACAGACCCATTAGTCTCATTAATTCATCATATAATATCATAGACAAGATACTCAACAGCTGCATGAAACCTCATCTCAATGGCATCATTGACATGCAACAATGTGCTTTCTTGCAACACAAGAATATCCAAGATGCATTCATTCATCACTGTATAGGAAACCCTACACACTTGCCACACACTCTGAGAGCTGACACTCATTTTCAAACTGGATTTTGAAAAAGATTTTGACAACGTTAATTGGGCGTTCCTCATTAAATGCATGCATGGACTAAATTTTCCAACACAATGGTGTTCTTGAATACACTCATGCATCAACACTAGCACTTTTGCTACCCTTATTAACAGACCCCCACACGGTTTTCTTAAATACTCAAATGGACTTTGACAAGGTGACCCTCTATCACCATACCTATTCATTATCATCACAACCTTCTTAAACTCTTTCATGCGAAATGCCATGGAATGGGTGTACCTCAACAAACCCATAGGATTAACACATAATGTGATATAATATGTAGATGTCATCATTATCATCAAACCAAATGACTATGACATCATCAATCTCATCAGGACTTGCGATATTCACCAAACTATCTGGACTCAAAAAAATCAATTTTGCTAAATCCACCATCATTAGCAATCATGTGGACACCACAGAGATGGATAGATACACAAGCATGCTCGGATGTTGACATGAAGCCTTCCCATTCACATATCTCAAACTCCCACTCACCCCACACTACTGCAATGCTCTACATGGAACCTGATCATCCACAAACTAAACCACCGTTTCAACTCCTGGGAAAACAACTACCTATCTTTGGCATGTCGCATATCCCTACTCAATGCTGTCATTACACCCATTATCATTTACTATCTATTTTGCATCCCTTTCTCCACCACTATCCTCAAAACCATTGACAGGATCCGAAGGAAGTTCCTATGGGAACATCAAGGCAAGAAACTACACTTACCCAAATGGGATACCATATGCAACCCCAAGGAGGAGGGAGGATGGGGCATAATCAACATCAAACTCCACAATCTATGCCTTACACACAAGATCACCACATCCATTAGTAACAAAGACAACAAACTATGGAGAGACATCTTCACTGATAAATACCTCAAAAAACAAACATCACGGTCTTTCACAACTACCATGACAACTTTACCCCTATGGAAACACATAGCTAACACTCTCCACATCATTTGTGACACCATCCAGATACCACCACACATATGTACCAGGTGGCACAAACATAAACTCATCAACCTACAATTACCATCCATGAACATCTTCAGCTCCTTAGTCAACTATAACAACGACCAAGGCTAACCAAGTTGAGATCACATAGAGACAATAGCCTCAAATGTTTCTCAGGGGATGGACAGACCCAACAACATATTCAAATATCTTTCAACAACTGGAATACAACACCACCAAATACATCACCTGGATTTGGGACACAAAATACACCGCCAAACAAGCATATCATTTTTTACATATAGGGGTAAAATAAGACCATGCAAGAAAATATGGCAAGCAAAATGCCCACCCAAACTATACACACTGATATGGCTCATCTGCAATAACAAATTACCTATAGACATGACGATGAGACATAGGGGGTTCCAGGGACCTTCAAGATGTCCACTTTTGCAACAACAATGAGGAATCAAGCCAATACCTCTTCTATGGATGACACACATCTAGAAGGATATGGACACTACACCACAACCACCACCATCTCAGATGAATCCTACCAGAACACCATCCATAGGTTACAACATACTAGAAGCAAAACTAACAAATATACCCAACATGACACATTTCTTGCTGCCATTATATGGGTTATATGGACATCTAGAAACAAGATTTTGTATGATAACCACACTTTATCTATACAACTAGTTTTTCAGCAGGTAAATTCAAACTATCACGATTTTTTGCATGTCAGGATACAACAAGGAGAATGGGGATAGAGCCCACAAGGACCTCTACAACTAGATCGCCGAGCCTAGAATCACAAGAACACTGACACACTGCCCGACTGAAGGTGCAAGAGAAAATTGAAGCTGCCAACACAAAACCATGACCATTGCTGGCACTATACATGCCACTTCTATGGATCAGGAGAATCCCACAATTTGAAGATTATTTTGAGGATGATATGTACATTTTAACATAACTTTACCACACGGGGATACAACCCATGGTGATCGAATCCCCTATATGCTGATATGTATTTCATTTCTGCTCTCTATTATTCACTAGATGTTTATCCTTATGACTTATAGCGGTTTGCATAAGTGAATACTAATATCAAGAAAGATTATCTAAAAAAAGTATCCATGTAAATGAGAGAGGTAATGTGAGAGAAGGAATACACCGTCAAAGGTGGTAAACCCAATTCACCTCAATGATTTCTTATTAATTATTCAGCCTAGATTTTCATTCTCCTTTAATTTCCTTGAATTTAGTTCAATAATCAAATATACCCTTAGTTTTAAATATCAATCTCAATATGAATTGGACTAGTCAAGATTCTTAATGTTGTTGTCTCTATCAATTGATCCTATAATATTCCACAATAAGACCTATATGCTTGCGGGTGGTAATCATTGCATGTAGAATAGGTATACAAACCTAGAATTAATTTCTTAAACAAATTTTTTTGTAATTGATACTATTTCATATCCACTTGAACCTTGAATCTTTTGCACCCATCTAATTAGGTTTTTCTTATATTCGGGCGCCATATTCTGTCCATGTGATGCTCAACTAGTGTTGACTCTGCATTGTCAAATTTTGATCCTAAGATTGATAAGAGTCTCTAGAGATAGATAGTTAGATCAGATAAAGAACAAATAAGTGGGAAGTGAATCACCATGTAAACTAGGCCCTTGCTATGAAAACAGAAATACTACTACAGGAGACTAGGTATGCAATTAAGTAAGACAATTGGTTGGCCGATACTATAGCCCTTGATGTTGAACATCAAAAGTAGCTTAGGAACTTTTCTATCCCTAAAGCTACAAATGGCCATCACCTTGTGAATCCACATGGTATTACAACTTTGAAGTTTGAGATCCTATTGTAGTGGGTCATCATGATGCAGAGCAACACACTCTTTAGTAATAAAGGCAAAGATTTCCACAAATATCTATAAATATTCTTAATTCTTTGCATGTAGAACAAGCAATAAGGAGTTTTTGAAGATGCAATTAGAATATAGTTATTCAAGTACATTTCAATTGACAAGGCGAGGAGATAGTACAACTCCATGGAGGGAGATAAAATCATGACTTGGGAAAGACTACAAAACAAGTTTCTAGAGAAGTTCTACCCACCATCTGTCACATAGCGGATTAGAGGATAAACCACTTAGTGTGCATTGGTTCCTGGAGAATCCCTTGAAATAGCTTGGGAATTATTTAAAGAACTCCTCTGGTGATGCCCTCACAACAACATGTCACAAGTCCAACTAATAAAAACATTCTACTAAGATGTTAATGAAGAAAAAAAGTTTTTGGGTTCCTCATCTGGAGGAAACTTCATGTGCCAAAGTTATGTCGTACATGGACATTGTGAGACGGGGTGTTGAAAACCAATCACATCTAGTACAGGACAAGGGGGCACTCTTAGAGTTTCCAAGGTAGAGAATAGTACTATGCTCATGTCAATTGTTGAATCCTTGATGAATCTAGCCTTGAAGCAAGAGAGCCTAGAGACCTCCTTCAATGCTTATGCAAAGAGAGAGAAGCCACACACAACCAATGAAAGTGACCAATATTTTCTAGTGAAGCATGCAAGGGAAGTGACCACTGTATTCTTAGGTGTCAATTTCTTTATGATATCATGGTGAATAACTCGTAGGCCTAAGGCGATAACAACTAAATGGAGGATTTGAAATCCATTTAAAACATACCCAAATAGGGTTAATAAATCCCAATCAAAATATAATCATTAGGGATTTAGATATAGAATAATACAACATGTGTAGAGAATGCTTCTTAGTGAGGATGGTACATGTGAACAATAAAGTTTGGGATCCTCTAGGTTTCCAAAATTAACAATTATAAAAACCAAGGACTACAACCAAGGAAATTATAGGAACGAAAACAACAACATGGGTCACAATGAAACACATTAATTTTAGAGCCCAATCAAGGGCCACAACAACAACATGGAAATACACCTTCATTTCATCAAGAGATTTTTTCAAAAATTGAAAGGATTCCACAGTCCCAACAAATTATATCAAACAACCAACAAGCTCATATTAAATCCATGGAGTCTCAAGGGAAGACAAGGGAAGACCACAGATTGAGAGTTATAAGGGAATACAAGAAATATGATACAATAACTCCACCAAAAGCTTCATTTGACCCACCCATTCCATTTTACATATCTTTCCTCATTACCAAAATCACATGAAGAAAATGAAGCTAGATGCATACTTCATGAAATTCCTCCTTACCAAAATTACATATCTTTCCTCCTTACCAAAAATCACAAGGGAAGACCACATATTGAGAGTTATAAGGGAATATAAGAAATATGATACAATAACTCCACCAAAAGCTTCATTTGACCCACCCATTCCACTTTACATATCTTTCCTCCTTACCAAAATCACATGAAGAAAATGAAGCTAGATGCATACTTCATGAAATTCAAGGAATCTATGAAGAAGCTTCACATTGGCATCTCTTTTCTAGATGCTTTAGCTGAGATGCATGCACGGTCCAAAAATATCAAGACACTTCTCACAAGGAAATACATGACGGAATAATACGTGACAATGAAGCAATCCAAGACCACATCAAACATCATTTTGAATAAGACACTAAAAAAGTAAAACGATCCAAGTTCCTTTGAATTGATTGTTACATTTGGGACAACACTTTAAAGAAGGGGATAGAAGTTATTGGTACTAACATATCTATCATTTACTTTAGTTTATGTCATAGGTTGGGATTCATAGATCTTATACCAACAACCATGATAATTTAGGTTGAAGATTCCTCATGACAAATCCTATGGGAATCATCGAAGACATCATAGTCACAGTTGGTAAAGATTCATGTACCCCTATGACTTTTGTTGTCATGAACATCAAGGAAGATATTACATACCCCATCACATTTAATTGACCATTCCTATATGCAACAAATTCCTTGGTCATTTTTGAGGCACGAACTTTGCTTCTAAATGGTTAACAAAGAACTAGAATTCAGAGGTGACAAAGGGACCCCGCATTCATGAAGAGATTTTCTTGCTAGATTGTATTAAGAATATGTAAAAACTCAAGTAGGATGACCCCAACTTTTATGATCCTTTAGAAACAAATCTTATTGACCCCAAACTAGTTAAATATACCAATGCCTAAGTTGATCAATGCCTCGTAAATCTAAATACTTATGAAGAAGACCCATTGGCTGAATTTGAGGAACTCAAGGATATATATTTTGTTGAAGAATAGACAACAACCCCTAAAGAGCCCAAGATGAAGCTCTTGACTTAAGGGTTGAAACATATCTTTCTTGATGAACTACAAGTTTGCCTAGTAATAAATAACACCAATCTTACAAAGGAGTAGGAAGACAAGCCATTGAGTGATTTGAGAAAAAGGTAGAAGTCCTTAGGATATGAATGGACTCACTGAGGTTAGTAAAGTTATTTGCATGCACAAGATCCTTATGGTATAGGACTACATGCCTTCAATAGACCCTCAAAGAAGGCTAAATCCCAACATGAAAGAATTTGTTTGCCTCGAGGTGATCAAATTGCTTTATGCTGCAATCATCTACAACATTTTTGACTCTATGTGGGTGAGTCCCATATAGGTGATTTGATGTATGAAAATTATATCAATAATTAATAGGCCAATACATGTGTCTTTTTGTGCATTAGTGATCAATTATATGTTTTTTAATAACAAGATGAATTGGCTTGAGAAACATTTGTGCTTCAATTCTATGTCTTTTTTTAACAACGGTACAAATTATCATATTTATTCTAATCTCATTATCTTGTTTTTAGAATTTCATAGGCACAATGTGTATGAAGATAGAGTTGTTGCTATTGAGGCGCATGTCAGTGCTATCGATAAGATTCACACCACAAATAGTCAACAAAGTTACATGATCATCTTGGTGCTATTGAAGATATTTTGGTGCTTTAAAGATGGCAACTTAGTGCTTCTAAGATCTATCTTGGTGGTACCAACACTTGGTCTAGGAGTGCTCCAACAACATGTTGATACTACTGACACCCAACTAGGTAGTACCACCCAGTTTTGATCATATAAGGAACAACATAATTTAGTGGTACTGACTCAAGTTGGTGATACAATGTTTGGAGATCTATGAACTATATAATTATGCAAATTATAATGATTTTTTTTTGAATTGGGGTATTGTCTCACTTATGACCTATGGGGTTGTAGCCATATGGGACATAACTTGACTATTATGCAAAAAAATTGAGACATAAGAAAAGAGAGAAGAATGAGAAGGAGACAACAAAAATGATGATCCTGACACCTTCGAAGGGCAACTTGACAACCGAAATGCTACTCATTCACACTCATCTTAAGAGGGGTTCTCCATTAATGATGTCTCCATTGGTTCATCTATTTAAATTCACATTTCCTTATTTTCTTGAATTTTCTAGTGATACCATGTCATCTATGCAGGGCCAATCCCCTAATTTTAGAACCTGATAGTATCCCAAAGTTAATTTGTACATGCCAACCTAATTAACTTTTTTGCTCAAATTTTGATGATAATGATACTTCAATATACAATGTTTACGCTTGGTAAGCCTACATTATTCTAAATATTTTAATCATTATGAAAGTGAGATTAATAATTGGAAAAACTATCATCAAAATAATAAATAATGCACTAGCAAAGAGGGCTAACAATTATGAGGTAAATATTCAGAGTTAAATTGAAAGCTTTTGACCTCCAATATAAACACTACAAAATCAGGTATGTAATTAGATTTAATAGTACATTACACTGCAAAAATTGGCAGCCTTAGCTACACATGCTTAATTATAAATAGGAAAGGTGATTTAGTTTATATAAACAAAAATTGTGTATGAATTGATATCATGGGAAATGACAATCCCACAGAATCCATTTCTATGGTGGCAACACATTTTAATTCATTACCTTATTAATTTTAATTTGTAGTTTAAACAACTAAAGCAAACTTTTTCTTAGGTATAACTAATTTTCTTTACTTAATATTAAATTCTAGGCTGGCGAGCAGTAGCTCAGGTGGTCGCAGCACGAGGCCCCTCATGAAGGGTCCCGGGTTCGAATCTCCCTGGTGGTGCTGTTCGGAATTGTTTCTCCCGTAGCGCAGCCGACCTATGCGTGACTTAATGGGCTATGCTCCTTACGGGATGGGGCTGAGATCCCTAGGTTGGGCTCAGCGCAAGCCTTACGAGTCTCCTGGGTTACCAAAAAATAGTAGATTCTAGATTCACAATTCCCTGGGTTTGATAACTAATGATTCAATAGTCCTATATTACTCGACAGAGACACTTGCGGTGAGACCATGAACCTAGATTTACCCTGATCTTCCTCTAATTTGATTATTTATCATAATTGTGTGCTTAATTAGTACTTGATATCAATTTATTAAGAGATCTCTTATTTGGTTCAATTTGCACATTGTTTGCCTTAGTTCCAAGTTTTCTTACAAGTTGGTGACTTAATTTTAAATTCAATATAGTTTGAGGAACTAATTATAGGTTATGTGAAAAATATCCAAAATTGTGTTTTCCTTCATACTCATACTTATTTGAGTCTTTAAATCAATTGGTTAAGAGATGACATTAATCAGACTTCAATTGGACAATGTTTGCCTTGATCTTATAATTACATGTGCATGTATGGACTAATATGAAATTTCACCAGAATTCTAGACTAAATTGTAATTCGTGTATAAAAAACTAAATACATGTTCTCCTTCATAAGTGTGTTTAATTTGACAAATTTGAGTGATTTTGAGACTAGTTGATCATGGTCAAGTTTTCCCTCTTTGCCTTGGGCCTAGATAGCTCATCTATATTGTGGGATGTTTTAGAATTTTGGCCTCCTAACTTATAACTATCCATAACCCTCAACCCCATCTTCTTTTTTATAACCAAGGGATCTCCTATGATGAGTAGCAACATCCTGGAAATCGATAGGAGCTCCTTGGACCACTATAGCCATGGATTTGTGCTTGCATGTATGTGCATGTTGGAGATGCAACTTCTTTAATCTTTCGCCTTGCAATTTCATTTTCCCTACCATTCATATGAGTTATCCTTTATGATCTCTCTTATCTACTTTCTTCCCTATATTATTATTCCTCATGAAGATCTCTATGGATCTCCATGGTGCTTCTTGCTCCAAACAAATGAAGCAGCCTATTTTCTCCTCTTTTGCCTAACTTTTGCCTTAGATGTTGCCTAAGGAACTTGTTTGGGGGCCTTTGGAGGGTTGTTCATGAGCTGTGGTATTGAGTTCGTGGATTTCTAGAGTGGATCTCAAGTTCATCTTCGATATAGTCTCATCTTCTTGAGAAAGGATATTTCTTGTACTTATATGTCTATGCATGTCTATGCATATTGATGATCAAGCTTCCACGGGACATCCCAACCTTGTTGACTTAGTTTCTAGCCCTGAACACGTAAGATCATCTCTTTCCTCTCTTTTTTTCTTACTTGTCTTGACTTATTCTTCCTCTTAGCTGACCTCCATGCACACCATGGTGGTTTTAGATTTCTAGAGCCAAAAATCCCACCTTTTTTCTCTCTTTCACCTAGGTGTGACTAGATCTAGATTGTAAAATGACATATATGTGCTTAATCTTATTTTAACCATAACATGATCATACTTTGGAGTTTGATCATGAAACTTTGTATGATGTTACATGACTATAATATGAAGAGAATTATACTAATACTGGTAAAAATTAGGCCTTCACTAATGTTGAAACTCTCTATGGCCAAAAATGGCATATTGGGAAATAAACGAGTACTTTGAAGGATGCTATAAACCATGTTTGATTCCCACAATTTTCTTTAAATAAGTCTCATTATTACATACTCTTAAAACCTGATTCAGTCCTTGAGAAAAAATGTGAAATGACTTTGTAAACTTGGCATTGATATGACCTAAATGGTTATTTGAACCTTATCATGATATTTTGTACCCTAATGGGTACTTTTTTTTTGCAAAACAACAGAATTAATTAATAGCAAGCAAATTATAGAGGGGAACCTCTGGCCCATCACGAAAAAACAATTTTCTTGGACAACTTACTAGAGTCTATTCATAAATATATGTATAAGTTACTAGTTATATGAATAAAGTTCCTTACAATATAATACCTTATTAGCCCATTAAAAATGACAAGATCCATTTTCATTAGTAATTAATAAGATACATTTAGATATCGATATTTAGCCATTACATTAAAAGGAAGGTATGTTTTGTCTTGCGACGACATCGACAACTAATGTAAACTTTCTAGGGAGATACTGGAAAACAAAGGAAGATAACTGGTCGTCAGACCATTGCCTGAAGAGGGGCTTCAGGCAGGGTGGCGCCTCCTCCATGTTCTAAAAGAAGGAGATGCCAGATTTGGAGTCAGAAAGGATGATCAACCTCGAGAGACCTTCCGTCCGACAAGTGTTTACTGCGTGAGAGATGGCTTGGATTTCCGCCTCGACGGCGCTAGAAGCGTATCCAGGGAAGCCTACTCCATGAATGAGAATGCCAGAGGTAGTAGTAATGTAGATTCCAGTAGCACAAAGGTGAGACGAACTGTGGAAGGAGGCGTCAACAAAAGCAATGCAATCTCTATTGTTGATATTAATGGGTGGCGTGGTGTTAGGAGCTTGTTTGTAGATATGGTTGGGGAGACCAGCAATAGCGTCCTCGCGTTCCTTAATGAACTTGATTTGCACCAGTGGAGGCACGATTTTTTGGGAGTGAACATAGTCATTTCTGACCCGCCATAGGTGCCAGCTTGCGACGGCATGCAGAGGGTTTGAAATGGCGGAGGAGATGATGCGCGAGGACCAGGCATCGACGTCCAGGTTGAAGAATGTGCAGTCGACATCGAGAGCTTGCCATACTACCTTATGGTAGGGGCAGTCACGAAGACAATGGAGGAGCATTTCTTCCTCGGCGTTGCACTGGGGGCACAACTTCAAAGTATCCAAATGACGCCTGTCCTTCTCTACATTAGTTAACAGAGCTTTATGGAGGAGTAGCCAGAGAAAAACCTTAATGCAATTGGGGAGCTTAGCTTTCCATATAGTAGGCCAATTTCCCAGACAGCTGATCTCTTTTGGACGCCTAATCTAGTTGTAGGTGGAAGCAGCAGTAAACCTGTCCAAAGCGTCATCTATCCAAGCCCACCCATCAGGGCCAGCCGACGGTGCAGGAGGAGGGATACTCCTAATCCGACCCCAAGCTTCAGTAGGAATATAACTTATGATGAAGTCCCAGTCCCAAGAGCCGTCCAAAGAGATCATGGAGCCAGCCGTGAGGTCTGTGAGGCTGTTGGGGATGTTCAAGGTAGGATGTAGAGCTACTAGGCTTTTGTTATACAGCCAGACATCTGACCAAACATTGGTACCAGCTCCATTATTTACGATCTTCCGACAGTTTGATTGCACATCTCCTAGAGAGGAACGGATGAAAGACCAGGCCGGCGAGCAAGGTCCTTTCTTGATAGCCCCTTTAGGGCAATACTTACTCCTCATGACTTGGACCCAAGGCTTCTCCGGGCAAGTCAAGAACGTCCAGGTATTCTTCAGCATGAGTGAGGTATTTGATCAGCAACATCTCTAATACCAAGGCCACCGATCTTTTTACAAGAAGAGACTTTCTTCTAGGAAACCAAGGATAGCTTGCACTGATCTCCAGGTCCCTGCCATATGAATCGCCTTATGTGTTGGTTAATATCTTCACACACGCTACGGGGAAGTCGCACTGATTGCATGGTGTAGGCGGGGATGGATTGCAGGGAGGACTTGGCAAGAGAGATATGCCCAACAAGCGAGAGGTGTCTTTGAGACCACCCATTCATTTTGTTCTTAATGGAGTCCACGATGGATGTGTGCGTTGTCCTGTTGACTCGCTTGTGAAGTATGGGCACACCTAGATATCTGCCTAGATCATCCGAGGTGGGGATGTTCAGCCGCCGACTGATGCGATTCCGAGACGCTGGCAGGGTGTTGGAAGAGAAGAAGCACTTTGATTTGTGGGTCAAAACCTCCTGGCCAGAGATCGCAGAAAAATCATGTAGGATACGATTAATACACTTTGCTTGATTTACAGAAGCTTCCGCGAACAAGATGATATCATCGACGAACATGGCATGAGAAATAGGATACCCATTCTTATTCACAACCAGGGGCTTCCAGTCCCCTTGCTCCACGGCTGCGGCAATGGCTTGATGGAGTCGTTCCATACAGAGAACAAATATATAAGGGCTTAGTGGATCCCCTTGCCTCACTCCTTTTGTAGCCTTGATAGGGGAAAGGGGGGTACCATTCCAAAGGATAGAGGTGTGCCCCGACGTGATAATGCTCATAATTAGACTGATCATAGAATCGGGGAGACCCACCCTATTGAGGGTGTCTCTAATGAAAAGCCAGTTCATATTGTCAAACGCCTTGGACAGGTCGATCTTCACCGCCATCCAATGCTTTTTGCCTTTCTGAATATGCATGGAATGGATAGCCTCTTGAAAAAGCAAGATGTTGTCTGTGATCTTTCTCCCCGGTATGAAGCTGGACTGGGATGGGGCAATCCAACCATTCAGGTGAGGTTTATTTCTTTCAAGAATCACTTTGGAGATCAATTTCAGGTAGGTGTTATTGAGAGAGATGGGTCTCAAGTCGCTGCAGGATTCCACATTGTTGGATTTGGGAATGAGGACCATGTGGGATGTGGCAAGCTCATGGTGAATGGAAGCTGAAGAGAAAGCCTGGCGAACAGTAGAGGCCACGGAGGGGCCAACCATGGACCAGTTGTTCTGGAGGAAGTCAGTGTGGACACCATCAGGACCGACTACCTTTGTCGGGGACATCTTAAAGAGGACAGCTTTAATTTCAGCAAGAGAAGGAAGCACCACTATCTTGGAGCAAATTATGCTGCTGATTTCAGGGAAGGTGCCCATATATGTGGTGCATTGCTGTGTGATATGCGAAGGAGATGCTAATAGGTCATTGAAGTGTGACCAAATTAAGGATTTAAGATCATCTTCATTGGTGACCCAGACCTCACTGGGATTCTTGAGCTTATTGACTAAGTTGCGTTGCCTCCTAGCTTTCACATAGGAATTGAAGAATTTCGTATTGTTATCTCCTAATTGGAGCCAGTCAATACACACTTTTTGCCTCCAATCAGCCTCCTCACGCATGAGAATGGATTGAAGCTGTTCCTGAAGGTCAATGCATCTAAGCTCGTTAGCAACAGAAGGAGATGCGGGAAGAGATACCTACAGAGAGTCCAGCTGTCGGAGGATGCGGTTCTTCTATTTATGTTGGGAGCGCATCTTGTCATTAGCCCAACGCAAGATTGCCAGTGAGAACTTCTTGAGCGCCTCAGAATATGGCAAGGAGGGGTTCCATAGAGAAGCAACTTGGGAGGGAAAGTCCGCGTGAAGTTGCCAGCTGGATTTAGTCCTGAAGCCGCCACCACGAAGGGCATTGCCGGACCTGCTGGTCACCAACAGGGCGTTGTGGTTGGAGATGAAGCGAGGGAGGACAGAGACAGTAGAGGCGGAATTAGCGTCCAGCCATGCAGCGTTAGCTAGAAGCCTATCAAGGCGCTCAAAGAGGTTGCCTCTGTGGAAGGTGAACCATTGTCCGACGGCAGGAATCTCGGCTAGGCCAGTGTAAAGGAGGGTCTCGTTGAAGGCGGAGCTGGCTGCATGATCGAAATATCGACTCCCTTTTTTCTCTGTGGCCGAGAGAATGGTGTTGAAACCTCCTAAGACAACCCAATCACCGGAGACTTCATTAGAGATGTTAGAGAGATGTTTCCATAGCAATTTTCGCACAAACGGGTTTGGGCTGCCATAGACGAGAGTGACCAAGGAGCCATTAACTCGACAATGTATGAATTGCCTGTGGTTCAGGAGAACGTCAAGAGAAGTGGTATTCTGGTCCCAAAGGATCCAAATACCACCTGATAAGCCAATGGCCTCGACCCTGTGTGAGGAAGATAACCCCATTGATCTGATGATTTTGTCAGCCCTTGCCCCACTACATCGAGGTTCAACAATGGCAAAGAAGTTTAACTGGAATTTTCTCTTGAGATAACGAATGAATTGAATCTTCTTGTCGGAGCAAGCGCCCTGGATTTTCCAGAAGGCGTAATTCATTAGGAAGGATGGATTAAACAGAGTTGTGCTGCCCAGAGATTGGGCCTGGGTCATCTTCGTCCATGGGAACAACACTGCTGGGATCCGTATTTACATCTTTGGGTGGTGAGGTGCTGAAAAGATGACGAGCCTCAGTTGCCTTTTTGCTGTCTGTGACCTCACGCGACTTCCCTTTTTTTACAAATTCTGTCGGGGCTGCTAGGCATCGTCGTGTTATAGACGATACACCTATTCCTCAATAAGACACCACGTCTCCTATCGCCAGTACCGCCGAGACCACCTGCTGGTTCCGATGATGTGCCGAAGTTGTAGCTGAATTGGAAAGAGGGACCCTCGTTGTTCTCCTGTACTCTCCCGGTGGAAGTATCATCGCCGACGAGATGCACAACAGTGTTCGAGGGGTGGGAGACCGTGGTGGTCTCCATGTTCTTGTTGGAAGAGGTCGAGTTGTTAATCCCAGAGGATTTCTTTCTGTTCCTCCTATTGGTTACGGTCTGCCATTCTTCAGTTGACTCCTCCTCAGGTCCGGTATGCACGGGAGGAGGGCTCTGGGCTTGGGGGGGCCCTTTCTCAGATGAGTTGCGGGGTGGGTGCCGTTCGAGTTTCTTAGCGTGCATCACCGCAGAGAAAGGAACAACTGGGGCTGGAGGAGGATTCACCGAGGAAGAAGCAACGACTGTATGAGGGCAACATGCTTCTTCATGGCCTATGCGCCCACAACGGATGCATAGAGTTGGGAGGTTCTCGTATTCGATCTTGAAAATCTCGCCGTTCATGAAAATAGCAGGAAGAAGGGGCTGCCGGGTATCGATCTCCGTAGAAATCCTTGCAAAGTTACCCCTATTGCCTTGTGCAGTGGTGGAGTCAATCTTTATCATCTTCCCTACTAGGTCCCCGATACCAGCAAGGAGCTGCATTTGATAGAGGTGAACCGGCAAGTCTGGGACTCTGATCCAGACTACCAATTTACTTGGAATCGGATCTGAGGGGCGAAAGTGCGGAGACCATGTTTGGACGGAGAGATAGTTACCAAACAAGGTCCAGGGGCCACCAGTCAGGATCTTCACGTAGTCTTCGTTTGAGAACAGTTGTACCACACAATAACCATTATCCAGATCAATGATACGAAAGCTGTCGTGAATACCCCAAAGGATGGATATGCGGTTAACCAAGGTTTGGAAACCGATATTCATACCAATGGCCTTGATAACGATCACAAATTTCCATGTTTCCAGGAGGGGAGGAACAACTTCTTCACGGATGGAGATAGATGGGATCGCTCCGCTGTGGTCTATGACTACATCCAAAGGCTTTAGGAGATCTGGCGAGATGATTGGGTAACCGTCATACCTACTTGGGCCTTTAACGGTGTCCTTGTAGGACTTCTTTCCAGGTTGCGCTTCCGGAACGTCATCACGAGGGACCGCCGGTTGCTCTAGGTCTTCCACCATGCAGACATCATCCTCTTGTACCTCGGGAGTTACAACCCCAGTTTTCCCGTCAACGTCACCGTCGACACCTTCGTTATCGCTGGTGGGATCATCCGGTGGAGGGCAGGCGTGGCCAAAGCCGCCCCGACCTCCTCTTCCTCCCGATCGCCCAAAGCTGCCACCTCTCGTAACCCTAGTCATCTTGGATATCTCTCCCAATGGGCTTCATATTTTTGACAACCAAATTAAACACAAGTATACCCTAATGGGTACTTTGATTATATATATATATATATATATATATATATATATATATATAGGGATGGTTTATATATTCTAAAGCTTCCTATACTCATACAGTTATTAATAAATAAGGAAGTAAAACACTCGTGCCTAGTCTCTTCATATACGAGATCATAACTATGAAGTAAATATGAAGTAGTTTAGGGGTTTTACAATTCAAACATGAACTTTTTGCAATTGAGGGAAAACTTAATTAAATGACACCACATAAAGGAATATCTCACATTCTCATATTATTATCTATGCTTCTATTCTGTCATCTTCCTATAACAATTAAAAAGTGAATACATGCACCATTATAATACTGTATTTTAGATATGGGATTTAGAAGTAGTCTTAATGTCTTGAGGCTTTTGCCTTGAAGGAAATGATGCAAGTAGAATCATGGGGATGATGGTAAGATGTGATGGTTAGAGTTTAACCCATGATTGGATATAAATAAAATATAGCAGATAATGGGAAAGATTATCACATACTTAATATTGAGTTTTGTGTGGTCATGTGTATTGATGCACTTGACCTTCAAAAGATGAGATATATTCTACAATAATTAAGTTGGCCCAAGGAGATATATGATGTGGTGAGAATACCTTTGAGTTAAATGTCCTTAAAAGATAAATTTTAAGTGTTGTGATTAATATTAAAGACTAGTCTTGTAGCACTTTATTGCCTTTCTCTAATAGTTATGCTGTTGGAATCTAGTTTGAAATAGACTTGATATGTCGATATGGCTCATTATTCTTAGTTTTGTCCTTCATGTACCCTACTACGAATTGATCATAAAATTTTTAACATTTGGAGTTTTGATCTAACATTTAGGATATGTTTGGTTGGTGTCTTTTGAAGATATGTGCAAAATTGAAGGTGGATATGCGATTCCTACTAGTAATTAATTCCAATTTGGCCTTAATGGTATTTTGGGTCTTATTGTGCCATGTGGTTGGTATATTGGGGCCTTGTTATTGCCAAGGATGGAACATTAATCCAATCTTCTGTAGTTTGGAATATGTGGATATGTTTTATATCTAATGTAGTTGTTAGACTTAACGAATTTGTACAATAATATCTCTATGCTTTGATATAACTTATTTGATGCAATAAAAAAGAGAAATTTGCTTAATTAGTCAAGTGTAACCCTAATTATGTAATGTCCTATGACCATAGAGATATCTCAGTGTTAGATCTTGTTGGATAGTGAAACAAGTCCTTGCAACAATCTAGTATTGTGAGAAGGAGCTCAAAGTCATATATTGTTGAATATATGTGGGTGCATAGAGCATTTTTCTTTTCCATACCGACTTCAAGGTGTTTGAGAACAACTGTGGTTGTGTCTTGATTTATATATATTGACAGAAACTATGGTCATAACTCAGATTTGATGGTTGTATACCCTGATTTTTGTGTCGTGGCCTGTGTACCCAAGATGGACTAGATTTTTGGTTGGTTGGGCCATTGTACCACTACAACTTGTCACTCATACTGACCGAGGGGAAGAGATCTTTAGGATTCTGGTAATTCTAAGATCTTATATGGGTTTGATTGTGACTTTGTAGTGGTTAGCTAGTAGTTTGAGTGGTACGCCTCAAACTACCCAGAGCTTAATAAAACATGTATCTCAGTCATTGAGTATATCTAGTTAGTATTATATTACTAATAAACAATGGATGTTACTATTTTGATCTTATTATTTCCAAGTTTTGTTATGATTTATGAATTCTTTATAATTTCAGGGATAGCCTAAAACACTGTAAGATGTTATCTGTTACAACCTCAATTTTGCATATGTTTCCATGATTGAAATGTGTTGATTTTATGAATTTAGAATTAATTGAAAAGGTTGTATGCTTTGCTTTAAAGAATGGTTTTCTTTTCAAATATCCCTTTGGATAGGAATTTTGTGATTCCTATTATTAGATCTAAAAGAGAAGAAAAGAGGAAAAGTCCAAATAATGGAAAAAGATAAATAGATAAAAGGAATTCATGCATAAATACACAACAATGACTTTGGTTATGATAGAGGTATATGATGTGTTAGATAATTAAAAGGATAATTATCTAGTCATTCTTGGAAACAGAATGTTTGACAAACTAAATAACATTATCTCGACTTAACCTTCATATATTTGAAAATAATAATAAGAAAGATAATTCTAGAAGTTAGAATTAAAAGACATTCCATAATATAATTGTTTTATGAGATGAATAATGGAATACGTTCGATATATAAAGGGCATCTCACTTAAATGAATATGACTTGAGAAAGATTTTGATAACCTTCCATAGAATGATGATAATTGGCTTAAGGAATATAATAAAGAATTTCGATATGGCTGTTCTTTCTTGTGACCTTTGGGTCGATACCTTTTATCCTAAGAAAAGGGAGGAGAGATATAATTTAAGTCTTTGCCTTTTTATTCTTTGGCAATCACGTATGGAGATACCTTTCCATCTTGGATAAATTGTAACTCACGTTGGTTTTCATTCGAGAATATACGAGGAAGGTTTCCTCTTCTGGACCATCGGGTCTCTCCCTCCCATCACGTAGGGTTTCTCCTAGGATGTATATATATATATATATAGAGGCTATGGGTCTTTTCCTCAATCTCACACGATGCACCCAGCTGTTGTTGTCTGTGGGAAGACGACAAGAGATGAAGAAGAAACTCCTCTCCTACTCCTTACTCTCTTCTGTAAACAACCAGCGGCCAAGCAGGGTTCCAGGCTTAAGGACAGGAGCCGTAAGTCTTTGCGATGGAGGAGGGTTCTTCTATGGGAGAGGAAGAAGGGATCGTGGCAGTGGCCAAGGGACGATGTCCAGGAAGCGACGTCGCCGATCATGCCACTGAAGGCGTCGAGATAGCACAAGATGTCCAGCGATGAAATCCTGGAGTTTCCGTCTGCAGCCACCACGTCCACTTGCTGCATCGCGTCGAGGCATGGTTGTCAGTGGCAGTGCATGTGCCTGTGGGAGATGGTGGCAGATGGTGGCGCTGTGGGAAGAGCGAGTGGCGGTGTAGCGTGAGGAGGACGACCCTGTAGTTTGGTTGTGGAGAAGTTGGAATCAACGAGGAGCGTGCGTTGGCGAAGGGAAGAAGCCTCTATGCGTTCCTCTGATCAGGTCTCCGACGTTGGCACCGCATAAGGGCGGCATGAGGATGTGTGGAAGCCCAGATGGGCAAGAACTCAGTTTCCCTGGCCGCTAGTGTCGGGCGGCAAGAGTGGAGTTAGGCGGCAAGGACCCTAAGCGGCGGTGAGGATGCTAGGCACCCCCTACGATCCGCCCTCGACGGAGGTGTCTTCCTGACCTGCTGAAGCAGCAAGATGGGTGATGGGAGCATGGTGGACGCGAGTACCTTTGTCCGCGACTCGCGTCAAGAAGCAACCCTGCAAGTCGGCATCTTGGCGTCTGGGCGGCGGGCCGCAGCATTTTGGTCGATCCAGTCGGCGGCAGTGCAGTCTGCGTGAGAAGGCAGATCGCGTGAGAGAGAAGGGCAATGGTTCAGGCCTAAACTAGGTTGACGCTCAACTCAAGTAATGAACCGGTGGTTCAAGACCAGACTGGCCATCTACAAGGAAAAGGGAATTGAAGCATGTATTCGCTGATGTGGCAGCGCATGGTTGGCCCAATAAAGGTAATCTTACAATAATTCTAGTAAATGCTACAGTTATCGAAATATAGCAAAAATACATATCAAATTGATTAGGAGAATGAGTAGAATCCAAATAAAATACTCCTAATGCCTAAATATGATTCCTGTTTAAAAAGTATAGTTGGTCTATGAATGTAGGGTGATTAATACATAGAAACCCTAGTTCTTATTAATACATTGTTGATCGTGTTAAATATGCTTCCTTGAGATTTAAACTGATGATGTGGAATATAATGGTAAATTAACATGATTAAGATCTTAATGATGATAATTAGACTTTCTAATCAATGCATATGAATAATAAGGTTTAAGGATCCTAACTTTTTAATTTGTTAGACTTATTTTAATGTAAGTGATCATAATGTAAGGATGAAATAGATTTGATGATCATGGATACACCCAATGTGTATAAGGGTTCTTGAGCCATTAAATCAATAAACATGTGGATTAGAGTTTAGAAACATATCTCTAATGATAATTTGGTGCTAAGGAAACCTAACCCTAGACTAAGGTTGAGTAGGGTTTAATGTGATTAATAATGTGAAGGTGACAGTTTAGGTTTTATATACATACAGGATCTATTGGTTGGCTTGATTGTATATACATGAAGTATATGTTGAATAATCTGCATGAATCACCATTGAGGTATGTGGTTACGCTTATGAATAACCATTCTAGTTTCACGGAGATTCCCGAACGTTTTATCGGTTGCTTGAAAAATAACTGTTGGATGTCTATTTATTTCATGCAACTATAAAGTGACTATGATTATCACCATAAGTACATATATATCTGGCTAGATCTGGGTCCACCTCTATTACTTTGAAAAGGCTAAAAAAGGGGTAATCCTAGAGAAAGGTCTAGGTTACTGTGAATTAGAAACTGGGCTACCTATGTGTAGTGCCATGAGACTCTTTAGCGTACCCCGAGTTAAGGAGTGGTCTACCTATGAGTAGTTCCATGTGACTCAACCCTAGAAACTGGTTCACTTATAGGTGGATCATGAGGGGTTTAATGGGGACAATGCAGAGGATAGGGTACCCTTGGATCGCAGAGTTATATTTAAAACGTAATTTTGGTTGTTAAATGATTAATTGAATGATTACATTGTTAACGTATTGTTTCCCCACATACCAGCTTCGGCTGACCGACGTTTTGTTTGTCGACGTTTTAGGTACAAGCCAAAAGGACAAACAGTAAATCGTCATATTGTGAAATACATGAAGTAAAATACAAGGAGGATTAGTTAGAGTAGAATCCTTAAGGGGATAGAAGTTTAGAGATCCAAGTTTTCAAAAAGGTATGCAAAAATTTATTTTCTTACAGCTTTCAGTATAGTATGTTAAAATTTGATAATTATTCTTGGTTAATTGCCGAACCTTTGATCCGGAAGTCATGGGTGCGGCTTTGTCCTCTCAGTCTCCCTTAATTGGGGTTATCGGGAGGTGGGGTCGTAACATTTGGTATCAGAGCCTAGGTTCCTCAGTTAACCATTAATAATTATTAAATTTTACAAACTCCATAGAACCCAAGGGAGTTATTAGAGGATTATCCGAAAGACAGAGGTGTCTAGAAAAGGATCACGACCGGGGGATGGCAATATTTTCCTCCGCACCGCTAGTCGGAATACGAGGACTCCCGGATCCGTGTGACTGCCTGGACAAAGTCTTAGGGTATGAATCGAAATAAGATACCTTTAGGATTTCTCATCTTATTCATCCCTTCTCACCTCAAAATTCTGATAAGGACCTAAAGGATTAGAGTTTTCTTTCTTCTCCTCACCCTCTAGAGGTATGGGTAAGGTAAAAAAGGTTTAAGGGATCCTCCACCAAATTAAATGAAAAGCATGTAAATAAGATGTCATGGACATAAGCTTAATAGATTAAGTGCATGCTAAAGAATAGATACATGCTTAGCTCGTATGACATAAGTTGTCATGCCCCCAGAAGAGACCTGAGGCTAGACCTTCTTGTCAGGAGGATAAGTTAGTCTTGGAGATAGAGATCTCCATTGCAAGTAGAGACCTGGCACATTCTATGAGGATGATGCTAACCCTAACCCTAAGTAAAGGTTAGAGAGAGATGAGTTGGACCAGGTGTTTGAAGGAACATGCCTTTGGGATGTCATATGATCCATGGGTGACCTAGCACCTTTGGCGACCCAACCCTGGGAAGGGTCGTGGATGTTAGGGTAAAGGATAGCGCCTTAGATGATGATGTTAGTGAAGGACCTTAGAAACCCTATGGGCTTGTGCAAGTAGGGTATAGATGGCATCTAGGGCACGTCATAGTGCTGACAGCAGGACGAAACCCTGGATAAGGAATTATGATGGAGCATAAAGGGTTATGGATGATCTTGAGCAAACATAAGTCCAAACCTAGGCATCACCCATGTAGGGCATGCTTTTGAGGTTGATCCTTCATGAAGTGAGGACCTCTAATGGTGAGGTTGGATGTAGGGTTAGCTCTAGAGAGAGCAAGAAACCCAGCAAGGAGGTTGGGAGCCTAAAACCCTGAAATATGAGGAACAATGGATGATAATGGTTGCCTCATGATCGATCCCTGGAAGTTGATGATATCTTGGTTGCTTTTAGAGGGATCAAACCCTAGAGAGAGAAGATGAAGATTCTGGTACCTATGTGCCTACGGTATAGGTGTTTACCTTCTGAGGTAGGAAGAAGAGTTCCTTAGACCTAGAAAGGTTTAGTGAATAGGATCTGAGGCCTTGTACGATGTTGGTTGTCCTTAAGGAGGACCCAACCCTAAGTGTTGCTCGAGTTGAAGGATGACAAGAAGTGCATGTCATGCCTTTTGCATGCTTGGTTCAAGCATGCAGTTGGACACCTAAAAATGAACCTAGGGTTCCTAGGCCTAAGAGGGGAAGTGGTGTACCTAATGCTCATGATGAGAAGTTGAGTTCCTATAGAAGCAAGCATGCTACTCCTCATGTATAGAGGAAAAAGGGGAAGCCCCTTAAGTTTAAGCGAGCATGGTACTCCTCATGATGAGAAGTTGTGTTTGATGAACCCCTCACAACTTGGTTGATGATAAAGAGAGGTATGATCTTGATCCAACATTGAGGAAATATGACAAGTACGACCTAGCATGGTTCGGTAGGTGATCTGCTGTGCTTTAATGGTTTGCTAGGGTTAAGTAGGCTCGTGTGGATGTAAACCCTAGACCTAAGAGATTTTGTGACCTTGTTGTCAAGAGATAGTTTTCCTCCCATCCTGGGGGAGGGACCCCTATGGTAGGGTGTATATCAGTTTTGTTGGTTTAAGGAGAGGTTTCACATGATCTTGAGAAGCTAAGTGAAAAGTACATGGTATGAGAATGAACCTGTAGACCCATAGATATCCATCTCTAATTGCATATGAATGTGGTACCATGGAGGTAACCAACATGGGACTTGACCAAGGTAGGCAGGTTGCCATGATCCCTATGGAAGGATGAAAGCCTGCCCATGAATGCCGAAAGAGAGATGATGAAGACTTGGGTAAGGTTCTAAGTGAACATGTACTATAGTGGAGAATCCTAAGTCTATCCTAGGGTCAGGTAGGGATAAGACTGATGAAAGTAGGAGTTGCCTAATTCCCCAGTTGCACATGACCATAAGGTCGGGAGGTAACAACTATCATTGTCTGAGGGCCATGGGTTAGGAGATTGATCACCTTCATGAATTCATGGGACCCAAAGGGCATATGAGTAGGGCAGTCTCTTGATGCATGAGGGAAGAGGGATGACCCCAAAAGTGCCGGCACCCTATAGACCTAGAGGAGATGACCATGGGATGTGTATAAACCTCAGTAGGTTCAAGACTAGTTTGTTATCATGATGTCTGGGATGTAGAGACATATGTGGCACGTTGCAACTTTGATGTAAAGGTGTATTGGCAAGGTGGGATGTACCATCTCTACTCTTGGAACAGGAAGAACTCTGTATTTGGACTGCAGCCAAATGCTTATTTCCTCTTGTTATGGGAGTGAGAGATAGGACATTACGCATGCCATACACCAAGGATAAGAGATGATGTAGGTTGGAACGTTGCCATGAGAAATGGGGATAGAGAAGATAACCTACCCTGTTAAAGTGAACGATACATGGATGGCTTGCAAACACTAAGAGGAATGAGGTAGTCACCTTATGAGGATGTTTTTATCATGAGCTATGTGGAACTTATGAGTTATACCAGGTTGAGTTTGATCACCATGATGATGAAATCAGAGAGTGTTCTTAATGAAAATAGACATAGAATTTGAGGTGAAATGATAAGTGAAATACATGGAAGTGTATGTCTTCAATGTTACCTAATACCTAAGAATGTGAAGTGGTAATGGATGCTCTGGTTGAGATACATCTGACTTGTTGGACTAGAAGCTAGAAGAGGTTGTTTGGCTAACCCTAAGTTTGAAAAGGAGAGGTGTTTGGATAACACTCAGATGTAACAAGATACATTGAAAAGTTAATGGTTGTTTGGTTAGCCAGTCTAGTCCTGGATGCAATGAAAGGATGGTGGTAGAACCTCAGATGCACTTCTTTGGAAGAGGAGGTGATGAAACCCCGACTAGAGTGGTTTAGGGTTTCAGAGGAATCAATCTTGAAAGAATCATGACGTATAGAAAATCATGGTTGAAGATCACCATACACTGTGGAAAATAGCAATAGCACTTTGGATGCTTAAGATGAAGTTGCATGTGGTTCATGGCCATGCAAGCCAGGAGGTAAAGGACGAACTCCAGTAACCCAGTGTATCGATATAGAGGACAAAAGAGTCCCTGAGAGGGAATGGGAGCTCAACACTATGGATGTTGTGATAGGTCTTCCCTGGGCCAAGGAAGGTCGAAATGCAATATGGGTTATGGTAGGTTGCCTTACCTAGATGACATGAGAAAGAAAGAGTTCTGTTAAGGGACAGATCTGGTTGAACTATCCATGAGAGAGATGGTCTGACTACACCACGATGTGAGTTCAAAAAATCTTGAGTTTGACCTAGAGGTTCACTTCCATAAGGTGAAAGTAGGTACATGAAGAACTCGATGTTAGTATATCACCCCTAACTATGGTTAGTATGATCCAGACTAAATGGTCTGATGAGGGCATGTGTGCTCATTCAGGGTGATATCTAGAGACAGTTCTTGTCCTATGAAAGATGTGACAATGACCACCATAGCCAGTATCGGGTTTTATAAGAAGCTCTGTAAGGGAGGTTGTGCCGGTCACCACTTCAGTAAGGTGATGTTGGTGAAAGGACCACATGATGGTTAGAAAAGGGCCACAATGTGTGTAGATGAAGTCACTTTGTTTGAGCAAGGGCTGAAAGGAGCCTAGAGACGATGAGAATCGTGAGCAGATGCAAAGTAGACTGACATACAAGTTACTGTGGAAGAATATGTGAAAATTCGACCCCTCTAAGTTATAGCTAAAAGAGATGAGTCCCCGATGCATGGGTTCTTTTGATATGGTTTGGTGGAGAAGGTTAAGTTTGACCTTACCCCTTAGGATAAAGTAATGTGTGATGAGTTCCATGTGTCCAATTTAGAGCACTATGTGAGGTACCCCAACCATGTGTTGAGCAATGAACCTAATGAGCCCAAAGGAGGCTGAAATGGCCTGAGTCACCTGTGCAATTTATAGACGCCAGGATGAAAGAACTCAGAGAAAAGAATATGTGATGATAAAGGTTCTTTGGAAGTGCCATGAGTACGGTAAAGCCACATAGGGGCCAATGATGGACCTGGTAAAGTCTTATTCTGAATTATTTGTTTGCTTGTTGAAAGTTTGAGGACAAAATCCCTATAAGAGGGGAAGGATGTTACAACCTCAATTTTGCATATGTTTCCATGATTGAAATGTGTTGATTTTATGAATTTAGAATTAATTGAAAAGGTTGTATGCTTTGCTTTAAAGAATGGTTTTCTTTTCAAATATCCCTTTGGATAGGAATTTCGTGATTCCTATTATTAGATCTAAAAGAGAAGAAAAGAGGAAAAGTCCAAATAATGGAAAAAGATAAATAGATAAAAGGAATTCATGCATAAATACACATCAATGACTTTGGTTATGATAGAGGTATATGATGTGTTAGATAATTAAAAGGATAATTATCTAGTCATTCTTGGAAACAGAATGTTTGACACACTAAATAACATTATCTCGACTTAACCTTCGTATATTTGAAAATAATAATAAGAAAGATAATTCTAGAAGTTAGAATTAAAAGACATTCCATAATATAATTGTTTTATGAGATGACTAATGGAATAAGTTCGATATATAAAGGGCATCTCACTTAAATGAATATGAATTGAGAAAGATTTTGATAACCTGCCATAGAATGATGATAATTGGCTTAAGGAATATATTAAAGAATTTCGATATGGCTGTTCTTTCTTGTGACCTTTGGGTCGATACCTTTTATCCTAAGAAAAGGGAGGAGAGATATAATTTAAGTCTTTGCCTTTTTATTCTTTGGCAATCACATATGGAGATATCTTTCCATCTTGGATAAATTGTAACTCATGTTGGTTTTCATTCGAGAATATACGAGGAAGGTTTCCTCTTCTAGACCATCGGGTCTCTCCCTCCCATCACGTAGGGTTTCTCATAGGATGTATATATATAGAGAGAGGCTAGGGGTCTTTTCCTCAATCTCACACGATGCACCCAGCCGCTGTTGTCTGCGGGAAGACGACAAGAGATGAAGAAGAAACTCCTCTCCTACTCCTTACTCTCTTCTGTAAACAACCAGCGACCAAGCAGGGTTCCAGGCTTAAGGACAGGAGCCACAAGCCTTTGCGATGGAGGAGGGTGCTTCTACGGGAGAGGAAGAAGGGATCATGGCGGTGGCCAAGGGACGACGTCCAGGAAGCGGCGTCACCGATCATGCCACTGAAGGCGTCGGGACAGCGCAAGATGTCCAGCGACGAAGTCCCGGAGTTTCCATCTGCAGCCACCACGTCCACTTGCTGCATCGCGTCGAGGCATGGTTGTCAGTGGCAGTGCATGTGCCTATGGGAGATGGTGGCAGATGGTGGCGCTGTGGGAAGAGCGAGTGGCGGTGTAGTGTGAGGAGGACGACCTTGTAGTTTGGTTGTGGAGAAGTTGGAATCAACGAGGAGCGTGCGTCGGCGAAGGGAAGAAGCCTCTATGCGTTCCTCCGATCAGGTCTCCGACGTTGGCGCCGCAGAAGGGCGACATGAGGATGTGTGGAAGCCCAGATGGGTGAGAACTCAGTTTCCCTGGCCGCTAGTGTGGGGGCGGCAAGAGTGGAGTTAGGCGGCAAGGACCCTAAGCGGCGGTGAGGATGCTAGGCGCCACCTACGATCCGCCCTCGGCGGAGGTGTCTTCTAGACCTGCTGAAGCAGCAAGATGGGTGATGGGAGCATGGTGGACGCGAGTACCTTTGTCCGCGACTCGCGTCAAGAAGCAACCCTTCAAGTCGGCATCTTGGCTTCTGGGCGGCGGGCCGCAGCATTTTGGTCGATCCAGTCGGCGGCAGTGCAGTCTGCGTGAGAAGGCAGATCGCGTGAGAGAGAAGGGCAATGGTTCAGCCCTAAACCAGGTTGACGCTCAACTCAAGTAATGAACCGGTGGTTCAAGACCAGACCGGCCATCAACAAGGAAAAGGGAATTGAAGCATGTATTCGCTGATGTGGCATCGCATGGTTGGCCCAATAAAGGTAATCTTACAATAATTCTAGTAAATGCTACAGTTATCGAAATATAGCAAAAATACATATCAAATTGATTAGGAGAATGAGTAGAATCCAAATAAAATACTCCTAATGCCTAAATATGATTCATGTTTAAAAAGTATAGTTGGTCTATGAATGTAGGGTGATTAATACATAGAAACCCTAGTTCTTATTAATACATTGTTGATCGTGTTAAATATGCTTCCTTGAGATTTAAACTGATGATGTGGAATATAATGGTAAATTAACATGATTAAGATCTTAATGATGATAATTAGACTTTCTAATCAATGTATATGAATAATAAGGTTTAAGGATCCTAACTTGTTAATTTGTTAGACTTATTTTAATGTAAGTGATCATAATGTAAGGATGAAATAGATTTGATGATCATGGCTACACCCAATGTGTATAAGGGTTCATGAGCCATTAAATCAATAAACATGTGGATTAGAGTTTAGAAACATATCTCTAATGATAATTTGGTGCTAAGGAAACCTAAACCCTAGACTAGGGTCGAGTAGGGTTTAATGTGATTAATAATGTGAAGGTGACAGTTTAGGTTTTATATACATGCAGGATCTATTGGTTGGCTTGATTGTATATACATGAAGTATATGTTGAATAATCTGCATGAATCACCATTGAGGTATGTGGTTACGCTTATGAATAACCATTCTAGTTTCACGGCGATTCCCGAACGTTTTATCGGTTGCTTGAAAAATAACTGTTGGATGTCTATTTATTTCATGCAACTATAAAGTGACTATGATTATCACCATAAGTACATATATAACTGGCTAGATCTGGGTCCACCTCTATTACTTTGAAAAGGCTAAAAAGGGGTAATCCTAGAGCAAGGTCTAGGTTACCGTGAGTTAGAAACTGGGCTACCTACGTGTAGTTCCATGAGACTCTTTAGCGTACCCCGAGTTAAGGAGTGGTCTACCTATGAGTAGTTCCATGTGACTCAACCCTAGAAACTGGTTCACTTATAGGTGGATCATGAGGGGTTTAATGGGGACAATGCAGAGGATAGGGTACCCTTGGATTGCAGAGTTTTATTTAAAATGTAGTTTTGGTTGTTAAATGATTAATTGAATGATTACATTGTTAACGTATTGTTTCCCCACATACCAGCTTCGGCTGACCGACGTTTTGTTTTTCGGCGTTTTAGGTACAAGCCAAAAGGACAAACAGTAAATCGTCATATTGTGAAATACATGAAGTAAAATACAAGGAGGATTAGTTAGAGTAGAATCCTTAAGTGGATAGAAGTTTAGAGATCCAAGTTTTCAAAAAGGTATGCAAAAATTTATTTTCTTACATCTTTTAGTATAGTATGTTAAAATTTGATAATTATTCTTGGTTAATTGCCGAACCTTTGATCCGGAAGTCATGGGTGCGACTTCGACCTCTCAGTCTCCCTTAATTGGGGTTATCGGGAGGTGGGGTCGTAACATTTGGTATCAGAGCCTAGGTTGCTCAGTTAACCATTTATAATTATTAAATTTTACAAACTCCATAGAACCCAAGGGAGTTATTAGAGGATTATCCGAAAGATAGAGGTGTCTACAAAAGGATCACGACCGGGGGCTGGCAATATTTTCCTCCGCACCGCTAGTCAGAATACGAGGACTCCCGGATCCGTGTGACTGCCTAGCCAAAGTCTTAGGGTATGAATCGAAATAAGATACCTTTAGGATTTCTCATCTTATTCATCCCTTCTCACCTCAAAATTCTGATAAGGACCTAAAGGATTAGAGTTTTCTTTCTTCTCCTCTCCCTCTAGAGGTATGGGTAAGGTAAATAAGGTTTAAGGGATCCTCCACCAAATTAAATGAAAAGCATGTAAATAAGATGTCATGGACATAAGCTTAATAGATTAAGCACATACTAAAGAATAGATACATGCTTAGGTCGTATGACATAAGTTGTCATGCCCTCAGAAGAGACCTGAGGCTAGACCTTCTTGTCAGGGGGATAAGTTAGTCTTGGAGATAGAGATCTCCATTGCAAGTAGAGACCTGGCACATTCTCTGAGGATGATGCTAACCCTAACCCTAAGTGAAGGTTAGAGAGAGATGAGTTGGACCAGGTGTTTGAAGGAACATGCCTTTGGGATGTCATATGATCCATGGGTGACCTAGCACCTTTGGCAACCCAACCCTAGGAAGGGTCGTGGATGTTAGGGTAAAGGATAGCACCTTAGATGACGATGTTAGTGAAGGACCTTAGAAACCCTATGGGCTTGTGCAAGTAGGGTATAGATGGCATCTAGGGCACGTCATAGTGCTGACAGTAGGATGAAACCCTGGATAAGGAATTATGATGGAGTATAAAGGGTTATGGATGATCTTGAGCAAACATAAGTCCAAACCTAGGCTTCACCCATGTAGGGCATGCTTTTGAGGTTGATCCTTCATGAAGTGAGGACCTCTAATGGTGAGATTGGATGTAGGGTTAGCTCTAGAGAGAGCAGGAAACCCAGCAAGGAGGTTGGGAGCCTAAAACCCTGAAATATGAGGAACAATGGATGATAATGGTTGCCTCATGTTCGATCCCTGGAAGTTGATGATATCTTGGTTTCTTTTAGAGGGACCAAACCCTAGAGAGAGAAGATGAAGATTCTGGTACCTATGTGCCTACGGTATAGGTGTTTACCTTCTGAGGTAGGAAGAAGAGTTCCTTAGACCTAGAAAGGTTTAGTGAACAGGATCTGAGGCCTTGTACCATGTTGGTTGTCCTTAAGGAGGACCCAACCCTAAGTGTTGCTCGAGTTGAAGGATGACAAGAAGTGCATGTCATGCCTTTTTCATGCTTGGTTCAAGCATGCAGTTGGACACCTACAAATGAACCTAGGGTTCCTAGGCCTAAGAGGGGAAGTGGTGTACCTAATGCTCATGATGAGAAGTTGAGTTCCTATAGAAGCGAGCATGGTACTCCTCATGTATAGAGGAAAAAGGGGAAGCCCCTTAAGTTTAAGCGAGCATGGTACTCCTCATGATGAGAAGTTGTGTTTGATGAACCCCTCACAACTTGGTTGATGATAAAGAGAGGTATGATCTTGATCCAACATTGAGGAAATATGACAAGTACGACCTAGCATGGTTCGGTAGGTGATCTGCTGTGCTTTAATGGTTTGCTAGGGTTAAGTAGGCTCGTGTGGATGTAAACCCTAGACCTAAGAGATTTTGTGACCTTGTTGTCAAGAGATAGTTTTCCTCCCATCCTGGGGGAGGGACCCCTATGGTAGGGTGTATATCAGTTTTGTTGGTTTAAGGAGAGGTCTCACATGATCTTGAGAAGCTAAGTGAAAAGTACATGGTATGAGAATGAACCTGTAGACCCACAGATATCCATCTCTAATTGCATATGAATGTGGTACCATGGAGGTAACCAACATGGGACTTGACCAAGGTAGGCAGGTTGCCATGATCCCTATGGAAGGATGAAAGCCTACGCATGAATGCCGAAAGAGAGATGATGAAGACTTGGGTAAGGTTCTAAGTGAACATGTACTATAGTGGAGAATCCTAAGTCTATCCTAGGGTCAGGTAGGGATAAGACCGATGAAAGTAGGAGTTGCCTAATTCCCCAGTTGCACATGACCATAAGGACGGGAGGTAACATCTATCATTGTCTGAGGGCCATGGGTTAGGAGATTGATCACCTTCATGAATTCATGGGACCCAAAGGGCAGATGAGTAGGGCACTCTCTTGATGCATGAGGGAAGAGGGATGACCCCAAAAGTGCCGGCACCCTATAGACCTAGAGGAGATGACCACGAGATGTGTATAAACCTCAGTAGGTTCAAGACTAGTTTGTTATCATGATGTCTGGGATGTAGAGACATATGTGGCACGTTGCAACTTAGATGTAAAGGTGTATTGGCAAGGTGGGATGTACCATCTCTACTCTTGGAACAGGAAGAACTCTGTATTTGGACTGCAGCCAAATGCTTATTTCCTCTTGTTATGGGAGTGAGAGATAGAACATTACGCATGCCATACACCAAGGATAAGAGATGATGTAGGTTGGAACGTTGCCACGAGAAATGGGGATAGAGAAGATAACCTACCCTGGTAAAGTGAATGATACATGGATGGCTTGCAAACACTAAGAGGAATGAGGTAGTCACCTTATGAGGATGTTTTTATCATGAGCTATGTGGAACTTACGAGTTATACCAGGTTGAGTTTGATCACCATGATGATGAAATCAGAGAGTGTTCTTAATGAAAATAGACATAGAATTTGAGGTGAAATGATAAGTGAAATACATGGAAGTGTATGTCTTCAATGTTACCTAATACCTAAGAATGTGAAGTGGTAATGGATGCTCTGGTTGAGATACATCTGACTTGTTGGACAAGAAGCTAGAAGAGGTTGTTTGGCTAACCCTAAGTTCGAAAAGGAGAGGTGTTTGGATAACACTCAGATGTAACAAGATACATTGAAAAGTTAATGGTTGTTTGGTTAGCCAGTCTAGTCCTGGATGCAATGAAAGGATGGTGGTAGAACCTCAGATGCACTTCTTTGAAAGAGGAGGTGATGAAACCCCGACTAGAGTGGTTTAGGGTTTCGGAGGAATCAATCTTGAAAGAATCATGACATACAGGAAATCATGGTTGAAGATCACCATACACTGTGGAAAATAGCAATAGCACTTTGGATGCTTAAGATGAAGTTGCATGTGGTTTATGGCCATGCAAGCCAGGAGGTAAAGGACGAACCCCAGTAACCCAGTGTATCGATATAGAGGACAAAAGAGTCCCTGAGAGGGAATGGGAGCTCAACACTATGGATGTTGTGATAGGTCTTCCCTGGGCCAAGGAAGGTCGAAATGCAATTTGGGTTATGGTTGGTCGCCTTACCTAGATGACATGAGAAAGAGAGAGTTCTGGTAAGGGACAGATCTGGTTGAACTATCCATGAGAGAGATGGTCCGACTACACCACGATGTGAGTTCAAAGGATCTTGAGTTTGACCTAGAGGTTCACTTCCATAAGGTGAAAGTAGGTACATGAAGAACTCGATGTTAGTATATCACCCCTAACTATGGTTAGTATGATCCAGACTAAATGGTCTGATGAGGGCATGTGTGCTCATTCAGGGTGATATCTAGAGACAGTTCTTGTCCTATGAAAGATGTGACAATGACCACCATAGCCAGTATCGGGTTTTATAAGAAGCTCTGTAAGGGAGGTTGTGCCGGTCACCGCTTCAGTAAGGTGATGTTGGTGAAAGGACCACATGATGGTTAGAAAAGGACCACATGATGGTTAGAAAAGGGCCACAGTGTGTGTAGATGAAGTCACTTTGTTTGTGCAAGGGCTGAAAGGAGCCTAGAGACGATGAGAGTCGTGAGCAGATGCAAAGTAGACTGACATACAAGTTACTGTGGAAGAATATGTGAAAATTCGACCTCTCTAAGTTATAGCTAAAAGCGATGAGTCCCCGATGCATGGGTTCTTTTGATATGGTTTGGTGGAGAAGGTTAAGTTTGACCTTACCCCTTAGGATAAAGTAATGTGTGATGAGTTCCATGTGTCCAATTTAGAGCACTATGTGAGGTACCCCAACCATGTGTTGAGCAATGAACCTAATGAGCCCAAAGGAGGCTGTACCTGTGCAATTTATAGACGCCAGGATGAAAGAACTCAGAGAAAAGAATATGTGGTGATAAAGGTTCTTTGGAAGTGCCATGAGTACGGTAAAGCCACATAGGGGCCAATGATGGACCTGGTAAAGTCTTATCCTAAATTATTTGTTTGCTTGTTAAAATTTTGAGGACAAAATCCCTATAAGAGGGGAAGGATGTTACAACCTCAATTTTGCATATGTTTCCATGATTGAAATGTGTTGATTTTATGAATTTAGAATTAATTGAAAAGGTTGTATGCTTTGCTTTAAAGAATGGTTTTCTTTTCAAATATCCCTTTGGATAGGAATTTCGTGATTCCTATTATTAGATCTAAAAGAGAAGAAAAGAGGAAAAGTCCAAATAATGGAAAAAGATAAATAGATAAAAGGAATTCATGCATAAATACACATCAATGACTTTGGTTATGATAGAGGTATATGATGTGTTAGATAATTAAAAGGATAATTATCTAGTCATTCTTGGAAACATAATGTTTGACACACTAAATAACATTATCTCGACTTAACCTTCGTATATTTGAAAATAATAATAAGAAAGATAATTCTAGAAGTTAGAATTAAAAGACATTCCATAATATAATTGTTTTAGGAGATGACTAATGGAATAAGTTCGATATATAAAGGGCATCTCACTTAAATGAATATGACTTGAGAAAGATTTTGATAACCTGCCATTGAATGATGATAATTGGCTTAAGGAATATATTAAAGAATTTCGATATGGCTGTTCTTTCTTGTGACCTTTGGGTTGATACCTTTTATCCTAAGAAAAGGGAGGAGAGATATAATTTAAGTCTTTGCCTTTTTATTCTTTGGCAATCACGTATGGAGATATCTTTTCATCTTGGATAAATTGTAACTCATGTTGGTTTTCATTTGAGAATATACGAGGAAGGTTTCCTCTTCTGGACCATCGGGTCTCTCCCTCCCATCACGTAGGGTTTCTCCTAGGATGTATATATATAGAGAGAGGCTAGGGGTCTTTTCCTCAATCTCACACGATGCACCTAGCCACTGTTGTCCGCGGGAAGATGACAAGAGATGAAGAAGAAACTCCTCTCCTACTCCTTACTCTCTTCTGTAAACAACCAGCGGCCAAGTAGGGTTCCAGGCTTAAGGACAGGAGCTGCAAGCCTTTGCGATGGAGGAGGGTGCTTCTACGGGAGAGGAAGAAGGGATCGTGGCGGTGGCCAAGGGACGACGTCCAGGAAGCGGCTTCGCCGATCATGCCACTGAAGGCGTCAGGACAACACAAGATGTCCAGCGATGAAGTCCCAGAGTTTCCATCTGCAGCCACCACGTCCACTTGCTGCATCGCGTCGAGGCATGGTTGTCATTGGCAGTGCATGTGCCTGTGGGAGATGGTGGAAGATGGTGGCGCTGTGGGAAGAGCGAGTGGCGGTGTAGCGTGAGGAGGACGACCGTGTAGTTTGGTTGTGGAGAAGTTGGAATCAACGAGGAGCGTGCGTCTGCGAAGGGAAGAAGCCTCTATGCGTTCCTCCGATCAGGTCTCCGATGTTGGCGCCGCATAAGGGTGGCATGAGGATGTGTGGAAGCCCAGATGGGCGAGAACTCAGTTTCCCTGGCCGCTAGTGTCGGGCGGCAAGAGTGGAGTTAGGCGGCAAGGACCCTAAGCGGCGGTGAGGATGCTAGGCGCCACCTACGATCCGCCCTCGGCGGAGGTGTCTTCCTGACCTGCTGAAGCAGCAAGATGGGTGATGGGAGCATGGTGGACGCGAGTACCTTTGTCCGCGACTCACGTCAAGAAGCAACCCTTCAAGTCGGCATCTTGGCTTCTGGGCGGCGAGCCGCAGCATTTTGGTCGATCCAGTCAGCGGCAGTGCAGTCTGCGTGAGAAGGCAGATCGCGTGAGTGAGAAGGGCAATGGTTCAGCCCTAAACTAGGTTGACGCTCAACTCAAGTAATGAACCGGTGGTTCAAGACCAGACCAGCCATCAACAAGGAAAAGGGAATTGAAGCATGTATTCGCTGATGTGGCAGCACATGGTTGGCCCAATAAAGGTAATCTTACAATAATTCTAGTAAATGCTACGGTTATCGAAATATAGCAAAAATACATATCAAATTGATTAGGAGAATGAGTAGAATCCAAATAAAATACTCCTAATGCCTAAATATGATTCCTATTTAAAAAGTATAGTTGGTCTATGAATGTAGGGTGATTAATACATAGAAACCCTAGTTCTTATTAATACATTGTTGATCGTGTTAAATATGCTTCCTTGAGATTTAAACTGATGATGTGGAATATAATGGTAAATTAACATGATTAAGATCTTAATGATGATAATTAGACTTTCTAATCAATGCATATGAATAATAAGGTTTAAGGATCCTAACTTGTTAATTTGTTAGACTTATTTTAATGTAAGTGATCATAATGTAAGGATGAAATAGATTTGATGATCATGGATACACCCAATGTGTATAAGGGTTCTTGAGCCATTAAATCAATAAACATGTGGATTAGAGTTTAGAAACATATCTCTAATGATAATTTGGTGCTAAGGAAACCTAAACCTTAGACTAGGGTCGAGTAGGGTTTAATGTGATTAATAATGTGAAGGTGACCGTTTAGATTTTATATACATGCAGGATCTATTGGTTGGCTTGATTTTATATACATGAATTATATGTTGAATAATCTGCATGAATCACCATTGAGGTATGTGGTTACGCTTATGAATAACCGTTCTAGTTTCACGGCGATTCCCGAACATTTTATCGGTTGCTTGAAAAATAACTGTTGGATGTCTATTTATTTCATGCAACTATAAAGTGACTATGATTATCACCATAAGTACATATATAACTGGCTAGATCCGGGTCCAGCTTTATTACTTTGAAAAGGCTAAAAAAGGGGTAATCCTAGAGCAAGGTCTAGGTTACCGTGAGTTAGAAACTGGGCTACCTACGTGTAGTGCCATGAGACTCTTTAGCGTACCCCGAGTTAAGGAGTGGTCTACCTATGAGTAGTTCCATGTGACTCAACCCTAGAAACTGGTTCACTTATAGGTGGATCATGAGGGGTTTAATGGGGACAATGCATAGGATAGGGTACCCTTGGATCGTGGAGTTATATTTAAAATGTAATTTTGGTTGTTAAATGATTAATTGAATGATTACATTGTTAACGTATTGTTTCCCCACATACCAACTTCGGCTGACCGACGTTTTGTTTGTCGGCATTTTAGGTACAAGACAAAAGGACAAACAGTAAATCGTCATATTGTGAAATACATGAAGTAAAATACAAGGAGGATTAGTTAGAGTAGAATCCTTAAGTGGATAGAAGTTTAGAGATCCAAGTTTTTGAAAAGGTATGCAAAAATTTATTTTCTTATAGCTTTCAGTATAGTATGTTAAAATTTGATAATTATTCTTGGTTAATTGCCGAACCTTTGATCCGGAAGTCATGGGTGCGGCTTCGACCTCTCGGTCTCCCTTAATTGGGGTTATCGGGAGGTGGGGTCATAACATTATCTTTATTGCACTCAAGATGATTATACTATGAGAATTTGTTGTTATAATATGTCTTATACGCTTGTCATCGGTACGACTTGAACTAAATTTGGGAATGATGTGGATTACTAGAAATTGATATGAATAGTAATTTTATCTCTACCATTTGTAGTCCATCCTAAAAATTATCTATGTGTAGGTCCCCTAACCCTTCTTAATCGTTAAACATAATTTGTTTTGCATAATTGGATTAATTATATGCTTAAATCGTGAAAGTTAACCTTGTTTTTTGATATCACACCAAATGATGAAAGTATGTTTAAAATGTAATAAAAATCAGATCTTCTTTGTTTAAGTTACCAATTTATGCATCTTGTGAACTTTTATGTAAGTTACCCTCTTTTGGTAATATGAACAAGTATGTGACCCTTGATTGAGTTGCTTCATGATGTGAATAATATTTTATAACCTTACTTCTCCTTTAGATACTTTGGAACCTTGTTTTAGCAAAGTTACAAAGTTTTGGTAAGTTGGTAGTGCATGCTTTCATCGGTCAATGGTTTTTGTTTTTCTAGTGTTCCCAATGGGCTTCTTGGTGGTTGATGGCTCTTTGGTGACCGTTGGGATTTCAGTGCCCAATGGAAATCCTAAAGTAATGGGCCTCATGGTTTTTGATTGACAGGATCCATGGTATGCTGACCAACAAAGTTTTTGATAGACAAATTTTTGGTGATCGACGAGATTGATATATGTATGTTACAAAAGGACAACTAACAAGTTTTTACATGATTTTTGACAGTCTACGAGTTTCTAGTGACAAAGAGGTTTCATTGGTGGATGGTTTAAGTCATGAAGATGTTTCATTAGTGGATGGTTTTCCTGATCAATTAGGTTTAGGTTCTCAACATGACCTAGGTCGACATGATTTTTGCTCGATGAGTTTTTTGTGTCAGCCTATATATAGCCCCTCTCATCCTCACCTCTCTCACTTCTGTTGGCGGAGCCTCAGGATAGCTTGACAAGAATTTGTGGAGAGCAGTGATTGATGAAAGTTCCTTAAAGATGATGATCTTAGGTTTTTTGTCGATGCATGTTCTTGGATCAACCCTAGGACTGATCTCAAGATGTTGATCTTATTTTTTGCTTCCTTCAAGTAAGTTTCTTGTTCTTTTACTCATTTTCTTATTGTTCTTCACCCCCTTCCCTCCTGCAATCAAGTTCTTTTGGTATCTCGTGAGTTCTTGGATGTTCCATTGTTAGAGCCTTGTGCATGTGGGTTGAGAACTCCTATTTTCTTCTTCCTTGCTCTAGTTCATCTTTCTCATGGGGGAAGAGGAACTTTTTGGGTGTTTTGGTGGGCCAAGTTGGATCTTTGTTGCTGATTTTAGAGTTCTTCTTCTTCTTCTTCTATATATAGTTTCTCTCCATAACTAGGCGATTTATATAACTTTAAAGCATTTCTTGCCTACTATGTGCTTGCATGTCCTTGAATATTGCTCTAGAAACTCGTAATGATGCTAAAAATGGACATTTTTAGTGCTGCTTTGTATAGAAAAATGATGATCCATAAACGTATAGCTCAGACTTTATGAATATTATTCTTTTAATCTTTGGACTAATATTTTAGTAAAAATGGTCTAAAACTCATAATCTTTATGTAAAGGCTCTTAATAATGTATAGGCGTGTTGTTGAAGTATCCACACTTTAAATCTCATTGCATAGAGGTTAGCTTGTGATGGTTGTCATGCTTTTATTTGATGTTAAGATGATGTAACAATGGTTGGGGTGAAACCCTAATCTTGGTGATAGCCAATCTGAGCTATAACATTGAATATTGTAGATGCTCTAAAAATGTTGTATGGTCTTAGAATGAAGTATTATATATCAGTTCCATGTTCTTTATATCTTTCAAGGTTAGGGAGACATCTAGTGATTTCATAAGATCTTCTTAGGTGTTGTTTGTAACTTGGTTGATGTAGTACAAAATAATCAAACTGGCTTAATTAACCAAATGGAACTTTAATCATGCAGTGCCTGGGTTCGTAGAACTACTCCAGTATCAAGATTTGTTTGATAGTGAAACGAGTATCTTGAAAGGAACTTAGAATCACTATTGATTATATATGGGTGTATGGAGGGTATATTCTTGTCATCCCGATCCCAATGTTTTTGGAGAGCAGTTGAGGCCGTGTCTTGGATGTGAAAGCAATTGAGAGCGACTATGGTTGTAACTCAGATTTGAGGGTTATATACTCTGGTTTCTAGCGTCTTGATTTGTGTACCCAGGGCGGACTAGGATGTTTTATTAGTTGAGCTGATGAGCCACTATGGTAGTTACTCATACTGGTCAAGGGGAAGAAATCTTAGGATTCCATTTATCCTAGATCTTATACAGAGCTGATTTTGACTTAGTAGTGGTCAAATAGTAGTTTGATAGGTATGCCTCAAACTACCCATGGCTTAATAAAATGTAACTCAGATGTGTAGCATAATTACTAAGGTTATTTTATGAATCATATTAGATGATAACCCTTTCCATGTTTTCTTGAAATTTTAGATGATTTATAATGTGGTAAGAGAAATCAACTGTACAAATGTCTCTAGCTGCATATGTTATTACACAAGTTATTTAATCTTCCAACTCTATAATACTATCTACTTTAAACACTTAATATACATATCTTTAGTAATAAATATATGTTTTTGGAGTTATATTTCTCACTGGAACATGGGTCTCACGCCATGGGTCACCACATCTTTTTAGGTGATCGAAAGTGCCAGTAGACACAGAGTGACAAGGAGACGTAGTTTGGAGAGAAGTAATGTTAGAAGGTTGGTTGGGTTCTTGTAGAGTCCTAGAGTTATCCATGTACTCTCAGGTCGGGGCAGGGAGTTTTTTTATATTGCGTATACCAATTCAGGTTTTTGGTTATATGCTCCAAGTATGTAAATGGTGTAAATATGTGGACAACATCTTTTGTATACATGTTTTGGCTGAGGACATGGAACTTGTGTAACAATACCTAGTATGGATATATGTGGATATATAACCTTTGTGCAAATGTTTCCCTTAACATGTTTAGGAATTTACTTGGTTTTAATTCTGTATCTTGGTGGTAATGCAATTAGTAAGTGTTTGATTGGTGATTTGGTTTTGAGTAATCTCATTAAACGTGGCAGGTTGCCACACTATGTATGTGTATATCTTGTTGGGAGTATTCTCTTACTGGGACTCTTTTAGAGTCTCATGCAGTTCTTCTACAATACTTTTAGGTATACTAGCACAGTGGAAAGGACACGGTGATCATGATGTGAAAAGAGATAACATAGTTGAGTCTAGATTGTCTATGTACTCACATTTTCCTAAGTGATGGGTGGATAGTTTATCTTGATATGATGGGATTCTTTCCTTGATGTTTCTTTAAGGTTACAAGGTGTAACTTGGGTTAGACATCTTATATTATTATCTCTTCATAGATGTGGATCATATTGTAAACCTATTTGTTGCATCTAATGAAGAGGTTTCTATTTGTCTTGCTCTCTTATCTACTCTTGAGATTATTTAAATGAGAAATATTGTGATGTTATATGACATAATTTGATGTTTTGTGATGACTATTTGTACTCGGATCTTTATGCGAATGATTTCATTTTGAATTTTCAAATCAGTTTTTACGGTTGTTAGTTTTAAGCTAGGTGTTTATATAATGACTTGTCCTAATGATCACTTAGGGTTTGATTAGAAGATGGGTCCTTAAACTTGCATTTTACATGCACATCATTCCCGTGTCAAGTATTTGGCACCGTTCCTACAAAATTATCAAGGATAGTCCTAAGAGTGATAAAATCGACATTCTAGACCACTTTATTTTTCGTTTCTTTTATTTTGTCAAAAAGATTGCTATATCTTTTTGTTATTATATTCTAGTATTTTGTGTTCTTACACTATATTTACTATTTTGTAGGGTACCAGTTTATAGTTACCACTAAGTAAAGGAACCCATCTCCTCTATGTGTAATATGTGAATAATTCTTCAATGAGGAAAGGAATTGTCAGCTTCATCGAGGAAGATAATTCTAACAGCCCCTCACATATAGTACAATTAGTTCCACCGAGGAATAAAGAGGATCCAATAGTCAACCTAGAAGACCTAGTGGTTGAAGAAAAGGAACCATAAGTCATGTCTGACCATAAAGACTACAACAATGATGATATCAAAAGTTCAAATGATTATAAGACTATTTGGGAAAGGATAGAATCATCTTCAATCACAACACAACTGGGTACAATTAGGCGTTAGACAATAAACATGGGGAGCCACAAGATAGGTCAAAGCTTGGCGGCTTCACTGAACTCTTAGGCATTCCACAAAATACCATAGATGATGTAATGCAACACATTAATATATAGTTTTATTGAAAGATGTGACATGTTGAAGATTGATAGGGTACCGACTAGAATCATACATCTAAAGCTATTCCCATATTCATTTATTGAAAAGGAAAAGACATGGTTCCTCAATATTACTCCCGAATCTCTTAGCACATGGTACAAGAGGATTGATATGTTCTTTGAAATGTATTTCCTCCTCAGAAGAGAAATGAACTAGTGGGAAAAATCCATGATTTCAAACAGTTGAAGATGAGATATATTAAAAATCTTGGTAGTGCTACTAGGGTATGATTATGAAAGTCCCACACATGGTATAGATCTATTTTTATAGGGGGAAATATTTTATTATGGTTTGCATAAGGAGGAGAGGACCACACGAAAAAGTGTAGGGTGGGTTTCTTTATGAAGAAAAAGTCTATGAAATGTCATGAGGTACTGAAGAACATGGCCATAAACCAGACATGGGGACATGAACACAAGATACCTACATCGAACAAGAGTGCCATGGAGTCCTGTGAAGTCAAGGAGATAAGGACACAAATGGTTCAGTTGACAAACCAGTTTAGAGCTGTGAACGCCACCCCACCATAAGTGAAGAAGAAGAGTGCATGTATATGCAACAAACCAACAACATGATAAATGTCTAACATCCTAAAGATTTTCTTGGAAGGATCCTAACAATTTCCAGTAGGAACCTTCATAGGCACATCAACTTCCATCATAAAAAACTAATATTCCACATTAAAATCAACAAGAAAGGGGTCCAAATAGGCTTGACAAGTTGGAGGATCTGCTTGAAAAATTTATGAATAAAAAATAAATCATATTTTGATCAATTATATAGGGAGAAGGATAACCAAAGGGCTGATAGTAGAAGCTTGGATTCACCGATTCCACAGTTGGAAACATATGTAGTAGGTTTTTAGAGGCCTACTCAATAGGGGTTCCTAGGAAATACAAACATGCCATGGTATAAACCAAAATGCCAAGGCAACTACACTTAATAGTGGAAATGTGATAGAGAAAAAGAGAATGTGGCATAATAAGGGAATGCATATTGAGCTAACAACACACATTTTTGAGGCAGGAGTTGAAGAGGAGACAGTTCCTATAGTGTAGATACATGAGGTATTAGTAGAATAAGACCATGTTCAATCCAACTGGAGGGGGAATCCCTTAAGAATACATATCTCCCACCACATATAAGGAAGATCGTCACTCCTGTACCTTTTCCTAACAAACTTAAGAAGAACAAGGTAGACCAAAAATTCAAGAAGTTCTTAGATATCTTCTGCAAGCTCCATGTTAGTCTCCCGTTAGTTGAAGCTATTGAGAACATTCCTTCATATGGCAAATTTCTCAAATACCTAATTAATAAGAAGAGGCAGATAGATGATTTTGATGTAGTGCTATTACATAAAGAAGTAAGTATGATGAATCAAAGGAAATTACCCAAGAAAGGCAAGATGTGGGGTGCTTTAATATATCTTGTTCAATAGTTAATTTCCACTTTGGGTAAGCACTTTGTGATTCAAGTTCCAACAAAAATCTGATGCCCCTCAAGACATTTAGGAAGATGGGACTGAAATAATATAGGAAGACTAATATGATGATCCAATTGGATGACACATATTTTTTAGACCTTTCTATATTTGTGAGGACGTCCTTGATAAGGTGGGGATATTTATTTTCATAGATTTTGTAGTCAAGGAAATGTAAGAAGACTACGGGTCTGATCTACTCTTGGGTAGACCATTCTAGACTACATAAGATGTGACATTAGAGATAGGAAGAGGATATCATTTCTCTAATTTGATAATATCTCCTAGAATTTCTTCATGCTCGTTCCAAGTTTGAAGTACCATTTGTACAAATACAAGATTAGGGTTTGAGGTGATTAAGCTGGATAACACAAAACATGTCTAAGTTTTTTCCTTATTTTTCTCTATATATCTTTATAGGTTATGACACATAAAGAAAATCTTTTCATGTGAACATTTATCTCATACAAGAACTATTCTTATTCATCACATGATATTTCAACACGTTCACATAAATAAATCACATATTTATAACCATTTTACAAGAAAAGAAATTACACTGCTCATTCATTTAATCAACACAACTATTTCTTTTTACACTAAAGGACCAAGAGTGGATAGGGACCCGGACTGACTATGTCTACCTAAAACACTGCTAACAACATTTTATGACATGACTCTTCTAAACTTGTTGCTATCTCCATAATCATCAGGTTACCTAAAAACTATTTCAAAGAGTGTGAGCTACTAGCTTAGTGAATGGAAATTTATCGAGTAGGCAAGATAATGCATATAATGATAATTTAGTGAATAACACCACATAAATATAAGAAACAACATTAAATATTGAATTGAATGAGAAACACTATCAAATCCATCAACCAACCATAATAGTAGGAATAAATAAATAATAAATTCCTAAGTCTGATGACTTGATCTTAAATAGCTTTATAAATGCCATGAACCCGTATCAGGTGTACCAAAACATGTGGAAGAATCACATCAAGCTATAATATCACCGTCAAGACTTAGTATTGACTTGTATTTCTAAGTTTTCTAACTAGATACCTAGTCTATAGTGGGCATTGCTACGTTTGGCTTTTCCATCTATATTAGTTGGTCAGATAAATCTAGACTCCTCCAAACTTGGATACTCATGAGGAGAGTTAAAACACCTTGGCTTGAACTCTAATGGTTCCACAAAGACTAACTCATTGAGTAGTAATTGAATTAGTTACCCCAAGAATCTCCATTAAATGTTGGGTACAAGTCTTTAACTGTACTAAAACTTGGTACCACTATAATATCTAGTTTTTGTTGAGTACCACTGGGTATGACCAAAATCTCTAGTTAATGTTGGATACCCATGGTATAACTCAAGAGGTCATCCACATTGATATTAAACCCTCGTGCCCCACCGATAGCTCTAGCTTACTCACCTATATGCTGCTAGTGGGTAAGTCATTTCCTTCATTGAAACACATACCTCTACAAGGAAGCTATGATGTTTAAGGCATCTAAATCATTAATTGATTCTTTAATGTCACAGTTCAATGATCTATTGAAATCTTCATAGATTTAGTCAGTAACGAGATCATTCCAATTTTGTTTCTATATTCTACACTCCATCAATACAACTCAAAATCATGCTTAAAAAGTTATCATATTTCTCATGCTCTTAAAGTACTTTTAACTGAACTGGTAACTTCCAATATTGTATTTCACTTGAAATTATAATCTGAGCATATCTGAATATATTAGAACAATTTGTGCTATAATAATACAATCAACCATTCGTATGGAATGGCATTAGTTCTAAAATAACTGATATGTACATAATTGCTAATATTTCAAATTGTTTATAGGTAGATTTTACTAAACTAAGCATGTACTATATAATACTAGAAATAACTAAACATTTTTATCATTTAGGATCATAATTAACTGAAATAAATCTATCTAATAATACTTTCTAGCATGTATTTCACTACTGACGGTTTAATGCCAACCCAGATTCACCAGTGCCTTCATATTACACTATATTTAAAACTCATAAAATCATATACACACATTCAAGAACTAAAATCATTCTCATTCTATCAAAATTTTAGTTTATGGATCATTCATTTAATTGAAATCTGAATTAGGACATACTGATCTATACACACTAAAACAATAACATACCAATACACATTCTTCATGTTTGGTTTAGGTTTTGTGAAAATGAGGGATAAAAGATGATTTTCCACTCATATGGGTTTGATTCTAACTACTAATCACGTCTCTAGTCTTGATTTCTTTAAATCCTGACTTTTTAAGCTTGGATTCAAGCTAAAAGCTTTAAATCATACCTTATGTAGACTGTTGCATGCTCTTTTCATTCTTGAAGAAAGCTAGAGTAAGAAGAAGAAGAGGAAAAGAGGAAAGTAACATCTAATTAAATTTTCTCTAGGCTTTATCTAAGGAAAAAGAGATAAAACAAATGAAAAGATGTCGATCTAGACTTACCTCAATGGTTATATGACTAGTTCTACTACTCTTCCATGTTCTTTAAAATGATCCTAGTAATTTCCCTATCACATGTCTCTGGTCCATTTTAGGGATTTTTTTGTGTAGAGATTGGAATAGTAATCCAAGGAAGCAAATTTTGTCGAATTGGATATGGATATCAAACATTTTGGTCTTTTTTGTAATTGACTATACTAGGTGACAACGTAGCTCATCCCCATTGGTGGGTGACAATCGATTCATGTCCTGTCAGTTGGTGACTATTAGTGGACACCAGAAATTGGCAACCATTGATGGATTGACAATCAATCACTAATCAATGATATTGCTATACATTCTACTAAAAATACAATATCTCTCTTATTTTAACTCTGGTTTGATCCATTTTTTGTTGGAATGATAATAGGATTCTCACAATTCCATAGTATAAAATTAATAAGAATTACAAATTATAATTTTATTTTGTTATTATTATTTACTTAGCATCTTTAATGCTCTTCTCACATACATGTGTGGGTGATTTTCTACAACAACTAAAGTTTAAATCTCAAAGTATGCACAACACATATTTTTGACCTAGCAAGGAATACGTTTAATTTGAAATAAAGATTAAATCAACTAGATCATAATGCAAGGTATTATTGAAGGTGTAACTAATACGAAGATAGTCTTTAACCCTAAAATTACCACTCAAGTGAGATATGGATTGTAACAAAGGAAGAATGAATCTTGGGATTGAAGATGGCATGTTGGAGTTTAGGCTTCCAGAACGACCAATAAATCTAGGTAGTGCAATTGGATACCTTGTCGTGCAACATCTTGATACTAATGTTTCCTTGATTCCAGCAAATCCTTCTTAGACATGGCAAGCATCATGCACCCGGTTTGATAGGGGATCTCTTCAGGTGGAAACAATGGAAGAAGTGTTCAAAATCTCACTTGTTGAAGCTATAAGATGTTCAAAAGAGCCCATAGATTTTATCTTACCTACACCTATTTTAGAAGGGATTATGGCAGCACTCCATCTTTCTTATCCTAGGCTACTGTTGAATGCATATCTAATGAATCTTATAGATGTCACTATTCATGATGAGTTTATGGAGGAGCGTGCTACATTTTTGAAAGTATTATTAGCCTACTACACAAGGCACTTCAAGGACTTGCGACCGCAACCGCCACCACTTTTTCCATCTCTTGAGTGCCTCATGATCTTGAGCTCAAGCCCTTACATCCTCACTAGAAGTACAAATTCCTTGCTGTAGAAGAAAAGTTGCCTATGATTTTCTATTCATCCTTGAGCACTTCACAAAAACAATAGGGATTACAATATTAAAGAACTGTCAAGTAACAATCGGGTTGTTTATAGCATATATAAAAGGAATATCTCCAAGCCTGTGACAAGAAGGCTCATATTTTTCATATTTGAACATCATGAGATAGTAAGAAAGGTAAAAAAACCCCTATGATTCCTATATTTTAGCTTAAAATGCATTAAAACATAATTTATAGCCTATATAACAAGACTTAATGAGATTTAGGTGATGGATAGAATTTTATGAAAGAATAATGATTGGGGCCAAAACACTAACCATTCATTAAGAACATTTTAACATCAGAAAACTTTGCTCCTTTATTCACCAAAAAACTAAAGAACATATAGGTAAAGAGAGACATTTCCACCATGGAAAGCCAAGAACCACAACCAAGAAGGGTGTAATAGACAAAAATAAGAAAGATGAGAAGATATGGAAGAACTTACATGATCTAGAGTCAAAGTAGACTTATAAGGCAATCTTTAGCCTTTTGATCCTCAAATCCAGCTAAAACACTAACATGCACAAGCCCCACCCTTGGAAACACCCTTCTCTTGCTTCAACAACATTCTAACAACTCAAAATGACCTCAAGGTGCTCTAGGAATGATGCGGTCACATATTTATAGCTTGAGGGAGGTTAAGAATTGCATGGAAGCCCCTAAATAGTGCCATCAGGCTCCAAAAGGTTAGCATTGTGCCCAACCCGCCCGCATTGGGCAAGCCCCCAACACAAATCTAGCATCCCTCAACACAGATTGGGAAATCCCTTTACACATAATATGCACTAAGACCCTTCCTAATGTATCTGCATCAAGTAACTCTTAACATGCATTGGGAATCCATGATGCACTCATCGTACCCACACTAGGAGGCCCTACAATGTGCATCATAATTCTAGGCCCTTCAACCATTGTGCCCCCTATGTGTCAGTCCCATGCCTTATCTGATGCATCCACAATGCCTAGTCCCCTTGTATCAATCAATCCATCGATTGACACAATCATAATAGGGTAATGTTTAAGTCCAACAATTAGAAAAAATTACATCAATTCTAACATATCATTTCTCATAATAAAAAACATATGTGCATAATATGAAAAAGCTTAAGTTTTAATATTTAAGTAATTAAAAAAGCATATTTGTTACGACCCCACCTTCCGATAACCCCCAATTAAGGGAGACCAAGAGGTTGAAGCCACACCCATAAAATTCTGGATCAAAGGTTCAACATATAACCAATAACAATTATTAAATTCTAACAGACTATACTAAAAATGGTAATAAAATTTTTCTTTATCATACCTTTGAAAAGTTGGAAGTACCAAACTTCTAACCACAGATGAACTACACTAACTAGTTCCTCCTTGTTCTTTAATTCTTGATTTCACAATGTGTCACTTTACTGTTTGTGCTTTAGGATTTGTACCTAAATCGCCGACAAACAAAACAACGGTCAGTCGAAACTGGTATGTGGGTGAAACACTAATCAAGCAATTATACTAACAATGTAATCAAGCAATTAGTCTTTTAAACAATCAAGATTACATTTTAAGCCATACAACTCAATCCCTACATATTCCCAACTCTGTGCAGTTCCTGCAGTGAACTTTCATTATACCTCTGTAAAGGTAGAGTCGCATGGCACTACTCCAGGTAGCCCAATCCCTAACTCAACGTGACTTGATGGTCCTACCACAAGGGTAGCCATGTACTAAGTCATCCACAGACCTGATGACCTCTCCAATAGGCAGCCATGTACTAGGTCTTCTTCTGACCTGATGGTCCTACCTATTAGATAGCCATGTACTAGGTCAACTATCATGCTACAGAGGGAACCAGGATCTGAGCTTGTTGGCATATATTCTTTGTGATAGTCATAGCCACATTATAGTTTGCATGAACTAAATTCATCCAACAGTTTAGTTGCATTCAATGCGATTAAACATCCGGGAATCATCGAGAAAACTAAACGGTTATTCATAAGTAACCACATACCTTTAATTGCACTTTTCAAGATAATAATCCAATCAACAAGCAATGAGGAAGAGAAATCCTGAAATAAAAGTACCAATTCCTTTTATTAATATTTATCCAATTTCCTTATTCAAATTAGGATTTCAATTCCATAATTAGGGTTTCTCCTAGAAATTAGGGTTTCACTTCTTCTTTCATCATTAACATCCTTAATTTATCAATCTTCATAAAACTCCTAATTTCTCATTGAATTTCCTTTATTAGACAACTGATTTCCTTATTTCATAAAAATCTGGTTTTTATCTCTCTTTATCCCAAATTAGGGTTTTCTTGCAAATTAACCTTCTTTTGAACATTATAATTCCAAGTTAAGAATTTTTGCAATCAAATAGCAAATTTAACTACCATTAACATTATCAGAGTCAATCTTAACGATTTGACTTGCTAAATTACCAAATTACCCTTTCAACATCCAACTAGGGTTTCTTATCAAATTTTAATAAACTTTATTATCCAAATAAAGTACTTTTGCAAAACTAGGTGGAATTAGGTTCTGGAATTATTTTTATTACGTTCCTTGCATTTTTCTATGCAACTTTCATATATTAAGTTTTGTCATCTGATGTTCATAGCTATTACTACGAATTTTGTAAGGAAAAGTCTTTTTCTGATTATTTGTCAGAGAGAGGAAAAATACCAAAAAATTGTGCACCGTTGGATTGATGCACCCGTGGTTCGCTTCAAGATCTGACGCTCCTCGCTGCGCGTCTCCTTTCACTTACGCGCCTCACGCCTGAGCCGTTGGATCTTGCGTGTCCACGGTAGACCACGATCTAACCGATTCAGCCAAAAACTGACCCGGCCGTTAGATCACAATCCAACGACCGCTGTGCTTCATCCTCCTCGTCCTTAGTTCCTTCTAAACGCGGCAGAGCCGCGGCGGCGCTCTCGCCGGAGCGAGCTCAATCGAAGGCTTGGGCGAGCAAGGGAAAGCGATAACAGGTCGTTTGAGTTTGCAAGGTTACCAGGGATCGAAGTATCCCCTTATATAGACCATGGGAGGTCCCCTCTGGGATTCCCAATCCAAGCCCTGATCACAGTCCGAGCCCAATTGGGCGTTTCCTGAGTACACCACGAAAGTTCTCGAAACCTAGGTCTAAAACCTTCGCCAGGATCTCCCGATCCTAAAGGGACTCTTCCCTTGAATGCTCGTGTACTGACTCCATCAGAAAACCACGGGGAAAAACTCCCTGAGGCGCGCTACAGTCCCAGTCTCACTGGGACTCAGGACGATGGCTGCGCATCGTTGGATCAAGATCCAACGATCCATGTTGATCGCGTTCAACTAAATAGGAAATTATATCCTAAATCGTTAATTAAAGCCAATTTCAAAGGGAAACTTAGAAAATTAATAACTCCCAATTGGCTACTCCTATTTTTACCAAATTTTGAGGGAAGCTTCCTCATAGGTTACTCTCCTTTCCTACAAAATTTGGAGTGATTATAACAAGGATTTGATTCCTTTTCTTGTAATGCAAGTTATCATGATATTAATCACTTTTTCCCTCTTTTCTTTAATCCTGTAATTATTATTTCTTGGTTTTGAGTTCCTTGAACTCCAAGATATCCATAATCTCGAATTCTTATCTTTAGGGAAATATTCCACATCCTTTATCTTATTTTATGGAATTCTTTATGTATTCATTAATCATATCGATTTGGGCTTTAATTAAATCAAGGCCCATCAAGCAACACATAAACAATCAATCATGGAATTCATTCCAAACCACATCACATCAATCAAGTAAATTCATTTATCTTTTAAATGATGTTTACAAAATTCATTATATAATTTGGAAAATTGAGGTTATAACATCCTCCCCTCCTTATAGGAATTTTGTCCTCAAAATTCAACAATCAAACAAACAAGTCAGGATATGCTTTTTCCATGTCCGTCTTTAGCTCCCATGTGGCCTCATCCTCTCCATGGTGTTTCCAAAGAACCTTTACCATCTCTATGTTCTTATTTCTGAGCTCTTTTACCTTAGTATCTATAATACGCACAGGTAACTCAGGATAAGATATCTTTCCTTGAAGTTCAATAGGTTCAATGCTCAACACATGGCTGGGATCTTGCACATATCGCTTCAGATTGGACACGTGAAAAACATCATGCATCATACTATATTGTGGGGGTAACGCCTAACGATAAGACACCTCCCCAATTCGTTCTAATACTTCAAACGGACCCACATATCGGGGACTCAACTTTCCTCTGTTTTTAGCTATAGCTCGGAGTGGCCGGATTTTCAGAAAAACATGTTCCCCTACATTGAAATGCACATCAGTCCTCTTTGCATCAGCATACGACTTTTGTCAATCTTGGGCTCTCTTTAGCCTTTGCCTGATCAAAGCGACTTTATCAGCATACACTTGGAGCTCATCTGACCTCAACAAGGTCCTCTCACCAACATCATCCCAGTGAAGTGGTGACTGGCACGGTCTCCCATATAGAGCTTCATATGGAGGCATCCCGATACTGGCTTGGTAACAATTGTTGTAAGAAAACTCTGCTAAAGGCAAGTACTGCTCCCATGATCCACCCCAATCGAGCACACAAGCTCTCAAAAGATCCTCTAAAGTCTGGATTGTCCTTTCTGACTGTCCATCTGTCTGGGGGTGATAAGCGGTACTGAACTTTAGCCTTGTACCAAGTTCCTCTTGAACCTACTTCCACAGCTTGGAAGTGAACTTTGGATCTCTATCTGAAATGATGGAACCGGGTACTCCATGTAGACATACTATCTCTCGGATGTACAACTCTGCTAAATCTGACACCTTGGAAGTGGTTTTCAGTGCAAGGAAGTGTGCTGACTTGGTAAGGTGATCCACTACAACTAATATTGCATCATGACCTCTCTTGGTCCGGGGTGAACCCACCACAAAATCCATGGTGATCTGTTCCCATTTCCATTCTGGAATCTCTATAGACTGCAAAAGTCCACCGGGTCATTGATGTTCAACCTTCACCATTTGGCACGTAAGACAACTGGCCACATAAGCTGCAATGTCTCTTTTCATTCCTGGCCACCAGAAAAACCTCTGCATGTCCTTAAACATCTTGGTAGTTCCTGGGTGTACTGTATACTTGGAACCATGAGCCTCTTGTAAGATACGTTCTTTCAGTGGTGAGTCTTCAGGAACCCATATACGATTCTCAAATCTGATTCCTCCATCTACTCCCAAAGAAAGACGAGTCTGTGGCTTACTCATCAAGCCTTTCATCTTGTCGAGTTCCTCACTGACCAACTGTGCTGTCATGATCTCTCCTAGCAAATCAGACAGTATCTGGATATTGGCCAAACGAACTCGATCACTTAACGGTTGAGGAGACCATTTCACCAACTCTTCTAAGCTCTTCCACTGACTGGACAGAACAGCTGCACACCTGAGCTATTTCCTACTCAAAGCATCTGCTACAACATTTGCCTTTCCTGTATGATAAGCGATGGTAAAGTCATAGTCCTTCATGTACTCCATCCATCTTCGTTGTCTCAGGTTTAAGTCTTTCTATGTCAGAAGGTACTTCAAACTCTTATGGTCGGTGAAGATTTCAAAAGTAGCACCATATAGGTAATGTCGCCAAATCTTCAAAGCATGGATAATGGCTGCCAACTCTAAGTCATGAGTAGGGTAATTCACTTCATTGGGCTTGAGTTGTCGGGAGGCATATGCAACCACATGTCGATTCTGCTCCAACACACAACCAAGTCCCATTTTGGATGCATCGGTGAAGATCATGAAACCCTCATTACCTGATGGTAGAGTCAAGACTGGTGCAGTGGTCAACTTCTCCTTCAGCTCCTAAAAACGAGCCGCACAAACATCGGTCCACACAAACTTTGTATCCTTTCGAGTCAACATAGTCAAAGGCAAGGCAGTCTTTGAGAAATCTGAAATGAAACGTCGGTAGTATCCTGCTAACCCCAAGAAGCTTCAGATCTCGGAGGGGTTCTTTGGTGTAGGCCAGTCTCGAACGGCTGACACTTTAGCTGGATCCACGGTGATCATTCCTCCTGAGATGATGTGTCCAAGGAACATGACTTGGTCTATCCAAAACTCACATTTTGAGAATTTCCCATAGAACTTCTGCTTTCTCAGGATATCAAGGACTATCCTTAGGTGGTCTCGGTGTTGTTCTAGGTCATTGGAATAAACCAAAATGTCATCTATGAATACTATGACAAAAGAGTCAAGGTAGGGTTGGAACACACTATTCATAAGGTTCATGAATACACTAGGTGCATTGGACAACCCAAAAGGCATAACCACAAACTCATAATGGCCATAGTGTGTTCAAAAACTGTCTTTGGAATATCCTCACTCTTGACCCTCAACTGGTGGTAACCTGACCTTAAGTCAATCTTGGAAAAGACTCGAGCAGACTTCAACTGGTCAAACAGGTCATCTATAAGGGGTAAAGGGTATTTGTTCTTAATGGTAGCCTGGTTGATCATCCGGTAGTCTATGCACATTCGAAGCGACCCATCCTTTTTCTTTACAAAAAGAACTGGTGCTCCCCATGGTGATGTGCTAGGACGGATAAAACCCTTGTCTAGCAGTTCCTGTAATTGTTTTTTCAACTCGAGCAACTCCACAGGGGCCATTCTATAAGGTGCTCGGGAAATAGGGCTTGTTCCTGGAGCTAGCTCTATGGAAAAGTCCACCTCTCTTTCGGGAGGAATCCCAGGTAGATCATCCAGAAAAACATCAGCATAGCTCTTTACCATCTCCATCTCCTCTAAGGGTTGCACCTTGGTCTCGGGTTCGGTAACAACTGCTAGGAATGCTTGACAACCTTTACTTATCATCTATTCTGCTTTTAAAGATGACACATACAGGCTGGTGGTGGCATCTTTTCTACCTCTAATGACAAAAGGTGGGTGACCTGGTTCTTTAATGATCACTTTCTTTTCCCTACAGTCAATATGGGCCCTATAGGTATAAAGCCAATCCATTCCAATGATCACATCAAAATCATTCATGTCAAGAAGGATAAAGTCTGTAGGAAATTCATGATCTCGATATCTCACAGGTAACACCGGAGTTTTCAAAAGAGAAGTAAAGATACGGCCACTCGGGGTTGTAACATCTAAGACATATCCTAAATCCTTGATATCCAAACAAAGCATAGTTGCAAGATTTCTCGAAATGAAAGTATTAGTAGATCCAGAGTCAAACAAAGCTTTTACATTATGTCCCATGACTTCAAGCATGCCTACATCATGTTCATCATACATTAGACCATTACATGCTTAACTTTTAAAACATAAAGAAAACTCTAAGGGTTATTACCCTCAATCATCCGATTAGCATTAGCTTGAGCTTCTTCATTGTCAATGGCGAACACTCGAGCTTGTCTTCTATCTCCAGTAGGTGGTGCCACAGCTACAGGTGGGGCTGCTACTGGTGCTTCAACTTGACCTGGTCCTCTGGGATCCGGTAGAGGGCAAGCGGCCAAGATATGCCCTTCTTGTTGACAACAAAAGCAAACCTTCTTCTTGTGGCGACACTCACCAGGATGCCATCTTCCACAAGAGCGGCATCGGGGCCGGTTGCTGTCTGAATGGGGTTTCCCTTTTCCTTGTTTTCCTTTAGCTTGATGACGCCCTTGTCCCTTCTTGTGATGGTTCTTATGACTCTGGGTTCCTTCAGTGAAACCCAAATACCCCTTAGGTGGAGGTTGAGAAGGCATCACAGTCCTCTCCATATCCAAAGTAGTGTTGTAAGCTTTTGCAAAGGTTTTAGGTTTGCTTGCCATAACATGAGGCTTGATGGCAGGATGAAGTCGCTCTATGAAGTGATCCACCCTCCTTTCCTCATCCATTTTGTACCCAAAACGTTCCAGGATGCGAAACTTCCGCCCAAAGTCCGCCACAGAGGAATTTCCTTGAGTCATGTTGGTGAATTCTCTTTCCTTTTCCTTCTTAGTAGCAACAGGGACAAATCTGGCATTGAAGATGGTCTTGAAATCAGCCCATGCCATTGGTTGTTCTGTCAGGTCTCGTCCAGAGATGTGAGTCTCCCACCATATCTTAGCTGCCCCTTCCTGGAGGTGAGCAGCAAAGAGAACTTTCTTGCAAGCCTGCACTTCAAGCATGCAGAATCCATTCTCTATTGCAAGCACCCATGCTTCCGCCTTGTCAACCACCTCAAATTTGTCTTCACCCCAGAACTTTTGTATGTTCAGCTTGACAAAGTCTAGGATGGTGGCTCCTACACGGGGACGAACAGGATGTGGTTCACCATTCTCAGCTCTAGCTAAGTCTCGAAGGGCCAAAGCATTAATAGCTTCTGTCAACTTCCTTTGTTGCTCTAACCACAAGTTATCTGGAGTGTGAATTGTCATAGTCGGTTCTGGTTCACTATCTTGGTCCTCTTCCATCTTGGCTTCTTCCTCATACACATGTTGCTCCTCATATTCTTGGTCTTCTTCTTGGTTCATGTTACTAAAAGGCACTGGCTTAGGGTTAGGGACTTCATGAGTAGTTTCTTCGGGTCTCTTCCTCTTCTTAGAGGATTCACCATCAAGGCTCCTCTTCTGCTTTTCAGAAGACCCCTTTCCTTTATGTGGAGGCCAACCACTCCTTGTTGGTTTCCCAGAGCCCTCAGGAATAGCAACAGTCTTTGTACGAGCCATCTACATAAGCATAACAAACAAGCCTTTAGTTTATCATTTAAACTAGTTATACTTATGTTCAATGATATCTCATTACATATCTTTTATTAATTTGATGGAGGACCCTTAAGCCTTAACTTACATGCCCATACCACATGAGTGTGGAGAAGAGAAAGAAAATCCTACTCTTAAAACCTTAATAGAATAGGAGATGAGGAGTGATGAATAAGATGAGAGAGTCCTAAAGGTATCTTATTTCGATTCATACCCTAAGACTTTGTCCAGGCGGTCACACGGGTCCGGGAGTCCTCGTATTCCGACTAGCGGTGCGGAGGAAAATCTTGCCAGCCCCCGGTCGTGATCCCTTTCTAGACACCTTCGTCTTTCGGATACTCCTCTAATAACTCCCTTGGGTTCTATGGAGTTTGTAAAATCTAATAATTATTAATGGTTAAATGAGGAACCTATGCTCTGATACCAAATGTTACGACCCCACCTTCCGATAACCCCCAATTAAGGGAGACCGAGAGGTTGAAGCCGCACCCATAAAATTCCGGATCAAAGGTTGAACATATAACCAATAACAATTATTAAATTCTAACAGACTATACTGAAAATGGTAATAAAATTTTTCTTTATCATACCTTTGAAAAGTTGGAAGTACTAAACTTCTAACCACAGATGAACTACACTAACTAGTTCCTCCTTGTTCTTTAATTCTTGATTTCACAATGTGTCACTTTACTGTTTGTGCTTTAGGATTTGTACCTAAATCGCCGACAAACAAAACAACGGTCAGTCGAAACTGGTATGTGGGTGAAACACTAATCAAGCAATTATACTAACAATGTAATCAAGCAATTAGTCTTTTAAACAATCAAGATTACATTTTAAGCCATACAACTCAATCCCTACATATTCCCAACTCTGTGCAGTTCCTGCAGTGAACTTTCATTATACCTCTGTAAAGGTAGAGTCGCATGGCACTACTCCAGGTAGCCCAATCCCTAACTCAATGTGACTTGATGGTCCTACCATAAGGGTAGCCATGTACTAAGTCATCCACAGACCTGATGACCTCTCCAATAGGCAGCCATGTACTAGGTCTTCTTCTGACCTGATGGTCCTACCTATTAGATAGCCATGTACTAGGTCAACTATCATGCTACAGAGGGAACCATGATCTGAGCTTGTTGGCATATATTCTTTGTGATAGTCATAGCCACATTATAGTTTGCATGAACTAAATTCATCCAACAATTTAGTTGCATTCAATGCGATTCAACATCCGGGAATCATCGAGAAAACTAAACGGTTATTCATAAGTAACCACATACCTTTAATTGTACTTTTCAAGATAATAATCCAATCAACAAGCAATGAGGAAGAGAAATCCTGAAATAAAAGTACCAATTCCTTTTATTAATATTTATCCAATTTCCTTATTCAAATTAGGATTTCAATTCCATAATTAGGGTTTCTCCTAGAAATTAGGGTTTCACTTCTTCTTTCATCATTAACATCCTTAATTTATCAATCTTCATAAAACTCCTAATTTCTCATTGAATTTCCTTTATTAGACAACTAATTTCCTTATTTCATAAAAATATGATTTTTATCTCTCTTTATCCCAAATTAGGGTTTTCTTGCAAATTAACCTTCTTTTGAACATTATAATTCCAAGTTAAGCATTTTTGCAATCAAATAGCAAATTAAACTACCATTAACATTATCAGAGTCAATCTTAACGATTTGACTTGCTAAATTATCAAATTACCCTTTCAACATCCAACTAGGGTTTCTTATCAAATTTTAATAAACTTTATTATCCAAATAAAGTACTTTTGCAAAACTAGGTGGAATTAGGTTCTGGAATTATTTTTATTGCGTTCCTTGCATTTTTCTATGCAACTTTCATATATTAAGTTTTGTCATCTGATGTTCATAGCTATTACTACGAATTTTGTAAGGAAAAGTCTTTTTCTGATTATTTGTCAGAGAGAGGAAAAATACCAAAAATTGTGCACCGTTGGATTGATGCACCCGTGGTTCGCTTCAAGATCTGACGCTCCTCGGTGCGTGTCTCCTTTCACTTACGCGCCTCACGCCCGAGCCGTTGGATCTTGCGTGTCCACGGTAGACCACGATCTAACCGATTCAGCCAAAAACTGACCCGACCGTTAGATCACAATCCAACGACCACTGTGCTTCGTCCTCCTCGTCCTTAGTTCCATCTAAATGCGGCGGAGCCGCGGCGGCGCTCTTGCCGGAGCGAGCTCAATCGAAGGCTTGGGCGAGCAAGGGAAAGCGATAATAGGTCGTTTGAGTTCACAAGGTTACCAGGGATCGAACTATCCCCTTATATAGACCATGGGAGGTCCCCTCTGGGATTCCCAATCCAAGCCCTGTTCACAGTCCGAGCCCAATTGGGCATTTCCTGAGTACACCACAAAAGTTCTCGAAACCTAGGTCTAAAACCTTCGCCAGGATCTCCCGATCCTAAAGGGACTCTTCCCTTGAATGCTCGTGTACTGACTCCATCAGAAAACCACGGGGAAAAACTCCCTAAGGCGCACTACAGTCCCAGTCTCACTGGGACTCAGGACGATGGCTGCGCATCGTTGTATCAAGATCCAATGATCCAGGTTGATCGCGTTCAACTAAATAGGAAATTATATCCTAAATCGTTAATTAAAGCCAATTTCAAAGGGAAACTTAGAAAATTAATAACTCCCAATTGGCTACTCCTATTTTACAAATTTTGAGGGAAGCTTCCTCATAGGTTACTCTCCTTTCCTACAAAATTTGGAGTGATTATAACAAGGATTCGATTCCTTTTCTTGTAATGCAAGTTATCATGATATTAATCACTTTTTCCCTCTTTTCTTTAATCCTATAATTATTATTTCTTGGTTTTGAGTTCCTTGAACTCCAAGATATCCATAATCTAGAATTCTTATCTTTAGGGAAATATTCCACATCCTTTATCTTATTTTATGGAATTCTTTATGTATTCATTAATCATATCAATTTGGGCTTTAATTAAATCAAGGCCCATTAAGCAACACATAAACAATCAATCATGGAATTCATTCCAAACCACATCACATCAATCAAGTAAATTCATTTATCTTTAAATGATGTTTACAAAATTCATTATATAATTTGGAAAATTGAGGTTATAACAATATTAGTTTCCAACATGAAATTTTGGCAAACAAATCAAGATGAGGGAAAAAGTAGGTTTGGGTTCTTAAACTGGTGCCATCTGATATGGTGGTCGATATTTGGAAAGAATTAGATACAATCTTAATCTCAAAGTTGATTGCCCTTTAAGATGATAAACTTGCCAATTATTTTGGAAAGACATCATTGAAGTCTAAATGAAAAGTACCTCTGATAGTCTAGACTTATCTACCTTATTGTCACCACATTTACTAGGAACCTTTGACATCCCTACTTAACATATTCTCTGTCGGCATCACATATATCATACATGTAGGCAAATACCTTATAGTCCCCTATCAAGATCCATGTCTTGTCAACAATATTGAATTCAACCTCCTTGGTGACACGATCCAACCTTAAATCATATATTCCTAACATTTTGTTACCATGATTACATTAAATATGTATTTCTCGTATGGAAAAGATCTAATTTGACACTATGATCTCCATCTAACAACACACACCTAAGACATGGATACCTAGAACAATACGTTCTACCATTAGAATATCCAAAAGAAAGTCATATGATAGAGGTACTATAAGAAAATGACTTTTGACTATTATATTCCCAGTCATAGAGGAACGTGTAGCACATTGAATTTATCAAAACCTTAAGATGAGCAATGTCATTTGAAATTAATTTCATTCAACGTATCACTACTCATCATGATACATCTTCTTCTAGTTGTTTCATGGTGTATACTCACTCTACCATTATATCATTCCTCTTCCTTTTCTTGCACCGGTATGTGATGCTATTCCTTATATTTTTAATCTAACAGTGATGCTTCCTCTCTATTACTCATCTTCTATGGTTGCTAAAATTTTCCTCTCATTTTCTGTACCAGGGACTACTGCTTCACCTTATGAGGACAATATCTAGAATAAAGTCTTGACTAACCACACATGTAACATGTGAGGACATTAATACTCAAACAACATATCGGTGGTAGCATCCACACTTGACCCACAATGGAGTTTTTGAGGCACAAGTAGGAGCTGTTGGATCTTGTGGACTCATAATAATTGATGAAATGTCATTGGATTTCCTCTGGGGTGGGTAGCCTCTTCTAGTTCCTTCATCGTTCCTTACTTTTCCCTTGGTTTGTTGTACCCTAAATGACATAGTGAATGGTGAAGGAACCTACTAACTAGATATGGTGAAAGTATGGATGTCCTTATTGAGTGTTGGAACTTGGTCTACATACTTTAGTTCCAGGTCTCTTATGTAACTTTGGTTTCTTTCTGGTTAAACCGGTCATAACTTCTAGAAGCATCAACAAAACATGAAGGTTTGAGTGGCTTCCATTGATGAACACCTTCTCTTGCATATCAGGATTCACTAAAATTTCAAACTATCTTATATTTTTCAAAGTATTTCACACAAAAAGTTGGTAAATTCTCATTTGATCTAGGAACAAAAACTCTTATGTAATGGTCATCATTGTTTCTTGCTTCAATGTCTCAAATTTTCTCACATTGTGGAACAAATGTTTTTGGGTAATTTTGTGAGCCAGATCACCTCCTGAACTCAAGACAAGTGGTGATCTTTCTAGATCATTGAACCATCTGTAGTCCTACAAATGGATGCAACTTCCTTTTAGTAAGTATACTACATGCTCAACCTTATTATCCTCTAGAACATGAGCTAGCTTAAACATCTTATTTTTCACAAGCAACCACATATGCTTCATCCAAACTAAAACTTCCTATGAAATTAAAAGATCGAATCTTCTTGAGAAGATCATAAGATCCACTTAGTCCCCTCCTTGGAATGGGATGAGGTATATGTGATCTTAGACCGCTAGCCATTTCAACCATCATATATTAAATCTAATATTGCATTTTAGTGGTTGAGAATATCAATTTTGATGCATTTTTCATAGTCTTTTTCTTATTTAAAATCATTATAATTTATGTTTAGATGTTCAACTTTGTTCATTTTATCCCCAATTTACTAAAATTTGAGTTTAATTATGTTTTATTGATATTTGAAGGAATTCAATGCAAAAATGAGATCGATGGGTAACCATCGACATTCAAAATTTAGCACTCAAAGACTTGACAAATACATGAAAACCATCGACCAATCAGGTCGAGAGTTAAAAATAATCGACAATGTTCTCTCGAACTCTTATCAACAACACCATCGAGCTCAGCCACATCAAGAAGAAAGTCAATGAACTTATTGAGGAAGCATCAACAATATCCTGACGAGCTATCGTTGACATTCCATATTATTGACTTTTGCATCGATAGATTCCCATCATTTCAAAACCATCGGCAATCCCATCGATAAAAGTAGCCCTTGATGCCTTCATCAAGGGACCAGATGTCGAACATCCCATCGATAGATTTCCTATTGTTCTAACAAAGATTGACACCCTCAAGGACCGATAAGGACATCATTGAGGAACCAAGTCATCGATCATCAAGATGGATCGTAAGAAGACAAAAGGTCGATGCCACATGGACCAAACAGAGATCGACAAGGCACAAGTCAAGACCTATAAGTAGGCCCCCAAATCATCACTTCATATGATCTCAGAACCTCATAGTAAAAAAGCTAAAAAGTTGCCATCAGGTTGAGAGCCCAAGGATGAGACATGTCAACCAATCTGGAGCTATCGACCTCTAGTTCAATGGCTCAATCCACTTCCATCGATAGATCAACGGACTTACTTACATCAAGTCCAGATCAGAAGAAGGAGGAGAACCATCAACGACTGGCTATAGACAACTAGGTATTGACCTCTTGTTCAACAAGCTGAAAGGTTGGTAGATTGATCACTTGATCTACCTTTGTATCAACCTATTTTCCTTCTCTTCTTTATCATGATTTGTTCAAGTTGTAACTTGTCTTTTTCTTGCACCATGCGTGGCTAAACTCCATAACTTAGGTGGGGAGTAGCCGTCAGGCCCTTCCAACCATGTAATTGTTCATTCTTCTATTTTACGGCATATGTTCTTATAAGTTTTGTTCCTCTACTTTTATTTTACTATATTTATTGATGGTTAGCTACCCTCCTTTAACATTTGATATGAATAATATTTGAGAGAATGGTTTCAATAAAGATCAGGAGTATAGGTTAGTAATGAGATACGCAAGTGAGGAGTTATTATAACAATAGTCGTACAGTTTTTCTTGGTCTTTTGGTTATTATATTGAGAGAGAGAACCCCTTAGACAAAATCTTCTCGGATCTCAAGAAAGGAATGAACAAATATCTTTTTTGACTATTTGCAAAATGAGTTAAGAATATATATAATCAAGGAGTGAATGTTTTACATGGTTGTGATAGGTCTGATTGGTGAAACCCAATCCAAGCATCTTTTATCATTGTTTTACAGTTTGCCTTTTTCTCTTTCCTTTGATTTTCTATTTTACCACTCGATTATATTAATTCGTTCCTTAACTGGGACACCATCAAATTTGCTTATTTTATTTGACTATATTAACCTAAGACCACTTCAGTTTTATTCTATTGTTCTCCTTATCCAAGTATTCGACCCCACACTACTATAATAGACTTTGTATTAAGTTGCAGACGTCTCTTATAGTCGAGTATAAATTTAAAGTCTGATCTCTTTTACTGAGCAATAGTATTTACATTTTTGACCTATGAAAAAGAATGATCAACTTTTTGAAACCTATAAGGAGTGGGACCCAGAAGAGATCCACTCCCTACTAAAATTTGAAGAATAAAACATCCATTCCAAACACACTCTAAGGTATGCTGGAATAGGTGTAAAATTTTCAAATCTTACGCGATGGTATACAAAAGACTAAAGAAAAGTAGTGGAATAAAATTTTCATGACTATATTCAATTTATCAAAAGTACATCATCATCTCCCATATATGATTTACATGAAATATACAAAATAAGGATCTAGATAGAGGGAAATCTAAACCATATCAAGTTTTTCTCCAAGCATAAACTCCTTAAGGTAAGTTTATGTTGGATCCCATGTTCTCCTTTACCTACACCTGGGGTTGGAAGCATACCCCAACAAGAGGAGAAAAATAGATTACATCAGCAAAAGTTGGTATGTGTATACTAAATATGGATTTTTGAACACTATTGAGAAATAAAGGGCATCAAAATAAAATGCTTCCCGTAGAAACGTAGAGGACCACCCAAGTGGGCATCAAGAGAAATGATTGGCAAATAAAAGATAACAAAGCAGATAATGGCCATAAATAAACAATAAAGTTGTGCCGCACATATCATAAAATTAGGTCACATAACCCATCATCAACCTGCATGCATGTGAGATAAGCATAGAACTAGAACGATATGAAGACAATGGCGGCCAAGCCTCATAAACTTGAAACATGATAGAGAATGGCACATAACTGAACTCCCCAATATATAAAGTGTGGGCAAAGCCTCATAAACTTGAAACCCGGGTATGAGCCACATAACCTCCATCCTGATATATATAATAAGAGCACATAACTCAAAATCCAATGTAGTTGCACTACTCTAGGGTTACTTAATCACGTAACATGCTTAATTTTGAGGCAAGGATAAAGTATAGTTACAGTAGACTAGATTGCCATCACATAAATGGACAATATAAACAACCACCACATAAGTGAAAAAATTAATGTTTCTTTAAGAACAAAGCATAATTTGGAGTCAAAAAAAGTTCAACAAAATAGGATGATCATAAAATCAGATTCAAGAAGAATATTGCAAGTGGACTTAAATTCTCAAAGAGAGAAATTGTGTGGGCTATCAAAAGAGTGACAATTTAGGATGATTGCTCAATATAGAATAATTGGGAATGCAAACATACAATAAGAGAGAGAAATTGCTCAACATGAATAATAGGAGATGTAATCATACCTTAAACTAGAGTCCTAGAAACACTCTTCACCAATCTAGTTGTTTCCAAGATCACCTTTTCCTAATTACAAATTATTCACATGTATTAGGGTTTATAATTCATATATGTATAAAGAAAACCCTAATTTTATACCTATTTGGAAAACCTCATATTTTGGTCATAAAACCTAGACCAAACGGTTCCTTATGTTTTTCTAATCAAGAAAACATATTTATTTGTCAAATTTGGAGTTTACATGCTAAAGTTACAACTTTTATGAGTTTTATTCATTTATTTCATTTCTAAAAAATCACCCTTCAAAAAACATGGAAATCAGGGTTTAAAACTATTTTTATTAGAAAGAACACATTTTTCTAGATTCATATTTTACTTAATTTTTGGACAAGTAGATTAAAAGATACGATTTTACAATTCTAACCAATCAGAAAACTAAAAAAATCCACATAAGCAATTATCATCCTCGTAAGAAAGGGTTGGGCCCACTGAGGTGGCCCAATCCTCATCCACCATCATGCCTCATCAGAGGCTAGTGAGGTCCATGTGAATCAAAGGAAACAAGGGACAAAAAGACATATTTACCCTCATAGAATAAAGGAAAATGAAAGACGAGTGAGGGAAAAATAGGAAACTCACCCGACAAATTCTTCTCCCTCACTTAGTCAAGCTATGGCCACAAGTTGGGAGCAACAACTCTGGTCCAATTTGGGCAAATTGCGTTGCAACGATGAGACGACAACTTGAAGACATGAAAATGAAGATCGTACACTCACAAACTCACCTCAGAATCTGATCGAATATTGGAGTGACGAGGAGCTTGCACAACACACTGCAAGGCTAGGGAAAACGTCTACTTGGCGGCAGCAAAAAAAAGTGATAGAGAAATTGGTGTGTGAGAAGAAGTGCATAAGTGCTAGAGGAGACGGGGGTACTCAATTTTTAGGTGTGGGTTGCGTGGGTTGGAGAATAGGAAGCTAGCCGTGAAGCAATATGCTTGAGAATTGGGTGTTTGTGAAATAATCAATTGTAAGTCTAGTATAGGCATTTATTAGATGCAGAATCGTCTCACAAACACAACAGAAGAAAAATCTTGGATAATGATCAAGTATGTTGAGGGAAAATTGACTTCGAAAAGCATCTGAATCCAACACATGTTTCCCGTTTGATCGCAAGGTAGAGGACATGTGAGCCCTTCAATCCAGCATTGGATGGTCCTCATTATACACAAAATAAAAAAAAAGAAATCAGTCGCGTGACATGTAAAATGAAATCCTAAATCAAAATGGACTATAGGGTAGATACATTAATTTCTATTTCTCTCTCTCTCTTCAGTTGAGGGTGCAAACAAACTCCAAATTAATTGAAATTTTACACCTATCCTATTTAGGACATGTAGAATCTAAATATGCACTTAGTTTTTGCTTTTGAAGAATCTAGATATTTTATTTAATTCATTTGAAATAAATCATATTTTCTCTTTCTTAATGCATTATAGATTTCTAGAGTTACCCAATTAATGTGTAACTTTACCAACAAGCAAACTATACATATTTGACATGAATTTTCCATTAGTTTTATCCTTTGGAGTTATTTATCATATTATTTAACTTTTTGGGCTTTTAGTACACTTTCTCTCTCCTAAACACACTAGAACATTAAAGATTATTTAAATTAGTTAAAAATTTACACATAAGCTTAGTTTAATGTGTCAATGATGAATTTTAGATTAATTTTCTCTTTTAGAGTCACTAAATATTTTATTTCATATTTTGGAGGAAATTTAACCTTTTCTTTTCTAACTAAAATAGATTTAGTTATTTATTATCCCAAAATTTGTGAAACTTGGCCTATAAGCCAAAACATATTTAAAGAAAATGAACATGAAGTTATTCTTATCTAATTAGTCTTCCTTTTATGATTTTTTTCATAATTAACATTTGTGGCCCATTATTATTTTAGTTAACATATTATTTCATCGTCATTATTATCATTCTTCCAAATGTGTCTCATATCATCACATTACAACCAAAAAGGATTATATATTATTGTGGACGAAATTTTTTATATTTATTATTTAACTCATTAAATTCATCAATTCCTTATTTATTTGAATTATGTATCAATATTCTCGATTATGGAAAACCTAGTCCTTTTATGCACACTATTTCTCTTATCCTCATACCTTAATCAACATTATCACATGTGACATATTTTATTAGACTAAGGATTATTATGAGAGCATTAGGTCATAATTGTTTTCATGCATATATGTTAGGTTGATTTAATCATGTATTAACATATTAGAATTACAATTAAATATTATTAGGCATATCTTCATCCTTGTTTGGCTAAGTCTAAAGAATCAACTTTCTATCCTCCAAGGCATAAGATCAGGGACAAGAGGCCAAGTTTCAGTTTGTTACAACACTCCACCCCTTAAAAGGATTTTGTCCTCGAAATCTAATTATCCATACTTCACAAACCAACTAGTCTCCACCCCTTAAAAGATTTAACCTAATAAGCCAAGCTAAACACCATCAAGGTACTATGGTTACCTTTACATGTTTTAGTTGTGCGTATTTTTAGGGGTTTAAGTTGTTCATGTATCCAACTAAAAAGTCATAACCAACTAGGGTTGAGCTTTAGGTCCTTGTATCTCTAACCTAACAACCCTAAGATTCATATTGTCAAACCAAAAGGTCATAAGGTATAAAGGGCAGGTACACTACACGTCTACATTAATCCACATATCCCTAGTCACTTATTCATAGAGAAAACTAGGATTTAGGGTATCTATGTCAAACTAATTCTAGGGTCTCATTATCCATACTTCACACATCTCGTATTTGTGACTTAGTTCAAGAAAACTTTGATAAAGTCTAGAGAAAACTTCTTTTGTACATATAATTGTATAATGAAAATAATTTTGATGATGAAAAACTTTGTGATGTAAAACAAACATGCTAGCCTAAAATCAATATGGGAACCAAGTAACAATTTTTCCATAATAAGATCTCCTTATCCTACTAGTACCTCATCCTCATATCATGACTCAATCCTCAAACCAATACCTCATAACATCCAAGGATACATGCCACCACTAGGTAGGGTAAGATCACCTAAAACCTCTTCACATTAGGGTTTTCTCATCATGATTCTAATGTGAAACTCATATCAACCTTTCATCATCTCATGAAAAACATAAATCAATTCTAGGGTGAACATCTCACATAGAGGGCAACTATCTAAGGTAATGGTTCTAATTAGGGAGACAAAATTAATATGGTCAGATTCTGACTACCATGGGCTCTGATACCATGCTATAAGGAGTGGGACCCAGAAGGGATCCACTCCCTACTAAAATGTGAAGAATAAAACATCTATTCCAAACACACTCAAAAGGTATGCTGGAATAGGTGCAACATTTTCAAATCTTACATGATGGTATACAAAAGACCAAAGTAAAGCAGCGGAATAAAATTTTCATGACTATAATCAATTTATCAAAAGTACTTCATCATATCCCATATAAGGTTTACATGAAAGATACAACATAAGGATCTACATAGAGGGAAATCTAAACCATATCAAGTTTGTCTCCAAGTGTCAACTCCTTAAGCTAAGTCCATGTTGGATGCCATGTTCTCCTTTACCTACAGATGGGGTTGGAAGCATACCCAGCAAGAGGAGAAAAATAGATGACATCAACAAAAGCTGGTATGTGCATACTGAATATGGATTTTTAAGCAATATTAAGAAATAAAGGACGTAAAAATAATAGGCTTCCCATAGAAAAGTAAAGTACTACCCAAGTGGGCATCAAGAGAGATGATTGGCAAACAAAAGATAACAAATGAGATACTTGCCATAAACAAACAATAAAGTTGTGCCACATAAGCACATATCATGAAATTAGGGCACATAACCCATCATCAACATACATGCATGTGAGATAAAAATAGCACTATAACAATATAAAGACAATGGTAGCCAAGCCTCATAAACTTGAAACCTAACAGAGAATGGCGCATAACCAAACTCCCCAATATATAAAGTGTGGGCCAAGCCTCATAAACTTGAAACCAGGGTATGGGGCACATAACCTCCATCCCAAAAATATAATAAGAGCACATGACCCAAAAACCAATGCAATTACACTACTCTAGGGCTACTGAATCACATAACATGCTTAATGTTGAGGAAAGTATAAAGTATAGTCAGAATAAACAAGATTGCCATCACATAAATGGACAATATAAACAACTGCCACATAAGTGCCAAAATTAAGGTTTCTTCAAGAACAAAGCAGAAGTTGGAGTCAAAGAAGGTTCAACAAAATAGGATGATCATAAAATCAGAATCAAGAGGAATATTTCTCGTGGACTTAAATTCTCAAAGAGAGATATTGTGTGGGCTATCAAAAGAGTGATAATTTAGGATGATTACTCAATATAGAATAATTGGGGATGCAAACATACAATAAGAGAGAGAAATCTCTGAACATGAATAATAAGAAATGCAATCATGCCTTAAACCAGAGTCCTAGAAATACTCTTCACCAATCTAGTTGTTTCCAAGATCACCCTTTCCTAATTACAAATTATTCACATGTATTAAGGGTTTATAATTCATATATGTATAAAGAAAACCCTAATTTTAGACCTATTTGGGAAACCTCAGATTTTGGTCACAAAACCTAGACCAAGCGATTCCTTATGTTTTTTTGATCAAGAAAACATATTTATTTATCAAATTTGGAGTTTAGATGATAAAGTTACAATTTTTATGAATTTTATTCATTTATTTCATTTCTCAAAAATTACCATTAAAAATGGAAATCAGGGTTTAAAACTATTTTTATTAGAAAGAACACATTTTTTATGATTCCAAGATATATTTTTACTTAATTTTTAGACATGTAGATTACAAGATACAATTTTTACAATTCCAACCAATTAGAAAACTCAAAAAATCCACATAAGCAATTATCATCCTCGTGAGAGAGGGATTGGGTTGCTGAGGTGGCCCAATCCTCGTCTGCCACAATACCTCATCAGAGGCCAGAGAGGCCCATGTGAATCAAAGGAAACAACGGACAAAAAGATAGATTTTCCCTCAGAGAAAAAAATGAAAATGAAGGACGAGGGAGGACAAAATAGGAAACTCACCCAGATGCTTCTTCTCCCTCACTCAGACAAGATATGGTCACGAGTTGGGAGTAGCAACTCAGGTCTGATTTGGGCAAATTTCTTTGCGGTGATGAAACAATGACTTGAAGACATGAAAACAAAGATCACACACTCACGGACTCACCTCATGATTCGATCGAAGATTGGAGTGATGAGAAGCTTGCAAACACATCGCAAGGCTAGGGAAAAAGTTAGCTCTGCAACGACACACAAAGTAATGAATAGATTAATTAGTGCGAGAGAAGAAGTGCATAAGTTCTATAGGAGACGGGGGTACCAAATTTATACGTGTGGGTTGTGTGGGTTGGAGAATAGGAAGGTGAATGCAAAGCAACATGCCCAAGAATTGGGCATTTGAAAATTACTAAATCGTAAGTCTATATGTATTTATTAGATGTGGAATCATCTCACAAACAAAATGGAAGAAAAATCTCAGACAATGATCAAGTATGTTGAGAGAAAATCAACTTCTAAAATCACCTAAATCCAACGCCTATTTCCTATTTGGTCGTGAGGTAGAGGACAAGCATGAACCGTCCGATCTACCATCGGGCGGTCCTCATTGTGTGCAAATTCAAAATTAATAAGAAATTTGCTGCATGACATGTAAAATGAAATCCTAAATCGAATTGGACTATAGTGTGGATACATTAATTTATCTTTTTCTCTCTCTTTAGTTGAGGGTGCAAACAAACTCCAAATTAGTTAAAATTTGAACCTAGCCTATTCAGCACATGTAGGATCCTAATATAGCCTTAGTTTTCACTTTTGAAGACTCTAGATATTTTATTTAAATCTTTTAAAGTAAATCATATTTTCTCTTTGTTAATGCATTAGAGACTTCTAGAGTTACCCAATTAATGTGAAACTTCACCCACAAGCAAACTAAAACAAATTGTACATGAATTTTCCATTAATCTTATCTTTTGGAGTTATTTATCACATTATTTAACATTTTGGGCTTTTATTGCACTCTTCTCTCCTAAACACATTAGAACATTAAAGACTATTAAAATTAGTTAAAAATTTACACATAAGCTTATTTTAATATGTAGATGATTAATTCAAGATTAGTTTTCTCTTTTGGAGTCAATAAATATTTTATTTTATTTTATATTTTGGAGGAAACTTCATCTTTTCTTTTCTAATTGAAATATATTTAGTTATTATCATCCCAAAATTTGTGAAACTTGGCTCCAAGCCAAAACTTATGCAAAGAGAATGAATTTGAAGTTATTCTTATCCAGTTAGTCTTCCTTTTATGAGTTTTTTATAATTAACATTTGTGGCCCATTATTATTTTAGTTAACATATTATTTCATCATCATTATTATCATTCTTCCAAATGTGTCCCATATCATCACATTACAACAAAAAGGATTATATATTATTATTGTGCACTAAATTCTTTATATTTGTTATTTAACTCATTAAATTCATCAATTCCTTATTTATTTGAATTATGTATCAATATTCCAAATTATAGACAACCCAGTCCTTCTATGCACATTATTTGTCTTAACCCCATACCTTAATCAACATTATCACATGTGACATATTTTATTGGACTAAGGATTATTATGAGATCAATAGGTCATAATTTATTTTCATGCACATATGTCAGGGTGATTTAATCATGTATTAACACATTAGGGATAAAATTAACTACTATTAGGCATATCTTCATCCTTGTTTGGCTAAGTCTAAAGAATCAAATTTCTATACTCCAAGGCATAATATCAGGGTCAAGAGGCTAGGTTTCGATTCATTACAGTGTTGTTGCTAGGGATAAGGCAATGAATAACCTCTATGAACTTGTGGTCTACTTACCACTAGTCATTGGCTTTAATTTTTTTGCAAAAAGTTTATTAGCATCCATTTCTTCATTAAATTATCTATTTTCCAAGGTATCATTTACGTTTCCATTATGAGACTCTAATTTATTTGATATCTTATTTGCAAGTAGATCAAATATAATTTCCTTTCAACACTAGAGTTCCTTACTGAATTTCCAGAGGCAAATATTCTCCTTGACGATCCAATGGCCGCACAATCGCCACCTGCTAGCAATGCTCCAGAAAATAGGCCTTCACTTCGATCATTGGTCTCTGATCATGTCAGTGACAACAAGGAACCTATCATCCTTCCTCACATACCAGGGGTGAATTTTGAGTTAAATCCCACTTTCATCAATCTCATTCAACACCAGGCTTTTGGAGGAAATTCTGTCGAAGAAAATCCATATCATCACATTGATGCTTTCAAAAATCTCAGTAACACCCTCAAGGGGACATGAACCCTCAAGACATCATCTATATGAAGGGGTTTCATTTTTCTCTAAAATACATGATTTTATAGTGGTACATGACTTTATAGTGGTACCTTTCCCAAAAAGGGATCACATCTTGGAAACTATTATCTAAGGCATTCGTAAACAAAATTTTCCCTATAGAGAAGACTGTCAGGTGCAAGCACAAGATTATTAATTATAAGAAAAAACCCTCTTATAGTTTGTATGATGCATGGAAGAGATATCAGGAATATTTGAGAGATTGCCCACACCATGAACACAATTAATGTATTATCGTTACCACTTTCTATGGAGGTCTCTCCTCCACAGAAAGGATATCACTAAGCGTAGCAGCTGGGAGAGACTTTATGAAACATAATGTTGAAACCATTAAGGAGATCATCAACGATATGACTACACTTCAAGTAGGATGAGATTATGATAGAGGGTTTATAATAGCTGCATCAACCATGAGTAGTTCCTTAGACTCATAGTTACTCAAAAGGCTAAATAACAAACTTGACAGAATGGTAACCAACGTCCATAATCTGAAAGAAGCCAATTCAAGATATTTTACTTAAGCAATAGTAAAATGTGTTACTTGTGGAGAGGGCAGTCATGAAATAGATCATTGTATTTACACTCATGAAGCAGAAGATAACCAGGCTATTTCAATGGAGAACGCGTCTTATGTGAATTAAAATCCACCCAACCACCCTGGATTTTCTTATGGGAATACTTCTACTGCAAAAAAATCCTTCCAACTAAATCAAACATCCCAAGCGTGGGCAAGGGGCAAGCAATAGGAAGAGGAACTCCTCTCAAATTTCAACAAAATAAACCTCAACAACAATAAGGAAACTTCAATGGACAGCAAAGGCCGAGCTTATTTCAACAATATTAGAAGTTTATAACTAAGCTGCATTCCCTAAACAACTGGGAGAATGTATGTTGAGGAACAGTAGTCGGATGACATATATGCAAACACAATTGAGCAATGTGAACACCCAAATAAGTGATTTTCAACAGCACAACCAAATGATTGATAAGAAACTTCCCTCCATTGCTGCATCTATCGGGTGACCAAGTGGACAATTTGCATCAAGTACCGAACAAAATCCAAAGAAAGAAACTGCCAGGATGGCCACACTATGTTTAGGAACCACCTCTTTGACACCTCAACCAGAAGTGAAGCCTATTGAAGAATATAGCACCAACAAAGGAGAGGTTGCGGTAATGAAGAAATCACAAGGGACAACTAATCCTATCCCATCCCTCAGAACGTCTAATATTCCCTCTGAAGCACCTTTGCTATACCACTTTATCAAGGCACAACTGGAGAAAAGATACACCAAGTTCTTGGATACAATCAATAAAATCCACTTAGACATTCCTCTTCTAGATGTCATAGACGAGATGCCTACATATGCCAAGTTCCTGAAAGATATCATTACAAAGAATAGAAAGAGAGGTGAGATAGAGATAGTGCACCTTGAAAGAATGGCATTTGCTTTCTATCAATCCACCATGCAAAAAAATAGAAGGACCCTAGGGCTTTCACCATACCTTTTCTCATTGGAGATACTTCAACAAGATACAACCTCGTAGATTTGGGAGCCAACATAAGTCTCATGCCACATAGCCTAGCCACCAAGTTGTGCCTAAGAGATATTGTTAACTCCAACATAAGAATTTAGTTGGTTGAAAATTTCTTTACCAACCCATTTGGCATAGTAGAAGATGTCCCCATCAGGATCAGAAATTTCTTTGTCCCCTGTGATATCGCATAATCAACATGGTTGAAGAATCTATGTTTCTAATGATCTTTGGGTGACCTTTTCTTTCCACATACCATGTGTTAATAGATGTCATAGATGGGCTAATAAATATAAGAGTTGGCAACATATCAATTGACTTTAATGTGCTTGATCATATGAAAGGCCATTCACCACTGGAGACAAGTTACTTTGTTGACTATTGTAGTTAGTTGTGTATAAATTCAGGAGCACAATGCTATTGTAGATCCTTTGATGTGGGCCCTAATTGATCCTAGTACAAGGATTACCAATACCGAAGTTGAAGAAATATTAGCTTACTTAGAAGGCGGGGGTAGAAGACATTTCAGCCTATCTTTGGTCTACTGGGACTCCGACTTGCCTCGTGGGGGGTTTCTCCAAGAAAGAGCCATCTAGGAGTTTCCTGCTCCATCTAGAATTTTGGGTTGTCTATTAATGGAGTTTCCTAGATGGCTCTTTCTTGGATCATATTTGGTCCTGGAGTTGGGAAAACCCTCCACGAGGCAAGTCAGACTCCCAATCATCTGTATGCATCAAATCAATCTTGAATAAGGTGCGAAAACACGTGTGCAAGGTCAATGGAAACTCCATTAATAGACAACCCAAAATTCTAGATGGTGCAGGAAACTCCTAGATGGCTCTTTCTTAGAGAAACCCTCCACAAGGCAAGTCAGAGTCCCAGTAGACCAAAGATAGGCTAAAATGCTCGCTACCCCTGCCTGCATCCCTCTCGATCCCCTGCTCACTACCAGTGAAACTCTGGCTTTGCTCTCTCTATTCCCACCTTTCCGACCGAAGGTGAGATCACCACTGAGGTCGGTGGAACTGGGTGAAGGATGCAACACTGACGGCTGAACCTCAAACTACCAAGATTCCTGAGTCAATAGTCACGTTGACCCATCCCCAGCGCTGGCTCGCGAATAAGGACATCAGGAGGTTGAAGAAGAGAAAGGGTGGTTTTACGTCCCTGCCCTCAACTACGAAACAGAAGGTGAAGGGTAAAGATGTCTTTTGATCTTGAGTTCCACCTCAACCTTGTAGGGATAGGTTGCTAAAGTGGCAATACATGATTGGCTAAGGCTATCCATGTGGAAATAAGGTAAAACACACCCTTTTCGAACTTGGCATTTCCTAATTGGTCCAAACACATTCAATCTTGTAAAAATTATAATAATACATAGGAATGTCCAATAATGACAAACTATATATGAAAATTTATCAACAGAATGTAAGGAGTGCAATAAAAATATTATTGAGGCCTAAATCTACTTATAACTCAAAAAGTAAGTAAAGGTTCTATCTTTAATGGTTTTAATTAATCTAAAACCCTACATTTTGAATATTAAAGGATCTAATGATGTTCCCTGACTATTATTAGCAAAGTTTAGCCTTTTTGGAATAAAAAGGGTGGTTTAGATCTAATTGGATGATAATTGTTCATAATTTTCTTAATTAGGGTTCCATGATGATAAATGTATCTTAATGAACTTAGAAACCCTAATTTTGATAATTATGAGGTTTAATGGTTTTAAATATGGAAATCTATCAAGAAGGCATGAACATGACGTTCTTGAACTAATTTGTGGATAAAGACCATTAATTTGGATAACTTGAGTAATTAGGGTTTTTATGAGTGGAAAAGTACTTTTAGGGTTTGTCGACCTAAAAAGGGTAAAATTGGAAAGTAAAAGTTTGGAAACCAAAGAGGAAACCCTAATAAGGCTTAGAAACCCTAGAATGGAATTCCAAGTCAAATAAAAGTGTTTGGATGTGATTATAACAATTAGGTGTTATAAATGCTTTTCAGGATCAAGATTGCTTGATTTATTACTTGGCTTGGTTGATCAGACTTCTTGATTGGATTAGCTGTCTTGTTTCAGGTATGTTGTTATGCTTATTGCTAATCTTTCTAGTTTCACAGTGATTTCTGAAGTTTTACTGGTTGCTTGAAATTAACTACTTGGATGAACTTTAATTCTTGCAACTATAAAGTGACTATGGCTATCACGATAAATATATGCATGACTAGCTCATATCCTAGTCCTCCTCTGTAGCTTTGAGTATATGTGTGAAATTGATGATCTAGGTATCAATCTACCTTGGGGGTAGGATAAATAGATTATCATGAGTTGATGTTTGGTCTACCTTTGGGTAGGATCATATGAGTATACAACTCTATATCTTGGTCTACCTTTAGGGTAGGATCAAAAGGGGCTATTTGGGATCTACCATATGAGAAAGGTAGTATCCATGTCCACTATAGGGACATCACAAAGGCTTGTATATGTCAGGATTGAGTAGTTATGTTTAAGATGTAAAGTTTGATCTGTTAAACAATAATTTGGTTGCAATATGTTGTTACAACTAGATGCAAACTTTTGGTTTCCCCACATACCATTATAAATCATTATACTAATCGACATTTTGTTTGTTAGTGTTTTAGTGAAATGTGCAGTTACGTTTATGAAAAGTGAATGTTCAATAAAAGGTGACATTGAAAAAGAACAAGGCAAAATAATGTTCGGAGGATTATAGTTAGTTCTTTCTATGGATAAAGGTCTAAAATCCTACTTTTGAAAGGTATGTGAAAATAATTTTTAATCCTATTTTAAGCTTATTTGTGGTAGAATTTATTAATTATTTTTTATTATTTCAAAACTATATGATCCTGTTTTGGGATAATGACTCTAGCTTCTTGGCCTTCCTTAATTGGGGATTGTGAGGGGTTGGGTTGTTATAGAAGTCATTAATATATATGATGCTGGTATCAACTACGCCATTAGAGACGGTAACTAGGTAAATCCACTACATGTTGTCGCCAAGAAAGTAGGGATGATAGTGGTAAAAGATGGGATGGAAAAGAACTCACCACTCACACAGTAATTAGTTGGCGTATATGCATCGACTACAGATTATTGAATGCAAAAACACTCAAGGACCACTTCCATCTCTTGTTTATGACCAAGTTCTTGAAAGACTGGTGCATCATTCACATTTCTGCTACCTACATGGGTACTCTGGGATCTATTGGGTACCTATCCACCCAGATGATCGGGGAAAGACCATGTTCACTTGTCTTTACGGGACATATGCATTCCGTCGTATGCCCTTTGGTCTGTGCAATGCCCCAACCATATTTCAAGGGTTTATATCAGCTATATTTTCTGATTTGATAGAGGAGATTATGAGGTCTTCATGGACGACTTCTCAATCTATGGCTCGTCATTTGAAGACTGACTGAAGAACCTGTCTCTCATCCTCCAAAGGTGTGAATAAAACAATTGGTTCTAAATTGGGAGAAGTGCCATTTTATGGTACGAGAGGGGATCGTCCTTGGACAAAAAGTATCCGAGGTAGGCATAGAAATAGATAAGAGAAAAATAGAGTATACTTACAAGCTCCTGCCTTCTTTGTCGATTTCTTCTGTCTGTGGTTTCTTGGGACATGCAAGATACTTCTGTCATTTTATTAAAGACTTTTAAAAAATTGTGAAACCACTGTCTAAACTTCTTGTGAAGGACACACCATTTATCTTTGATGAAGATTGTCTCAAGGCCTTTCAGACTCACAAAAATGCCTTAAATTCCACACCCATTATGAAAGCTACATATTGGGACCTCCCTTTTTAGATAATGTGCGATGCTAGTGACTACACTGTTAGAACTGTCCTAGGGCAAAAGAAGGACAAGAAGCACCATGTCATATATTATGGAAGCAAAACCCTTGATGAAGCTCAACTCAACTACACTACAATAGAGAATGAAATGTTGGCAATCATCTATGCTTTCAACAAATTCAAATTACATTTGTTAGGAGGAAAGATGACAATCTATACAAATCATGGAGCAATAAAGTATCACATGTAGAAAAAGGACACTAAGCCTCATCTCCTCAGGTGGGCCCTCTTGTTACATAATTTGATCAGGAAACTATTGACAAAAGGGGATCTGAGAACATGGTTGCCGATCACCTTTCTTGCATACAGGTTGAAGAAGACAATCCTCTCCCTATCAATGACTCTTACCAAGATGAATCTTTTATTAGTCATCCATAATCTAGACTAGGTAACACCACAGTATTATGAATTTTGTAATTACCTTGCAGACCAACAGTTGCTCCCTGAGATAACATACAACCAAAAGAAGAAGTTCTTTTAGACCTGAAGAACTACTATTGAGATGACCCACTTTTATTCAGAAAATGTGTCGATAACGTTTATCGTCGTTGTGTTGATCACGACAAAGCCCGTTCTATTCTAGAAAAGTGTATCACAACCCCCTAGGGAGGACATTTGGGTGTCGAGAAGACTACATTGAAAATTCTAAACTCTAGCTCCTATTGGCTGACTATCTTTAAGGATTATCACACCGCTACCAAATAGTATGATGCATGCCAATGTATCGGGAACATTAACAAAAGAAAGGAGATGCCACTAGCTGATTGGATCGAGGTTGAAATCTTTGATGTTTGGGGAATCGACTTTCTGGGACTTTTCCCACAATCTTCTCAAAACAAATACATACTAGTAGCGGTTGATTATGTTTCCAAATGAGTGGAAGATATACCATCACCCAATTGAAACTTCAAGACAATCATGCTCCTATTCACAAAAATTATATTCCCAAGGTTTAGAGTTCTCAAAACTATCATTAGTGATAGAGGTTCAAATTTTATTAAAAAATAGTTTGAAGTGATTATGAAGTGATATGTAGTAAAGCATAAGATATCTACCCCATACCATCCTCAGACTGTAGGCCAAGTGGAAGTCTCTAATAGGTAGATCAAACAAATCCTAGATAAAACTATGGGAAAATCCATGAAAGACTGGTCCTTGAAACTAGATGACTCTCTTTAGGAGTATCGAACTACTTACAAAACACCCACCAGAATGACTCCTTATTGTATTATTTATGACAAGTGTTGCCATCTTCCTCTAGAGTTGGAACATAAAGCTTATTGGGCAATCAAGACTCTCAACATGTATGTTGACCTCGCCAAATAAAAGCATTTTTTGCATCTACAAGAGTTGGGAGAACTCCATTTACATGCTTATGAGAACACCAAGATTTGTAAAGAACGCACCAAAATTTGGCATGATTCTCACATCAAGTAGAAGGACATTTCTGAAGGCGACAAAGTTCTTATATTCAACTCTACACTCCACGTTTTTCTAGGAAAACTTCATTCTCGTTAGTCTGCCCATTTATAGTAATGACTATTTACCCTTTTGGAATGATGGACATTTACAACAAGAAGTCGGACACCTTTTCAGTCAACGGTCACCACCTAAAGTGATACTATGAAGATGAATTTATCATCAAGAAGGTAGACATGGGTTTTCCCGATGCCACAGATGCTGAATAAGACATCCAAGAGTCAAGCTACATGACTATAAAAAAGTGCTACTTCGAAGGCAACCCAAGCATCTAACTTTCTTTAGCTTTTTCTTCCATATCTATTTTCTTATTTGTTGTTTAATTTTTCTTCACAAACACTTATCCTTATAAACATGTTCCATCAAATCAAGATGGGACAATGATTTCCAAATGATGATTGGTTGATGACCACTTCACCGTGATTCATCGACCTAAATTTTGATCCATTTTTATTGACTTTAACTAAAGAATTTTGGATCGACATAGCCTTAAATGCTTTCAGGCCTTCAATATTTTTTGTGATTTATCAATAGAAGAGCAGCTTTGGCCCATATATCTCTCTCATCAATGCAACTTAGCTATCAATGAAACTTTGACACATTGATCGACATCACCAATAATTAATAACCCTGTCGACCCACAAACTCGACAGACCCGTTGACTTTGCAAGGCTGTCGATTAGTTTCTTGATATGTAGCTCAAGAGTCAAATTTGATATCCATACACCCGATTATGATTCACTACCTTTAACCATTGTCTATAAATATAAGACCCACAATAAGAATTTCTTACCGCATTGTAATCAATGCAAAGCGTTGTTGCTCTTGCTTTTGCCCATCGATGTACACGTCGAGTACTCCAGTCGACAACCTTTGGATGATAGTCTTCTAGTTCCTTGTCGACATCCTTTTGAACTCTTACCCAGTTGATAGGTACATGCCTTTATCGATTGTTTTAGTCGACAAACCTATCAGCCATTTTCTCTAATTTTTTTATCGACGTGTTTTTTTATCGACAGAATACCTTGATGGAGTTGTTTTCTTTTCTATTCTATTGACAAGTCAACTTGTCAACCTCCTACATACTGATTGTCATCTATCGACTACCCATCGACAAAATTGGTTGATAGACTTGTTTCGATTACCATATTCAATATTGCATACATATTATTTTTTTAACAGTGATGGCTCACCAAGAAGGTACCACTACAGCTGTTGGCAGTGCATTCAAGAGAGGGTAGAAGAGGCCACATCTCGATGGTTCCTCCACTGAGGGTGACAAGAGAGCACACATCAATGAAACCGAAATTGATGTACCTCTAGGCACCCAGTTCGAAGTGCCCTATTATGGGACATTCCAGCCTCGTGACAATGACCATCTTGAGGCATTCAAGGGGATGAGAAGTGGAACCTTCAAACCTACCAGCTTTGTGTCTACAACTGCTCTTGAAGAAATTGGGATTGAGGCATGAGTGACTGAATTTCTTACCAACCTCAACGTGGCTCATGTCTGCTTTACAACACCCAAAGACTATGTAGATGAGACTGTGGAGTTCATGTCCTCCATCCAAGAGGTCTCGATCAAAAGAGCTGAAGACCCTACAAGTGGACATCGAAATTTGAAAGTTTTCATCAATAAAATTGATCATGTCCTCTCTGAATTAATCCTAAATAAGATAATCCATGCATCGAATTAAGAAGCCATCAAGGCTTGCTCTAGGCTACTTGATAAGAAGGATTCTAACTTTAATATTTCCATGTATTGGAAAAAATTGATAGGTCAACGCTGGTACCAATCTGTGCAATCTAAGGCATTTGTAGTTCAATTTGGGCTATGGAGGATTACACACAAAATAGTTGCCAATATTCTCATCGCAAAGTTCAAGACCGACAACATTTATCATGAAGATCTCTATATACTTTCTCTTATCATGGAAGGGCAACCTATCAACATTGACAGTCTTTAAATTGATAGGTGGTTAGCCATAGCTTCTTCCTCTTCACAAAAGGAGTACCGTATGGTTGGTCTAATCAACATTATCTATCGGGTGTATGGACACCCGATTTCTCCTAAAAGATTTAAGGAAATACAAGGAGACAATTTCATCACGATCAAATATCTAACATCTTGTAGCATCCTCATTTGTCGGCAATGATGAAAGTCATTATCGGTTTACAAGAACCAATATTTGTGTTCCTTCAATTGATCTTGCGGATTATGATAAAGAGAAACTACTATTCTCTGAGAATGAAGTCATTGAGCTCATAAAAAACTTCTACAAGACAACCTCTTTGTCACCACAAAAACAAGGGGCGTCATCTGATAAAGTCCGCCCGAAGCCTATCATGACAACAACTTCCAAGAAACCTCTACTAAAGATTTCGGAGGAAAGGGAGGAAGGGGCTGCATTTGATAATGACTTTTAAGTTCTATAATCATCACCAAGGAGTGCTCCAACTGCTCTAGTAATTCCAATAGATGTTCCAAAAAGTACTACAACATCATACGTAGGGATCCTCCTACCACCTCAAAGATCCCCACCTCCATCCCAAAAACTTTAGTGCATGATGCAGATACAAGAAAACCACCTTCTCTATAACAGAAGGAAGTATGTGACATTCTAGATAGTCTGCCATGACGTCATCATCATGCTGCATGACCTTCTACTTCTTGTGTGCCACCTCATTCTAAGCACCAGTCATCATCTTCTTTTGACACAAAATATCCTGACACTTTGGGTGGCATTTAATTTCTTCCTGTCATGATAGGAAGTAGAAGGATGGACAATTCTCATAGCTAGATAGTTTACTATGTCGGCGTACCAGGGGAATCCAATGACCTTCATGAGTTGTTCATCAAGTAGAGAGTCGTGGATATGTATATTATCTTCATCTTGAGCCTCAATGCGACTCAAGTGATCGGCGACAACATTTTCCACCCCACTTTTGTCCTTTATGTTGGGTTTTAAGGGAGGTAGAGAAGGCAGCAGAAACAAAAAATTTTATCCTCCCAAACCCAGAAGAAAGGAATTGTGTCAACGTCTATACAGTAGGAATGATGGTTTGTAGAGGCGTACCCTGTCCCGAGGATTGCTCGGCGATGTTACCTCGTGGCTTGTGCGGTCTTCACCTCCAGTCTTGGACGGTGTCTGTGTAGCTCCTGGTCTCACCGGGACTGTTGGGATTGACATCTGTCCTCCAAGCAGTAGAAGTCTCCCACCTCTAAAGTAGTCCACACAGACCATCTAGAACTCTAATCTCCTTGTCCCACAAGGAATCGAAAGGAGTCACACCCTCCTGTCGGCGTACTAGTCACCAACACACTCTCCTGCAACTAGTTTCCTTTCTGTAGCTGTCTTTCCCTTGCTGTGCCTCCCTCATCAGGTAGCACTTGCTCGGGCTCTATCAGTTACCAAAACGAGAGAGAACGACAACTTTGCAGAGCAACTGGTGTTTTGAGTTGTTGTGTACCTGAGAATCCCCCCAATACCCCTATATATAGGAGGGTCATGGGATAGGGTTCTCTACCCCAGGCAATGCGGGATTAAATAGGAGTAGAAGGGTTTGAGATTTTCCACAAAACAACCAACTTGCGCCAGCTGAACCGATCGGTTCACACCCTAAAATGATCGTTTCGGGTCCTGAGCTGATTGTTTGGAACCTGAGCCAATCGTTTGGCGATCTGAGCCGATCAGCTAGAGCTCCAAACCAATCAGTTCATGGTATTGATCCAACTCAAATTGACTTTCAATTTTTTTCCGATTAATCAAATATTAATCCTTGTCCAAATCGAATTTGTACAAGTGGAACAAATTGTATTTGCAAAATAGTCTTCTGACTTTCCAAATGATCTTGGTTGGTCACATGAGCCAACCGGTTCAACAATTGAACCGATCGTCTCATTGCACATGAGCCGATCGTCTCACCAGTTGAGCCGATCTGTTCACCAACCTGAGCCGGTCGGTTGGGGCAGCAGACTGTGCAAAATCAGTCAATCGCAGTTTTAATCAATCTGATACTCCAATCAATCAGTCCAACACCTTAAACACTATGATATTGAGCTATCAATTGATTGAGTGTTTAATTGAACTACTAAACTCCTTTAGTAATCAATCTAAACATCATTTGTGGATAAACTCCTCTTCCAGGTTATATCCTATGTGTGTGACCCTGTAGGCCCATTTCACGTTGGCAGTGAAAGTCCATAGCACTTATGACTTCACAAGCAAAGAGCAGTGCCTAGTCGCACATTAGTGCTACCCAAGTGAAATAGAAAGTTGGAGAACAACTTTCAATCCTACAATCCATGAATGGTTTTACAGTGAATGTATAATTCCTTTGTCACTGATATCCCGAATGAACTCAAGGCATGGAGTAGTCATCCTGTCAACGTTCATTCACTTTCTTGGTCTCAGAGTAGATTGGAGGAGATATGTATGACATCCATATCACATACTGATTCACACATGCGTACACACCTTTCTCAATCCTACTCATCAAGTGGCCATGGATATCAAACTCCCTCAGGAGGGACAAATCCCATATCTATCACTCACCCCTAAAAAGCCCCATGTGTCAAAGCCACCCAATCATCACCTTTATAACAACCCATGTTTCAGGGCTGCGTTTGATGATGTCAAAGTGTACCCAATGACATGTGTTGAGTGTAGTGATTTTAGGTCAAAGAATCACACTCACCACCATCACTGTGAGAACTGACTGTGACTACCATGTCATGGTTCCATGTGTCAAACTCACGGTGGGTCTGTCTGATACACTTGTTCTCTAACAAGTACCTATGTGTTTGGTTTGATATCTCCATATCATGACTAATGAGATTCTGTCATCAACCAACACCACAATCTAGTCTTGTGTGTCATTGTTGTCTATCTACCTTCCATAATGACATCCAACTAGGGACATAATAAGAATGTACAAACTCTTAGCATCTGTATGATCTCATCGTTCAGGTCCTTAACCTGAAAGCATACATCATTGAGTACTGTCATTCTCTAGACGTTCAATCTGTTCTATCACTATCTCATATGACTAAACCAGAAAGAATTGGAAGCTTGCCTTTGATCTTTATCAAATCAATCTTAATGTATCCCATCAATCATCCCATGATTGTCTCTCAGGTAATACATACCAACACTTTATTTCCAGGTCAAACTCTTAAAGCATCACCACCCAGCAAATAAGTCTAGGTTTGGTGTATTGTTTTTGAATCATATATTTTATTGTTGTATGATATGTGTAAACTGTAAACTTTGATCCAGTCAGGTAAGAACATAATTTCTCAAAAGCATAGATGACTGCCAAGAATTCTTTTTAAGTAGTTGTATAGTTCTTTTAGGCCTCATCAAGCATTTTTGATGCGTAATATATCACGTAAGGCTTCTTATCTATCCTCTGCCCAAGTACTGCTCCTATAGCGTAGTCACTGGCGTCACACATTATCTCAAAGGGTTGTGACCAATCAGGATCTCTTAGTCTAGGCACAGAGACTAAAGCATTTTTTAGAGTCGTGAAACTGTGTAAACATTCTTGATCGAAATTGAAGTCTGCATCTTTAGTTAACAAGTGAGTCATGGGCTTTGCTATTTTTGAAAAATCTTGAATGAATCTTTGGTAAAATCCGGCATGGCCCAAGAAATCTCATACTCCTCTGATGTCTTTTGGTGGTGACAACTTTGAAATGACATCTATTTTTGCTTTGTCTACTTCAATCCCTCGTGCACTCACCCGATGCCCGATGACAACACCCTCTGTCACCATAAAGTGACATTTTTCTCAATTAAGGATCGAATTTGTTTCCTCACATCTTTGTAGCACTTTACTAAGATTAAGCAGAAAGTTATCAAAGGAATCTCCATAGACTGAGAAGTCATCCATGAATATCTCCATGATAGATTCAGTTAAACCTACAAATATGGCAGACATACATCTTTGAAATGTTGCGGGTGCATTACATAGCCCAAAGGGCATCCTCCTGAAGGCGTATGTTCCGAAAGGGCAGGTAAAAGTTGTCTTTCCTTGATCTTTAGGGTGTATCAGAATTTGATAAAATCCTGAGTAGCCATCAAGATAGAAAAAGAATTTCTGGTGAGCTAGACGTTCAAGGACTTCATCGAGAAAAGGTAAAAGAAAGTGGTCTTTCCTTGTTGCCTTGTTCAATTTTCTATAGTCGATGCACATCCTCCATCTGGTAACAATCTGAGTGGGTACCCGTTCATTTTTATCATTCAAAATAATGGTGGTCCCCCCTTATTTAGGAACTACCTGGACTGGACTTACCCATTGGGAGTCAGAAATCAGATAGATAATACCAGCTTTTAGAAGTTTTAGAACCTCAAGGCAAACTACCTCTTTAAGATTCGGGTTTAGCTTCCTATGGTGCTCCCGTGATGGTTTAAACTCTTCTATCATAGGTAATTTGTGCATGTACAAAGCTGGATTTACCCCAGTTAGACCGGTCATCTTATATCTAATGGCTTTCTTGTGCATTCTTAATTTAACAAGAAGTCTTTCTTCTTGGTCATCTATCAAAGTGGAACTAATAATGACCAGACATAGTTTTTCTTCATCTACAAAGACATGTTTGAGTCCAGTTGGTAGGACTTTCATTTCAGGTGCCTTGGGCACTTCAATAGTCTCCAGAGTGGTGACAAATTTCAACATCTCAAAGGTAGCTTCCGGGTCTTCTTCGGCTTGTTCTAGATATTTCAGACATTATTGAACTAGTTTGTCATTTGACGATTCAACATCTGGGTTCATCAGGGCATTCTCCAGAGCATCATATGGTTCAAGAGTTTCTTGCCTTAGCTGGGACATTTTATCAATTGCCTCAAGAAGGAAGAGTTCTTCGTGAATGCTGGGACTTTTTAGGCTATCAAAGACTCTGAATTGAACAGTTTCCTTCCCTAGCCTTAAGGTAATTGTGATTGCTTCAACATCAATTAGCGCTCTAGCTGTCGCGAGGAAAGGTTTGCTGAATATTATTGGATATCTCATATCTTCTTTTATGTCCATGACAATAAAGTCATAAGGGACATAAGAGTCTCTTCCTACTCTCACTGGGATATCTTCAATAATTCCCAAAGGTGCAGTCTTGGTAGAATCAACCAACTGGATTGTCATTGTTGTGAGTAGAAAATCGGTAAAGTCCAATCTTTACACATAGAAAAGGGCATAATAGATATGTTGGCCCCCAAATCAGCTAATCCTTTCTTGCAAGAGGTGTTTCCCATAGAACATTGGATGCCGAAGGAGCCAGGGTCCTTCTATTTTTCCGGCATTCTGTTGAGGATGATATCATAAGTAGTTTGAGCTAATTTGACGGTCTCGTCTTGTTCGGTCATGTATTTCTTTGATAGCAAAGTCTTTAGATATTTAGACCAAGTTGGGATTTCAGAGAGAGCGTCAAGGAACGTGATAACAATGTATAGCTTCTTCATCACTTCTTTGAACTTTAGGAATCTAGTATCCAGTTTAGTCTCTCTCAATCTGCCTGGATAGGGTATCCTGGGCTTGTATGGTGGGACTTTTGGTTCTTTGGAAACTAGTTCTTTGTCCTTTTCCTTCTCGGCCTCTACAAATTTTTCAGTTTCTTGATTTATGTTTATAGTTGGGATGATTTTAGCAGTATCTTCGTCTTCCTGAATGACTTTGGTAGCTTCAATAAGAACATGAATAGATCTTGTGGTAACTGCATTCAGTTGTTTTGGCTTGTGTTGATCATGTCTCGGATTTATTTCCAGCTGACCGACGAAAGTACCCACTGGAGGTTTCAATTGAGCTGCAATTTGTGCCAATTGGGTCTCTACAACTTTCTGTTGAGCCTTCTGGTTGGCAAGCATGGTCTGTTGAGATTGCAACATTTGTCTTATCAGAGATAACTCATCTGTTGGCAGAGGTGGGATATTCTTTTATTGATACTGTGTAATTTGTTGCTGTTCTTGAGGTTGCTGCTGTTGAGGTGCTGGCAACTGAAGTTATTGATTTTGTGGCTGTGTTAACTGGGGTTGTTGCAATTGTGGGTGCAATGGAGGGTGGGTGTATTGATAGTATGAAGAAGAATTTCTTGGGTAGGCAAATATTTGAAACCCACCTTTATAGTTTCCTTGGTTTCGGTTATAACTGCTCTGGAATCCAGGTGGTGGTCTATTAGAAGACCCACCTTGTGTTTGGTGTTGTGGGTTGGCAGTTCCCGCGAGATTCCCATACTAAAATCCAAGGTGGTTTCTTGGTTGATCCGGATTATAGTATGCTTGACCCGGTATGATGTGGATAGAGTTAACCTGATATGGCATCTGATCCTCGGGTTATTTAATGATTGGTTCATATTGTGGTTGAGGTGTCTGCAGATTCATCATCGTATCATATAAGAGGTCACATGATAATGTGGGATGATCTGATGCATGACAAGCTTCACAAGTCTCAGTAGCTGCTTTGACTTGTTGAACTTGGGAGTTCTTCTTCCTGTCATATTCTCCAAATGCTGTTTCAAGGGCTTGGTGCTTATGAACTATGTTTTTTCAGAGCTTCAACAATAGCTTTCATTTCTACAGATTCTTCAACTTTGCAGACTTTTAGGACTCCTCCTGTAGATGTCCTTCCCCAATTAGATTGGTTCTCAGCTCTGAGCGTTACAATCTTCTAGGCGTCCTCATAATTCTATCTCATGAAATTTCCTTCGGACGAAGAATCTTAAAACTTCTTTATTTCATCACTTTCCCCTCTATAAAATGTTTCTATGAGATGGTTTTGTGAGATTCCGTGATGTGGGCATTTTCTTAGAAGTTCCTTAAATCTTTCCCATGATTCTCCTAGTGATTCTCCAGGAAGTTGGAGGAACTGGTTGATCTGTCCCCTAATCTGGTAAGTCAATGAGGGAGGAAAGAACTTCTCCAAAATAATTTCTTCCAAGGGAGCCCAAGTGGTGATTGGTTCTCCATCTAAAGAGTTATACCAACTTAGTGCCTTTCCAGCCAGAGTAAAGTCAAAAAGTCGGAGCATGATTGCGTCGAGCATAGCTCGGACTTGTGGCACCAATCGACAGAGTGTCTTGAATCGCTTCAGATGGTCCATGCAATCATCTCCAGTGTTTCCAGAGAATGAGATGCCTTGCATGATTTGGATCCATTGTGTTTGAATCTCGAAGTTAGGAACATTAATGAGTGGAGGCTGAACTGGGTGATTATCCTCAGAATTCTTAGGAATAACATAGTCTCGAAGTTGCTTGTTCCTTATCAATAACTGAGCAACTGCTGTGGCTGCCTCATTTTCAGCTTGAATGCGAGCTTGCTCTTCAGCTCGAACTTCAGCTTGAACTTGAGCACGTGTATTAGCGCTGAGTTGTGCTCTCCGAGCTGTTATAGCTGCGTTGACTCTTTACAGTATCAAGGTAGCTTAGCGTTGTTCTTCAGCCATCTTTCTGGCTTGTTGGCGGTTGAGTCTGATGCGTCGGTGGAAATTTCGTTCTACCTCAGAGTCGTACTCTAGTTTAGGGGAGAATCCGCGGTTTCAAATACACATTTTCTACATGAGTAGAAGAAAAATCACACTTTAGATGGTATGGAAAAATGATGGAATAAAAAAGATATGAACTAGTGAGTAGATAAATGAAATTAAAACGTTCCGTTGTCCTAGGCAACAATGTGAATTTTTGATGGAGCCTCCGCTCGCATGAAGTTGCATGCACCACTAAAAATCCTATAGATAGTAAGTCTCTAAGTTTAGCCTTGCGTATGCTATAATAAGATCTCCACCCACATACACTAAGGTACGTGGAAGTCTTATCGTAGTATAGTTGAGGGTCGAATCCACGAGACAATGGTCTTGTTCAGGATTGACAAGATGGAAAACGTTATAATTCTACTTATCTACTCAAGATTTGATATCTAGATCGAAGAGTTGATTTGATGATTAAACTAATATGCAAATGTAATTTAAATGGAAGGAAAGTAAACTTAAGGTTGTAGATAATATTTAGAAACCACTAGGATGTGATCGCGTTTCACCACCACTACACATGGATCATAACATACGTCATAATAACATGGCTTGCAGTAAGAGTCTAAATATCTTTGTAGATTTATCTTCCTTTCAGACTTCTAACTACGAGAAACATGGGAGTATTGCAATGCCAGCCATCCCTAAATGAATGGGCACTTACTTTGCATCACTCCCTGGGCAAAGTGTGTTCCTTGACCTATCAAAGTTGTACTTCCATACATCAACTGATTCTATTTCATAGTATGAAAGTACAATGATGGAGGTGAGTTTACTCCACTACTTGAAAAGCGTTCCTAGATACCGAAACAGATATATGGTGACTACATACATCAAGAACTAACATACAATCGATAATCGAATCTAAAAGCACAAACATAGACAATTCACACTAGTAAATAATAGGTAACGCATGTTGGTGATCAAGCAATTAGCATTCATTTAAACGATTGATGTTGAAATGAAAATATAGAATTTTTACTGCAAACTCATAAAATTACAAATCATGGAATGAAAACATGGGTAGCGGGGATACTCCCCGCACCCTAGTGTATGGAACTACTCGCTCATGGAAAGAACAAAGAAGGAGACAGGAGAAGAGAATGAAAACATCATCTCCACGTAGGAGGGAGGAAGGTTAACCCCTTAGAGTAGAGAACAACTATCTTCACACTACATGGTTGCTTTGGTGATGAATCCTTCACACCCCACCTTCTACGACGATGAGAGAGAAAGTAGGCTTATGAATGGAGTGTGGATCTTAGACTGGAAGCCTTGGGGTGAAGGATGAAGGATGAAACAACTCTGGAACAAATGAGGCAGCCTTTGGGCGAATAAGACTCAATGTTGAATAAGGACCACATGAGTCCTATTTATAGGCTCCAAGGATCTTGAACGGTCTTGAGAATTTTTGGGTCTTCATGGTCTTGAGACCATTAAGCATCCTCACGATCTTGGGGGACTAGTTGGGTCTTCACGATCTTGAGACTGTTAAGCACCCTCACGGTCTTGGGGGACCGGTTGGGTCTTCGCGGTCTTGAGACCGTTAAGCACCCTCACGGTCTTGGAGACCGGTTGAGTCTTCACGGTCTTAGAGATCGGTTGGGTCTTCGTGGTCTTGGGACTGGTAGTCTCTTCACGGTCTAGAGACCGGTATCTTCCTCTCAGTCTTGGAGACCAGTTGGGTCTTCACGGTCTTGGGACCAGTAGTATCTTTGTGGTCTGAAGACCGGTATCATCCTCTCGGTCTTGGGACCGGTTGGACCTTCACTTGGTCTTGGGACCGATTGGGTCTTCATTCGGTCTTGGGACCATTTTGGTTGAGACTTTTGTAATTTTTTGGGTTTATCTGTAAGAAGAAAAGATAAATATCAATTTATTGGTATATTTACACTAAATCTAGAAAGTTAAGTATTTAATCTAATTTGCCTAAGAAAGAGTATGGAAAACTAAGAAAAACTAGTAAGATAACATCACAAAATGGGAGGTTATCAGTGGCAATGGCCTCCATGCCTATACGTAGTCCTCACGGGCCATTGGGAACTCCACATTGCGCTACCAGAGTCAATGGGAAGGAGTTGTCCCTTTGAACGTCAACTTTCTAGGGTTGATTCACTCTCCTATGTTGTCTCTCCCTTGTTGTCCCTACCTTTTATGGGTAGAACTTGCTCGAGCTCTCTAATTACCACAACTAGAGAAGACAACACTTTTCAAAGAGTATTGTTGTGTCTTTTGAAAACCTTGGCTACCCCTCTATTTGTAGGATGGCTAGGGTCAGGGTTTCCAAATCAACTGGGAGTCGAAGGGATGAATTCTCATAAGTTCATGGAGTTGCAAAACCATCAAATGGTCGGTTCACACCTGAACTGATTGATTCACATGTGAAATGATTGCTTCAACACTTGAATCGGTCAGTTCACTTACTTTCCTATTATCAATCATAATGACTTTCAATATTCCATTAATGCACAACATAATGTCAACATCACTCCTTGATCCAATCACATTGATCATTGAACCAAGTGATTTACAAGTTGAATTGGTCATTTCACATTTTGAATCGATCAGTTCACTAACTGAACTAGTTGATTCATTTCCTAGTTTAGGCAACATTGTTCAAATTGACCTAACACTTGAATCGATTGGTTCAACACTTGAACCGATCAGTTCATGGTCATGCCAGTCAATTTTTAGCCATTGTTGAGTGTTGAACTGATCAGTTCATGGTCATGTCAGTCAATTTTCAGCCATTGTTGTTTAAATTGTATATCTAAACACTTTCATAATCAAGTTAAACTACATTCATGAGTAAACTCCTTTTACAGATGCATCCTATGTGTGTGACCCTATAGGTCCCAAGTTACGTTGGTAGTGAATGTCCATAACCAACCTATGACATCATAAGTAATGAGTGGTATCTAGCTACACATCATTGTTACCCAAGTAATTGGAAAGTCAGAGAGCAACTTCAACCTACAATCTGTGATAAGTGTTATAGTGATCATTAAGTTCCTTTCTCTCTAATATTCATATTGAACTCGATGCATGGAATAATCATCCTCTTCAATTTTCAATCCATATTCCTTGAACTAGAGAATGTGAGTTTACATATCATATATTCATTCACATGAGTATGGCCATACATTTCTCAGTCGCACTTATCAAGTGGTCCGAATATCAAACTCCAATAGGAGGGATAATTCCCATCTACATCACTCACAGTCATCCCCATGTATCACCATGTATCTGAGCATCACCTTTATGGTAACCCCTATTCAAGGTCACGTTGGATGATGTCAAAGTACATTGAACGACTTGTGATAAGTGCAATGGTTCTAGGTTTAAGAACCACAATCACGACCATCACTATGAGAGATGATTTTGACTACCATTCCATGGTCTCCATGTATCACTCTCAAGGTGGGTCTATTTGATACACTATTTTGTAACAAGTACCTATGTGTTTGGTTTGATATCACATGTGATGAGATTCTATCATCAACCAACACACACTCTAGTCTTATGTGTTATTATTGACTATTTTGCTTCCACAGTAATATCCGACTAGGGACATAACAATAATTTATGTACTCTTATCATACATATGATCTCATTGTTCAATTCCTCTACCTGAAGACATATGTCATCAAGTAACATCATTCTTTAGACATCTACTATGTTTGTTTCATCATCTCATGATTGAGACAAAAACAATAGACGGAATTACCTTTATCATTATCAAATCAAGTATATGACACCCATTACATTCATCATATGATTGGCTCTCTGGGCATACATACCAACACAAAGACCTTCATTTTCATTCTCCACGCCATATTCTAAGTAATTGGCTTCTATTATAAAATTTCTATAATCATTTATTCTACAATACAAGGATGACTATTGATATTGGTCCAAATGGGGCACTAATGAGCAAATCTTATAGAGAAATCTATTCTATAATTGAAAACATGGAAATAAATCATTGCCAATGGAGTTCCAAAAGAATGACCAACCATCTTCTTCAAAATTGCTTTCAAAAGCACATAGTTGATGCAATGGATATAATTGCATCAATGCTAGATGCCTTGTCAAAGAAGTTTGACAAGCTAAGTACTCAACGAGTTCAAGAAGACAATTAACTTTGTGATGCAAGTGAATCACCTAGAGGTGCATCTACATGCTGTATTCCTTTTGTTCCATCTAATGAAACTTTATAACAATTCAATGTGATAGAAAATTTTGGGAACAAACAACCTTATTATCCCTATTCAATACTTACATTCTAGGCTGGAGAAATCATCCCAACTTCTCATACCACAACAACAATGATCATAATCCTTAACAACAACATGTACAACAACAATTGTCAATGGGGATCAAACCACCTATGGGAAATAATTCATCGTGCTTCAACAACAATGCAAACTAGAATTTCAATCAAAAACAACAACCCTAGTCAAATTCCAACTTGGAATCACTTCTAGAGAATTTTTTAAACTCAAATAAACCAAAATGATGAAATCTGCCAATAAGGAAAATTTATGAACAAGGAAAATTTAAGGAAGATGGAATTTCCACTTGCAAGGATGTTGGAGAATCAATTGCTCAACAAGTTCTTTCTAACCAAAAAGCACCTTCAAGGTCCTTACCTAGTTAGTTAGAGATGAATGCTATAGAGATATGCAAGTCAGTGACTTTGAGGACTAGAGCCCTCATAGGAGGATATTCGCCACCATTAAAGAGAAAATCAAATGAAGTTGTTGACACTAGTTAAGACAATGCAATTGAACTTAAGGAAAGAAATTTGTATGTAATGCTCAACAAGCTGATTCTTCTAGCAAGCTGAATGTTACTTTTATACATAGGTTTTCTAATAAGAAAAATGATATCAAGTTCAATAAAATTATGGACATTTTGAACAAGCTCTAATTCAACGTCCCCTTAGTAGAGGTAATTGCTAAAATGGCTTTATATGCTAAATCTCTAAAAAACACATTGACTAAGAGGAGGGGACTTGATGAAGTAGAGACATTTTTTCTTTCTAAAAAGCTTCATTATTAAAAATAGTTTTCTAAAGAAGTTAGATGATCTTGGTGCATCCACTATTCTTGAAAGATTTGCGACACAACCTTTGGTAGATATCGGTTCTAGCATAAGCTTGATTCCATTATCTTCGTGGTAGAAACTTGACTTGGGAGAATTGAAGTCAGCCTCTATGGCTATCCACCTAAAAGATTCACCCATTAAGTATCCAATAGGAATCATTGAATATGTTCTGGTGCAAATAGGAAAGTTCTATATTCCTTGTGACTTTGTGATCCTTTACATTAATGGAGATCTTGCAAATCCTATTCTGTTTGGGAGATCATTTCTACGCATTGTTGGATACATAGCAGATGTCAGAGAGGGAATATTAAGTCTTATAGTTGGAGACAAAGATATATAATTCTCTATATTTAATGCAATTAAAGCACCAAGCATGAAATGATTCTTTATTTAATTGGCAGGATTGACACATTGCTTGATGAATAGATAAATATTTATGAATCATGTTTTGATGATTTTGAAGAAGAGAACGATAATAACAACATGAACATTGATCTTCATAAAACAATTTGTGCAGTCATTTCAAATTCCATTTCTAAAAAATACATCACAATAAAAGTAGACAAGAAACATTACAGTACTGGAGAAACAGGTAGACTAAAACCCCTTCAACTGGGTTGAGGTATGCATTCCTAGACCTAAATTCTAGTTCTCCTAAAATTGTTAACTCTGAATTAACTGAAGAACAAAAACAATTTTTTCTCAATGAACTTCTCCTATATAAAGATGTAATTGGATATTTGATGATTTGAAAGGAATAAACCCATTCCTAGTGGAGAATCGGTAGCTCTAGAAGGACAAGTCAAGCATCAACTTATACTACCTCCTACCCTATCATAACAAGAGTTGAAGAAGCTATAGGGACTGAATATGCACAAGGAAGGAGTGCAATGCCTCCACCTCAACCACAAACATGTGTAGTCCAATTAACCATTGATCGCTCTTTTTCATGGGTCAAAAGTGTAAACATGATTTCTCAGTAAAAGATATCAGACTTTAAATTTATACCCAACTATATGAGACATCCACAACTCAATACAAAGTCTATTTTAATAGTTTAGGGTCGAACACAGGGATAAGGAGAATAACAGAATAAAATGAAGTAGTCTTGGCTTAGTCTAGATGAATCAAATAAGTGAATTTGATGGTGTCCCAGTCAAGGAATGAATTAATCTAATAGAGCAGAAAAATTGAAAATCGTTGGAAAGAAAATAAAGATAAATTGTGAAACAATGATAATAGAGACTTGGATTGGGTTTCACCAATTAGACCTATCGCAACCAAGTAAAACCTTCACTTCTAGATTATATATATATATATATATATATATATATATATATTCTTAACTCATTTTGCAAATAGTCATAAAAGATATCTTTCCCTTCCTTCTCTCAAGATCTACATAGAATTATATCTAAGGGGTTCTCTCTCTTGAGATAATAACCAAAAGACCAAGAAAAATTGTATAAATATTATTATAGTAACTCATCACTTTCACTAACCTATACTCTAGATCTTTATTGAAACCATTCTCTCAAATAATATTCATATCAAAAGTCAAAAGAGGTTAGCAAATTATTAAGAAATCCAGTAAAGTATAGGAACAAAACTTGTAAGAACATATGCCATAAAATAGAAGAATGAACAATTACATGGTTAGGAGGGTCTGGCGGCTACTCCCAACCCAAGTTATGGAGTTCCACGAATGGTGTAAGAAAAATATTGATTATAGCTTGAACAAATCATGATAAAGAAAAGATGGGAAAGAAGTCGATAGAAAGGTAGATTGAGTGGTCTATCTACCAACCTTTTGACTTGTTGAAGAAGAGGTCGATAGCTAACTGTAAACAGCCAGCAGTCGATGGCTCTCCTTCTTCTGATCTAGACTTCATGCAAGCAGGTTTGTCAACCTATCAATGGAAGTGGATTGAGCCCCGAATGAGAGTTTGATAGATCTAGATTGGTCGATAGCTCTCATCCTTAGGCTCTGAATGTGGTAGCAACTTTTTAGCGTTTTGACTTCGAGGTTCCAAGATCATCTAAAGTGATGCTTTGGGGGCTTATTTATAGGTTTTGACTTGTTCCTTGTCGACCTCTATTTTTTTCATGTGGCATCAACCTTCTATCTTCTTACTGTCGATCTTGATGCCCGATGAGTTGGGTCCTCAATGAGCCTTTATTGGTCCTTGAGGGTGTCGATCTCTATTGGATCCATAGGAAATATTTCGATAGGATGGTCAACATATGGTCCCTCGATGAAGGCATCAAGGGTTGATTTTATTGATGGGATCATCAATGGTTTTGAAATGATGGGAATCTATCAAAGCAAACCTCAATGAGTTGAATTGTCGACGATAGCTCACTAGGGTATTGCCGATGCTTCCTCAATAAGATTGTCAACTTTCTTCCCAATGTGGTGGAGCTCGATGGTGTTGTTGACAAGAGTTAGATAGAACATTGTTGATTCTTTTGAACTGTCAACCCAATTGGTCGATGGTTTTCAGGTTTCTGTCGAGTCTTTGATCACTAAATTTTGAATGTCAATGGTTACCCATCGATCTTGCCATTTTTGCATTGAATTCCTTCAAATGTCAACAAACTTAATTAAACTCATATTTTAGTAAGAACAAATCTTAACATCTATACATAAATTATAATGATTTATCTAAGAAAAATACTATGAAAATTGCATCAAAACTGATGTTATCAACTCCCCCAAACTTAGAACTTAGCTTGTACTCAAGCTAATGGAATCATTATATAGTCGAATCAAGTAGGTGAGATCTAGAACTTACTGAAATATAATTTTATACCAAACTCTTATCAAAACCATTCACTTTTTCATAAAATGACATAACTCACAAGAAGATCATCATCCAATAGATTCTTTCTTTGATTGTTTCAAAATTGTTTTTGGGTAATAATTTTATCTTCAGCATATATCTCATAATTCAATGTAGCTTTCACTTTCGTACGAATTTTCTAAGTGGAAGAAATGGGTAGGCTAAAAGGATTATTGGTTTCCCTTCTTCTTTTTGGGACATTCAAGCACATGTTCGTTAAATGTGAATGTGATCCATGTGTTCCATGCCAGTTGGTTTTAGAGCAGTGATTGCACATCCTAAGTATCACCGCCCCAGATTGCAATACCTATAAATGAACACCATTGGGATTTTGGTGTGTATTTTTGACCTTATAGTTCAAGAAAAGTGACATATATGTGTTCATGAGCACATTAATACATTGTTTTGATAGCTCTTCAATAATACACACAACTTTGTATTTCTTTTCACTCCTTACTCTTTTTGGGATTTTGCAAAATAAAGTGAATGAGGAATGAGGTAGCTCTTTCTTCTTTTGTAAGAATATATGCTTTTGACATAACATGATATTTGTATTAAATAAATATTTTTGGTAAGAAGCTTTTGATGACTTCTCGAGGTTAAGATCAAAGCAGATGAAGAAGTGATGTTTTGCTAAGATAAAAACATAAAATCCATATCAGTAAGGAAAAGATTCTTCTTGTGCTATCATATAATTGATTTGCAAAAAGGTATAGTTTGAAAGAAAACTGGATTCTTTGTTGAGGGGGTTTTCCATCGTCTACATCTTCATAGCTTTATACACGAAAACTGTCAAAATTTTTGATGGAAAAGAAAATTTATGAAAAATTGCTAAAATGGAGAAAATGAAATTTGTTATGATAATATGGATACCTATCTCATAGGATTGCACCCCTCAAAAATTACAACACACACTATCCTCAGAGTGTGAAAAAGAAAGAAGAAAAATGTAAAGATGTGAGATGTTCAACAGAGGTCGACTGTGGTCCATGGAGAGTCAAGAAGCATCATAGCATAGTTGTTGCAAAGACAATGATAGTTCTCATTGGGAGCTTCTTCTACTACATCGTGAAGCACTCCAATGGTTTACTTGCAATGTAAGATGTAGAACCCATAAGTAGATAGTCGATGTTGTTGAGGAAGTGATGATAGAATCATGAAAACTTCCATTTCTTAGGTTCTTGAGAAGTATAACCACTACCATGTTGTCTGATCAATGGAATGAGTTATTTGGCATAAACATCAACAATGCCTTCATTCTTGCTACAAACTAGAATAGAATAGTTGGGGCCTTCAATGTCAAAAGTGGTGTCAGAACTGTTATAAAATATGACTTCTCTCTCACGGGTGAAAATAACAAGAAGAGCCCAATGATTGTCAGAAAGTAAGGGAAATCAAATATATCAGGGAATTGTTTGTTGAACATGTTGAATAAGTAATTCCTTTTCTCTAGACTCGGCTTTTGAACAAATATCTTCTTGAAGATCAGGACTAGACATATAAATATCATCAATATCTCTGTTGAGAAGAAATTGATAGGCCATCATGAGGCCATGACACAAGTAACCCCTGGGATGAAGAGTTTCCCTCATAACAAGAAGGTCATCCATATTGAATATAACAGAATTGACACCCTCCTGTAAATTCTTCATAAGCATCAAGAGTTGAGTATATCGAAGATCGCAACAGGAACTTTGATAAAAATTTCAAAACTAGGCTCTATGGATATTACGGGTCCATATACTAGAAATGGTTCAGGTTCATCTAGAAAGTTATGTCAGTAGCCTCTCTAGATTTTGTAGTAGTTGTGACAGTGGCAGGAGGAATGGTGGCAAAAGGAGATGGTGTTATTTGACCTTCTCTACTTCTTCTCATTGTAGAACTGTGGGGGAAGGTTCCTTGGTGGGTCGGGGAATCAACGAGTAAAGATCCCATAAATTCTCAGGAATCTCTAGATCCTAAAAGAAATGCCTGTCATGGATGACCTCCATGGTGTAGCATCGATGAAGAGGGGTAAAGCCATTGGGATCGAAGCCATCCATAGAAATTTGGTGATTAAGAGCCTCCATAACTCAGAGGACGATGAAAGCATTGCCATCTTTATCTTGATTTTACTGGTGGACAAGTGGCTTAATCACATAAGTGGTCCAATTAGGATGGTAATAAGGAACCTTGTGTATGACTCTGTAAAGCCTAATAGGAATGCAAGGAAGCGTGTTTGTAGCAGGGTATTCATATCGCATATCTAAATTTTTTACATTGGCCATGCATGGATTGAATAGAGTAACTTGGCATTTGTCCAAATCATCTATGCATAATATCCAGAGTCCTATGATGTGAAAAGGTAAACGGATAACTCTTCTTTTGTTTAACTCAAACATATCTAGAAGTGTTAAAATAGTAGGATTGTCCAAACAATCTTTGAACAAGCAGTCTGTGAGGGAGGGTGTTGCATTGAAGTATGGCCACTCGTTATCACTGGGCATCAAATCCTCCTTGATTGTTGATGATAGAATAGTGAACATTTTTTTAGTAACTCTAGTAGGACTATGAAAAATATCTCAAAAATCTTCACAAGAAAGAGAGATAGAACCATTATTATAAATAATATGGATCCCACCACGTTGATCATACAGGATGTTGTGTAAGACAAAATTTTCACAAATTAGTCATCCTTTTAAATAGTCAGAACTAAGTCCATTCATTTTGGAAGGAAATTGTGGTGGAAGAGATAGTAGTGGCTCAGGAAAGACTGGGCCAGGTTGGCACAGAAGTGCTGGTGAAAGAATTGTGGAAAGATCACCATCATCTTCATGAGAAGAAGAATGCTCATTGTTAGAAGGACTATCTACATCTACTTCTAGATCCAAGTGGGTGGTATATAGTCTAATAGAGATATCATCTTCTGAGGTGTGGTGGCTTTGAAGAGATTGAATAGGGATAATGTTCAGCAAAGCCTCATTTAGTTTCCTCATTAGGTCCTCGTTGAATGAATCTAGAGGTGACCTTAGAGTGGGAGGTGGTATGTTCTCGGACGGGTGAGCATGGATGTCTTCAGATGAACTCACCTAGGGTTCTGTTAAGGAAAAAGGAATGAATCCTGGTTGTAGTTGTGTGATAGAATCATGGTTGTTGGATGTAAAATTTGATTCATGTAATTCTTGGAGAAAAGAGTTTTAGAAACATGAGAGATATATTCCTTAAATGACCTGGCAGCATGCTCCAGAGAGTGGCGGCAGGCATCTTCACTCATAGTATTTGGAATATGAGTTACCATGGGAAGAGTGAGATGATGGGGAAGAGGCTTCTTCAGCAGAACAAGCATTGAACTTGTGACATCATTGTCGTTGGAGTGCACATTTCTCTACTTTGTGTTGTCTTGCTTCTTCTTGAGTCTTGAAATGAAGAAAAATCTGATGTTGAATAGTTAGGATTTCAAATAATATTGCGTTCAAGGGCCACTATTTGTCGTGGAATATGACTTGGTTCACCTATTTGTTGGTGGAAGGAATGAACTTGCTTGGACATGTCTTACACATGACGTCAAGCAGTAATTCTGGGATGAACCATACCTCTTCCGCTTATGTGTAGACAGATTATTCCACCGTTGCCTTCCTGAAGAAGAAATCATCCCAGTCTTGGAACACTATCAGTCTGGCCCCACTGGAGGGCACATGAGTTCAAAGAAGACTGCTCTTAACGTCTTACAGTCAGGTTTCTTCTGGCCGACAATAGAAAAAGATGCACATGAATTTGTACAATAATGCAGTAAATGTCAGCTCTCTGGAGGGATATCCAAACGGAATGAATTGCCACTAACTCTGTGGCAGGAGATTGAACTCTTCGATGTATGGGGAGTGGACTATATGGGTCCATTTCCCTCATCATATGGATTCTCCTATATATTAGTCACTATGGATTATGTATCCAAATGGGTAGAAGCTATACCCACTGTATCTTGTGATTCTAAACTGGTTATTAAGCTGTTTAAAGACATTATCTTTCCTAGATTTAGAGTTCCTAGAACCATCATATCCGACAGAGGGTCACATTTTTTGGAATGAAGCTTTGAAGCACTTTTGAGAAAATACAGAGTAAAATACAAGGTTGCCACACCTTATCATCCACAAATAAGCAACCAAGTTGAAGTCTCAAACAAACAACTAAAAGCTATTTTAGAGAAGATTGTCAACAAGAACCGCACAGATTGGTCCACCAAGCTTCTTGATGCTCTCTGGGCATATCGCACTGCTTACAAGACACCAATAGGAACAAATCCATTCTGTTTGGTGTATGGAAAGTCATGCCATCTTCCAGTTGAATTAGAACACAAGGCTTGGTGGGCTATTAAATAGTTGAATTTTGATTTCAAAAGTGCCAGCGAATACAGACAACTTCAATTATAGGAACTTGAGGAACTAAGAATGTATTCTTACTAGAATGCCATGATTTACAAAGAGCAAACTAAAATGTGGCATGATGGCCACCTTAAAAGAAAAGATATCATCGTCGGAGACAAGGTCCTTCTTTTCAATTCTAGGCTCAAAATGTTACCCGTTAAACTTCACACGAAGTGGTCCATGCCCTTCACTCTCAAGCACATCTACCCAAGTGGAGCGGTCATCATCGTTGATGACAATGGAGGAGAAAGGATTGTTAATGGCCACAGACTAAAAATATACTATACTCCAGCTGATAAAACTCCAAGACAAACAATTAACATTCATGACCCCACTGCATCAACCTGATTAAGCCATAATCTCATCGAGCCAGTGACGTCAAACCAAAGCGCTACTTGGGAGGCAACCCAAGAACTGAGTATCACATTTCTATCTCGTTCACATAATTTTCTAGTTTTGATTAATTTCTTTAGACTCATAAATTTCTTGCATAAATAGCATTTTCATCACTTAGTCATTTTTCTTTCATTCATATAAAAATATAAAAATATAAAAAAAATCAATAACCAAAATAATCTTCTCGAAACGGTCTTGCAACCGTTTGGTCCTCATAGTCTCGAAACCGTTTGGATCCAAACGGTCCTGAAACTGTTTGGTCCTCACGGTCTCGAAACCGTTTGGATCCAAACGGTCTTGAAACTATTTGGTCATCACGGTCTCGAAACCGTTTGGATCCAAATGGTCCTGAAACCGTTTGGTCCCCACGGTCTCGAAACTGTTTGGACCCAAATGGTCCTGAGACCATGTACCCTAAAAGGGAATACGAGCAGCCCCCCCCCCCCCATATCTATAAATATACCCTTACCCCCTCCTATTCCATTCCTTCTACTCTCAGTTTCTCCCGTGCAACCCTATTTTATCTCCCTTTCTCCCGTGCAAACTGAGCCTTGCCTCCACCTCTCTCGCGACCACCTTCCATCCACCACACACTTCTAGTTGTAGCATTTGCGCCACACTTCTTGCATTCACGCTTCGCAACACCATCTCATTCTTATTCCCTACCGATTCACCCCACAGTAAGGTAGATGATGCTCACAACCATCATCATCGCCGCCACTATCATCACAGCATGTGCTTTTCTCCTTTACCGTCACCATTTCGAATCCTTCACGATTTCGACACCTGCACGTTCCTTACAGTTTTGACACTGAGCAGGTTCTCACGGTCTTGAAAACCACATAACCCCTTGTGGTTTCACCCTCGCGGTTTCACACTCACGGTTTCACACTCACAGTTTCACCCTCATAGTTTCACACTCACGGTTTCACCCTCGTGGTTTCACCCCTCACAGTTTCACCCTTGTGGTTTCACACTCGCGGTTTCACCCTCACGGTTTCACCTTTCTCACGATCTTAAAAACACATGACCTTTTCATGGTTCTGAAACTGTGTGAACCTCTTTGCGGTCTTGAGACCGTGATGCTTGCACAATCTACACACATCTCACCATTCATACAATAATTCTATTAGCATTAAATCTCAACTCTTTCTAATATATGATTATTTGTTAACACTTTACAGGATGGCCTCACATGTGAAAGAAATCATTGAAGCAGGCCATTGGACCAGAGAACAATTGTTGGAGTGCTGAGATAAGCTTCAACACATTATCGACATGTGCGCAAAGAAAAGCATATCTCCAGTTCAACTACCTAAGGTCATTCATGACCTTGAGCATATCAACAAATGTTTGGCTGAGGACCTAGTTGAGGACCTAGAAGAACCTTCCTCAACCGATGAAGGCTCTGACTACAAGCCAAACTCCAATGAAGAATCCCCATCCAACAAGAAAAAGGGCAAGTAGAAAGCCCAAGAGGATGCATTAAAATGACCTACAAAAAGACGGGCAAGGAAGCATGTCCAGCCCATGACCTCCATGGAACCAGTCTTGGAAGAACAAGCAACTCCTCCTTCTACCACTGCCGCAGCTACACCAACTAATTTTTAGATTCAACATCTAGAAGTTGGTGACGAAATTCTGAAGCCAACAAAGTACATTTGCTCCAACATACTGAAGAGGATGGGTGTATACAATAGAGTTCTCGACCTCCTCGACAAGGCAAACCTCTCCATGCTCTTCTTTGTTGCTGAGAATTCTTATCTCGAGCCCACACTGGAATTCTTCACTCACCTTTCCAAACAACCAGTGGAAGACAAGGACAAACAAAGGGACGAGGGTGAACTCAAGCTTGTCATCTCACTTTTTGGAAAGAAGGTTACATTAACTAAACACCTGTTGAACAAAATCTTCATCGACAACCCAGACCAGCTGAAGAATGCTATGGAAGCAGGTCTGGATCACCAACTGTTCAATAGGCACACCTTCTGGAAATCTCCGACTAGAATCCCAAACTGCGATTCCAAAACCTGTAAAGCCTCCAACATCCACTCCTTCCTGGTGCGAACGCTGTATAGAATTATAACAGGAGCACTTTTCCCTAGAACAGAGAGCGGGAATGTGCTCATCTTAGACCTCTTCATACTAGGGTCCATCTTAAAGGGGCATCCGATCAATATCAGATGAAATTTGATACATAAACATACATCTTATGCCCCCAGGAAGGAAATCTGCATGGGTGGTCACGTGACTACAATTTTGAAATACCACAAGATGGACAGACCACTCAATAACTACGCTTTGTTAAAAGGTGATAACCTAATCAACGAGAAGATTCTCGAAAACACCTACATCATAAAAGAAAAGGATGCAAAGCTCCACTACATCTTCTGCCCCACTATCAAAGCATCCATGACACCGCTACCACTTCCCAAACTCACTGATTATGATAAAGACAAATACCTCTTCACTATAGAGGAACTTTCCAAGTTACAAGCCTCTGTAAAAGGGAAGGGACAACTGGCAAAAGCAGGGCACACAGAGCATAGTGCTACTGCCGCTGCAACTAGAGCAACAAAAATACCGGTAGTACGACCGTCCAAACTGTGCATACAAAAGCAACAATAGTCAGAGATGCCCACCTCCAAGATCACCCCAGGGGTAGAGCACCCCCATAATGAGGACAACATCTTCAACCCAACATCAGACTCCTTCACATTAGGTCTGGATGTTGGGACCACACCTACATCTGCCTCCACCATCTTAGGAATAGAGGGGTCAAGACCTCTATCCTCCACCAATCTTCCATCTTCCACCATTTCTCTATCTTACACCATTCTAAACCACACCACTCTTCCACCATTTTCCACAATACTATCGACTAACATTCCATTATCCACATCTTTAACTTCTATGACATCTTCTGATTCACTCCTTTTCTCAACAGATGAGCCCATTTTCACCTCAATGCCCGATCTTACCTTCACGTCCGCCACCTTCCCTCCGGCATACCCATTTCCACCTTCCATAACCGGGACATCACCACCACTCTCATCCGCCACCACCCCGATACTGCTAGTGACTCCCTCTTCAGTCGCTATGCTTTTTGCGGGTCCATCAATGGTGTCTCTTTTGCAAGGCACCACCGCCCTTCCACCCGAACCCCAGCCATACCACCCATCCTCCACTGGGGTCCCATTTTCACAAGTCGGAGAGGCATTCAAATGTCAATTCGACACTATTCGAACCCTCTTCTCCGATCCTTCTACCATCTTACAATCTATTCTTTCTTGTGTGCGGGGCTTTCTATGCAGGTATCCAACATCGACAAGTGGACTCACACCTTACCGGAACTTCTCACAAGCTTTCAACAAAGATAGGATGTAGCGGTACAACAAGTCAACCTCATTGACAATCGCTTACGTACCCTACCAGAGTTGATGCTTAGCATGAAGAGCCAATAAGAAACGTTAGTACAACAAGTCGACAGGGTCACCAAGAAAACTCAACTTTTACCTGTGACCCTTCACGAGCTTCATTAACAACAGGTTGCAATGAGCACATGTATGGATCACATTGAAAGCAGCCTCACACAAATCATCCGCCTCCAGGAAGATCATGCAAACAACACTTTAGATCAGCTACAAACAAAAGTAACTGATCTAACAACACGACTCCTCTCTGCTGAAGCACAATATACATATCTCAAGGAAAGCCACAATGCACTTCTCGAAACCCACGGGCACGTGCAAGTGGAACTTGAAGAATTACAAGCTCTCCATAGGCGATGCAAGAAAGCATCAACCAAAAAGAACAAAGACAAAGCGGCGAATGACGAAGATGAATACAACGACGATGACGACGATGATGTTTTTGACTCCTCAGCTGACTCCAATGCTGACAACTCCTCTTCAGATGACAAACCAGATGATCAAGGCAACTCTGGAGAGGGCACCACCCGAGGAGCAGATATCTCAAAAAATGGAGACGGTGTAGACCAACCAAAGAGCAGTAGCAAAGACCACCATACTCCCAACAACACTGACAACGTAACAATGTCCTATGCAGATCAATTTTTCAACTTTTCTGCTATGGGCTCCCTGGGGGACATAGACAAAGATGCGGCTTTTGCTATTTTTCAACAATGCATCCTGGAAACCAGCACTATCCCACTCACAGTAGCTATCACAACGCAAGTTGTAGTCATTCCCCTAGAATAGGAAGATTCTGAAAGAGTGAGTCTTGACACTGACGATAGACTCGACTCCGAATCTGATGAAAATGAAGACCTGGCACAATATTTTGATGATGATGAACAAACTTCACTTCCTCCTCCAAAAGACCTTCCCCCGTCGCCACCTGTACCTCACAAGATGCCATCTCTACATTAGATGTTCAAGACATCTTCATCTTGAACACTATTGTCGACGATGCCAAGGATGTGGGGACATCCTCTATAATAACAAAAAGACAAAGCGCAAGCTGACACATGAAGATTTCTGTGTTCTTCTACGACCTCAGTCGGTGGTGAAAATGGTTATCTTCCGTGTACTGGTTGCTAACGCAATAGAGGAATTTCAGAGCCCAAAGAAAAAGCAACCCGTTTTTAATGCTTCACCTGCTCTAGCATTATGCCTATTGAACAAGGAGTTACATGCAAAATCCATCGAGCGGCTGCAAACGGGTCTCGCGAGAAAGGAACACTACATCATGATGCCTTTCAAAATTTCTGGCCATTGTCTCCTTATGATCGTTGACACCGAGGCCCACGACGCCAAGGTGTACAATTTCTGCATCAATGCGCTTAAGGCGGGAACCATTAACTTCACTGATTCGGAAGCTGAAGAAGCAAGATGCATTCCTTTCTGGTTTCTCAAAGTCATATGGGACGCCTTTCCATCTCTTGTACACGGCTGGAGCCAACCATGGTTCAAGATCATCAACCCATCCATTCAGACGCTAGAAGGTTCAGGGGATTGTTCTCTTTGCACAATCATATTCACTAAGGAACTCAACATACACATCCCCTTTACTGAGCTAGCTCAAGAAGACATACATGCTTTACGGGGACGATACACCATGGAACTTATTTGTAACAGAAGGTTCTTCAAGGACCTGACAATGGGACATGACGACGTACCCTACTATCTGTTCTCTATCATCCAACGTCCTCAAAAGAAACCATTCAGACAAATCCTAAAGGATTTGGAGCAACAACAACAACAAACTGCCACGGCCCCAGAAAATCATCAATGGGACCCTTAAACTTTCGATATGGAAGAATATAAGGGGGACATCGATCTAATAACATGAGACACCATTAATAGACCCCCCAAAGATATGGTGCCTCTTTCTAAAATAACACCGACATTCCCGAATTTTGACCTTGCTGCATGCAAGAGTCTTTCTGATAATGAACTCAAACTCATCATGTCTCAGCTATATGCAGAGAATGATGAGCTTGTTTTCCTTGAAGGGAATATTCTTGTAATGGCCGATGCACTCCGCGAGGCCATACAAGTAAAAGGTACAATGTCCGTGAGCATGATGACTGCCTACCAATATCTTTTAGCACGGGACTTACCTACGGTTTACATGGTGTCAACATACCTAAAGGATGATTTGCTTGGATCAAAGAACTTCGAAACAATATAAGCTCTTATTTCATACCTTAAACATACGACTCCAAAGTTCATCTTGTTTTCCTTCCTTCACTCTGAGCATTGGATGTAGCCGTGGGATTTTTATCGCACATATAAACTCACTCGGGGTTGAAATCCCCGAGCTTTTACCAAAACCAAAGTGCAATAATACCACCCGCAAGCGGATGAGTCTTATCGCATTATAGTTAAGGATCAAACCCAAAGGACAATGTTTTTAAGAATCCTGGTCAGTCGAATCTAGCTCAAGTAAAACTAATATTTAGAACAATTGGTTGATTTGAGGTTTATTAAACTAATTGCAAGAAAGTAAACGCTAAATTAAAGTTGGATTTAGATCAATGATTTGGAATCGCTGGGATGGTACCGGGTTTCACCTCCACTACTCATGCAAACACATTCAATCGCAAACAAACCAGGAAAGATATAACAATCCAAATAGAGCTGCTGCAAAACCCCCCATACGGGCGTTAGGTTCGCGTAAGCATCACCTTATGCATTAGATGTCTCGTCACCATCTAGATTACTTACTTACGGCTCCGAAGGTACATAAATCCAACGAAGGTTGTGAGCCCCCTATTCAGGCGTTAGGCACATAGAAGCGTCACCAAAGTCTAGATGGCTCGTCCCCTCGTTGATCATACACTTACGACCTCAAAGAAATCCCATACTATTTCTCGTTTGGGAGTCAACCGCATTAATCGATAAGCAAGCAGGTGATAGATCTATAAACTAACATCGATGATAAACAAAGATGATATAAAATCCAACTAAGGCTGTGGTCCTCCCTAAGGGATGTTTATACCACAGAAGCGTCACCGTAGGCTAGATGTCTCGTCCCCTAACGGATCATACACTTACGACCTCAAGGAATCTTCTCAGAAGTTCTCGTCAAAGAGTCGAACTTTGTAAACCACCATTCCATCCCACATATAGAAGGTTTCGCAATATAGGAAAGAACAAGATGTAAGAAAGTAGATAATCAACTACAAACATACCAACTAACAATGAAATGGAAAGTTATATACATTGCCATGGAGAGTTTAACAAAATAACATGATTTGCATGGGTAGCGGGGCTAGTCCCCACACCCTAACGAAAAGGTACTACTCTCTCATGATGCGAAAAACAAGAAGAATGAGAAAGAGAGATAAATCCACCATGAACTCGGTGCAGAAGGTAGTCGAAGAAGATACAGCCTCCTACGTCGTGTCGGAGCAAATCTGGACGCGAATCTGGAGATGCCAAGACAGACCGAACAATCTCCATTACTTCATCTTCTTTCTCTCCTCAACCTCCTTGGTTGTAACACGGGCAGTAGGTGGAATGAAACTGGTGTGGACATCATTGGATTTGGATCAGACCTGTGTACAGGCATCCTGTCGGCGTCCCAGAACCGATGCCTCAAATGAGGACCCTAGTGGTCCTATTTATAGGCACAGGGCAAGTCTTCACGTTTTTGGTTTGTTTCCAGTCCAAACGGTTTGGCAGATATTTTTGCCCAAATGGTCTTGTAAAATGTGACCAAACGGTCTTGAGAAGAAAATGGTTTGGAAACCGTTTAATATCAAACGGTCGTCATTAGCATTCAGTCTTGGAGTCAAAGGCACCAAACGGTCTTCGTATTCTGCTGCTCATTCGGTTTGCAAGTGCACACCTTTTTCATTCGGTTTGGAAATCGATAGACCTCCAAATGGTCTTGTGCAAAAGGGGCAAACCGTCTTCAAGTCGGCATATGCCCAAACGGTCTTCTATGCTAAACGATCTTGCGTTTCACAGCTGCTGGTTATTCGGTTTGCAGGTGAACTCAAAAGACCAAACAATCTCGAGGTGTCTTCCTCCATTCAGTTTCCGCTGACTATCCCAAATGGTTTGAGACCGTTTAGCAGCGCCAAATGGTCTGCATGATCATCACAGAGAGCACAACACGGTGGAGGGTAGACTTAGGCGGATCTGAGGACGGCGTAGGTAGAGGTAGAAGGTGCGGCGGTTGCTGCAATAGCAGGTGTGGTGGAGTCGGAGCTGCTGCTTGACAGGGCAGAGTTCTAGGAGCAAGGCACCGCCAGAATCAAAGAAAAGAGTGCTGCTCGGAGGAGGTGCAGAGGTAGAAGACGATGCGCCACGGTCATGGCGAGGTACCATGTTTGTGGTGATGCTACTGTCCCACAGCCGTGGCGCCTTGCATGGGCGTGGTAGGTGAGTAATCAGGCTCTGATGGCGTTGTGCCACGGCCGTGGTGTGACACCACGGTCATGGTGAGGCTACTGCCCCACGACCATGCCGCCTTGCATGGGCATGGTAGGTGATGGAGGACAGGCACTAAGGTTAGTTCACCACGGTCGTGGCGAGGACAGTGGACCACGGTCGTGGTCATCCAAAACGGTTGTGGCCGTGGCTTTGCTTCAAGGTCTTGCACTGCTCGATCCCTCATGGTTGGGTTATGCCTCCAATCAGCCTCTTCTGGTCTATCGGTCTTGAGACCGGATGGGCTCAAACGGTCTTGAGACCGAATGGGCTCAAACCGAATGGATGGATTCACTTGGTTAGATCGATTGGACAGAACCAAGGGTGAATGAGGATGGGCCCCAGCTGATTGTTCAACTTTATCAAGACCTGCATTAAGTCAACATAAAATCGGTTAAGACCTTGATAATCGAATCAATTAAGTAGTTTTGCACATTATGATTCATATTGATATTTAATGAGTGAAATAGTATATATAGAGTTGAATTTGTCCCAAAGTGATAATTGAATTCCATGATGAATATGTATCCATCAAAATACCCCGAACTTAAACATTGCTCATCCTCGAGTAACACAAAATCTGAAATAGTCGCCAAATGAATACTTTCAATTCATGTGAATACTTCATCTTCACATCACAAATATTTGCTTTCTGCTCAATATGACTCAGTATCTCAACCTCCTGAGACCACTAAACACATCTTACCATATCTTTATTCCTGAGTTCGTTTTCCAAAATCACTTCCTCCTCACTTTTTCCAACAACAAGCATGTCAAAGAGTTTTGTAAGAATCCAGAGACGCCCGCGGAACAACAAGTGTGCATTTGATCTGACACTGGTGTTTTTCAGGATAGGGTAGGCAATCATTGTGCCATTAGGTAGAAAAGGGAGTGAATGATGGTATTGATGGAAGAAATAAATCTCTCCTCTATTTGACTCGAGATTTTTATTTTATGATTTGCAATTTCATTTATTGCATTTTTTGTGCAAATCTCTCCTCTATTCGACTCGAGATTGCATTTCTTTTTTGTGTGTACGTTGGCATCTTTTTGTTTGCAAATCTCTCCTCTATTCAACTCGAGATTGCATTTTTGGTGGTACGCCCCTGTTTATTTGTTAGGGGTATGGAAGAAGCGGATAAAGAGGGAAGTGGTGTGCCACCCCGAACTTAGGGTTTGGCACAATTTTTGCTATTTTTGTTTCTTTTTGATGAATGGAGGGATACAAAGATGATAGAAGAGGTGTAGAAGACAGTTCATATTAGAATGCAACTTGATTTACAATTTCGTGCACCAGGTTGTTCTCTTTATCGTACTCTGCTCAAATAATGACTTGGTGAGGATCCAGTGGAGATTCCATGTTATTGTTCCTCTAGTCAATTAGGAAGCATGACATGTTTGATCCCTATCAGTTCGACAGACGCTTATCATTTTTGCATAAGAATCATGATGTTAGGAATCATAAGCTTCACAAGATGATTTCAATCAAAAGGCTTGTTTCAAAAAGTGGTCCTTTTGAGGATCTACTTCGAATAAGGAGAGTATAATGATTCAAAATGCATAGAAGGATAGTTAGTGACTTTTAATGAAACTAGGAAGTGTCAAAAATTCATCAAGTATCTGTTCAAATTCTTTGAAAGATTTAAAACTTTAAAATTTTGAAAATTTATTTGAAAATTTTGGTCAAAAATGCGGAGATGTCAAAAATGCGGCGATGAAAGTCTAAGACTGATTTAGATGGGTAAAGGTGGAAAGTAAGATACGTACAACCCACCCTCCACCCCGAACTTAGATATTTTCTCATCCTGAGCAAACCCTAAATCCAAGATGGAGGGGAAAATTCATGCCAGAATGACCACTAGATGTGGTTGCATTCCAATCAGCGCACATCCTCTTATATGAAAATCTCAAAGGTAAAGAGCAATTAGATCTTAAAATAGCATCTTGCGATGCAAATTTTATTTAATGAAAAATTAACTAGAAGGTGAAAGCAAAATTTAAGAATCATTCTAATATGAAAAGAAAAGTAAAACAAATTTATTGGTCAGGTTGCCTCCCGACAAGCACCTTTGTTTTATGTCGATGGCTTGACTGAGCCCATTATCTTTACGGTGGATCCTTTGGATCTGTGAGTTCCAGTGTTGCTTTAGTGCCTATGTCAGTTGAGATGAAATATCTCTTTAAGTGATGACCATTTGTTATAAATTCACCTGACTTTTCACTCCATAATGAGAAGGCACCATGTGGGGAGATGCTCTTGACGATATATGGTCCAGACCAGCGTGAGCGGAGTTTTCCTGGGAATAACTTCAACCTTGAGTTGAATAGCAGAACTTGGTCTCCCACTTGTATGTCTTTTCTTTTCAGATGTCCATTGTGCCAAAGTTTTGTGCATTCTTTGTAGATTCGTGCATTCTCATAAGCTGTCATCATGAGTTCATCCGGCTCTTGGAGTTGTAGAATCCTGGCTTGGCCAACTTCTTTCATATCAAAGTTCAGTTGTTTAATTTCCCACCATGCCTTGTGATCTAGTTTGACTGGAAGGTGGCAAGCCTTTCCATATATTAATAAAAAAGGTGTAGTCCCAATGGGAGTTTTATAAGCAGTTCGATAGGCCCATAAGGCGTTGTTGATTTTTGTTGACCAATCCTTTCGATTGCGTCCTACAGTTTTTTCCAGAATAGCCTTTAGTTGACAGTTAGAGACCACTACCTGTCCACTTGTTTGTGGATGGTAAGGAGAGGCTACCTTATGTGTTACACTATATTTTCTCAGTAAAGCTTCAAAGCTTCTTTGAAGAAAGTGGGACCCTCCGTCAGATATCACAGTTCGTGGCACTCCAAAATAGGGGAAAATAATATCTTTGAATAATTTGATTATGGGTTTGGAATCACTAGTGATAGTTGGTATAGCTTCAACCCATTTTGAGACATAGTCTACCGCCACTAGGATGTATGAACATCCATGAGAATATGGGAATGGACCCATGTAGTCCACCCCCCATACATCGAATATCTCTACTTCTTGCCATAGATTCAGCGACATCTCATCCCTCTTTGTTATATTGCCTGATCTTTGACATTTGTCACATGACTGGACAAAGTCATAAGAATCCTTGGATATGGTTGGCCAGAATCATTGCAAAACCTTCAAGGCACTCTTTTTAGAGCTCATATGTCCTCCCACTGGTCCTGAGTGACATTGTTCCAAAATAAGGTGAGCTTCTTCTTTGGCGATACATCGTCGATACAGACCATCATCACATAGTTTAAAGAGATATGGCTCATCCCAGTGATATTTCTTCACATCATGCATGAACTTCTTCAGTGCATTCCCGATGCATTGGGGATGGATAACCCCAATAGCAACGTAGTTCACAAAATTTGAGTACCATGGTATAGCTTCTGAGACCTTCATTAGTTGATCATCCTTCAGGGAATCATTGATCAGAATCTTTTCAGTATCCAGAGTGTGGATGCGGCTGAGGTGGTCTGCTACAACATTCTCTGCACCCTTTTTATCTCTTATCTCTAAATCAAATTCTTGTAATAGGAGGATCCATCTAATCAACTTGGGTTTTGCATCTTTCTTTGCTAGAAGGTAATGAATGGCAGCGTGGTCTGTGTAGACAATGACCTTCAAACCAATTAGGTAGGATCTGAACTTGTCAAAGGCATACACGACTGCTAGAAATTCTTTCTCGGTAGTTGCATAATTCCTCTAAGCTTCATCAAGATTTTTGATGCATAATAGATCACATAGTATTTCTTATCTATATATTGCCCTAAAACAACGCCCACAACATAGTCACTGGCATCACACAAAATTTCTAAATGGTGGTCCCATTCGGGAGCTCGAATGATGGGTGTTGTTGTGAGATCCTGCTTTAGTGTGTTGACGCTTTTGACACATTCTTCGTCCAAATTGAATTCAGCATCCTTTAGTAACAAATGTGTCATTGGCTTGGTTATCTTTGAGAAGTCCTTTATGAATCTTCTGTAAAATCCTGCATGACCTAGGAAAGCCTAGACTTATTTTACATTTGTTGGAATACCCAGTTTAGAAATCACTTCTATCTTAGCTTTATCTACTTCAATTCCTCTATTACTGACCCTGTGGCCGAGGACAATGCCTTCCTTTACCATAAAATGGCACTTTTCCCAATTCAGCACAAGATGTGCTTCTTCACAACGTTTGAGGACCAGGGAGAGGTTCTTTAGACATGAATCGAATGAATCTCCGTATACAGAAAAATCATCCATGAAAACCTCCATAATAGTTTCAGTAAGACCAGCGAATATGGCAGCCATGCAACGTTGAAAAGTTGTGGGTGCATTACAGAGACCAAACGACATTCTTTTAAATGCGTATGTCCCAAATGGGTAGGTAAAGGTTGTTTTCTCTTGGTCATCTGGATGTATGGGTATTTGATAGAATCCAGAGTAACCGTCAAGATAACAGAAATATTCTTGGTGAGCCAACCTTTCTAGGACTTGATCAAGGAAAGGCATTGGAAAATGATCTTTTCGAGTTGCCTTGTTTAATTTTCTATAATCTATGCACATCCTCCACCCTGTGACTGTTCGAGTGGGGACGAGTTCATTGTTTTCATTCCATATAAAAGTTGTTCCACTTTTCTTCAGAACTACATGCACTGGACTCACCCATGGCGAATCTGAGATCGGATAGATTATTCCAGCTGTAAGCAGTTTATGACCTCATGACAGACCGCCTCCTTCATATTTGGATTCAATTTCCATTGATGCTCAATAGTAGGCTTGTGATCTTCCATCATGGGGATCTTATGCAAACACAACGCTTGACTGACCCCAGTGAGATCACTCATTTTATAGCAGATGGCTTTCTTTCTTTCCCTTAATTCCTTCAGGAGTTTATTTTCTTGTTCAGCTGTTAGATCGAAGTTTAGAATAACTGGGCAAACCTTGAGATCATCTAAAAACACGTACTTCAGTCCTTCGGGCAGGGGCTTCATTTCGGGAGCCTCTGGTTTTTCACATGTTTCTTCTGTAGTTTCCATAGCTTTGAGTTCTTCACTAGTGGCTTCAACATCTTCTTTAGCAGAGTCGAGGGATTCGACACAATCTTTTACTTGTTCGTCAATTGGTTCATCAACTGATGGATTCGTTAGAGCAACTTCTAAAAGATCATCTAATTCATGATGCTTTTGAGTCAGAAGTGACATTTGCTCAATGCAGTCAATCAGATATACTTCTTCTTGCATACTTGGTCTTCTCATACTTTCAAAAACCTTGAATTCGAGAGTTTCTTTGCCTAATCTGAGTAGTAAGGTACCGGCTTCAACATCGATTAGGGATCTTGCAGTGGCAAGGAATGGATGACCAAAGAGGAGAGGATATCTGGCGTCTTCTTTTATGTCCATAATGACAAAGTCGCATGGAACATATGTGTCCTTGCCTACCTTGACTAGGACATCTTGGAGGATTCCTAACGGACGTTTTATCGAATTGTCTGCAAGATGTATAGTCATACCAGTAGGAAGCAATTCTGCAAACCCTAGTCTTTTGCACAGGCTAAGTGGCATAATAGAGATGCTTGTACCGAGATCTGCCAATCCTTTCTTGCATGATGAGTCTTCGATGTGACATGAAATTTCAAAGGATCCCGGGTCTTTTTGTTTCTTGGGCATCTTGCTTAATATGATATCAGATGTAGTTGTCTCCAGTTTTACTGTCTCATACTCTTCAGTTATATACTTCCTGGTGAGGAGTGACTTTAAGTACTTCGTCCAGGCTGGTATCTCAACTAGAGCATCAAGAAAGGGGATATCAACATGAAGCTTCTTCATAGCTTCTTTAAACTTATTGAAATGAGTATCCAGCTTGGTCTGCCTTAGATGAGTTGGGAAAGGTATACGAGGCTTATATACAGGAATATCAGGTTCTGGTGTTTCAGTTTCTTCATCAGTAGGTTTCTCAGGATTTCCCTTATCTGTCTTATCAACTTGAGATTCTAGTGTTGTTGAGTCTTGGGCGATTACAGGTCCATCCTCATCTGTAATAACCATAGGCATCTTTACAGGGGGATCTGAATAGTCTTTTCCTGACCTGGTGGTGACTGCCTTCAACTGTTCTGGATGCTTGGGATTATTCTCGGGTTGGCCGACAAAGACCCCAACTGGTGGCTTAATGCTAGCTGCAAGTTGAGCTAGTTGAGATTCAATAGCCTTCTGCTGAGCTTGTTGGTTAGCTATCATAGTTTGCTAAGTTTGCAACATATTTTCAATGGCTGATAGCTTATCATCAGGTGAAGCTAAGTTTGCTTGTTGTCCTTGTTGTTGGTAAGGAACTTGGTTAAGATTCTGGCACTGGGAGTTGTTTTGATAGTTATTGAAGTTTCTATTATGAAAGTTTCCCTTGAAATTTCCTTGATTTCCAAAATTCTGTTGTTGATTGTACTAGAATCCTGGTGGTCCTCGTGGCTGGTTGTTCGAACCAAATTGATGTGAGTTCACTGCTCCAGAGGGGTTTCCATATTGAAATCCTAGATGATTCCTATTCTGATTTGGATTATAATAACTTTTCCCAGGAATGGTGTTGAGAGCATTAACATTTTCCATTTGACCGCAGTCTCCTTGTCCACACGCGTTGCTTAGGACAACATCGTAGAGAACACTACATGATAAAGTTGAATGATCGGTACTTTTACATGCTTCACAAAATAGTGAAGAGGACTTGATCTATTCTGGTTGTTGAAGGGGTGGACGTCCTCTTCCAATTACAGCAAGAGATGATTCAATATGGTCTTTCTTGGCACCTAAGAGTTTCAAGGTTTCAGCGATAGACTTGTACTTGGGAGTAGCTTTGGCCATAGCTACTTTCAAAACTCCTTTACCTACAAATCTACCCCAATTGTCTTGATTTTCTACTCCCAAGGTGATGACTCTCCATGCGCTGTCATAACTTTGACGCATGAAGTTTCCTCCAGATGAGGAATCTAAGAATCTCTTAATATCATCATCCACACCCCTATAGAAAATCTCAATGAGTTGGTTCTTGGGAATTCCATGGTGTGGACACTTTCGTAGAAGCTCCTTATATCGGTCCCACACCTCAGCAAGGGTTTCTCCAGGGGCTTGTGTGAACATTGTTATTTTCCCCCTATTTCATAAGTGAGAGATGGAGGATAGAACTTTTCCAGAAAAATGTTATGTAGTTGTTCCCATGTGGTGATAGGTTCACATTGGAGAGAGTTGTACAAACTTATGGCTCTATCGGCAAGAGAATACTTGAATAGATAGAGTCGGATGGCATCGTCAGACACTCCATTTTGTTTTGTCATAGCACATAGATCGATGAATCTCAGAAGGTGTTCTTGACTATCTTCACATTGTTTGCCATAGAACGGGTTGTTTTGGAGCAAGGTGATCCAATGTGCTCGTATCTCAAAATTTGGAGCATGGAGGGGAGGAGGTAGGACTGGGTGATGTACGTCAGCAGCTTTAGGGATTGAGAACTCCCTAAGATCCTTTTGTAGTTCTGCTACTTGTGCCGCTAGGATTTCCTGTTGAACCGCAACTCTGGCTTCTTGCATGAGCCTCTCTCTTTGTGCATTGATGGCTTGAGCCACCCTTCGGGCTACCTCTTCTTCTTGAGCCATCCTTGCTTGATTTTCTCAGATCTGTCGATGAAAAGTTCTGTCTGTCTCAGGATCAAAGCTTGCTGTGAGTCCGGGGTTGTTCGATCGGTGCATGCACTACGCCTTGGGTTGTACCTAAAAATAGAAAGATTTCGAAAGTGAGAACCACGGAGTAGAGTCAACTTCAAGTAGATATTCGATTGTTTCAAAAGAAAAAGCAAAATCCTAAATTAGTCTTAAAAGAACTAGATTTGACTAACTGAGTGCCAGATTTTGATGTGGGATTTTTATCGCACTTACAAACTCACTCGGGGTTGAAATCCCCAAGCTTTTACCAAAACCAAAGTGAAATAATACCACCCGCAAGCGGACGAGTCTTATCGCAGTATAGTTAAGGATTGAACCCAAAGGACAACATTTTTAAGAATCCTTGTCAGTCGAATCTAGCTCAAGTAAAACTAATATTTAGAACGATTGGTTGATTTGAGGTTAATTAAACTAATTGCAAGAAAGTAAAAGCTGAATTAAAGTTGGATTTAAATCAATGATATGGAATCACAGGGATGGTACCAGGTTTCACCTCCACTACTCATGCAAACACATTCAATCGCAAACAAACCAGGCAAGATATAACAATCCAAATAGAGCTACTGCAAAACCCCCCATACGGGCGTTAGGCTCGCGTAAGCATCACCTTAGGCATCAGATTTCTCGTCACCATCCAGATCACTTACTTATGGCTCCGAAGATACATAAATCCAACGAAGGTTGTGAGCCCCCTATTCAGACGTTAAGCACACAGAAGCATCACCGAAGGCTACATGGTTCGTCCTCTCATGGATCATACACTTACGACCTCAAAGAAATCCCATACTATTTCTAGTTTGGGAGTCAACCGCATTAATCGATAAGCAAGTAGGTGATAGATCTATACACTAACATCGACGATAAACAAAGATGATACAAAATCCAATTAAGGCTGTGGTCCTCCCTAAGGGATTTTTAGACCACAGAAGTGTCACCGTAGGCTAGATGTCTCGTCCCCTAACAGATCATACACTTATGACCTCAAGGAATCTTCTCAGAAGTTCTCGTCAAAGAGTCGAACTTTGTAAACTGCCATTCCGTCCCACATATAGAAGGTTTCGTAATATAGGAAAGAACAAGATGAAATCAAGTAGATAATCAACTACAAACATACCAACTAACAACGAAATGGAAAGTTATATACATTGCCATGGAGAGTTTAACAAAACAACAAGATTTGCATGGGCAGCAGGGCTAGTCCCCGCACCCCAGTGAAAAGGTACTACTCGCTCATGATGCAAGAAACAAGAAGAATGAGAAAGAGAGAAATCCGCCATGAACTCGGTGCAGAATGTAGTCACAGCTTGGTGAAGAAGATACGACCTCCTACGCCGTGTCGGAGTAGATCTGGACGTGAATCGAGAGATGCCAAGACAAACCGGACAGTCTCCATCGCTCCGTCTTCTTTCTCTCCTCAGCCTCCTTGGTTGCAACATGGGAAGTAGGTGGAATGAAACTGGCATGGACAACACTAGATTTGGATTGGACCTGTGTACAGGCAGGAAGCCTATCGGCGTCCCAAAACCGATGCCTCAAATGAGGACCCTAGTGGTCCTATTTATAGGAACGGGGCAAGTCTTCACATTTTTGGTCTGTTTCCAGTCCAAACGGTTTGGCAGATATTTTTGCCCAAACGGTCTTGTAAAATGTGACCAAACGGACTTGAGAAGCAAACGGTTTAGAAACTATTTAATATCAAACAGTCTTCATCAGCATTCGATCTTGGAGTCAAAGGCATCAAACGGTCTTCGTATTGTGTTGCTCATTCGGTTTGCAAGTGCACACCCTTTTCATTCGGTTTGGAAACCGATATACCTCCAAACGGTCTTGTGTAAAAGGGGCAAACTGTCTTCAAGTCAGCAGATGCCCAAATGGTCTTCTATGCTAAACAGTCTTGCGTTTCGTGGCTGCTGGTTATTCGGTTTGCAGGTGAACTCAAAAGACCAAACGGTCTCGAGGTGGCTTCCTCCATTCGGTTTCCATTGACTATCCCAAATGGTTTGAGACCGTTTAGCAGTGCCCAACGGTTTACATGATCAGCACAGAGAGCACAACACGGTGGAGGGTAGACCTAGGCCGATCTGAGGATGGCAGAGGTAGAAGGTGCGGCGGTTGCTGTAGTAGCAGGTGTGGCAGAGTCGGAGCTGCTGCTTGATAGGGCGGAGTTCTAGGAGCAAGGTGCCGCCGGAATCAAAGAAAAGAGGTGCTGCTCGGCGGAGGTGCAGAGGTAGAAGACGACGCACCACGATTATGGTGATGCTGCTGTCCCACGGCCGTGCCACCTTGCACGGGCGTGGTGGGTGAGTAATCGGGCTCTGATGGCTTGTGCCACGGCTGCGGTGAGGCTACTGCCCCACGGCCATGCCGCCTTGCACGGTCGTGGCAGGTGAGGGAGGACAGACACTAAGGTTGGTTCACCACGGTCGTGGCTTCACCACATGGTCATGGCGAGGACAGTGAACCATGACCGTGGTCATCCAAAATGGTCGTGGTCGTGGCTTTGCGTCAAGGTCTTACACTGCTCGATCCCTCACGACTGGGTTATGCCTCCAATCGACCTCTTCTGGTCTATCGGTCTTGAGACTGAATGGGCTCAAACGGTCTTGAGACCGAATGGGCTCAAACGTCCTTGAGACCAAATGGATGGATTCGCTTGGTTAGATCGATTGGACAGAACCAAGGGTGAGTGAGGATGGGCCCCAGTTGATTGTTCACCTTTATCAAGACCTACATTAAGTCAACAGAAATTCAGTTAAGACCTTGATAATCGAATCAATTAAGTAGTTTTGCACATTATGATTCATATTGATATTTAATGAGTGAAATAGTATATATAGAGTTGAATTTGTCCCAAAGTGATAATTGAATTGAATTCCATGATGAATATGCATTCATCAGATGCTGCTGGCAACAAACTTACACAACAAAACTACAACTATCTACAATAGTTCTGATAGCCAGATCAATCCAAACCAGAGACAATATAACATCATATCAAAGATGCCCACGGAGGAAGTAGCAAAGGACTGTGATGAATGACTACACGATCTTCTAGGCGAGCACATAAAGGCGTACAATAGAGTACATTTCAAGTGCCCAACCTTTTCCCATAGATGTCCTCAAAAAATTATAGAATCCAACGACTACGGATTCCACGTCCTTTACTGGATGTATACCCTCACCATTCTTGACAAATGCATTGAGGGCATGATGGACGTGGACTATCACGCATTACGGGGAAAATTCACTGCTAATCTGCTCCGTTCTCATGGAGCCAACAAGGGTTTAACAGAACCTTAACACCCTTGCCCATATACTTCTCAACCTATCACCTTGACACTCTGGGGACAAAGTGAATGATAAGTTGGGAGGGGGCGTACACTGGGCAAGGGTAGAGGTACTATATTCAAAACCTTCTCTTTCCTCTCCCTTTTTCATCAACCTTTGTTTTCTTTTTGAAATAGCACAAATTATTTTTTTTAATGTTTAGAGTTTCTGATAATTTCTTTGACAGAATAACCTTTGCACATAAGACAACATTCACTTTGGTAAGGGGACACTCCCAACTAAGTTAGAGATAAAGTAGTCCTCAAAAGCACTTACATAATAGCATTTAGTCATGTAATGGTGAATTAATAAATCACCCCACACTTGATTTCAATGCTTTTGCTTCAATTCTATATCAGACTCTCTCCAGGTCAAAACCGTGGCCGAAACAAGCCAAACACTCTCAAGGATGGGTGGGAACCAGGTGAAATCCAAATCAAGGAACCTCGTAAGTGGACCACCAAGTACGAAACTGGAACAAGTGCATGTCTGGAAACCCTAGGGAACAATTTTATTATTTTCAAAAAGAGGTTTGGTAACCCAAATAAATTCCCTAAATACCCAATTCCCAAGCCGGTGAGCATATGGATAAAAGCCTGAGTGTTGAATAAAAACATGAGAGTTGTGCCATGCATAGGGACTTATATGAAGAACCAATAAAGGTCTTGCCCGATCGACACATTCAGCTGCCCTCACAAAGGCAGATGTGCCACGCCCGATAGTAAGATCCTAAGGTCTCCAAATATATTAAAGGCTGACAAAGGTCTTGCTCGGTTGGTACATTTAGCTGCCCTCACAAAGGCAGATGTGTCATGTCTGGTAGTAAGACCCCAAAGTTTAGATAAACCCTCCCCCTCGAAGGGGGAGTTACATAGAAACCTTCAACCAACCCTCATACCTAATTTAGCTTCCGGTAGGAATTTCAAAGAAGTATAAAACTGCTTAGAGTTGAAGACATGCACATAATACGATCAAGGAAAAGGTGGTCCCAATGAGAGTTACATGCCATGGAAGAAACATGAGGACCTTGCAACTCCCGATACCTGAAAGAGCCAGAGTAAGCTGAAGCCTCAACAAAAACCTAAGGGGATCTCTGGTATAGAACTGAAGCAAGAGTATGGAAATTTTCACTAAATAAAATCACCTCGCCACTGCGTACCTTAGATCTTTCCAACTTGAAGACAAGCTAGACTCTAAGTTAGGGGGGGTGATAACCTCCCATTTTGTGATGTTATCTTACTAGTTTTTCTTAGTTTTCCATACTCTTTCTTAGATAAATTATATTAAATACTTAACTATCTAGCTTTATTGTAAATATACCAATAGACTGATAATTCTCTTTTCTTCTTACAGATAAACTGAAAAAAATTGCAAAAGTCTCAACCAAAACAGTCCCAAGACCGAATGAAGACCCAATCGGTCCCAAGACCGAGTGAAGGTCCAACTGGTCCCAAGACTGAGAGGACGATACCGGTCTCCAGACCACGAAGAGACTACTGATCCCAAGAACGCGAAGACCCAACCGGTCTCTAAGACTGAGAGGACGATACCGGTCTCCAGACTGTGAAGAGACTACTGGTCCCAAGACTGTGAAGACCCAACCGGTCTCCAAGACTATGAGGATGCTTAACGGTCTCAAGACCGCAAAGACTCAACCGGTCTCCAAGACCGTGAGGGTGCTTAACGGTCTCAAGACCACGAAGACCCAACCGGTCCCCCAAGACCGTGAGGGTGCTTAACGGTCTCAAGACCACGAAGACCCAACCGGTCCCCCAAGACCATGAGGTTGCTTAACGGTATCAAGACTGTGAATACCCAAAAGTTCTCAAGACTGTTCAAGATCCATGGAGCCTATAGATAGGACTCACGGGGTCCTCATTCAACATCGAGTCTCAAACGCCCAAAGGTTACCTCATTTGTTCTAGAGCTATTTCGTCCTTCATCCTTTACCCCAAGGTTGCCAGTCTAAGATCCACACTCCATCCATAAGTATACTTTCTCTCTCATCGACATAGAAGGTGGGGAGTGAAGGATTCATCACCAAAGCAACCAGATAGTGTGAAGATAACTGTTCTCTAATCCAAGGGGTTAACCTTCCTCCCTCTTACATGGAGATGATGTTTTCCTTCTCTTCTCCTGTCTCCTTCTTTGTTCTTGCCATGAGCGAGTAGTTCCATACACTAGGGTGCGGGGAGTAGCCCCGCTACCCATGTTTTCATTCCGTGCTTTGTAACTCATGCGTTTTCAATAAAAATGCTAACTTTTCAGTTCAACATCAATCGTTTAAATGAATGTTAGTTGCTTGATCACCAACCTGCGTTACGTATTATCTACTAGTGCGAATTGTCTACGTTTGTGCTTTTAGATTCGATTATCGATTGTATGTTGGTTCTTGATGTATATAATCACCATATATCTATTTCGGTATCTAGGAACGCTTTTCAAGGAGTGGAGTAAACTCACCTTCATCGTTGTACTTTCATAATATGAAATGGAATCAGTTGACGTATGGAAGTATACCTTTGATAGGTTGAGGAACACACTTTGCGAAGGGAGTGATGCAAAGTAAGTGGCCATTTGTTCAGGGATGGTTGGCATTGCAATACTCCCACATTTCTCGTAGTTAGCTATCCGAAAGGAAGCTAAATCTACAAAGATACTAACTGTTTAGACTCTTATTGCAAGCCATGTTATTATGACATATGTTATGATCCATGCGTAGTGGTGGTGAAACTCGATCATATCCTATTGGTTTCCAAATATTGTCTACAACCTTAAGTTTACTTTCCTGCCATTTAAATAACATTTGCATATTAGTTTAATCATTAAATCAACTCTTCGATCTAGATATCAACTCTTGAGTAGATAAGTAGAATTATAATGTTTTCCATCTTGTTAATCCTTAACAAGACCGTTGTCTCGTGGATTCGACCCTCAACTGTAGTGGGTGGAGATCTTATTATAGCACACACAAGGATAAACTTAGAGACTTACTATCTCTAGGATTTTTAGTGGTGCATGCAAATTCACGTGAGTGGATGCTCCATCAGCCACCCACTAGGAGAATGCCGTCAACTACCATCCATGGTGTTGCACCAGGAGGCCATTCTGATGACTACTCGAGTGCTAATTAAAGAAGAAGCATGTTGCTACAAGGATAGTTGCTGGGCTTTCTCTAGGACCAGGTATATGCTTTGCAACCCTCCTTCCCAATTCGTAGTTCTTGACACGATCTACTGTCTAAGGGAATATGGTAGTAATTTTTTTTGTTTCCGCTGCCATATCTAATGCCATCTTTCCCAACAGAGGTACGAAAGCCACGCCAATTTACTATATTTTTGGGATTTAATCGATATGATCATATTTTGATTTTATCATTTATTTATTAAATGTAGTGATAATATTTAAATGATTAATGTGCATATCTAATTAAATACCACATACAATCCCTTTATATATAATATGCTATATATGCAATTTATGTGCATCATCCTAAAATGTGTTTTGATGGTGCATGTAAGCATGTTTATGGCCAAGAACCTCCTAGTTCTTTATGCTTGGTTGGATGGTTGTTATTCCTATTTATAACTCAGTTTTAGATACTGAGCCTCTCTCTCTCCTTTCAATACATAAAAGTACCAATGCTTTCCTTCCTATGCTCCTTTCAAATGTAACTCAAGGTTCCCCAATTACAATGTAATAAGTTAAATAGGATTAGGATAGTTTTTATTTGTTCTTATGGAAAAGAAGGCATTTTGCACTAGACGAATTGACTAAATCAAAAGTCAAACCGACTGACTGGAGGAGTGAGGAGTCTAGACAACAGAAGGAGCCGACCAATCAATTGGGGGCCCAACCGATCGACTGGAGGAGTCTAGACGTCGCTGGGATTGGTGACCAATCGACCAATCCAAGAGACCAACTGACTAACTAGGAGGCCAATTGACCAACACAAGAGTTGACTCGATTCATCCGAATCAGTTCCAACATAGATCTTCATCAACAACATGATGATACATATGATGTGGACCTTAGGTGGTAGTAATTCCTTATGGCTCTAAGGAGTTACATTATTATGGCCATAACCATCACTCATGCTATATAATTGCATATTGTGTTTGTGGATATAGTATGTATATGATACGTATGAGTATGTGGTGATTACATGTGTATATGTATTTATATAAATATAAAGTCCCTCGATCAAATATTAAGTCTTAGATACTTTCCATAAGCAACACATGAAAAGCTTGATCGACTAAGCATGGGCACACCAATAATGGTGCACATCCATCTCGTGAAAGTGAGATGATAGTTATGTGGGCCTGCCAAGTAGGGTGCATTTCTGTCATTTTGGCTTTTGGGCCAGACTTAACTAGGTGACCTTAATGAGATTGAGTACCTAGAAGCATGCAAATGACTATGGCAAAAAGTTGAACATACCATCTGTCCAAGAATTACATGATATGAAATTTCCAAAGTTGCCTACCTTAATAATTAATTATGGACACTGGCGTTGGTCGGGTAATAACTCAATTGTTTTGGGTCTTGGCTCACTAGAGTTGTATGCCACACTCTTTTGAATTGATATGTGAAGTCTATCAGTTTGAACAACATAGTGGGAGTGTTTAAAAGCTTTGTTAATATCGTCTAGCTTATCAAATCAAATCAAAACGTGTTTTGACAAAATTGCAAACTTCTTTCGTAGAATCTAATGGCAAACACAAACACATTTTCTTTGCAATCGGTCCTTGAGAAGGATAAGCTGAATAGGAACAACTTCCACAACTAGTTCCGGACGTTGAGAATCATTCTCACTCAAGAGCACAAGCTCTATGTTCTGCAAACCCCAGAGCCAGATGAACCCACTCCCACCATGCCTAAGGCTAAAGGGGATGCTTATAAGAAGCACTCTAAATATACCTTAGATGTTACGTTCCTGATGTTGTGCTCAATGAACTATAAGTTGTAGAGACAACATGATAACATGGATGTTACGGAAATGATAACACATCTTAAGAACATACACCAAGATCAGGTATTGCTCAAGTGAAACATGGCATAAGGAGATCCAATAGGTCCCCATGCACTCAAGTTGATTAGGTATGTAGAGAATCTTTCTAGATTGGGATTTCCCTTGGGTCAAGAGTTGGCCACAAATGTGATTCTATAGTCATTATCGGAAACTGAAGTCTTCTGCACTGAAAACTAAGGGAGGAGTGAATAAGGAAGGAAAGTGTCACTACTTTCACTGTCCTAGACACTAGAAAAGGAACTACCATCCTTACATAGAGGAACTTAGGAAGAAGAATTAGATAGAGATCTCCACTTTAGGACCCGAGAAGAAGTGAGCTCGAACTGTGCAGAGAAAGAGTTGCTACCGCTACAGTTGGAATCTGGCATTTAACCGAATGGGCATGTAATAGAATTAGTGAATTGCTATTATGTACCTGCTATCAATGAAAACATTATGTATCTTGTATGGACAAGAATATTTTGATGTTTTGTTTTAAAAGATAAGATATTATATGGCAAGTGCCCTGTGTCTAAAATTCTCTACTTGATAGTTGTAGAGACAAATATGTATTACACTGCACAGAATGGCTTGATGACTCAAAAAATGAATACCAATAGCATTGTCATCTAGAGCACATAAATGAGAAATAAATTTATAGAATCCATGTAATGGTTGCCTAGACTCTTTTGGTTAATAAACCAATAGTGACATGCAAGTCTTATTTATCACATAATATGACAAAAGAACCTTTCACTAGATGTAGTGAGAGAGCGAGCATTCTATTAGGAGTGATACATACTGATCTATATAGACCTTTTAGAATAAATGCGGAAGGGGATTAAAAGTATGTCATTATATTTATTTATAATCTCAATAGACATGGTAATTTGTATTTATTGGAATACAAGTCTAAATCTCTTGAAGTGCACAAGAAGATCATGAATGACGTACATAACTAGATGGGTAAAAGTATTAAGACACTTCGATATGATCGATGTTGAAATATTTTAAACTTAGAGTTTGAGGACCTTCTTGGAGACCTGATAGTGTATCACAATGAACTCCACCTAAAACATAATGATGTATCAGAAAGAAGAAATCACACCCTATTAGTCATGGTGCGATCGTCAATAAATCTAGCCGATCTTCTAATTTCCTTTTGGCACATTCTATACAATAGAACAATGCATTGTCTAAAATAGTTCAAAAGACACCATATGAGATATGGCATGGTAGGTGTCTCGATATGTCATTTATAAGGATTAGGACTGATAGCTTGTGTAAGAAAATAGTTTCTTGATAAGTTTTGTACACAAATCACATAAATGTTGTTTTGTTGAGTACTACTTTTATATTCCAATATGACAACAAAAGTGTTTGTTGCCAGGATGACTGAATTCCTTAAGAGGAATTTAATTCCAAAGGAATCAGCGGGAGAAAAGTAGAACTTGAAAAGTTTTAGACCAAAAAGAAAACATTGAAACTAAAGAGGTATGGTGGGAACAATGCGAATAACAAATTCTTGTTGAATCTCAAGTTCCTTATGCAACACAAAAATCATAGATCTAGTAGAACACGCCTTGAGCTTGAAATATTAGGATAGCTTATGATCAAGAAGGCAGTGAGTTGGTCATAAACGATGAGCTAACAATGTACCTAAAAACTATTAACAAACCAAAATTTGAGTAATGGATTGAGGCCATGGGAATAATGATGAACTCAATGCACACCAACAAGGTATGACCTTGGTGGATCCAACTAAAGAGGTAAAACCCACAGGGTGGAATTACATCTTCAAGAAGAAGGCCAACATGGATGGTAGTGTACAAACCTAAAAGGGCAGATTGGTTTCAAAGGGTTTCAGACAAGTTTAAGGTGTTGATCAAGAAGAAATCTTTTCACCAATTGCCATGGATAAATCCATCAGGATCATGCTTTCCATTGCTGCTTAGTATGCCTATGTGATTTGACAAATGAATTTTAAAACTACATTCCTTAACAAGAATGATTATGAGGATGTGTGCATGACACAACCTAAAGGTTTGATAAATCCCATTATTGAAAATATAGTCTATAAGCTACAAAGGTCAATTTTTGGATTGAAGTAAGCATCTCAGAGTTGGAATCTTTGATTTGATAGGATAGTCAAAGAGTTTGACTTTGGTTATAATGAATATGGAATCTTTGATTACAAGAATTTAGTGGGAGCATATTTACATTCCACATAGTGATGGGGAATAACATTGTGTATGCAAATGTTAAAACCTGACTGGGAAGTACCTTTTCTATGAAGAGTATAGGCAAAGTATCCTATATGATAGGAATCAAGATCTATAGAGATAGATATAGAAGTGCCTAAATAAAGAACATATACATTGACAATATACTGAAGGGGTTCAACATATAGGATACAATGAGAGAAAATTTGTCCATGTTACATTGAATTATTCTCTCAAGATCCCAATGTCCCAATTCTTGTAAAGAATGATAAAACATCAGTATGATGTCATATGCAGTCACAATTAGATCTATTATGTATGCAATGTTATGTACTCATCTTGTTGTATCGTATGTATTGGACATGATGAGAGGATATCTGTCAGATCCTAGTGAAGGTTATTAGATTGCCATAAGGAACATCCTTAAGTACTTGAGAAGCACTAAAAGGATTAGTTCCTTATTCATAAGGAAGAGTTGGTAGCAAAGGGTTACACTGATGCAATCTTCCAAAATGACAAAGAGAATTAACAATCACACTCTAAACTTGTGTTTGACCTTAAGACAGAATTGTAAGCTGGAAGAGTTCTAAGCAAGAGACAATTGTTAATTCTACAATAGAAGTCGAGTGCCTTGCTATCTTGAAAATAGTAGAGGATACTGTATAGATCCAGAGGTTCATTTGGATGAACTTAAGGGAGGTTCCAACCATTGATGACACAATAGAAATACTATGAAAACAATGGAGCTACTGGATATGCAAGGAATATCAGATAACATACAATGACAATTCCATCCCATACAAGAAGTTGTACAACAATGAGATGTGAAACTTGCAAAATACCATCTAGAAGCAAACATTGCTAACCCACTATAGAAGCGCTTATGCAATGGAAACATGATGGACATGTTAAGATCACTTGGACTAAGATTTGTGGGTGATTGGCACTAAGTGCAAATGGGAGTATGTTGGTATGTATTCCTACAGAGCCAATCATATGATGATTGTAATGGGGCATCGTATACTTGATTTGATAATGATAAAGGGAATTTCATGCATTGCGTTTGTCTTAATCATGAGATGATGACACAAATATAGTAGATGTATAAAGAATGATGTTACTCAATGACATATGTATTCAGGTTGAGGACATGAACAATGAGATCATATGTATGATAAGAGTACATACATTCTTGTTATGTCCCTAGTCATATATTACTATGGAAGAAAAATAGACTACAATAATACATAAGACTAGAGTGTGTGTTAGTTGATGACATAATCTCATCAGTCATGATATGTGACATCAAACCAAACACATAGGTACATGTTAGAGAACAATGTACATGTCAGACCCACCTTGAGAGTGATACATGGAGACCATGGATGGAATGGTAGTCAAAATCAACTCTCATAGTGATGGTGGTGATTGTGGTTCTTAGACCGAAAATAACTACACTTATCACATGTCGTTCGATGTACTTTGACATCATATGATGTGACCTTGAATAAGGGTTACCATGAAGGTGATGCTTGGATACATCATGACACATGGGGATGATTGTGAGTGATTTAGATAAGATTTTTCCCTCCTACTAGTGTTTGATATCCTGACTACTTGATAAGAAAGACTGAGAAATGTATGGACATACTCATGTGAATCAATATATGATATGTGTCATATCCCAACTTTCAAAGCCAATTTCAAACTTATAATGGAGTTCCTCCTAAATGACAATAGTTTAGGGGTTAAATGCAAAAAGACCAATCATGGTTTTCCTTATATGAAAATGGGATATGAAAAACTTAAAATGAGACTCAATTGCATTTTCTGTTTCAAATGTGTATTATATGAATCAATTAACTCAGGTTGATCCTCTTTTCTTCTCTCTCCTCCAAGATGGCCATAAAGCATAGGAAAGGGTTAAAGAGGTGACTGTGTGACTCTTGAATGAGCAAATAGAGTACATCTCAAAATTTTGACTCAAGGGTTTAATAACAAAAGCCTTTTCAAATTATATCACCCTTAAATGCATTATCATTAAGGTTAATAGTCATTATAGAAATCATGGACCAAATGTGTAAAAAAACGATGTCTAATTGCCTAGCAATATTCTAGACCCACAAATTAATCCATTGTTCAAATTTTGAACTAATATGGACCATGTTTGACCCTCCAATTAAATTTAGAAAGGTTTAAACATAATCTTTCTAAGAAATCGGTCAGATTTACATAATCACATTTATTTCCCTAAAGTCTGGTTTCAATTTTGATGTCACACATTACTCTTTGACTTTAAATTTGAACACATCACCTATGATGTCCTATGAATAATCCAATGGCCAAGGAGTCATCAATTACCTCCACATCCTCCATGAGTCCACACTGTTACATAGGTCTACCTTCTCCGACCTCATCCTCCCTCGTTACTCTACCGTTTCACACAATTTTTCCTCTGCTAGTTTTGTCTTCCTCTCCCAAAACAGACAAGCCATCACTCTCCCTCCATTGTCATCATTTGAAAAATGCCCAATCTAGGCTAAGAACCCCTCTCCTCCATGAATGCTCGAGCATGACTTGAACCCTCCTAGCCCCTATATAAGACACTTAAAAGCACCGCCAGACCCAAGCCAATACTCCTCATGGCTCAATTTACCCTCAACTACCCTAAAGATCCCTGACCTACTCATGCTTCTTGTCCAACAAGGACGACCTGGTGCTTTGCACTCTGACCATCCCAGCCCAATCACTACCATTGTAAGCATCCTCAAGCTCCCTTCTTTCTTCTTGGTATGCCCATATGCCCTGCGGAAACCTTGGTCATCACATCCTATAACTTGCCATTTTAGCCTTCACTGACACCCATCGTCGTGACTAACCAGGCCCACTTTAGCCACGAAAACATCTCTATTGAACTTGATATGCTCTCGCGATGGTTTTCTCAGCCTTATAGGAGGTTTTTCATAGTTCATGAGAGGTATTAATCCCGAATGATTTTCCTCTATTTATTGATTGTTCTCTGACAAACTAGGACGCAATGGTCCCTTTCCTCATGCCTATGCTATGGTCATCTTTGATTTGACCTCATCGGACCACCCCTCTTATTTCTACACGATCTTTGCTATGTTTTCAAGTGGCCATTCCTGGATTTTCTCCTCCAACCATGGCCAAATGAAGTTGGTGCTCCAGGGCATTCCTGAGCCCCCGAGCTAGCTCAAATCCTTCATCAAATAATGGGGAACACCCCAATGGTCTTCACATCTTGAGAAAGGTAGAATTGGTTCGGGTTTTGATAGGAGGTTGAACCCCTAGGGACGACACCTCATGCCATGGATCGAAGGGGGAAGAAACTCGATCATCAAATGACCCGAGTGTCCCTGATTTTGTAATCGAGCAATTAACTCTACAAGGATAGTTACAAGTTTTTCTTATTACCACTCATTTATTTGGTTTTGAGACGCGATGCCACCTTGGCGAATTCCGATTGGGACATGAGAGCATGGCTCATACCTAACATCTGCCGAGCAAGATTAAAATTCCCATGTGGCTTTTCTTTGAATTTTTATTAGTCAGTTTTTGAATATTCATCATAAATCGTAGGATGACTAGAAAATTAGTCATTAGAGAGGATTTTTTGAGAGGAATCTGATTTCAAAGTTTTGAATTCATGATTTGCCTTCCTATTTTGATGTTTTATTAGATACCCTAATTTGATCCATGAAACCCTTATTATGCATTACATGTGATTAATGTGATGTTAGTCAACCAAGTTTTCCTAATGTAATGATATTGATAAGTAATCCTAACCCTAGTGCACTTAAACACTAATCCACCCTAATTCAACCTAGTATCAATACAAGGCATTGATTTATGATGTTCAATATTCATGTATAAGTACTTAAAGCCTAATCAAGTCAAGGGAAGGTTTGACCTAGAATTGACTCAAAGATTAGAGAGACTATCTTAGGATCAACTTTACTCTAAGGTAAGCGGGTCATGGTGCTGAGAATAAGTAATTATGGTTGTTTGCATGTTAAGTATAAAGTAGACATTATCATTTAAAGTTTAATTTTTTAATCATGAGCACTATATTACTGCTTGATGATTGTCACATGTTATGTCCTATGGTTATAATGTTCATTATGATTAGAGCTTATGATTAATGACTCATGAAATTCATGTTAATGTTCAAGAGGGAGAAATCCCATCATGTTAAAAGATCATGTCTATAGGGAGAAATCCCACCAAGTTGAAGTTTAAGAATCATGTTAATGTTAATGTTCATGATTAAGATAATGGAATTGAAATAGTCTTTATATGCTCCCGAATCATGGACTTCAAGGGGTTGTCAAGGGCTTTCCTAGCATCCACTGCTTTCCTAGAAATCATGTGCTCCTAAGGGAGCGTCATAGAGGAATGCATACATTTACTATTCAATTCTTCACGTTAATAATGATTCAAGAATTCTTATAGTTAACTCATCTCAACTTTTCTTACATGTCAAATATACTTTATTTTTCTCATATTAAAATGTGCCAGTACTTTTTATTGATGTGTTGATTTTCCCCTTTGCATGGTTGGGTACACGATGTCCCCAGGAGTTGGAGCAATTAAGGACTCAAGAGGAGCAAGCAAGGACTAGAAGACCTTCAAGAGCTAACTAGTGGGGTGACATCCATACTAGGTGATACAATCACATAGAAATGTGTACTTTCATGTTTGGTTTTCCATTTTTAGACATGTTTAGACATGTTATAGAACTCAACTATAATTTCCTATGAAAGGAACAATGTATGAATCTCAATGGTGATTTATGTATTTATTTGCAATGATCATATTAATGTGACATCCCCATTAATAGTAATGTCATTTATCTTGAATGTATTGAGGTACTACAAAAATTCAACAATGTGGTGGTTTGGATCCTCCATTGATGTCCCTCTAAATCTATTTTTGTGGATCATCTACAAGATGGTGGAGCCAATAGAAAAATGGTTTGCCTCAATTTGTAGATTATTAATAGCCCCACTTATATTTATTGCAGATGGATCATTGAAGTACTTAAGAGGATGATCCTCCAAATCTGATTGAAGTTCACTCCTTTCTCTTATGAAGGCTACTAACAATGCAATCGATTTTTGGATTTAGAAACATAGAAGGTTTAGGACCCCTCTTGGAATGCCACATACAATCCTAAAAGTAAACAAGGTGAGTGAGATACACAAGAAAAAAATGGAAGATACACAAAAAGATAAATGTGATGATGATGATGAAGGAAATGATGATGGATTATGATAGGTTGTGACATGATCTAGTCTCACTTACGATTAACACCTATAACTCTAACAAAAATATTGATGCTCCCAGGAAACATTGCCAAAAACTTGTTGGTATGTGGTTCAATCAAGTTTGAAATTTATGTTCAATCTCCCAGTAATCCCTATTTTTATTTCAATCTCTAAATGATCCTTTGTTTGAAGTAATCCCTATTTCAATCTAGATCCTTTAAAAATAGGGATTACTTCAAACAAAGGATCAAGTTTGATTAGAGATTCTTAAGGATAGAGTTTCACTATCATATCATTCCATGAGATAACAACAAACTCCAAACAAGCAAGGATAATCACAAGAGAAGGTTGAATTCTACACCCAAGTAGTGTAGTACTGTTCTATCTTTATATAGACCCACCATGCATATATGCGAAATATACCACCAAAAACCTTGAAATCCCCAAAACTTCCTAGAAACTCCCATGGTTAAAGAAATGAGGCTATGATAACACCTCCTCACTTCAATGTATACCTTACAAACACATACAAGAAGTGTAAAGTATACACACAAGATGGTCAATCAAGCATATATGTGAAATAAACACTGATGCATCATAGAACAATGATTAAACTAACATTAAGTACAAAATTAATTATTAAACAAGACATGAAATATGATTCACTACCCCATCGCCAAAAGAAGGATATCTACTCATTCAAGTCTAGATGAAGAAGGTAAGAACAATAGAAAATAGCGTTGGAGATCATATAAGAGAGAGATAAACTTGTATGTCCATGGAAGAGGTAGGATGGAGTTAGAACTCTGGTCAAGGAGTCAAGACTTCATCCTTGATGGTTGATCACACTTTAGGAACCTTCAATCCAAGGTGGAGAGAAGAAATGTCTATAGATCTCTATTGCAACTAAAAGTGGATAAGGAAGAGGATGAAAAATGCAGAAGGTTCTCTCTTGAGAAACCAACTTTCCCTCCTAGGATTCATCCAACTATTCTTGGATCTTATTTCATCAAGAATTGCTACAAATGATCCATAATAGTCTATGGTAACGTATCCCAAGAAGGCTTGGGGTCATATATATAGACGTGGAGCGGTTATACTCAAGTTTTAGTGAAATCTATAGGTGACACGACATGTAGGTTGACCTACACGATGTGTTACTTATGTTCTATGCAATTATAGATGATCGACCTTAGATGATATGGCATGTTGGTGAGCAACATTGTGTGTTAGGTATAACCTAAGAACTTTTAGTCCTAAATTGACACGTCATGTCAATTTGTCTACATGTGTGTTGGTTGCTTTCAATTGGGGCTGATTTCCTGCTATGGACACGACATATTGGGAGACCAACAAGACATGTCGCTGACTGTATTTGCAACTTTAAACTACTAAATTTGTGGATATTTTGGGGAATGATTACTAGATGATGTGATGTCCGTTCCATCTCCACTTTGATGCCAAAATATTGTACCCACTATCAAAATCATGGAACAAGTAAAGATAGCATAAAAGTGGATATTCTAGCATGATTATAGGTGAATTTAGATAGAAATGGATTCATAAGTGCGTAAGAGTAAGCAAAAAGGTGATATCAATCAATCACATAAATAGGGATACTAGTTCTCAACATATTTTTTTCTTCCATGCACCATTTTTTCAGATGATATATACATAAAAACACATGTATATATGTAGTTTATGGGTTGTGGCATAAGAAGAAGAATCAACATGTCCTATGTTCCTATAATGAAACAAACCTAAGATCTAATCCCATTTTATAAGGCAACTATTCTAATAAACAACCCAAACATGACTTTTGAGGATGTACCAAGGTTGATATGGAGCTAATGCCAAACATCCTTCCAAATATTCAACCAAAAAATAAGCATCGACGAAAATCACATTGTAAATAGGTGATGAAAATTATACATTCTCATATTCGAATCATATATAATTTTGTAGAAAATGAGTTTCCAACCTATTCATTAAAACACTTGGAACATTATAAATACAACATATATATGATTGCATTAAGTTTATATATACAACCTATTACACAACCAACTAAAATTGACCCAAAGTCCCTAGTAAAAGAGCCTCTCTAACACTGACCAAAATATGGGCTTCAGCTAGTAGTTAAGCCACTCATGTATTCTATTAGAAAAATTGATGAGTGGTTGTATTGGCTTCTATACCTAAAAAGTTGTTCATTGGTTAATTATTCCATGTCTAAGTGAGCATATCAGACAAAAGAATAAATAAATACAATTTCATCCTCATTTATATTATTTAGAAAATATTTTATTCAAGACAGTAAGCATGAATGTATAAGGTTTAGTTCTAGAAATGTACTTGGTAGTAAAGAGAGTAAAAATCAGGCATATAAGAACACTAATAACAAAAATGGGTATGAATGAAAATCTTATTTTCCATTTTAGTTATTTCTATGCAACTACTTGGTATGTACCTAACCAAGTAGAACTCATCATGGCGTGCTCACGTGCATGACTACTTATGGTTTAATTAACCACTGTAGGAGAAACAACTAAACCCAAATAATTGATAGGGGTACCTATCCTATAACATCTCTATTTTCTCATTTCCACAGCTTATGTACAAGGCTAGGTCATTCCTCATCTCATATATCAGATCTCATCTTAGCTGATTTAATATTAGTTTCACATTTCCTAGAGTTGGGGTCTCTATCCTCAAACAATTTCCTCTTCATTTTACATTAAGAGAGCTGGAGACTTGCTACCATAAACATCCCTCAAATTGCTCACATATTAGTCCTGAAGTTGTAATACACTCCAAGTCTTCTTGGTATGGATATAATCTACTATAAGAAAGACTAATTTACCCTCCAATCATGGCATCATGGAAGGCTCATGGTGTTCATGGAACCTAGATGAGTGATCTTGTCTATCACTTGTTAAGATTTAGTATCTTGCCAATATTGAATAATTTAGACACATGATGTCACGAAGTATTACATATGAATCATCATTACTAAAAAAATTAGGAATTTATTGAAATATAAACGTATCATAAGAAATAAATCTTTACAAGTGATTCATTAGAGAAAATAGTGAAGTTATATAACATCGACCCATAACTATTTCATGTAACATATTCAATAATCTTATCCAAAATTATACTATATCTAAATTCTCATTCATACTGAAAACTCAATCATCATCCATTCCTTTCATCAATTGAGGGCATAATCAACAATAATATTATAATCAAGATGAAAATAAGAATATTACAACTATAATCATTTATTGATGTCCATATAATTTGTCATAGTAGAATTAATATTAAGGAGTGATTCCCAAAATCTCTTCCTCACATTAATTTATTGTCTAGAGTTGTCAATTTTGCATGATTGGAGGGAAAGACTGTGACTTTGTGATCATTTAATTCTATATGTAGTTATCTACTCACCTTGTTGTAGATACTGGGAGAAAAATTCATGCTCCTCTCCCAGGTTTCAAAAATCTCCTCAATCCACTAGATTTCAGTAAATTCTAGCTTTAGGTCTCCAAACTAGTCTAAATAAGAAGACTATGGTAGAAAAGAAGAAAATTCATGAGTTCTTATTCCACATTTGGAAGGGAGCACCATATAAGATTAGGGAGATAAGGAAGGGTAAGATAAGAAGAAAAACCAAATAGTTTACCAGGGTTTAGTTCCAAATGATCTAGGGAAGATATCTGAGTTTAAATCTCAAGCCTTTCCTTAAATTCCACCTTGATTCCTCCCTCTGTAGTGAAAATTGTGTCAGAGGGGTTTGAGCGGTGAAGAATAGAGAAGGTGGCATTTGGGGGGTAGAAAGTAATAAACCTTAGATATTTTTGGTTTTATTACATGTTGAACTAGAAACACAAATTGACGACCATATAGGAAGTCACTCTAACTTTGTAGATTGATGGGGTCATATTGACCAAAGTATGGGTCAATGCAAAAGAAGTCAGTTTGAAGCCTCAAAACTTGGTATGACTTGTAGGAAATCAGTCTAACTTGTAAAATTGACCTATTAGTGTTGATTGAGAGGTGACACAACCTAATTCCATGTTTTGGTGATGACTAAAACATTCCATTTATTTGTATTTAATGATTCTACTTGAGTGATTCCAATTTCGATAGTCAATAACTTAAAAACAAAGGCATACATGCAAAATGATCAACTGTTAAAGACTATATATACATCTTTCTATATCTACAATGTTAGTCAATATACTGAATGTATGCCTTGTCATTAAGCTCATGATGGTTATTATAATGATTACAACAAATTACGACACACTTTAGGATTTTTGGATTCACCCTAAAAGGGCCCAACTAGACCATGTTGTTGGTTAGGTGTCTATTGACATGAAACTCAGAGAATAGCATTAATACAGATATACCAATTGAGTCTCCAAAAAGAAATGTCAGATGTCATTAATGTCAAATTTCGAAATTCCCCTTAGTTGGTTGTATGCCCTAAGAGCCATCATGCGGTAACTTTAATAGGAATACATTGTATATAATTTGATATATAGTAGTTCTAATTCCACCTATCATGTTCATTTTAGTTTTGAGATAATGAATAAATGTAATAATTCATAAGAATGTTTTGACTCAATGACATATAAATTGAATTTAGGACCTAAACATGAGATCATATGCATACTTAAGAGTGTTGGGAAATACAGGCACAAAGTAAGGCAGCGGAAACAAAATCTTTATCTATCCGTATTTCCCATGACAACAAGATTGCGTCAACTACTATGAAATAGGAAGGATGGTTTAATGAGTTTATACTTGGTCCTGGAGCAATTCTAGTGAAAACAACTGTTTGTAGTGCAAATATCTTCTAGTTGCTTGTGGATGGTGTCTCTGAAGCTCCTTGTCTTCTCCATGAACGACAGACTAGACGACTTCTTCTACGACTCCTGTAGTCTCACAACAAACTGTAGGTTGACGTTGTCCTCCTAGAAGTAGCCAAAAGACTCCTGCCTATTGATTAGTCTACACGAACCAACTAGAACTCCTTTCATTCAACTAGAATGGAAGAGAATGAATTTTCCCTCCCATTGGCGTACTAGTCACCAACTTGCTCTCCCACAACAATGATCCTCAATTGTTCTCTCCTGTCGCTATCCCTCCCTAGTCGGGTAGGACTCACTTAGGCTCTCTTGGTTACCACAACCAGAGAGGATAACACTTTTCAGAGCAAATAATTCTCAATTGTCTGTGTTGTGTTGTGCTCTGGGAATCCCCCAATATCCCTCCATTTATAGGCGGGGTTAGGGCCAGGGTTCCCAGTATGCTCGGGATTAGTTTGGGAGTGGAAATGACCAGAAGATGTTGAATTTTTGCAACCTACAACATCTGAAATGGTCGTCTGGAAGCCCAGATGGTTGTTTGTCTGGTGAGATGGTCATTTCACACTATGAGATGGACGTCTGGCATTTTCCCAATTGCATACGAATTTGGCAATTCGAATCCAATTAATGCACGTCATGACATCAACACCAATTCCATGTTTTAATCAAATTTCCCAATGAACTAAGTGATCTCACACATGCAAGATGGTCGTCTTCCTCACCCAGTCGGTCATCTGGTTCACCAAGACAAACCAGTTGGTTCAACAGAAGGAACCAGTCGGTTCACACCTTAGTTTGGGAAAAACTTAGCCAATTCAATTTCTGATCATCCTGACAATCCAAACGACCGTCTCAACATTTGAGCTGACCGTTTGGTGCACCAAACGGCCCTCTCACCATGTGAGATGATTGTATGGGGTGCAGTCAGCTGATCTATTGTGTGAATTGAGTACCTAAACACTTTAGTAATTTATCTAATTATCATTCAATATTAAACTCCTTTTCTAGTAGGAGGGACAAATCCCATCTCTATCACTCATAGTCTATCCCCATGTTTTAAAGCTACCCAATCATCACCATTATGGCAACCCATATTTTAGGATTAAATTTGATGATGTCAAAGTATACCCAACGACATGTGATGAGTGTAGTGATTTCAGGACTAAGAGCCACAATCACCACCTTCACTATGAGAGGTGAATATGAATACCAATGATGGTTTCCATGTGTCACTCTCAAGGTGGGTCTGTCTAATAAACTATTCCCTAACATGCATCTATGTGCTTGGTTTTATATGCCATACCATGACTATTGAGATTAAGTCATCAACCAACACACACTCCAATCTTATGTGTTACTAGTGTCTATCTACCTTCCACAATAATAACCAACTAGGGACATAACAAGAATGTACATAACATTCATATGATCTCATTCTCCAAGTCACGTACTTGAAGACACACATCATTTAGTATTGTCATTATTTAGACATTCATAATGTTTCCTCATTATCTCATAACTGAATGAAATACAATGAATTGGAAGCTTGCCTTTATGAGTATTAATCAAATCCTTTATGGTATACACCATGTCAACCATCATATGATTGACTCTCTGGGCATACCTTACCAACAGATTCCCACTTGCACTTAGAGCCAATGACCCCTGAATCTATTTCTTAGTGATCTAAACATGTCCACCATGTTTTCACTGTGCTAGTGCTAATCTAGTGGGTTAGAAACATTTTGCTATAAGTCGGTATATTGCATGTTTCTTATCTCCTCACCTCTGAGTAGGAACCGCCGTAATATGGTATTTGATATTCCCTATCTAACATGTAGCTCCATTGTTGTCACAGTATTACTACAGAGTCATCAATGGTTGGAACATCTGTATGTTCATCATTCAAACTTCTAGATCCATATAGTATCACTCTATGTTCGTAACACAAGTATACTCAACTTCTATTATAGAATAGAATTAATGGATATTAGTTCGGAACCCTTCCAACTAACAATCATATCTCCTTTTAAATCAAACATATTTTATTTTGTGATCACCTTTTCACTATGGAAGCTTGCATCGATGTAACCCTTTGCATCCAAATCTTCCTCCATTGCTATTTTTAATTACTAGCAATCTATCCTTAAGCACTTCTCAAGTACTAATGGATATCTTTAATGACATTCCACTAACCCTTATTGGAATTTAATATTATCTTGTCATGTCCAATACATACAAGATTATATGGGATAAGTACATTTATCACATTCATGATAGATCCATTGTAACAACCTATGACAACTTATCATGTCATTTCTATTCTTCCCATGAATTAGAAAATATGGTTAATGAGAGACTAAATCGATTCTCTCCCATTGAATCCTTTCGATGTTGAACTCCTTGAACACATTTCTATTGTATGTGCTCAAACTTATGTTGTGAAACATTCAAGAACTCTCTCTGTAGGTCTTGATCTTTATCTCATAAGATGTTTCACCTAATCCTTCATTATTGAAGGGGTTTTTCATGCCATATCTCAATATTCACAATATTGAGATGTTATTCATCATATGTAGAATATTCATATATGCTCTCACTAATCTTTTGTAATCCCATATTTTGTATTTTATCTTGATTCAAGTCAAACTCTTTGACTATCTTGTCAAGTCAAAAGATCCCTCCTCCGAGATGCTTGTTTCAATCCCAGATTGAACTTTGTAGTTTATAGACTTTATTTGCATTCTTGAAGTTGTAAAAACCTTTTAGGTTGTGTCACGTACACATCCTATTATGTATTACCTTTAAGGAATCTAGTTTTTATCTTCATATGCTAAATCTCTTAGTCTATCTCAACTACAACAACAAGATTAACAATTGTTAAAGGAATTTATATCATGTTCAACAACTTGAACTAATATGAAATCCTTTTCAACCAATTCATCCTTTTATGTTATCCATATAGGTCTTTCCTACAAGACCCTAACATCACCTTTTGGGTTTTACCCTTTAGGTATTATATCAATGTCATACCTTATTAGTTTACATGGACCCCATAATTGCCTTGAGCCATTACTCAGATTATGCTACTCTATATATTTTATTTGATTATTGGCTCATCTTGCATGACCAACCTATCTGAATCGTTGGATTCACAATCCTTTTATCTCAGATGTATTCTACTAAGACTATTTTATTCCGTGTCACATGATGAACTTGAGATTTCCACAACAACTTGCGATTCTCTTAGTTCTCATTGTCCCTCTTTGTTGACCTCAAGAATTTCAAATTCTACTATTACTCTCACTAATTCTTTTGGAACTCAGTTATTGTATTAATAAAACAATTCATTGTTATTGGATTGGGATTAATAGTAATATTCAAGAATTATGGTTTATGGATAAACCTTTTCAAGAAATACTTTCTCAATGTAGGTTTCAATCCTTTAGCTATATTGGAACATTCCCAAATCATATCATATATGATGTCCTATAATCCATTCAAATGGTACATGATTTAGTCACATGTATATATTTATGAGGATATAAAAAGATTAGAATAATTGATAATTATATCATGACTCATCATGGTATAATTCCTTCATTCTGATAGAGCATCATATTCATATGGATTTGACTTGTGATACATAATCACGGTTCTTTCTTGAAGGTTCTCAAGGAATTGATACAAAATATTTCAACATATGATCTCTTCAAAGTTTCTTGGTACTTTCATCTAAGTTATACTTCATTTATAATCTCCTTTAATACTTCAAGAAATTTATGTTTCTATTTTACTGAGTACATATCATCATATTACCAGTAAATGGTATGAGGTATAAGCAATTATGTATAGAATTCATTCCATAAGATCTTCATGGATCATATGTATGAGGTCTGATGGAAGACTTATCCTTCCACTACATCTAGTGAATGATGTCATGCCACATTGTGTACAAGCAAGAATTGTAGGTTTAACAACCAAGGGAGTCTAGATTAACATCAATGTGTATTCTAGATATGCATTTCTTATGTATACATCTAAGGTGACCATTGCTAATGATAGTGTTGAGTTATCAATTACAACCCTTTGGTGTCAATGTTGAAAAATTTATCCAAGCTTCTTTCAAAGTAAACATCATTAGATATTTGGGCATTGCCATGCAAGATCATATCTTTTGAAACAAAAACATTAATATCTTACTTTATTAATTCATCAATCTTGTCATACAAGATGCTTAAAGTAAATGTATCTATTTTCTTGGCATAATGAAATAGAAATTCAACTAACTCTATTACATTCCCATTGGGCCAAGATAAATTTAAATATAGACTAAATATTCCACAACTCTTGCTCTGCTTTGTCCATCTTTTTCCTTCCATGAGGGTTTTTACTTCTTGTTAGATCCTGCATATCAAGTATGCCAGATCTCTGTTTGGTATCAAATAAAGTAATCAAATATATCTTATAACATTTATACCTGAAGTGAAGGTCTCTGTGCCTACCTTCTTCTTTAGTTCCTCTGATCAGAGTGGAAAATTTCTTTTCCAATGTCCAACCTAGTGACAATGGTGACATTTGCCTCTTTTCTTCAGTCCTCCATTTTCTTTGAGATTTGAAGATTTGGGCTTCTGGCCAACTTTAGAATTCTTCTTAGTTTTCCATTGCCTTTAGAATTCCCCTTTGTCTTGTAGATCACCATCATAGACTTGGGATTGTATTTCTTCATATGTCCCTCATCTGTTCTCAACATGCCCAACAAATCTGTCAATGATTTGTCAAAGTCGTTCATGTTGTAGTTCATGACAAACTGACTATATGATTCAAGCAGGGATGGCAAAATCACATCAGTGGCCAACTCTTGACCCAAGGGGAATACCAGTCTAGCTAGGTTCTCTACATACCCAATAAGCTTGAGCACATGAGGACCTACTAGATATCCTTCTTCCATGTTACATTTGAAAAATGCCTTGGAGACATCGTATCTTTCTTGTCTTTCCTGATATTGGAACATGTTCTTGAGATGTGTGACCATATCAACCACATCCATGTTCTAATTCTGCCTATGCAACTCATATCTCATGGAGCATAGTATCAAACACTTGACGTCCACAACATTTTCTATATGATTCTTGTAAGTATCCTGTCAGCCCTAGGTGCAGTTGGAAGGGGTTCATCTGGTTCTGGTGTCTCCAGGACATAGAGCTTGCGCTCCTATGTGAGAACGACTCTCAGTATCCTGAACTAATCATGAAAGTTGTTCCCATTTAGCTTGTCCTTCTCAAGGGCTGATCACATAGAGAAGTGACTGTTGTTTTTTGCCATTTGATTCTACGAAGGAATTTACAATTTTGTCAAAAACTCATTTTTGATTTGATTTGATTTGATGAAAATTTGGGCGATAATAATTAGGGTATTTAATTAATTGTCATTCTCATTATTTTATTCAAATTGATAACCCTCAAGTATCAATTCGGAGAACTATAACAAACAATTATCTACTGGTCAAGATAAAAAATGATTCGATTATCACTCAACCAATGCCACAATAAATATTCTACCATTAAGGTAGACAGCTTGCCAATTGCATCATATGCAATTACTGATACACGATATGTGCAACTCCTTGCCATAATGATCTATATGCTTTTGGGCTTAGATGCTATGAGAATCACTAGTTAATCCTGACCCAATATCCAACACGATAATAATGCACCCCGTGAAGGCAGAACCTACATTACTACCATCACACTTGCAGAAGGTAGATGGTGAACCATGCGAGGGTGTAACCTAAGCTTTGTCAAACAAGCTTTTATGTGTATCGCTAATGGAAAGAATCATGGACTCAATATATTTTGATTGAAGGATTTATAAATATAATATATATATGTATACAAATACTATATCCAATCACCACATATATAGTACATATCATATACATGCTATATCCCACAATATAAACACGCACTAACAAATAAAAAGAAATGGTTATGGCCATGTCTACTATAATTCCTTAGAGCCACAAGGAATTACTACCACCTAGGTCAATCATCACATCACATGTATGAACTTGTTGTTGGTGTAGATCTATGATTGACAAACTGGGTAGATCAGTTCAACCCTTAAACTGGTCGTCTCACCTCTTGGCTATTCGTTGGTCCTTTGGGATGGTCGTCTGGACTCCTATCCAATCGTTGTCTGGACACCTTCCAGACGGTCGGTTGGGCCCATATGTGATCGTCTGGCTCCTTTACTCTATCCTCCATGTTCCTCTAGATGGTTGGCTCACCTCACAAACTAGTGCTACTTTATTACATTGATTATAAAGAAACCTTGAGTTACATTTGAGGGGAGCAAAGGTAGGAAATAATTAAATTTACATTGGGAATAAGGAGGTAGAGGTTTGGTACGCAGACCAAGATAAACATGAATAAAACCAAACCATCCAACCACAGACATATATTGGATTTAGGACATAACCATGCTACACATCTACCATCAAAACCACTTTTAGTGAGACATGTGCAAATTACATATACGTCATATCATATATATATATATTAGTTTGAGATTATGTGGTCTTTGATTGGATACACATATGAGATTGTTTAAATATTCACACTATAAGCAATAAAACAATAAAACCAAAAATTTGATCATATCAATTATCCTAAAACATAGTAAATTTATGTGCTCTGATACCACTGTTGGGAAATATGGGCACAGAGTAAGTCAATGGAAATAATTTTTTTATCTATATGTATTCCCCATGACATCAAGATTGCATCAATTAATTTGAAATAGGAAGGATGGTTTAACAATTTTATACCTGGTCTTGGAGTAAGTCCAACAACAACAACTTGCTGTAGTGCAACTATCTTCTAGTTGCTCTTGGATGGTTTCTATGCAGCTCCTTGTTTTCTCCATGAACGGAAGACTGGACGGTTTCTTTTGCGACTCATGTGGTCTCACAACAGACTGTAAGTTGACATTGTCCTCTTAGTAGTAGCTAAAGGACTCCTTCCTCTAGAGTAGTCAACATGGACCAACTAGAACATTTTTCATTCAACTAGAACAAACATGAAGGAGTTGTCCCTCCCGTTAGCATACTAGTCACCAACTTGCTCTTCCACAACAATGATCCTCAGTTGTTCTCTACCGTCACTATCCCTCCATAGTCGGGTAGGAATTGCTTGGTCTCTCTTGGTTACCAAAACCAGAGAGGACAACAATTATTAGAGTAACTAATTCTCAATTTCCTATGTTGTTTTGTGCTCTGGGAAGCCCTCAATACCCCTCTATTTATAGGTGGAGTTAGGGCCAGGGTTCTCAGTCCTTTTGGGATCTGTGTGGGAGTGGAAAGGATTAGAAGATCTTTAATTTTCACAACCTGTGACATCCAAAACGGTTGTCTGGAAGACTTAACTATTGTTTGGTGGTGAGATGGTCATTTTACTTTGTGAGATGGTCATCTGGCGGTTTCTCAATCGCATATGAATTCGGTAATTCAAATCCAATTAATGCACATCATGACATCAACACCAATTCCTTATTGCAATTGAATTTCCCCATGAATTGAACAATCTTGCACATGCGAGACAGCCGTCTCGCTGACCCAGACGGTCATCTAGTGAGCCAAGATGAACCGGTTTGGTTCAACAAAATGAACTGATTGATTCACACCTCAATTTGGGTAAAACTTGGCAAATTCAATTTCTGATCAGCCTGACAACCCAAACGATCATCTCAACATTTGTGTCGATCGCCTGGCGCACCAAACGACCATGTCACCATGTGAGATGATCGGATGGGGTGCTATTAGCTGATCTGTTGTGTGAATTAAGTGCCTAAACACTTTAATAATCATTCCAATCATCATTCAAGATTGAACTCCTCTTTTAGATGAGTTACTTTGCGTGACTCTATAGGTCCCTTATCACATTGGAAGTGGGTATCCATAACTAACTTATCATCACAAGCAGAGAGAGATGCCTAGTCGCACATCATTTCTACCCAATTGAGTGGAATGTTGGAGAACAACTTCAACCAAAAATATATGTAAGGTGTTGCAATGATAGTATATTTCCTCTATCTCTAATATTCAGAGTGAACTCAAGGCATGGATAGTCATCATTTCAATGTTCAAGTCACTTTCTTGAACCAAGAGAAGACTGTCTAAGATAATGTGACCTCAATATCATGTATTGATTCACATGTGAATGTACATGTGTTTCTCAATCTTGCTTATCAAGTGGACAGGATATCATAATCCAGTAGGAGGGACAAATCTCATCTCTATCAGCCACAATATAACCCCATGTGTTAAAGCTACCCAATCATCACCTTTATGACAACCCATATTTTAGGATTACGTTTGATGATGTCAAAGTATACCCAACAACATGTGATGAGTGTAGTGATTTCAGGTCTAAGAACCACAATCACCACCTTCACTATGAGAGGTGCCTATGACTACCAATGATGATTTCCATGTGTCACTCTCAAGGTGGGTCTTTCCGATACACTATTTCCTAACATGTATTTGTGTGCTTGGTTTGATATGCCATATCATGATTAATGAGATTCAGTCATCAAGCAACTCACGCTCCAGTCTTATGTGTTACTGGTTACTATATACCTTCCACACTAACAACCAACTAGGGACATAAAAATAATGTACATACACTTAACATTTATATGATCTCATTCTCGAAGCCACGTACGTGAAGACATACATCATTGAGTATTGTCATTCTTTAGACATTGATAATGTTTCCTCATTATCTCATAACTGAATGAAACAAAATGAATTGGAAGCTTTCCTTTATGAGTATTAATCAAATCCTTTATGGTGTATGCCATGTCAACCATCATTTGATTGGCTCTCTGGGCATACCTTACCAACAAAGAGTACTAATTCTTGTTATGTTCCTATATCAGTTATTATTAAAAATATTACATGACAACAATAATACATAGGACTAGTGTGTATGCTGAGTGATGACTATATATCCTTACTCATGATATTAGTTATCAACTGAGATACATGGGTACTTGTTAGAGAACAAGTTGTACTAAAAAATATCACTTTGAGAATGAGACATGGAAGCCATATCATGGTAGTCAGAGTCATATCTCAATGGTTGTGGTGACTGCGATCTTAGACCTGAAGTCATTATAGTAATTACATGTTACTTTGTGTACTTCAACACTGGCCCAACGTGACTTTGAATAAGTGTTACCATAATTGTGATGATTAGGTTCATTGTGATACTTGTATATTATTGAGTGATGTATATGGAATGTGTCCACATATTGGCGTAATACCTTTGCCACTTGATAAGTAACAATATGGAATGCATGGACATGGTCATGTGAGTCAATATGTGATATTGAGCTAAAAAAATCTTAGCACTCTACTCTAGTTCAAGTAACATCGATTGAACATTAAGAGGATGATGACTCCATGCATGGGTTTCAGTCTGGATATCTATGACAAAGAAATTACACAATCATTGTAGCATTAGTCAATTTACAAGTTCAAGTTGTTCTTGTCTTGTTCGAGTTAGTTCGATAGCAATGATGTTCTTATAGACACAATTCTTTGCTTGTTAGGTTATGAACATCACTACTAACATGATGTGGAACTTATAGGGTCACACACATGAGGATGCATAAGGAAATTAAACTTCACAATATAACATATGATTAGAATGGTTCTGAATCATGTACATATTAAATTCCTACCCATTTGGTTGAGCATATGGTATGGTATAGTGAGATGGTTGATTGTTAATAAATCAATAGACATCACTTTTTGAAAGTGACAAGTAGACCGATTAGAAACCCCATACGGTTGACTAGACCAAGTTAAAGAAAAAAGGAAAATTGACTTGTTCAATTTGGAATTGATTTGGCTAATGATATCAGACCAATAATGATGTGTCAGTTAGATGGGTAGGCCAGTTGGTCGATGGGGCTCCAAGTTGGTCCCATTTGGTTGACTAGACAATCCAATTGGGTGATTGGGATTACTATTTGATTTTTCTTAATTTGAGTCTATTTTGAGTTGCAAATAGGAATGGGGTTAGATTTTGAAAATCTAAGCCCATGGCTCTCCTATGAATGGGGGTGGACATATTTGGGGATAAATTACACTTGAATAAATATTATGAGACAAGTTGTCTACTATTTATTTTGCTTGGAAAGAGAAAATATCACCCCATAGACAACAAACCACAACATGAGGAGAAGGAGAGGTATATATATATATATATATATATACACATACACACATATGTATGTATAGACATTAACACATTAATAACTCTGAGATATTCCTCCTCTTGGTGACCAACCTGGTGCACCAAGAGTTTCTACATCTGCTTATATGATGTACCTACGAAGGTCCTTGGGAAGATTCTTTAGAAGAAATAGCTTCTTCAAGAATAAGATAAGGTGTTTCTACGATGACAAGGAGGAAACAACAACAAATACTCAAGATCTGAATCCAGACATACAAATTTTACACTAACATAAGACATGTTTAGTTGTTGGACAACTGGAGTGCACTAAATTATATTCAATATCCCTTCCATGTCCCCAATATACCAATATTTTATGGCTACAAAGGATCCGTTAGCTTGGGTTTTACAGTGAGAAGATTCTATATTTCCACTACTCCCCTACCACCAGAACCCTATAGTGGTAATAGATTTGACATCGAGTAACTTTAAATTTGGCTTGGTTTTTGAACCAAATATCATTGATGAAGGGATAATTGCGCAATATGTATCCATGTTAATCACTAGATATAAACACCTTTTAGATTGTTTTGTTTCACAGATGTGGATATGGCAATTAGGTCACTATGGTGAATGCTTGTGTTCTAAAACATGTACTTCATATTTTTGATTGTTGTCAAAATATGTAACACATATATTTCTTGCATGTCATGCCTTTCTCTATCTACATTCTCCATGTAAAATGTAATTATAACAATTATGATAGGATGATTCATCGACATTACCAGTGGACAATGGTGGTGAGGAGGAAACAATCAAAATTCTTCACCAACAAGGAAGGTCCTTTAGGAATCCACGATGAATACTAAGAGATGTCTCCATCAACAAATTAAGTACAACCCAAACTGGAGATCCAAATTTACGACTGACCTTCCAGCCGACCGAATACCCTACAAAGAAAGATTTTAAGTTGCATCAAATATGAGTCTCTTAGTTGTTAACTACTACTCTTGTTGTTGCAAGATGTTTTACTAGTTTCCATATCATGTTTCCCATCATGTGGTGATTGTTATAGTATATGATATGTACCATTTGATTGGATACAAATAGTTATTATATTAGATCCCTAAATATAATATCAAAGTTTAACATGCCTTCCATTTGAAATACACATGACAATCTTGACTGACTACGTGTGAGAATGCCAAACGTGGTGCACCATCTATCTTGAGGAACTGTGGTAATAAGTATTTGAGTATGCCAAAGAAAGGTGCATAGCTTATTATACCCTTTAGGTTGGACTTAATATGTATCTAACATCCTCAATTTTGTGACCATCCTTTGAAGTTCTTTAATTATTCCCATTATGTACACATGAGGAATCATTAAATGAACATTAGGATTTCAATCATAAATTATCCATATTATATATTTCTTTTACCTCTGAAAATTTTATGTGAGAAAGTAAATATATAAAACATCGTAATTACCCAAGTTCTGGAAGCTAATTCATTAAGGAGAATTAGTATACATAAGTCACTCTGGGACTCTAAAATATGGAAAAATAGTTGCTTACATGGCTTAAAAGTAGAAATAAATTAGATTATTAGTTTCCTTATCCTCTAATTACTCTATCAATCAATTTTCATTTTCTTTGGATAATCCTTGATATTTCGATTTATATGAGGAAAAGTGACATAAATTATCCCTTTTTATCTAAATATCCTCACATTATCTCCCAAATTTTATTTTTAACTAAGTCTGAACATAACTCCTATGGACAATTTGTGTTCATTTTGACCCCTTTACCAGCCGTGTGATCTTGATATGATCGGTGACATATCATCGCCTTCCTCATGCACAATCCTACTTTGAGAGGGAAGAGAAGCCCATACTCGACTGGGATTCTCTTTGCCCCACCTATCTCCTCCCTAATCCTTGCCCCATTATCTAACAATTAAGGGTTTCCCCATTCTCTCCTGAAGCCAAAAAACCCTAGATTATCCCCTAGAGTCCTGATCTCTTACATGTCCATCAAGCACAAATGAGAGGACCCTATATATATCCAATGCCTTTAAAATGTCACAAAGGTGCTTGGTAATTCTACCTAGCTTCCAATTTTCCCCACTTTAGCTCGTATCACCCTAGACCTAAGTCGTCTTTAAAGTCATGCCACTCACCAATGTTCTTCACTTTTGTACCACCTCCTTTGAATTACTCATGGATATTCCATCTCCAGATTAGCATGAACTTGACCCCAATCTTCTTTACGGGTGTGATTCCACACATTGTCCTCCCAATAGAGCACTTCCTGGAGCGGGTGAAGCTCCACCGGTGAGGACACCCAAGCATCGTCTGCTAATAGAAAGTGGATGGGTGAAGTTGTGAAGTTCGTTCGTACCTTTTCCCAATCCTACCTATTTGACATATAAGGTAATTCGTGTGAACCCTTATTCACCCACTCAACTATAGTTTGTCGTCAATGACCTTGGTCCCTCTTGCATTTTGACTTCATGATGACCATTGTGTCCCTATCTTGGTCCTATGCACACGTCCAGATGTCCTAGAGGGCATGAGTCCCCTCGTCCCTTCTTGCTTGTCTTCCACTTATGTTCCTTTGTTTTTGTTGCTTTTTGTCAAGGCACAATTGCCTCTCTGGTGATCTTCATATCTCAAAAAAGAGGTCGTTGAATTTGTCTAGTCATGATGGTGCCAACCCTCAAAGATACTTTTCCTGATATACTTTCTATTGTGAGATAAAATGAAGAGATCTCACCTTAAGGAGTCCATGATGCGTCAGGTCGTCTATGCGAACAAGGTTCAAGCAGGCAAAAGGACATCATTACCCTCAATCACATTTTGATTTGTGTTTCCATGCAAAGGCATCATAGTTATTCCACTCAATCAATTGTAATGGAAGTGTGAGCCTCACCTATATTCATCTCACTTGTTTAATTTCTTTAAGTAGTTCTATCATGTGATTGGCCAAAAATGATCAAAACTTCAGAAAGCCTAGAAAATAATCCACTATGCTGAAAAATACCAAACTTAACCACTTCATCAGAAAAATGCATTCAACCTGATGAAGCCCTAATATCACCCTGATGATTACATTATAATTGGAAAACCAAGCAACTGCATATGTGGTACACATTTATGACTAATAGTGATAAACGAATATTGACTAACCATATTTTAGGGTTCAAAAGGTAATGATCTGAAGTCATTGCTAAAACATGGACCATGATCATCTAGATTGAATAATGATAATTAGTAATAAAGATGTTAGGATACTAGAGTGATATCCCATGTATAGGGAAATTTTGTAATCATATTTATACATGTACATCCATGAGATTTGAATTAAAACAATTCAATTGCCTTGAAAACTTAAACATGAACTATACCGTGATTATAGGCCCATATCAGAGTTAGTATGAGTAAACCCTAATCAAATTTGAAAGGGTAGATGAAGTAAGATAGAAAAAAATGAATTTGACCTTTAAAACCTAACCCTAGAAACTCATCCACTGTAGTCTTGACCTTAAGAAAAGACATGAAAACTAATAAAGATCCTTGGTTTTCAGAAGAAGTTAAGAAGTGAGACTTGAAGCCAATATTTTTAGATAAGACTTGGCTTACAACAGATAAATGGACCATGATTTTGAATCCTAAATTCTTCTATTATATTGGACAATTTGTCTAAATAATTAGATTTTGAATGTTTCCTTTAATGCAATAGTGAATTGCATAAAGATTTCCATGTATATAATGTTGAGCAATGTAGTAATCCTCTCTTGCATGGCATGAGCCTTAGAATCTAGTTTCATAGTTGGAATGATCTTATAATAAAGTGATAGTCAATATTTATTCATGAAAATAATTACCAGAATTTAGAATCACTTTATTTCAAGTTTGTTTCATTGTTGTTGCATAGAATTCAAAATATTGTTACATATCAAAATATGATCCCATATAACCTCAGAATTAGAAACAAAAATATAAAGATAAAGAGAATAGAAAATGAATACCAGAACATAATATTATATCATATGATAAGTTCTCATAGAACAGAAGTACTGTGGTACAAAAAATAGAAGGCACATAGTGACATAGAAGGCATATAATGCCACAGAAGATGCATTGCACCAATAAAAGGCATGTAATGCCACAAAAGGTGTGTTGAACCAATAGAAGGTAGATCATGCCACGGAAGGCACACTGCACCATAGAAGAGGACTTATTGTATTATAGTGGCCACATTAAGATAAAATATGTATATAAAAGATGTTTACTTCAGTTTTGGATTCATTGTTTTCGTAAAGAAAGTACTTTTTTTATGTGATAGAATTTGTTGTCACTTACTCTAACCTAGAATTATTTTATTTGTGCATGGATGGGGATGCAATGTTTGTAGATAGTGAGGAGTAGTCTATGGGATCCTTGATGGAGTTTCAAATTCAAGAAAGCAGAATATCTATCACCGGTGGGACATTCTCCTAAGAAATACTTCCATATTAAGATTTTATCATTTCTATTTTCCTTTTAGCTCATGTAGGGAGATGTGACTCCTAGACTCATAGTTTCTTAATATTGAACTCTACCTTTTAATTAAGTTACTATAGTTAGTTTTCATGTTACTATATGCCAGATATGTGACGTTAGCCCTAGAAATTTATATAATATGTGTGTTGATGCTCTCACATATGATTTGTGGTTGATAAATGGGTAAACGTTACAATATGGTTTTAGAGCATTTCAATAACAATTAGTCATTGATATCCCTAGATAAACCCTCATAGATGTTGTTTTATACAAATGGATCCCATGAAGAAGTTTAATAAGGGGAAGGATCACATAGTTGGAGAGGAAAGGTCCTACATTATGGGGTGCGATAATTATGAGGGGCCAACCCTAAGGGTAACTCTAATTCACCTCTTAATGTGCTCATCAAGGATCTTACAAATGCTCTGACTAGTCAAAATGGGAGGGCCCAATAGCACAAAATCCTGAGTTAACCTTTGTTGATTTCTTGAAGATCAAGTTGGAGACCTTCTCTGGTGAAGCTGAGATAGATGTGGTCACTCATACTGAGGAGTAGTTGTTGAACATGGAGCATTGCTTCTATGATATAGGATGACCTGAGTATTTTAAGGTCCATTTTGGGATCTATATGTTGAAGAGTGTTGGTCGCACATGGTGAGGAAACTTTACCAACACCCGATGCCCTAATGTTGCACTGCTGACCTGGGGGGAGTTCATCACAGCTTCCAAAACCGTTACATCTCGAAAATATGGTCTAAAAGAAGGAGTTGGAGTTCAAGCAGCTTAAGCAGTACAATTCTACCATCATCCAATATGTAATGGAGTTCTATATGTTGCAAAAATATGAAACTGAGTTAGATGATGTGTATCTAGCCAAGAAGTTAATGCACTGCCTGAAGCCTGATCTCATCTATGCCATGGTGGGACACGACATTAGGAAAATTATAGAAGCATTAGAAGTAGCCCTGGTGTGAAAGGACCACCCTGGGAGGAAATGGAAGAATGGAGGATCTTCTGGAGGCAACTATCAACCTAAAGATCAAAATGGTTGACAAAAAAAAAAACAAGAGGAAGGCCCCAGAAGGAGTACCAGCTCAGAGATCATCTCTATGAGGAGGAGCCCAAAAATCACCTGGATAGGTTTGCACCAAGTGTTAGAAATCCCATGGTGGGGAATGTAAGATTGGACCGATAGTATGCTACCTATGTGGTGATGAAGGCCACTTTGAGTTCAACTATCTAAAGAAGTAAAAGCAAGATCAGAACAATCAAAGGGAGAAGCATCAAGAAAGACTGTTCTCCATGGATGCCATAGAGGTAGACAAGGACTAGATAGTGGAAGGTATGGCCTAACCTTAGTAGTATTGATTATATCGAAGAATTGTAAGATATTCTTAGTTTAGACCTTTTTGAGTCATGCTAAGGTGGTTATGAATCACCAACAAAGAATAGTAAAACCCTAAGGTGGGTAGTACTGGAAAAATTTTGAGGATGGAATTTCATTCAAGGTGGGTAGAATTATGAAATCCTTAATTTTATCACCATACTTTGAATTTCCTTAATTACTCCCATTATGTACACATGAGGAATCATTAATTGAAAATTAGGGTTTCAATTATAAATTGGCTATGTTATATTATTATTTTGCTTCTAAAAATTTTGTGTGAGAAAATAAAAGACATCACAAGTAATTAGAGCACTTTTGAAAGCTAATTCATTAAGGAGATTTAGTATATATAAATCACTTTAGGACTCAATATGACAAAACAATACTTATGTGGCTCAAAAGCAGATATATATTAGATTATTAGATTCATTACCCTCTATTTACTCTACCCGCCGATTTTCATTTGCTTTGGCTATCCTTTCTGTTTCAATTTATATTAGGACAAATGACCTAGATAATCCCTTTTTATCTAAATATCATCATATTCTCTCCTGGATTTTATTTTTAACTAAGTTTGAATGTAACTCCTATGGATAATTTGCATTTATTTTGGTTCCTTTACCATCCGTGTGATCTTGATCTAAGGGGTGACATACCGTCCCCTTCCTCATGCACTATCCTACTTTGAAAGGGAAGAGAAACCCATACACGACTGAGATTCTCACTACCCCACCTATCTCCTCACTAATCCTTGCACCATTATCTAACCACTAATGGATTCCTCATTCTCTCCTACACCAAAAGAACCCTAGATTATCCCCTAGAGTACCTTATCCTAGAAAATGCCCAACTCTATGTTCCCCCCAATCTCTAGCCATGACTGTAAAGCAAGGATGAGAGGACCCTATATAAATCTAATTCCTTTTGAATGTTGCGAAGGTTCTTCATAATTCTACCCAGCTTCAAATTTCACCAGCTTCAGCCGATAGCACCCCTGACCTAAGTCATCTTCAACCTCCAACCACCCACCAATGTTCTTCACTTATAGACCTTCTCCTTCAAATTACTCACAAATATACCATCACCAGATTAGCACGAACTTGACCCCACTTTTCTTTTTGGTGCAATTCCATGCACTATCCTCCTGATAAAAACTTGCTAGAGCTGGTGAAGCTCCATCATTTTGGACCCGCAAGCATTGTCTACCGAACAAAAGTGTAGTAGAAAACTTGTGACGATCGTCCTAACCTTTTCCCACTCCCTCCTATTTGACATATAGGGTAATTCTTATGAACCTTCTTTGCCCATTCAGGCATATTCTGCCGTCAATAACCGGGCTCCCTCCTACATTTTGACTTCACGATGACTGATGTGTCTGTGTCTTGGTCCTGAGCATAGATCCATATGTCATGGAGGGCATGCGTCTCATCCTCCCTTCTTGCCCGACTTTCACTTATTTTTCTCTATTTCTACTTCTTTTCGACAAGACACGATTGATTCTATGGTGACCTTCACACCTCAAATAAGAGGTTGTTGAATTTGTCTTGTCACGACAGAGCCAACCCTCCAAGATGCCTTGTCTGAGATCCTCTCTATTGTGAGATCGTATGAAGAGATCTCAACATGAGGAGTTCATGTCACGTCAGTCATCTATGCAAACAATGTTTAGGAAGGCAAAAGGACATCATCACCGTCAGTCACATTTTGATTTGCATTTCCATGCAAGGACAACATATTCATTTCATCCAATCAATTGTAATGGAAAATCGAGCCTCAACTATCTTCCTCTCGCATATTTAATGATTTCTTTTAAGTATTTCTCTAGTCTAATTGGCCAAAAATGATCAAAACTTTATAAAAGCCTAGAAAATAATCCACTAGCCCAAAAATACCAAACTTTATCCACTTCAATATAAACATGCATTTAACCCTAATCTCATGTAGATAAGTACATCTTAATTGGAAGTCCAATCAATTAAATATATGATACACACTTATGACTAACAATGATAAAATTATATTGACTAACCATACTTTAGGGTTCAGAAGATAATGACCCGAAGTAACGGCTAAAACAAGGACCTCAATCATCTAGATTGAAGAAAGATAATTTCTAATAAATATGTTAGGGTACTAGAATGATATCCCATGTATAGGGAAATTATGTAATCATATTTATACATGTATATCCATGATATTTGAATTAAAACCGTTCAATTTCCTTGAGAACTCAAACATGAACTATAGTGTAATTGTAGGCCCATATCAGAGTTAGTATGAGTAAATATGAATTGAAGTTAAAAGTTTACATAAAGTAAGATAGAGAGAAATGAATGTGACCTAAACCCTAACCCTAGCAACTCATTGACGAAAATAGGTAAGATAATACATCTTAGTAATCACTAACACATTATGTCATGTGTATGGTCTTAGAATTTACTCAAGAGTCAAGTACACTAGAAACCCTAACTAACAACACTAATAATCCTAGAAGTCTTGACCCCAAGAGAAGACATAAAAATTGATAAAGATCCTTGGTTTTCAAGAGAAGGTTAGAAGCAAGAATTGAAGCCAATATTCTTTGATAGGATTGGCTGACAACAATAAGTGGGACATGCTTTTGAAATCTAAATCCTTCTATTACATTTAGATGAATGGTCTAAATAATTAGATTCTAAATGTTTCCTTTAATGCAATAGTTAATTGCTTACAGATTTCCAAGTACATATAGATTCTTATGTTTATCTTAAGCAATGTAGTTTTCCTCTCTTGCAAGTCAAGAACCTTAGAAGCCAGTTTCATAGTTGGAATGATCTTATTATAAAGTGATAGTAAACATTTCTTCATGAAATTATTATTAGAATTTAGAATCACTTTACTTCAAGTTTGTCTCATTTTTGTTGCATAGAATTCAAAATATTGTTACACATCATAATATGATCCCATAATTTACCTCAAAATTAGGAATCGATATAGAAAGAGAACATAAAAAGAATATCAAAACATAATACTATATTATTAGACAAGTCCTCATAGAACAGAAGTGTGTGATAACTATTTGATTTTGTAGAGGCGACATACGCAATGGAAACAACAAAATTTTTCCACATATCCTACTAGTAGATCTCATCAATAACAACATATTCAGAAAGAGGGTGCACGAGATATACCTCATAAAAGAGGAAGTCTGACGACGTCCCTTCACACAGTAATGTGTATCACTCCTCGTGTGCATAGATGGTTGTAGTCGACGTCCTTTAAATGCAAACACTTTAGAGTCAGTATCTCTACTTCATCCATGTGGATGGACTGGAACTCCATGTCATGCTTCAAGAGTCGGCGGGAAGGAGTATCCTTCTACTTTGATGACGTGCTAGCATATCTCTCATTCTCTCTCTATTGGGGATGGTGACATGTAGTTTCACGTATAAGAGAGTCTTTTTGTGTATAAAAAAGTCATCCGTCATGCCCCTATAAATATTAGAGGAAAGGAAGCAGGGTTTCCCAAAACTCCTAGGTAAATAAAAGGGCTATTGTTGTGTTACAAATGAGCCGCTCATGGACTATTAAAGGAATACTCTAAAATAAATTAATTAACCAATTAATCATATTGATTAGCTAACCTTTCGTCATACGACTCCAATAAATTGCTCATGATTAGGCAGCCAACTTAAAATTTGAATCTAATTAATTGAATTAAAATTTTAACAAATTAACTCAGATTATATTCCAATTTTATTCTAGTAAATTACCTAAATATTTTAGTAATCAATTTGACTCAAAACATTTCCAATGATGTTCAAAATTATACTCCCTATTCCAATCACATCCTATATGTGTGACCCAGTAGGATTCAAATTACGTTGGTAGTGGTATCGATAATCATATTATGATTTCACAAGAAATGATTGGTATCTATCTAGAAAGACTTCATTGCTACCCAAGTAATTGGAGAAGTTTGAGAACAACTTAACCTACAATCAGTGATTGGTGTTACAATGATTGTATAGTTCCTTTGTTTCTAATATCTAGATTGAACTTGAGGCATGGAATTGTCACCCTCTTCAATGTTCATTCCATGTTCCTTGACCTAGAGTAGACTGTCTGAAATATGTGCAAGCTCAATATCACATATTGACTCATACTATCATGTACATGCATTTCTTAGTCTCTCTTATCAAGTGACCAAGATATCAAACTCCTATTGAAGGGACAAATCCCATCTACACCACTCATAGTCATCCCCATGTGTCACAGTGCACCGGAGCACCACATTTATGGCAACCCTCATTCAGGATCACGATGGATGATGTCAAAGTACACTGAACAACATGTGATGAGTGTAGTGATTTTAGGTCTAATAACAATCACCACCATCACTATGAGAGATGATTCTAACTACCAACTATGGTTTCCATGTGTCACTATCAAGGTGGGTCTGTCTGATACACTATTTTCTAACAAGTATCTATGTGTTTGGTTTGATATCACATATCATGACTAATGAGATTCTGTCATCAACCAACACACACTCTAGTCTTAGTGTTGTTGCTGTCTATTAGCCTTCTACAATAACATCCGACTAGGGACATAATAAGAATGAACCTATTCCATACATCTGTATGATCTCATTGTTCAGGTCCTCAACCTGAAAACATACGACACTGAGTAATATCATTCTTTAGACATTTATTATGTTTCATCATTATATCATAACTGAATAAACAAAATAAATTAGAAAACCGTTGTAACACCCCACTTTTTACAACACAATTAAATCACTGAGCGGAAGCTCTTTACTCAAGGGGTGTCACAAAGATGATAGTCATTTGCAATTTGGAATAAATAGAACACTTTACATTTATTGTAAATCTTGATTCATACATAGTTTTGGAAAAAGGAAAACTGCATCAAGTTCATCTGATCTACTTTGATAAGATTATACATTATGTAGTTGGGCTCAGCGCAAGCCTTACGAGTCTCCTAGGTTACCAAAAAAAAGATTATACATTATGTAAAAGATATCCAAAACTCTGGATCATCTTGGTAAAAGGCACCCACTAGGTCTTTTCTTCTTGAAGATGTCCTAGCCCTTGATTGTCCTCTTTATCTTTTACTTGCTTTAATTCTTGTGGACACCGCGTCCCCAGCCATGCAAAATAAACATGTCAGTAAGCGGTATTTGGCACATTATAAGACATAAAAATAATAACTTGACATTTATAATCTTGACATGAAATAATTTGACATAACTTGATCATGGATTATCTTAAGAATTCATTAGATAACTTTAAACATGATGAATTGGAAAAGAAGATATATCCCACCTCTCTTAATGCCACATAGGAGCCCATGATTTCTAGGAAATCCCATAATGCTAGGAAAGCCCATAATGACCCTTTCAGGTCCATAAATGAGGCACATATAAAAACTTATCCAATTCCTTAATCTTAATCATCAACTTAGATCTTAACTTAAACATTAACTTTTCTTAGTCTTAATCTTGAACATGATGGGATTCATCCCTCTTAATGTCATGATGGGATTTCTCCCTCTTAAATCATAATAGGATTTCCCCTTCGTGAACATGATTCATTAAATCTTAATCAAAATCTTAATTAGTGTTCTACCTTAGACCATAAATATTCTTAAAACAATTGACCATAAATAAACAACCAACCAAACAGTGATAAATATACATGATGTATTCTTGAAAAGACATTCATAATTCATGAAATCAAGTAATGTTGATAAGCATAAATAAACATTCAATCAACCAAAACTACTTGTGCCAAAAATGCATTTCACACTTACCTTGCACTTAGAGGAGACTTGATCTTCCTTCCTAGATTCAGTAAACCCTAATCATGTCCTTGGGCTTTGAAAACCTTGAACATCCTGTTCATAGAATTCAACATATCAAAATGTATTTCGTTCATCACCTAAAACCCTAGTTTTGATATAATATGGATTATTAATCATGAATTAGATTCAAGATGATATGTTTATCTGTATAGGTTAGACTTTGACTATTAGTATCATTTAAACATATCACGATCATTAAAACTAAGGAATTAGGGTTTTTATACATTTAGCATATTAAAGTTGGTAAAATTAGGTACTTTTCCAATTAAAAGTAGATATAAGTCTTAAAACTATATTTATTGCATTCCTTGCATTATTCTTATCAATTTTCATATATAAATCATCTTAATCTGACTTACCAATAAATTACTATAATTATTTCAAGACTTAACTTAATTGGCCAATCAGAGATTGCCAACAAGGCAACCCAGATATCTGTGTCTGCACCATGCAGCCACGGCAGAGCCAATCGGCTCATGCTTCCCTGGCATCCGGGCCCGCCAAGGCTTAAGCAAAAACATGGTGAATGTAAAAGATTACCCTTACCTATGAATAGTAGATGCAAATCCATAGATGTCTTTTCGCTTGGGGTTATCTTCAACCTTTAGGCTTGGGATCTGTAGCACCTTGTGAGTCAACCCAAGAGTTAACTCTGGGATTCTAGGTCTCTGATCAGTAGGCGAGGGTACAAACACCTTCGCCTGGTCTCGGGGAAGCTGCTAGTGGTTCCAATTGGTCCCGAGATGGTCGGGGCAACATGGACCACAAGGTGGATCTCCGATGAGGACAAGATGAGTAGCAGTTAGGGAAGGAAGGTCTAGTAGAGGAATTGATGGAGGGAAAAGCATCTTATGGTCTTGCGGAGACTTTCCGACCAAAATAGGGTCTCGAAGGGGATGGTTACCCCATATATATAGCCCAGACCAAAGAGGCTGGTCAGCGGGAGTATGAGAAAAGGGAAAAACCTTTGTAGCCTACCAAACTGGGTAAAACTTAGGATTAATAGGCACATATCTACTTCCTGATCCCATTGGGATACTTTCTAGGAGTCCCAGTGAACTGGAGGGAAAGGAAATCACGTAGACAAATAGGAACATACTTTTCCCTGTTTCCTTTCTTGTGTGAGGTAGATGACGATCCAGGATGCTCCGCATCTTAATCCCATAGTTAGAAAATGTGCAAAACATTAAAGGGGCCATGCCCTAGTTGCCCAGTTTGATCAATACTCGTTACATTTAAATCATATTTTCTTGAATCCATTTCACTTTTATAAAAACTAAATAATTCATATCTCCTTATACTTAACTCCAATTGATCCCAAATTTTAAAGGAAAGCTTAAAATATTTAAATTTATCAATGGGAAAGTTTTGGGAGAAAAATAAGAAAGCTAAATATCCTTTTCTTGCCCATTACGAAATTGACTTGTTTGATTTATTTAAGACATTAATCAACTTCTTTTCCCATACAAACTTGGCAAGAAATCCTATTTAAGTGTACATTTATCTTGGGTGCAAGTTAGCGTCGAATTATGCCCATTGGTTAATCTCAACCTACCTTTTCTAGAAATTTCTACACAAATCCTTATTAATCAATTTACTTTAACTTTAATGCATTAGTTGATTAAATATTGTGAAAAAGGTTTCCTTTGTGATCCATTGAGTCAAAAATTCGAGATAAAACTTATTGTCCACTCAAAAGTTATTTCATCTTCCCTTTTTGTGCCTTTTGAATAACTTCCTTGGAGGAGAGAGAGAAGAAAAACCAACATTTATATCTTTGAGTTAATTGTAACACATAATGTTCATATGAAAGAGAAAAAGTATTTTGAGTCCTATTTTACCCTTCTCACTTCATTATCTTTTAAGAACTGGCCTTTTTGCATTAAGACACTCAACTATTTTTATTGTAAGTAAAACACATTCTAAGGTTTAAATTATTATTGAAATTTTGGGATGTTACAATTCTACCCACCTTAAATAAATTTCGTCCTTGAAATTTCCCTTAGCCTTCTAACCACCTTAGGGTTTTGCTTACCTCTTCATTTAATGATAGTTAATATTTCAAGATTCATATATGTTCACAATTTTGCATAAAAGGATTATGTAGCATGAGACATCTAATTTTGTTATGATTATGTGGGCATGAATTAACTATTACTTTACTCCTCATATTCTCAACTTATAATTTAGGGTTAATAAACCAACTCATACCTACACCTAGGACATGACTTTCTAACATTAGGTGTAGATGACAATCTATTTTAGATCTTTTGTATTGCCCATCTTTTAACATCGCTAGGCATGTGTTGATCAGGAACATACCCAACAATGTGAAATCCTATTATGATACCCTTAACCAACCTAATAGCGAACATGTCCCATACCACATGTACTAATAAGAAAGGAAGAGATGCATAATAAGACTTGTGTAATGACATTCTGTAACGACCCCGCCTCCCGGTAACCCCCAATTAAGGGAGACCAGAAGGTCAGAGCCATTATCCAATTAACAGGATCAAAGGTTCGACAAATAATCAATAACAATTAATAAACTTTACCAACTAAACTGAAAACTGGTATAAAATAAAACTTTTCTTACCTTATGAAAACTAGGATTTCTAAACTTCTATCCATGAAGATTCTAATCTAACTAATCCTCCTGTGCACGTTACTTCCCATTTAATTCCACATATGCCACTTTACTATTTATTCCTTTTTGATTTGTACCTAAAACGCCGACAACCAAAATGTCGGTCAGCACTAAGCTGGTATGTGGGGGAAACAATAATCATGCAACTACAATAACAAAGTAATCAACCAATTATCATTTAACAATCAAGTTTACGATTTAAACCATACTACTCAATCCTTTCCTATCCCCTATCTCTGAGCTGTCCCTACAGCGGACTGAGTTACTACCTCTCTTTAGGTAGATCCTTATTAGACCCCGCATGATCCTACCTAACAGGTAGATCAATATCTAGGGTTGAGTCGCATGTCACTACCCATAGGTAGCCCAATATCTATCTCAATGTGACTTGATGGACCTACCCCATTGGTAGCCATTTACTGAGTCATTTAGTGACCTGATGGGCCTACCCCATTGGTAGCCATTTGCTAGGTCAACCCAATAAGATACATAGGGGACTAGGATCTGAGCTAGTAGGCACATATCTTATGTGATAGTCATATTCACGTTATACCTTGCATGAATTAAATACATCCAACAGTTTAATTCAAGTCACGATGGAAACATCGACAAAATCCTGGAAAACTAATTCGGGTAGTCATAAGCGTAATCACATACCTTTGATTGCCGATTTGAGACAGAATTAACCAGAACATAGAAATCCCAATCAAGCAACCAATCATGCACAACATCCTGAAATAAATATACCAATTTCCTTTTATTAATATTTATCCAATATCCTCATATTCCTTAGGATTGCTATTCCACTTTTAGGGTTTCCTTGGAAATTAGGGTTTCATTATTTTAAACCTTAATTTAACGCAATCGATTACAAACCCTAGTTATTTCCACATCAAATTATGAATTCCGGATTAAAGGCATAATTAACCATTAATTAAGCTTATTAAGCCTTTTCTATTAAAGCTACTATTTTTATCCTTTTAATCCACAACAAGATCATTATATGCATTTATCATCAATTCATAGTTCATTATGATCCAATTCACATATGAACTCAATTTTACATTAATTCCATCTTTTATTCATCAGAAAACCCTAATTACTACATTTAGGGCCTTTATCCACAAATTAAGAACTTAATGCTCGAATTAGCTTAGATTAAGCATATCCCAACTTTAATCATGAAATTAATCAATTAAAGCCATTAATAGTCGATTTAGTCAACATTAGGGTTTCAAGGCCCATTAAAGCCTATTTATGCACATAAATTCTAAATTAACCAAATTACGTGCAAAGTTCATCCTTTTTATTCTTAATGTTCCTTTTTATCATTAACAGGCTAATATCAACTTTAGTCATCAATTAAACCCTCCTAATCACATTAAACACATCAAAATAGGGTTTCTTAATAATCATTACATTAAAGTTAATAACTTATACTACTTTTCGAATTGCATACGGAATTAGGCCTCAATTATATTTTATTTAGATTCCCCTCGATTTTCTGATCAATTTTCATGTATAACATGTTCTCATCGGAGCTACCAATTAGGAGATATGAATTTAGCAAATATTTACCTTTCTAGACCAGTAGCAGATTGCCACGTCATCACCCATGCAACGTTGGTTTGTTTGGGAAATATAATGAAAAGACGTGATTGCCCCTTGCTTAAGTCGATGCTTATTCATCCCACAGAGGGCAGAATTGTCCAGCACGCAGTTTCCTTTCTTCTACCTCGCGCAGACGCTGCTGCTCCGCCCTAGTTGTGCGGGCGCAGCCTCTTCTCCTCCTCCCTGGGCTCGATGGCCGCCATCGACCTTCTTCCTTAGTTGGGTCGTCCTCCGCCGCCTTGGGGCACCAAACAGCCAACGGCCAGCACGGCTGACCTGGGCTGGGAAGGGCTGCGTCCACGGTCAAGTTGCAGGTCAAGTTGCAGGGAGCTTTGCCCTCCCTCCCAAGGTCCAACAGCAACCGCCCCTCAACGGACTAGCTCTGTCGTGCCCCGCCACACCTTGGGCGCCACGCATATGCGGCCGAGGTGGCTGGAGCTGGGCCAGCAGTGGCGTCCCAAGCGGCAGACCTTGCAGGTCTTCCACAAGCTTTGAGCGGGGTTGGGTGCAAAGGGAAGGGAAGCCAACACCCCAGATCTTCGGGGTAGCCTCGTGCCTTCTTCCTACACTCGTCTATGGCTCCTCCTTGCTCTAAGGATCGCGGCTCTTCCCTGACCTAGGATTTATAGCGAAGACGAAGAATAAGAAGATAAGGAAAATGTGGGATCTCTTTGGAACTCACCCCAGAGGCTCCACCCCTTTATATAGGGGAGAGTATCCACACCCCCAAGATGTTTAGACAAAGGGAAACAAGTCCCTTTCTAAAAGGAATGTGATTCCTTCACGGAAAATCTAGTTTTCTTCTCTCTCTCGTATTTATTTAATCTTCTTTATTCATTAGAAATTAGGAATTCGAAAATCCTTTTTCACTTTCTCTTTATTCTTGGCTTTTAATCTTATTAGCCACGCAATCACATTTCTTTTTGTAGAAAATACCCCTTTCTTCAACACTATCATGAAATTCATTAATTAAGTATCATGTTATCTTCTTATTTGTATTTTTGGTATTTTCTCTTTCCTATTTCTTCATTGGGACTCCTTGGACCCCAAGAAATTCCAAGATCTCGAAATTCCTTCATAAGGATACTTATTATCCTTCTAGATGCATCTAAATGCATTATTTCTCATTATTTTGTTTATTTCTTATTACAATATCCCTTTTTGAGGATTTCTCTTTATTTCTCTTTTATTTTCCTCATTGGCATTCCTTTTATTATTAGGAATCCTTGGAATACGAAATTCCACTAAGGATTACTCAAATATACCTCTTTTCACATATTTTCCACATTTCATCAATGTTTTCAATTTCTTTATTAATAAGGAAATACTTATTGATATTTTCTTTTCTTATTGCCTTTTCTTTGCAACTTTGGACTCCTTGGAACCCAAGGAATCTAAGAGGCACGAAATCCTCTTTGGATTTGCCTTCTAGAGGTTTCCACATATTTCTTTTCTCCAATTCCTAATTATGCATTCATTAATTGAGTTTCCTTGTTATTGGGCCCAATAGCCAATAAAGCCCACAAATAAATCAACAAGGCTATTTTAAACGAAAATCATGCATTCATCCATTATTTGTTCATTTATCTTTAATATGAGAAATTAAATTTCTCAACAAATGAACCCAAAATTTGGGGTTGTAACATCTTTCCCCTCTTATGAGAATTTTGCCCTCAAAATTCCATCAAGCAAGCAAACAAACAGGATAAACCTCTCATATGTCCATCATGGCTCCCATGTGGCTTCACCCTTTCCATGGTGTTTTCCAAGAACCTTCATTACCTCATATTCTTCCATCTGAGTTCTTTCTTACCTTGGTATATCGTACCCTCATAGGTGACTCAGGATATTTCAGCCTCTCAAAAGCTGAATAGGTTCAGGGCTCAACACATGGCTTGGGTACCTCACATAGTGCTCTAGATCGGACTCACATTACACATCATGTTATCCTGAGGGGCAAGGTTAAACACAACCGTCTCCACCCATCCATCTCAAATGGACCCATATATCGGGGATTCAGCTCTCTCAGCTGTAGCTTAGAGGGGTCAGCTTTTCACATTATATTCCTCCATAGTGAACTGCATGTCAGTCTGCTTTGCATCAGCTCGTGACTCATGTCACCACTGGGTTCTCTCTCAGCCATTGCACGATCAAAGCAACTTCATCTGCACACACCTGGGGTTCTTTTCTGACCTTCGCGAGGCCTCCTTCACCAACATCATCCTAATGAAGTGGTGACCGACACAACCTCCCTATAGAACTTCTTGCATCCCGATAAAGGCTATGGTGGTTAACATTACATCTTAAGAACTATCTCTATGTATCACCCTAAATGAGCACGCATGCTCTCTTCAGACCCTCTAGTCCGGATCATACTGTCCATTAGTATGGGGTGATAAACTGTACAAACACTGAGCTCTTCATGTATCTACTTCCACCTCATGGAAGTGAACCTTTGGGTCACATCAAAAACTTTTGAATTCGCATCATGGTGTAGTTGAACCATCTCTTTTCATATGTAGTTCAACCAGATTTGTCCCTTGACAGAACTCTTCCTTTCTCATGTCATCTAGGTAAGGTGATCTACCATAACCCATATTGTATCTTGACCTTCTTGGTCTAGGAGAAACTCACAACCTCCATAATGATGAACTCCCATTCCCTCTTGGGAACTCTTTATACTTTATATCCATGTAGTAGGTTAATGGTGTTCGTCCTTCACCTCCTGGCTTGCATGGCTACATGCTACATGCAACTTTGTTTTAAGCATCCAGAATGCTACCATCACTTACTATCTTTGCAGTATTACGGTGTTTGGTGATCTTAAACCATGATCTCCGGTATGTCATGATTCCTCATGATCAATTCCTCAGAAACCCTAAACCACTTTAATCAGGGTTTTATTACCTTCCTTTCCAAAGAAGTATATCTGAGGTTCTACAACCATCCTTTCATTATATCCTGGACTAGGCTGGCTAACCCAACAACCTTTAACTTGATCAACTGACATTGTTACATCTGTGTGTTAGCCAAACTTATCTCATTTCCAACTGAGGGTTAACCTAACAACCTCAACTTCTTCTAGCCTCTAACTAAACTAGGCAGCTAGATCTCAACCAGAACATTTGTTACCACTTCTTACCCTTAGGTGTTAGATAAGGTTGAAGACATGCATATCTCTCAAACTCTAAGTTTATCTTCACCAAGAAACTCTGAGCTCCTTTTCATGGTGGCCGAACTCAACCTTATGATTCCTTGTAACACTTGCAAAAATCCACTTAGTTCAAGATAAAAGATCCTCACAAGATGATCTCCTTAATACTCTTAGTGTTTGTAAACCATTCATGTATTATTCTCTCCACGAAGGTATGTTATCATCTCTATCCTCATACCTTGTAGCAACGTTCCAACTTACATCATCTTTATCCTTGGTGTAAGGCATGCGTACTGTCCTATCTCTCACTCCCATAACAAGAAGAAATAAGCATATGGCTGCAGTCCAAATACAGAGTTCTTCCTGTTCCAAGAGTAGAGATGGTACAGCCCACCTTGCCCGTACACTTTCAAATCCAAGTTGAAACGTGCAACTTATGTCTCTATATCACAAACATCATGATATCCACACTACTTCCAGGGAAGACTAGTCTTGGACTTACTTGGTCCAAGCATAATCCTAGGTCATCTCCTCTAGGTCTATAGGGTGCCGGTACTTTTGGGGTCATCCCTCTTCCCTTATGCATCCAGATAGTGCCTTACTCATCTGCCCTTTGGGTCCCATGAGTTCATGAAGGTGATCAATCTCCTAGCCCATGGCCCTCAGACAATGATAGCTGTTACCTCCCGACCCTATGGTCATGTGCAACTAGGGAATTAGGCAACTCCTTCTTCCATCGGTCTTATCCCTACCTGACCTTTGGATAGACTTAGGATTCTAACATAGTACATGTTCAACTTAGAACCTTACCCAATCCTTCATCATCTCTCTCTGCATTCATGACTGACTTTCATCCTTTCTCAGGGATCATGGCGACCTGCCTACCTTGGTCACTGGTTACCTTCATGGTAACACATCCATATGCACCTAGAGATGGTTATCTATGGGTTTACTGGTTCGTTCTTGTACCATGTACTTTTCACTTAGCTTCTCAAGATCCCATGAACCCTCTTTAGGTTACCTCAAAACCAACAAAACTGGTATATACCCTACCAACGGGTCCTTCTCCCAGGATGGGAGGAAACTACACCTGGATAACAAAGGTCACAAGCATCCTTATGTTTAGGGTCTGCATCTACATGAGCTTGCTTATCCCTGGCAAGCTACTAAGGCACAACCAGATACCTACAAAGCCAAGCTAGGTCACACCTGCCCTCATTCTCAACATCAAATCAACTTATTCATGAGGGGTTCATCAAACATACCCTTACCTTAAGGGGTTTCCTTTACCTCTACACATTAATAGTACCATGCTCGAAACTATAGAGACTCAAATATCACCATGAGCATTGGATACACTGCTTCCCCTCTTAGGCCTAGGATCCCTAGATTATCCTTTGGGTATCCCACTGCATGCTCAAACTCTTAACCATGAATCAAGCATATCCCAGGTATGTCATGTACTTCCATGATCCTTTCATAAGAGCAACACCACAAGGTCGAGTCCCCCTCAAGGACAACCATCTAGGTATAAAGCCTCACAACTGGTTACTTAACCCCCCTCAGGGTTTAAGGTACTTTTTACCTCATCCAGCAGGTAGTCACTTATACCATGGGTACCAGAAGGTTCTTCAAGATATAATCAGCCTTCAGGGATCAAACATAAGGCAACCACTATCATCCACTTAGGTCGCATCATCATCAATTCCCCATTGAGCCTCATGTTTAAGCTTCCAACCCTTTTTGCTTGGTTACTGCTTTCTCTTTCTCGAGCTAACTCGACTTCCAACCATACTACTCGAGGTCCTCTCTCTCTAAAGGCTCATGCTCACAAGCATACCCCTATGTGGGTGAAGCTGGTGCTCAACTCATGTTCGGCTCTAGATTATCCATATGCTTACCCCATAAGCCATCCATTGTGCCCTTCTAGCCAGGGTTTCAACCTACTACCGTACCATCAACGTACTCTGGGTGCAGGATATATCCTTCTTGCAACACCCCATAAGGTTTATATATGTTCTTCCCTAACCTCATCCATGAAGGAGCTATCCACCGCTCAACCATGCACGACCCTCTCTAGGGTTGGGTCACCAAAGGAACTAGGTCATCTAACCTCTTATGGCCTCCCAAAGGCATGCCCAACCAAACACTAGGTCAACCATTACATCCAACTCATCATGTCATCTCTCTCTCAAACCTCCACTTAGGGTTAGGGTTAACATCATCCTTAGAGGATGTGCTAGGTCTCTACTTCTAATGGAGGTCTCTACCTCCAAGACTAACTCTCTCTCTACTTATCCTCCTACCAAGGAGGTCTATCCTTAGATCTCTCCTGAGGGCAATGACAACTCATGTCATACGACCTAAGCATGTATCTATTCCTTTACACTTACTCTATTAAGCTTATGTCCATGACATCTTATTTACATGCTTTTTATTAATTTGATGGAGGATCTCTTAATCCTTATCAACCTTACTAATACCTCAAGAGGGTGAGGGAAAGAGAGAAAACCCTAATCCTTAAGGTCCTTAATAGAATTTGAGTTGAGAAGGGATGAACAAGATGAGAGAGTCCTAAAGGTATCTTATTTCGATTCATACCCTAAGACTTTGGTCAGGCAGTCACACGGATCCGGGAGTCCTCGTATTCCGACTAGCGGTGCGGAGGAAAATATTGCCAGCCCCCAGACGTGATCCTTTTCTAGACACCTCAGTCTTTCAGACAATCCTCTAATAACTCCCTTGGTTTCTATAGAATTTGTAAAATTTAATAATTATTAAAGATTAATTGAGGAACCTAGGCTCTGATACCAATTGTAACGACCCCGCCTTCCGGTAACCCCCAATTAAGGGAGACCAGAAGGTCAGAGCCATTATCTAATTAACAGGATCAAAGGTTCGACAAATAATCAATAACAATTAATAAACTTTACCAACTAAACTGAAAACTGGTATAAAATAAAACTTTTCTTACCTTATGAAAACTGGGATTTGTAACTTCTATCCATGAAGATTCTAATCTAACTAATCCTCCTATGCACGTTACTTCCCATTTAATTCCACATATGCCACTTTACTGTTTGTTCCTTTTTGATTTGTACCTAAAACGCCGACAACCAAACGTCGGTCAGCATTAAGCTGGTATGTGGGGGAAACAATAATCATGCAACTACAATAACAAAGTAATCAACCAATTATCATTTAATAATCAAGTTTATGATTTAAACCATACTACTCAATCCTTTCCTATCCCCTATCTCTGAGTTGTCCCTGCAGTGGACTGAGTTACTACCTCTCTTTAGGTAGATCCTTATTATACCCCGCATGATCCTACCTAACAGGTAGATCAATATCTAGGGTTGAGTCGCATGGCACTACCCATAGGTAGCCCAATATCTAACTCAATGTGACTTGATGGACCTCGCCCATTGGTAGCCATTTACTAAGTCATTTAGTGACCTGATGAGCCTACCCCATTGGTAGCCATTTGCTAGGTCAACCCATTAAGCTACAGAGGGGACTAGGATCTGAGCTAGTAGGAACATATCTTATGTGATAGTCATATTCACGTTATACCTTGCATGAATTAAATACATCCAATAGTTTAATTCAAGTCACGATGGAAACATCAACAAAATCCCGGAAAACTAATTCAGGTAGTCATAAGCGTAACCACATACCTTTGATTGCAGATTTGAGACAGAATTAACCAGAACATAGAAATCCCAATCAAGCAACCAATCATGCACAACATCCTAAAATAAATATACCAATTTCCTTTTATTAATATTTATCCAATATCCTCATATTCCTTAGGATTGCTATTCCACTTTTAGGGTTTCCTTGGAAATTAGGGTTTCATTATTTTAAACCTTAATTTAACGCAATCGATTACAAACCCTAGTTATTTCCACATCAAATTCTCAATTCCGGATTAAAGGCATAATTAACCATTAATTAATCTTATTAAGCCTTTTATATTAAAGCTACTATTTTTATCCTTTTAATCCACAACAAGATCATTATACGCATTTATCATCAATTCATAGTTCATTATGATCCAATTCACATATGAACTCGATTTTACATTAATTCCATCTTTTATTCATCAGAAAACCCTAATTACTACATTTAGGGCCTTTATCCACAAATTAAGAACTTAATGCTCGAATTAGCTTAGATTAAGCATATCCCAACTTTAATCATGAAATTAATCAATTAAAGCCATTAATAGTCGATTTAGTCAACATTAGGGTTTCAAGGCCCATTAAAGCCTATTTATGCACATACATTCTAAATTAACCAAATTACGTTCAAAGTTCATCCTTTTTATTCTTAATGTTCCTTTTTATCATTAACATGCTAATATCAACTTTAGTCATCAATTAAACCCTCCTAATCACATTAAACACATCAAAATAGGGTTTCTTAATAATCATTACATTAAAGTTAATAACTTATACTACTTTACGAATTTCATAGGGAATTAGGCCTCAATTATATTTTATTTAGATTCCCCTCGATTTTCTGATCAATTTTCATGTATAACATGTTCTCATCGGAGCTACCAATTAGGAGATATGAATTTAGCAAATATTTAACTTTCTAGACCAGTAGCAGATCGCCACGTCATCACCCATGCAACGTTGGTTTGTTTGGGAAATATAACGAAAAGACGTGATTGCCCCTTGCTTAAGTCGATGCTTATTCAGCCCGCGGAGGGCAGAATTGTCCAGCACGCAGTTTCCTTTCTTCTACCTCGCGCAGACGGTGCTGCTCCGCCCTAGCCGCGTGGGCACAGCCTCTTCTCCTCCTCCCTGGGCTCGATGGCCGCCGTCGACCTTCTTCCTTAGTTGTGTCGTCCTCCGCTGCCTTGGGGCACCAAACAGCCAACGGCCAGCACGGCTGACCTGGGCTGGGAAGGGCTGCGTCCATGGTCGAGTTGCAGGTCGAGTTGCAGGGAGCTTTGCCCTCCCTCCCAAGGTCCAACAGCAACCGCCCCTCAACGGACTAGCTCTGTCGTGCCCCGCCACACCTTGGGCACCACGCAGCTGCGGCCGAGGTGGCTGGAGCTGGGCTAGCAGCGGTGTCCCAAGCGGCAGACCTTGCAGGTCTTCCACAAGCTTTGAGCGGGGTTGGGTGCAAAGGGAAGGGAAGCCAACACCCCAGATCTTCGGGGTAGCCTCGTGCCTTCTTCCTACACTCGTCTATGGCTCCTCCTTGCTCTAAGGATCGCGGCTCTTCCCTGACCTAGGGTTTATAGCGAAGACGAAGAATAAGAAGATAAGGAAAACGTGGGATCTCTTTGGAACTCGCCCCAGAGGCTCCACCCCTTTATATAGGGGAGAGTATCCACGCCCCCAAGATGTTTAGACAAAGGGAAACAAGTCCCTTTCTAAAAGATATGTGATTCCTTCACGGAAAATCTAGTTTTCTTCTCTCTCTCGTATTTATTTAATCTTCTTTATTCATTAGAAATTAGGAATTCGAAAATCCTTTTTCACTTTCTCTTTATTCTTGGCTTTTAATCTTATTAGCCACGCAATCACATTTCTTTTTGTAGAAAATACCCCTTTCTTCAACACTATCATGAAATTCATTAATTAAGTATCATGTTATCTTCTTATTTGTATTTTTGGTATTTTCTCTTTCCTCTTTCTTCATTGGGACTCCTTGGACCCCAAGAAATTCCAAGATCTCGAAATTCCTTCATAAGGATACTTATTATCCTTCTAGATGCATCTAAATGCATTATTTCTCATTATTTTGTTTATTTCTTATTAAAATATCCCTTTTTGAGGATTTCTCTTTATTTCTCTTTTATTTTCCTCATTGGCATTCCTTTTATTATTAGGAATCCTTGGAATATGAAATTCCACTAAGGATTACTCAAATATACCTCTTTTCACATATTTTCAACATTTCATCAATGTTTTCAATTTCTTTATTAATAAGGAAATACTTATTGATATTTTCTTTTCTTATTGCCTTTTCTATGCAACTTTGGACTCCTTGGAACCCAAGGAATCTAAGAGGCACGAAATCCTCTTTGGATTTCCCTTCTAGAGGTTTCCACATATTTCTTTTCTCCAATTCTTAATTATGCATTCATTAATTGAGTTTCCTTGTTATTGGGCCCAATAGCCAATAAAGCCCACAAATAAATCAACAAGGCTATTTTAAACGAAAATCATGCATTCATACATTATTTGTTCATTTATCTTTAATATGAGAAATTAAATTTCTCAACAAATGAACCCAAAATTTGGGGTTATAACACATTCCTTCTGCAACCCTCAATTGGTTGGCCATCTCCATTTAGAAAAGAGAGGAGATGTAATTATCTAGGATTAGGTTAATACCTAAGATCTAAACTAGATATACACCTATACCTAATATATATCTCTACTCTAGGGTGAAAACTCTTGTTATCTTAGGGTTTGATACTCTTCCTTGGGGTTCTTTCCTATACCGTAATCTCATATTATCATACTAGGGTGACTATGTGAATCATATTTGCCCAGTGGCCATTTACCAAATTGCTCTGATACCATATTGTAACACCTCACATTTTGTAACACAATTAAATCACTGAGAAGAAGCTCTTTACTAAAGGGGCATCACAAACATGATAGTCATTTGCAATTTGGAATAAATAGAACACTTTGCATTTATTGGAAATCTTGATTCATACATAGTTTTTAAAAAAGGAAAATTACATCAAGTTCATCTAATCTACTTTGATAAGATTATGCATTATGTAAAAGATATCCAAAACTCTGGATCATCTTGGTAAAAGGCACCCCACGAGATCTTTTCTTCATGAAGATGTCCTAGTCCTTGATTGTCCTCTTTATCTTTTACTTGCATCAATTCCTACAGACATCGTATCCCCAGCCATGAAAAACAAACAACACGTCGGTAAGCGGTATTTGGCACATTATAAGACATTAAAATAATAACTTGAAATTTATAAACTTGACATGAAATAATTTGACATAACTTGATCATGGATTATCTTAAGAATTCATTGGATAACTTTAAACATGATGAATTGGAAAAGTAGATATATTCCACCTCTCTTAATGCCCCATAGGAACCCATGATTATTATGAAAGCCCATAATGCTAGGAAAGCCCATAAAGACCCTTTCAGGTCCATAAACGAGGCACATATAAAAACTTAGCCAATTCCTTAATCTTCATCATTAACTTAGATCTTAACTTGAACATTAATTTTTCTTAGTCTTAATCTTGAACATGATGGATTGCTCCCTCTTTGTGTCATGATGGGATTTCTCCCTCTTAAATCATAATAGGGTTTCCCCTTCTTGAACATAATCATTAAATCTTAATCATAATCTTAATTAGTGATCTACCATAGACCATAAATAAATAATCAACCAAACAGTGATAAATATACATGATGTATTCTTGAAAAGACATTCATAATTCATGAAATCAAGTAATGTGCATAATCATAAATAAACATTCAATCAACCAAAACTACTTATGCTAAAAATGCATGGCCCACTTACCTTGCAGTTAGAGGAGATCCGATCTTCCTTCCTAGATTCAGTAAACCTTAATCATGTCCTTGGGGGTTGAAAACCCTAAACATCTTGTTCACAACATTCAACATATCGAAATGCATTCCATTCATCACCTAAAACCCTAGTTTTTGATATCATATGGATTATTAATCAGGAATTATATTCAAGATGGTATTTTTATCCATATAGGTTAGACTTTGACTATTAGTATCATTTAAACATATCATGATCATTAAAACTAAGGATTTAGGGTTTTTATACATTTAGCACATTAAAGTTGGTAACATTAGGTACTTTTCCAATTAAAAGTAGATATAGGTCTTGAAACTATTTTTATTGCATTCCTTGCATTTGTCTGATCAATTTTCATATATAACTTGTTTTAATCTGAATTACCAATCAATTACTGTAATTATTTCAAGATTTAACTTAATTGGCATATCAGAGATTGCTAATAAAGCAACCCATACATCAGGGTCTGTGCCATGTATCCACGACAGAGCCAATCAACTCACACTTCACTAGCATCTGGACCCACCTAGGCATAAGCAAAAACACAGCAAATGTAAAAGATTACCCTTACCTAACAATATCATATGTGGGGACATAGATGTCTTTTTGCTTGGGGGTTATCTTCAACCTTCAGGCTTGCGATCTACAGCACCTCGTGAGTCAACCCAAGAGTCGACTCTGAGATTCTGGGTCTTCGATCGGTTTGGCGAGGGTACAGACACCTTTGCCTAGTCTCGGGAAAGCTTCTAGTGGTTCCAATTGGTCCCAAGATAGTCAGAGCAACATAGACCACAAGGTGGATCTCCGGCGAGGATAAGAGGAGAAACAGCCAGGGAAGGAAGGCTAGTAGAGGAATTGATGGAGGGAAAAGCATCTTATGGTCTTGTAGAGATTTTCCGACCAAAATAGGGTATCGAAGGGGATGGTTACCCCATATATATAGCCCAGACCAACGAGGCTGGTCTGCGGGAGTCTGAGAAAAGGGAAAAACCTCTGTAGCCTACCAAACTGGGTAAAACTTAGGATTAATAGGCACATATTTGCTTCCTGATCCCATTAGGATAGTTTCTAGGAGTCCTAGCGAACTGGAAGGAAAGGAAATCACGTAGAAAAATAGGAACATATTGTTCCCTATTTACTTTCTTGTGCGAGGTAGATGATGATCCAAGATGCACTAGATCTTAATCCCACAGTCAAAAAGTGTGTGTGACATTAAAGGGGCTAGGCCCTAGTTTCCCAGTTCGATCAGTACTCGTGACATTTAAATCATATTTTCTTGAATCCATTTCACTTTAGGAAAAACTAAATAATACATATCTCCTTATCCTTAACTCCGATTGATCAAAATTTTTAAAGAAAAGCTTAGAATATTTAGATCTATCTATGGGAAAGTTTTGGGAGAAAAATAAGAAAGCTAAATATACTTTTCTTTCCCCTTAAGAAATTGACTTGTTTGATTTATTTAATACATTAATCAACTTCTTTTCCCATCCAAACTTGGCAAGAAATCCTATTTAAATGTATATTTCTCTTGGGTGCAAGTTAGGGTCGAATTATGCCCATTGGTTAATCTCAACCTACCTTTTCTAGAAATTTCTACACAAATCCTTAGTAATCAATTTACTTTAACTTTAATGCATTAATTGATTAGATATTAAGAAAAAGGTTTCCTTTATGATCCATTAAGTCAAAAATTCGAGATAAGACTTATTTTCCACTCAAAAGTTATTTCATATTCCCTTTTTGTGCCTTTTTGAATAACTTCCTTGGGGGAGAGCGAGAGAAGAAAAACCAACATTTATATCTTTGAGTTAATTGTAACACATAATGTTCATATGAAAGAGAAAAAGTACTTTTGAGTCCTATTTTACTCTTCTCACTTCATTATCTTTTAAGAACAACCTTTTTTGCATTAAGACCCTCAACTATTTTTATTTTAAGTACACATTCTAAGGTTTAAATTATTCTTGAAATTTTAGGATGTTACAACTGCCTTTATTATTAATCAAATCATTTACAAGATATGCCATTACAATCATCACATGGGTGGCTCTCTGGGCATACATACCAATAGGCTCCCACTTGCACTTAGAGCCAATCACCCATGAACTTAATCCTTGGTAATCTAACATGAACTTCATGCTTCTATAGTGAAAGTTCTTTAGTCAAGGGATCAACCACATTACTTTTGGTGGGTACTCTGCAAATCTTCACATCTCCTTACTGTATGATTTCTTGGTGTGAGATTGAACCACCTTTGTATATGCTAGTAATGTCGATGTGATCTAGGTTCCTTAGCTTGTGTAGTAGCTCCATTGTTGTCACAATATAGCTCAATTGCATCGCCGATGCTTGGAACCACCCAAAGTTTTGAGGTGAAATTGTTGATCCAAACAACATCCTTTGCTGCATTGGATGCAAGAATATACTCAACCTATATTGTAGAATTCACAACTGTCTCTTGCTTGGGACCCTTCCATCTTGCAACTTTTTTAGTGAGGCAAAACAAAAATCTAGATTGCGATTTGTGGTCATCTTTGTTACTTTGAAAGCTAGCATCGGTGCAACCTTTTACCACCTACTCTTTCTCTCTGTCATAGATAAGAAACTGATCCTAAGTTCTTCTAAAGTACTTAAGGATGTTCTTTATGATAGTCCAGTGAGCTTCACCAGGATCTGACTAATACCTGCTTGTCTTGCTCAAGGCGTACGAGACATATGGACAAGTACATAACATTGCGTGCATGATTGATGCAATTGCAGAAGCATATGGCATCTTACTCATGCACTCCCTTTCTTCACAAGAATTGGGACATTGAGATCTAGATTTGGTAAAACCATGAGACATGGGTAGGTTTCCTCTCTTTGAGTTCTCCATGCTGAACCTCTTCAACACTTTGTCAATGTATGTGCTTAGTCTAAGAAGTTTTCTAGATCTATCTCTATAGATCCTGATTCCTAGAATATAGGATGCTTCACCTAAGTCTTTCATTAAGAAATGTACTTCCTAGACAGGTCTTTACTATATTTAAAGTAGAATGTCATTCCCCATCAATAGTAAGTCATAAACATGAAATATGAGGAATTCAATCATGCTCCCACTATCCTTCTTCTAAACACACGATTCATCTTCATTTTGACTAAAATCCAAACTCTTAGATTGTTGTGTCAAATTGAAAATTCCAACACCGAGATGCTTGCTTCAATCCATAGATTGACCTTTGTAGCGTATATACTTTATTTCCATCCTTTGGATTTATAAGACCCTCAAGTTGTGTCATATAAACATCCTCAAGAAGATTCCTATTAAGGAATGCAGTTTTAACATCCATCTGCCAAATCTCATAGTCATGATAAGCTTCAATGGTGAGCATGATCCTAATGGACTTAACCATGGCAATTGGAGAAAAGGTTTCATCGTAGTCAACACCTTGAACTTGTTTGAAACCCTTTGCAACCAATCAACCTTTGTAAGTTTGTACATTACCATCCATGTCAGTCTTCTTTGTGAAGACCCACTTGCACCCTATGGGTTTTACCCCTTCAGGTGGATCCACCAAGGTCCATAACTTGTTGGTGTACATGGATTCCATCTTAGATCTCATGGACTCAAGCCATTTCTCAGACTCTGGTCCCTTAACAACTTCTATATAGGTAGTTGTCTCATCATCAATGACTGTCTCATCGCCTTCTTGAGTTAATAGACAACCAAATCTATCTAGCTTTGGGTTTGTCCTACTAGATCTGCAAGGTTCCTATGCCACATGAGGAATTTGAGATTCCAAAATGGTTTGTGACTCTCTATGTTCCTCTTGTACCTCTACAAGTCTAATGCTTTCTTGATGGTCTTTAACTTCTTTGACTTATACTTTCCTCTCACTGATTCCTTTGGAAATGAATTCCTTTTCTAGGAATGCAGCATGCCTGGAAACAAACACTTTGTTGTCAATTGGGTTATATAAGTAGTATCCATTGGTTTCTTTGGGATAACTAACAAAATAACATTCATCTGATCTAGGGCCAAGATTTTTAGGGAAACATTTTCCTGACCTTAGCTTCACATCCCCAAATCTTCATAAAAGACATTTCAAGACACTTCCTAGTCCATATCTCATATGGTGTCTTTTGAACCAATTTAGACGGTACACGGTTAAGTGTAAATAGTGTAGTTTCTAGAGCATAACTCCAGAAGGAAGTTGGAAGATTGACAAAACTCATCATTGATCATACCATATCTAGTAATATGCAATTCCTTCTTTTTGATACACCATTGTGTTGTGGCGTTCCAGGTGGAATCCTTTGTGATAGTATACCATGGGCTCATAGAAGGTTCTCAAACTCTTGTCTTATGTATTCTCCACCTCGATCAGAAAAAAGTGCTTTAATACTTTTACCAAGTTGGTTTTGTACTTCATTCATGAAATCCTTGAACTTTTCAAGAATTTCTAACTTATGTTTCATCAAGTAAACATAACCATACCTACTGAAGTCATCAATAAAGGTAATGGAGTACTAATAACCACCTCTAGAATTTGTTGTAAAACATCCACATACATTTAATATGTATGAGTCCTAATAGATAACTATCCCTCTAACTATTACCAGTGAAGGGATTTTTGGTCATCTTTCCCAGCAAACAAGACTCACATGTTTCTATTGATTCAAAATCAAAAGAGTCTAGATAACCATCTTTATGGAGTCTAGATATGCGTTTCAAATTGCTGAGCCTTAGATGATAATTCCAAAGATATGTTTTGTTCAAGTTATCAAGTTTTAACCTTTTAGTATTAACATTGAAAACATTTGTCTCATGATCCAATAAATAAAAACCATAGGACATCAGGGCACTGACATAAAAGATCTCATCTTTTGAAATAAAACATTGACCATTCTTTATATGAAATTCATATCCATCCTTGTCCATACAAGATATAGAAATAATGTTTCTATTTTTGGTAGGTATAAAATAGAAATTTATTAACTCTATTACAAGAATCATCAGAAGAGATAAATTATAGGTTCCAACTATAGTGGCAACACCACTTTCTCCATTTGCAATGTGCAACTCAACCTTTCCCTTTCATAAAGTCTTACTTCTTTTCATATCCTGCATATTCAAGCATATGTGAGATCCACATCTGGTATCTAGTACCCAAGATGAATAAGTAAATTTTTTTATCTCAATAACGTATATACCTAAAATGGAGATCTCTATCCCCTCCTTCTTCTTCCTTAGTCCCTCTAGGTATAGAGGGCAATTCCTTTTCCAATGTCCAAGCTGGTGACAGTGGTGACAATTGCCTCCCTTGTTCACCCCTCCCTTTGCTTTGTATAGAAGACTTGGGCTTCTGGACAACTTTATAATTCTTATTAGCTTTGCCTTTTCCCTTTGACTTCCCTTTTATTCTAATCATCATCACAAAATTGGGCTTGTCTTTCTTCATCTGTGCTTCATTGTTCTCAACATGCCAAGCAATCTTAAAAATGGCTTGTCAAAATTGTTCATGTTGTTGTTCATGACAAACTAGCTATATGATTCTAGAAGTGACTGCAGAATCACATTGTGGCCAACACTTGACCCAAGGGAAATCCTAGTCTTGCAAGGTTCGCCACATACCCAATTATTTTGAGCACATCAAGACCTACTGGATCTCATTCTGTCATGTTGCGGTTGAACAACGCCTTGGAGACATCACATGTAACGACCTCACTTTCTGTGCCCCCCAATTAAGGAAAGACCTTCAAGTTGAGATCCATTATCAATATTCCCAAGGATCCAGATTAGTCAAATAACAAATAATGGATAATAATTTCAATTAAGTTTCAAATATTGGTTTTCAAATTGTACAATGATATACCTTATAGAATTAATACCTATTGAGAAGAAGTATCATCTATCTAGTCCTCCTTTATATAGCTTTAAAACCATTGATATCTTTCATTTTATTCTTCATGTCTTATATCATGAGAAACATATACCTAAAATGAGGACAAACAAAATGCGGTTAGCATATTACTATACTGTGTACGTGGGTGCAACCACAATGTGTGCAACTAACATGATAACATAAGCATCAAATATCACAAATAAGAACTGGCATATTCGTTACATATTCTAACCCTTACTGGATATACTATCTTCGGTGTGATCATTGTCCCCTCCAGGGCTCGTGTGTATCACCCCTTGATATACGTCTGCCTAGGATTTAGAATATTATCATTTACTTATGTGTTACTTATATTGACATTATAGTAGAATAAGAATTAAATAAACAACCATCATTTTATTTATCGAACCAGTCCTCAGAAATCATTCATAAAACATCGACAAACTATATTTTGAATAGCCATAATCGTAACCACATACCTTGATGGTGAGCCATGTAGATTATCATACTTCATGTATATTCAAACAAGTCAATCAACATATCCAAGAAAATCAATCATTTATCATTTATAATCTACATTATGTAAATCCTAAAGTATCATCATTACATCAGTCACATTAAACCCTACTCGGGCCCTAGTCTAGGGTTTTGGGTTTTCTTGTTATAGAGTTATCATGGTTATGCTTTGAAACCCTAATCCCCATGTTCATTGATTTAAGGACTCAAGAACCTTAATTCATATTAGATGTTACCGGGGATATCAAACAAACCACATATCTTTATTGTGATCACTAAGATTCAATCATGTCCATTAACAATATTGTAAGGTATGATCTTTCACCTTAGTTTTCCATATGCATGGTTATTCACATAACAAAACCAAAATACTCATCTTTATTAAAAATATCAGTAAATATGGAAAAGCACACATTTTTAACATTTTTAATCATCTAAATTTCAAAAATCTAGGGTTTAAATGCATTAATACCATTTTAGAACATATTGCACTACTTTAAGAACTGAGAGCACAATTAGATTCTAGAAGTAATTTATTTGGATTCATCTTGTTCTCATGATCATTCTTCATATATAACTTGTCTAGATTTGAGTTACCAATTGTTTATTTTAAATATTGTAAGATTTTGATAATCTGGCCAATCATGAAATGCCACCTCGGCTGCCATCTTGCCATCCAAGCTGGCCGCGGGCCTGGGCCAATCCAATAGACTCAAGCCAGTTAGGGCGAGATGTGCTTGCGTGTCTTGCACAAAGAAAAGGTGCAAAGCAATATTATGTACTTACCTTATAGAATCGCCCCCAGGGCAAGGAAGACCATTCACCCACCCGATCGTCTCCTTCCTCGCGACGAGGCTGGGTTGCAAGAGTGGGTGCCAGGGCGAGTCAACCTAATGTTGACTCTGGTCATTAGGGCCATCCATCTTCAGGCGAAGGTTAGGAAGTCACCTCCACCACCTACCAGACTTATTGGCGGTGGTTGATTACTCAAAGTAGGCGAGATCAGAGGAAATAGAAAGAAAGTTCACCGACGGGTATAGAGAAGAAAGGAGGAAGAGAACCATGGTCTGGAGATAGAATTGGTAGAAGGGAGGGCTTCCCTTGCATCATAGGGATCTCTACCCCCATCTCTCCTCATGGACAGGGGCTTTCAACACCTTATATAGGTGTGGCTAGCACGCCCAACAGTTATTAGAGCCTAACTCCCAAAAGATTTTGGGAACTATCTCGAACCCTCACAAAAATAGGGCAAACCAGGGGTAGATATGTTTGTATGGATATCCCAGATATGTTGGGAAAAGTTTTAGGGATAGATGTGGCTAGGAGAGAGAGAGAGAAATCAGAAAGCATTTATACACTTGTAACCCGAGTTTCCTAACCATGCCTGAGGTATAAGATGGCTTCCGAGCCATCAATTGGTGATCCAAAAGCACGTTCGTTGTGTTTGTCTCCTCTAGAAAACCCAATAAATATATCTGTTAATATTTATCTATAATAAATTAAATATATAGTCATAGTTTTGTTTAAATATATAAATTAGTCAATAGTATGTGGTCATCATCTAAAATAATATATAATATTCTTATCTACTTCTTATGTGAGAGACACATCAATTATATAACAAGATTCATGCATCATTTTTTTTGTATGTGGTGTTTTCTACTTCTTATTGGACTTATTTGATTGAATATGCTACAAAATGTGAAGTTGTAAGATAGAAAACTATATAATAATAATATTTAATCATGAATGTATCATTTGATACATACTGGTGGTGGTGTTATCATTTCATTGTAATAAATATTTTTCTATATAAAACAACATTTTGGAGGGTGTAACATAAATATTATTCAACAATAAGATTTTGTGATGTATTTTCATTTAATAACATCTTGGTAAATCAATCTTTCTTTTTTAGGGTGATTTATTTGATCATACTTAGATATTAGGATACTAGTATTTGTATATGCAATAATCATTGCCTTTATAATATATTTTTGATACACCATAAATTATCTGTATAATGTTGTAGAAGACTACGTAGAATCATTTTAAATAGTTAATAGCCATTCTGGAGTGTCTTGATGTCTTATAAAAATATGTAAATGTATTAGACATGCCATTATTGTTATCATTAGTACAAACTTTTCAAAGACATACAAAGTCCCCGCTTCACCCTTGCCCTCCTCATTTACTCTATGGTTAAGAGTGTAAGGGTAAGGGGAGGGTAATGGTATTAGTGAAGTGGGGAATTACCCATATCCTTACTCGCCACACTTTGTGAGTAAGGGTAAGGGTAAGGGTGAGATATTACCCTCCCCATACCCTCCCCACTAATAGCCCTAGCAATATATGTAGCCTTTGCATTATTAAATGAGGACCCACTATCAAGGACAATCCACAACTTGTCTACTATTAGGGAAATCATGAAGGCAATGGATAAGTGTGTCTTCAACATTGGCAAAGATTAGAGAATCAGTTGGAACTTATATATGTCAATGATGCTTCTCCACATTGGTCAATAGCGCCTTGTGGGCAAGCAACTATAGAAAAAATATGTTCTAAGATTTTAGCTTTTCATATAGCTTCCTAGATTGCATTGATGTGAACTTATTTATCTTCCCTAATCCACCTTTACACATATCATGTAGTCATCACTCTATTTTTTCATGCCTCTAAGACCAAAGGTCATAGTGCACTCAAATTTCCTATTAAGCAACCTTATCTTGTGATATAACTTGAAGGTCTAATGAATTTTGTTCAAGTGCATTCAGCTCTATTCACCCCCCTCTAGAGAATCCAATTACCCATCCTAGGATCCAACAATTGGTATCAGAGCAGAGCTTCTCCTAGCATACTTCAATAAGTAGGAGAAGATGGGTGACTACCAAGGAGGGAGATGCTTGATCAACCTTCCAATTTTTGATGGGAGCATTTTCCTCTATTAGAAGAGAAGGTTACAATACTACATCCAAGGATCAAGTCTTGAGCTATGGAAAATGGTGGACTATCCATACATGCTACCAGAGACCAAGATAGAAGCATGGGATGAAGCTACCTTGAATAAATCCACCTTGAATGCAAGAGCAATCAACATCCTCCATGCCACCATGAACCCCACCAAATTCAATAGGATTTCTTCTTGTGATACGGCCGGTGAGGTATGGACAAAGCTATGCATCACTTATGAGGGGACTCAATAAGTGAAGGAAAGAAAAGTCTACATGCTCAAAGGGATGCTTGAGAACTTCAAGATGAGAAAGGAGGAGAAGATAGACAACATGTACTCAAGACTCAACACAATTGTAAATGGCCTTTCCTTCCTTGGTCATCCTCTGAGTAGAGGAGAGATCAACTCTACCATCCTTAGAATTCTCCCCAAGAGATGGGAACCCAAGGTGACTTCCATTAAAGAAGTAACTTGATGATATCTCCATTGAAGAGCTCATTAGAAATCTACAAGCCCATGAAGTCACACTTGACAAAAAAGAAGAAGTTGAAAGACAAGAGGAGAAAGAGCTACAAAAAATGAAGAAGACTGAAATCAAAGTCACATGACAGAATAAATAGTCACGCCTAAATATGAATCCCTTAATTGATTTCCTATTACATAAACACACACACACACACACACACGCACACACACACACACACACACACACACATATATATATATATATATATATATATATATATATATATATATATATATATATATATATATATATATATATATATATATATATATATATATATCACATATAGATCCTTCTCTCTTTCCCAATTTTCTATAGACCACAAGGGTTATTATTTTACTATGAAAAATTGAAGGAAACTCATTAAAGTCTTTCCCAATTTAAATATTATTTTTGGGATTAATTGGAACAAGTTAAGTGGCCAAACCTTGCCCTTTTAGTAAAACCTTAAATTAATTATCCACATATCATGGAAACTCCTTTTTCTCCCAAATTTTATAGGGAAGTATTAATTGCTTTTATCTAAGTGTCGGAAAAATTGGAGACTAAAATACCAAACTTAAATATCCTTCTCTTTGTCTCCAAGTCTCCCCTTTATATCCTTTATTTTAAGGCATCAAATTAATTCTTTTCTTCTTCTACTTTTCCCATATCTCTTAATTTGATCACTTTTGTTAGAAACACAATGAAAAAGAAACCAAACCAATAATGGCCTTCAATACCACATTTCTAGAAAACTCCACACAGTTCCATATTACTCATCCATTACCTTTAGTAATTCATTTATCTTGGGATTTTCTTTAATTTGTGCCACACAGACCTATTTACAATGCAAATAGTCTCATGGGCCTCACTTGGGCCATGGGCCAAACACATTCCACAAGGACACTATTATTCCATGAGTAATACTGTTGGGGAAGATTATTTATAAAATAATGCCTTATATTTATATCATTCATTTTTACCAAAATTGAGGATATAACATCACATGTCTCCTATCTTGCCTGATCTTGGTACATGTTATTAAGATGTGTTACCATATCAATCACACCCATGTTCTCATGTTTTCTCTACAACTCATAGTTCATAGAGCACAACATTAGGCACTTGACATCTACGACATCTTCAAAGTGCTTCATGTAAGCATACTTGTCATCCTTAGGCGCATTGGGAGTAGGTTTGTCTGGCTCTAGTGACTCCTGGACATAGAGCTTATGCTCATGTGTGAGAACAATTCTCAACGTCCTAAACCAGTCATGGAAATTTTTTCCATTCAACTTGTCCTTCTCAAGGACTGATCATAAGGAAAATGTGTTATTGTCTCCATTTGATTCTATAAGATTAAATTTACAGTTTGTCAAAACACTTTTATTTGATTTGATTCAAAATAAGACTTAAAGATATTTAATTAAGCCTATAATTCATTACTGCTCCCACTATTTTGTTCAAATTGATAACCTTCACTTATCAGTTTGGAAGATTGAATCATACAATCTTCTAGTGAGTCAAGATCTATATTTCATCAAATCATGAGTCAACTTTGGATGATCCTGCACAACATGATTATTTAGGTAGGCATCATTTGCCAATTGCGTCATATGCAACTCTTGATAGATGGTGTGCACAACTTATTACCATATTACATATATATGCTTCTAGGTACTTAATCTCATTAAGATCACCTAGTTAAGCTTGACCCAAAAGCCAACACGATATAATATGTACCCTTCTTTGGTAGATCTACTTGTCTACCATCACACTTCCATGAGATGGACAACACACCATGCTTTGGTGTAACCTACTCTTAGTCAATCAAGCTTTTCATGTGTGTTTCTTATGGAAAGTATCTAAGACTTAATATTATCTTGAGGGATATTATTGATATACATATACATATCCAAACATCACATACTTATAATATGCATCATATACATACTATAATAAACCACAGACATGCAATCCACAAACACACAAGCATTGGTTATGGACAAACAACTGTAACCCTTCGGAGCCACAAAGGATTACTATCCACCTATGATCTTTGAGATCTCATGCAATGACAACCTATGAATATCACATGAACCTTCATTTGATCAACATCAAGTCAAACAAATTCATGGATGCTCCTTACTCTTGGATCTCAAGTTGCCTCTCCATGGATGTTCATTGGGGTAGGACCTTCAAGTTGCTTCTTCACATCAAGTCTTCCAAAGCTAAATCTATTCCTATCATACATTATGAAAAAGGAGAACCTCGAGTTACATTCAAGGGTAGCTTAGAGGGAATAGGATTAATTATACTTTGAGATGATCGATGAGGCTCGTCATGCAAGCTGAATACTTATACAAAGGATCCATGCACAACCATTTACATTTAAGCACAAGATATACAACCAGGGACATCATTCACAAATGGCGTCTTCAGCCATAATCATGCATGCATTCACCAAATAAAACATTTTTAAGGGTGACATGTATGATTTTAAAGGTATATATATATATATATATATATATATATATAGATCTAGGCTAGAATACATTCAAATGTATTCAGAGTAGAATACACTCAAGTAGTTTTCCATGATGCAATATTGTTTTCAACTAAAATTTGAGCACATTGAGACATTTATAGGTCATGTTCTAAAGACCGCAAAAATTATGCATTTCAAATTAGTTTCACGCGTTGATTTTGTTACCCTTGGATGAGTAAGTTACACTCATCCAAATGGGATCAAAATTTGTATGTAGCCTAGTTATAGTATGACGATGAAGGTAAATGGTTTACATTTTGCAAAAAATAGTCTTGATATGAAAATGCACTTGAGTGTATTCATGTGATCTGTACACTTGAGTGTATTATTAGCCTAAATCTCTCTCTCTCTATGTCTCTCTCTCTCTCTCTCTCTCTATATATATATATATATATATATATATATATATATATATATATATATATTAGGATTGCGATCCTTTCAATGCAGGACATTCCCCATTAAACAATTTTGATTCCCACATAGACTAGGTAGGATACATAGGGGTAGCATCCTTGTGCAGGGATCCCACTGCACGATCAGTGGGCATGGGTCAAGGGGAGGCTGCCCTTCGTGGGGTCTCAACAGCAACACCCCTGAAATGTCTATGAAATTTCACTTTCGTACACTAAGATAGATCATAATTTTCATAGTTCACAATGTCTATCTGGTCAAAGCAATAGGTCTACGACGTATGTTGAATTAGGTTAGATATTCACATTAATAGTTTAAAGTTCGCATCGCATGCAACCATAGAAAACAATATATATAAATCCAATCATATAAAAATAAATCTAAATACATTGTCGATCGATGCAACTCTGATACCACTGTTCGGTTTTGTGGAGGCGACAAGTGGAGCAGAAACAATACAATTTCTCCACATACCCTACTAGTAGATCTCGTCGATAACATCATATTTTGAAAAAGGGTGCACGTGATATACCTCATCATGGAGCAAGTCCAGTGATGTCCCTTTGCATGATGATGTGTCTCACTCCTTGCGTGCACAAACAGTTGTAGTCGACGTCCTCTAAACATAAGTAGTTCAACATATGTGTCTCTACTTTGTCTACGTGGATGGAATGGAACTCCACGTCACACTTCGTATGTCGGCGGGAAGGAGTAGCCTTTTGCATTGACGATGTGCTAGCATCACTCTCCTTCTTTCTCAAGGACGATGATGACTAGGGTTCACACACAAGAGTGTCTCTATGCATATATAAAAAGCTGGCCGTCATGCCCCTATAAGTAGTAGAGGAATGAAAGTAGGATTTCTTAAAACCCCTGGGAGAAAGAAAAGTGCTACATTTGTGTTTAATATGAGCTACTCGTGGATGATTAAAATAATATTTTGGAATCAATTTATTAACCAATTAATCATATTGATTGAATAACTAACCTTTTGTCATTTGGCTCTAGTCAATCACTCAAGATTAAACAAACAACTTAATAATTTGAATCTAATCAGTTGGCTTAAACATTTTAACCAATTAACTCAGATTATATTATAATATTATTCTAGTAGATTACCTAAGCATTTTAGTAATCAATTTGTTTCGAATAATTTCTAATCATGTCCACAATTATACTCCTATTCCAATCACATCCTATGCATGTGACCCGGTAGGCTCCAAATTACGTTGGCAGCGATATTCATAATCATATTATGATTTCACAATCAATGATTTCTATCTAGAAAGACTTCATTTCTACCTAACAAGACTTCATTGCTACCCAAGTACTTGGATAATTTGGATAGAAACTTAACCTACAATCTATGATTGATGTTATAGTGATTGTATAGTTCCTTTGTGTCTAATATCTAGATCGAACTCGAGGCATGGAATCATCATCCTCTTTAATGTTCAATCCATGTTCATTGACTTAGAGCAGGCTATCTGAGATATGTGTAAGTTCAATATCATATACTAACTCATACTAGAATGGACATGCATTTCTCAGTCTCACTTTTCAAGTGGCCTGGATATAAAACTTTTTTAGGAGGTAAAAATCCCATCTACATCACTCATAGTCATCCCCATGTGTCACAGTACACCCGAGAACCACCTTTATGGCAACCCTTATTCAGGATCATAGTGGATGATGTCAAAGTACACCGAACGACATGTTATGTGTAAGACCCCTGACCTATGTTTTGGTCTAACCCTATTTTTTGGCTTGATTAAGTGCTTAGAACCTTTCTCTAATCCTTTGTGATTTTTTAGAGCTTGTGAAAATCTTAAGTTTCCAGTTCGATCCTATTTGGATGATGTTTGTACTTTTTGTGCTTATTTTGGGTCAAATTGAAATGTACCAAATTGAGAGGGTTATCTTGCAATTTTCCACATGCAAAGTGTACCTTCCCTTCTTTGGATTCATGAGAGAGAATGTGATACTTTGGGGTGCCTTGGTTGGGCCTTGGATGAGTGGTGACGCCTCTAGTGATGATTAGGGTTTCTATGGTTTGGTTTGGTGCCGACCATGCTGACCATGGTTGTGTGTCGCAACCTTTGTCTTGACCTTGATGGGAGTATTGTGAGTGTCTTGATCAAAACACCCCCTCTAGATGGTTTTGTTTCGACCATGATGGTCTTGAAGTGGTTTGGTCAAGATGGTTGTCCTTTTGTGATGTAATTTTGTCTTGAATGTTTTGGTGAACTTTTGTCTTGACCTATACAAGTTGCTTTGGTGTTGTCTCGACCCCTTAATGTGTTGCGACTGAAACCAATGTGTTGGTGACCTAAATAAGTCGATTCCCAACATTAGTTGTATCACCATCTCGTGCATGCATGCATATAGTGGTTGCATGGCTGTTTTCTTGGTGGGCAAGTATCCCTTTAGTGCCCTTAGGTGTTGACACCTCATCTTCACCTTACTTCTCTTGTCCTTGAGTATATAACCTCTTTCTTCTCCTTTGGTAGAACCTTTCAGCCCTCTTTCTTTCCTCCCTTCTTGTGATCGAGTTTTCTAGCTTGGGGAGCTTGGAGAGAGCTATCCTTGAAGCTTGGGTGGCCTACCAACTTCCTTTAGTGCTTGTGGTGACTCTTGGTCATCTTCAACCTTGGTAAGTGTATGCCTTTCTTTGGTGGAATTTTTCTTGGATCTTCTACCCTATCTTCTTCTCTTTTCTTGGTCATAGACCATGGATCATCCATGGTGGTCATTTTGGAGAGAAACTCCTCATCATAAGGGTCATAGACCATGTTTTGACAAGGTAGTACCCTAATTGAGAGAACGTTTCTTCTCTTTCTCCCTTCTTCTTTTGGTTTGAAATAGGGTTTCTTACCCTATTTTCTTGAGATATCTTTGACCTTGATATATTCTTCTTCTTCTTGAGGTGATCTTGTGGCCGAGAGTTGAGCTTTTGGTGGAGCATCATCTTCCTCCTTGATGATTTAGAGATTAGAACTTGTTCCTTCTCTTAAGGTAGGTTATATAACACTCTAATGTCTCTATTATTGCACTATTCTTACTTGCATGTTGTTGTTTCTCTCTCTAAATGATTATCCTAACATGATAATTAATAATATCATGTTCTAGAGCTTGAATGATGGTGGTTATCATTCTTGGTTTGTTTAGAATCTGAAACCCTAATTCTTGGTACCCATTTTGGAGATGTTGATGAGACCGATAGTTTTCTCTTATCTTTGGATCTTGCATTTTGATCACAAGCATAAAGTTCGTGTACCTTAGTGTAACACGGAGTTTAGGTTTTTTTTTTGATGTTTTGAATGTGAGATTATATCTCCTACATAAGGTTCTTCATGGTGATTCCATAAGTGCATGTTTTAAGATTTTTGGTGACCACTTTTATGTAAAGCTTTCCTACTTGATGATGGGGGGTTTCTTTGAATATTATCTTCTCTTTGGGTCATGGAGAACTTCTATTTTGTTCGAGGTTTATCTCTATTTTGTTGATGGTTAAGTGTTGTTAAGGTGGCTTGAGCTTGGTGGTCGTAAGACCTTTATTTAGTTTTGGTTGCTACACTTAGTTTGTGCTTGGGTTGAGACACATGGTTTTGTTTTGGTCAAAACCCTAGTTCCTTGTGCTTTGTTGGTCGTGAGACATGTTTTGAATGTGTGGTTTCTACCTTGAGGGTTTATGTTTCGGTCGACACCCTTTGTTTGGGTCTGGTGGTCGAGACATCATGTCTTGTTGTAGTCGAGAGACTATGTTAGAGAGTGGTCGAGATGCCTGATTTTGGTTTTGGTCATAACACCATGTTGATGGATGGTTGTGACAATGTTGTGTTTCGGTCATGACACTTTCCTTGAAGGTGGTCGATACATGCTTTTGTATGGGTCAAGACATATGCTTTTGCTGATGTGTTTTTGTCGTGACCATGTCAATGTGTATCAGTCATGACCAACCTTGATGGGTGGTCGAGACACACATGTTATGGTTGGTCGATTTATACCTGAACACATGGTTGATATGTATATATATGTATATATATATATTATGACATAGTAAGAATGCTACATGTGTACAGGCAGGTGATGGTTGATATCTAATGATGTTGATATGCTGAATTGATCTCAATAGTGGAACCCTAATGCACTCCAACTATGTGGGAGGTGAGGAATCTAAAGTTTGGTGATTGCATGATGTAATGGAACCCTAATCAGTTATATGTATGAAACCCAAACCCTAGTTTTAGGTCATGTGATGTGTTTTCTATGCATGCTTGGAGTGAGTATCATATTATGATGTTTTGATGTTTTCTCTCTCCAGTTATGAATCCCTAACATTGTAGGTGTTATGAATGTCATAGCTATGTGAATGGTATGGTGAATCCTATATGCACATTGTTGAGGCATAATGTGATGATGTACATGCAAGGATTATGTGATTGGGTCCTATGAACTGTAAGAGGCTATATGCCAAGTGTGAGGTGTTATCCTCCAATATTGAGATAAGGGATTAATATCCCATGATAGGGTGATTATGTTGATAGACTTGAATTGGCAATCATGACAAGTGATAGTATAACAAGCTTGCACCTTATATGCTTTATACCTTATGAAGTTGTATTATTCCCTTATCCTTGTAGGATTTGTTTATGGTTTGTACATTGTAACTTGTTTGATGCTAAAAGACACTTAATTGGCATAACTAATCAAGTGGAACCTTAATCATGTAGTTGCCCTATGCCATAGATCCATCTTCAGCGTCAGTACTTGCTGGATGGTGAAATAGATTCTCCCTTAGTGGAAGCTCAAAGTCGTACACTTTTGAGTATTTGCATTTTACAAGATTGGTTGTTGTCATACCCTAGAAGGAGAACGGTTGAGGCCGTATCTCAATGATGTGATACAATGGATATATACATGATATTTGGAGGATGGCTACAATCATACCTCGACAGGATGTGGGTGCGGTCGTAACTCAATTTCACTAGTGTTGTGCCTATATAATAAGGCAGGATAAGCTATTTTGATAGTTGGTCTCGATATGCCACTGTGGCGGACTTGGACTGACTTTCATTTGTGGAGAGATCATTGGATTCTGGCTCTTCCAATGATCTTGTATGGCATTGATTTCAACTTATTAGTGGTCAGTTGGAGTATGAGCAGGATACCTCATCTCCTTAGGGCATAATAAAGATGTAATACAACAGTGTAATGTAATTGCATAAGGTTAATAATGAATAACATTGGATGAAACATTTTCCTTGGTTTTGAATAGTTTAGTTGATAGAGGATATACACGTTCTTCATATTACTTCTTAGATTATAAGCTATTCTATAATTCAGTTACAAATGCTTATACTATTTCCATAGTGCTATCTGCCTTGAATACATCATTTAGCTGACTATGCTTATCATGGTAATATCTTTACTTTCTTCTCTTCTTTACCTTACATATGTGTTATAATAGTGTTGGTTGAGAGTTATATCTCCCATTGAGGTATGGATCTTACCCAGTGCATTTACACATCTTTTAGGTGGTCATGCACGAATAGGTAGTGATCGTGTAACTGGGGAAGAGCAATAGCTAGAACAGTAGCTGATAAGATTGAATGTGCTGCTAGTCTTTTGGAGATAGAGTCCTAGATGTCGTCCCTATATACTCAAGATATGTTATTGATAGGAGGCTTTTGGCTTGTGAGCCATGTATGTAAGATATGAAATGTGTATATGTATATATGTTGAATAGGTACCTCATGTAATAAATTGACCACAAGAATGATAGTGTGCAATGATGTAAGAACCTTGTGATATGATGTGTGATGCATGCATCGGGCTTGTAGACTTGACAAGTTTTTCTTATGGTGCTTTTGTGAAATTGGTTTTAATTTCCTATGCTTTCTAGTAATCCGTATGCTTAGTTATAATTTTGTGCTTTGGTTTTGAGAAATATCATTTTGTGTGACAAGTGTGTCACATGATGAATGTTGTGATTTCAAGTCTAAGAATCACTATCACCACCATCACCATGAGAGATAAATCTAACTACCAATCATGGTTTCCATGTGTCACGCTCAAGGTGGGTTTGTCTGATACACTGTTCTCTAACAAGTATCTATGTGTTTGATTTGATGTCACATATCATGACTAATGAGATTCTATCATCAACCAATGCACACTCTAGGCTTAAATGTTATTGTTGTCTATTAGCCTTTGTTACAACCTCAATTTTGCATATGTTTTCATAATTGAAATGTAATGATTTATGAATATGGACTTAATTGAGAAGGTTTTATGCTTTTCTTCAAAAGATGGGTTTCTTTGCAAATCTCCCTTTTGATAGGAATTTCGTGGTTCCTATTATTAGATTAATCCAATAATGGATATAAAAGATAAGAAAAGAAGAAAAGTCCAAATATTAGAAAAAGATACCAGATAATGAATACTAAGTGAAGTATTTATGAGAATTATATAGAAATCTCGAGAAAGTGGCATTAATGGCCACAATTGAATAAATTTAGTTATATGTGATTACTAATGAAAACAAATAGGAAAAGAGGCAAACGAAATGAAAGATAAAGAGAAATCCTTAAAAAGAGATATCTTAATAAAGAAATAAGTAAGATAATGAGAAATAATGGATGTAGATGCATCTAGAAGGATAATAAGTATCCTTAAAAAGAAATTTCGAAATCTTAGGATTTCTTGGGATCCAAGGAGTCCCAATGAATAAGAAGAAAAATAAAATGCAAATAATACAAAATAAGAGGATAATGTGATACATAATTAATGAATTTTTGGTATTATCGAAAAGAGGTACTTTCTACTATAAGAAAGTATAATTTTGTGCCAATGGATTAAAGTCAAGCATAAAAGATGATAAGAGAGATGATTTTCAAATTCCTAAATATCCAAGGAATATGGTTTATTAAGAAGATATTTAAGAGAGAGAAGATTGCTTCTTAATGAAGGAACTTGGTTTCCTTTTGGGAAAGGGACTTGGATCTCGTGGATGGGCATCCTAGGGAATTGCTACCCTCCCTTATATAAAGGTAGAACTCTTGGCTCAAGCCCAAGAGAGGTCCATGCATCTCTCTCTCTTCTCCTTCTTCTATTCATTCAAACCCTAGACAAGAGAGTAGATAAATCTCGAGGGCACTGAGGAGCTGTGTTGAAGTCTCGTTAGAGGCAAGAAGCTTCCACGATGATCTGGGATGAACGACCATTGCCTCCATACCCACGACCATCGACCAGTTCCTGTAGAAGGCCGACGCCATGGCTATAGGTCGCATGCCTATCCAGCCCAAGATAGCCATCTAGGTCACGAGCTGAGTGGCACCCCAGGTGCGGCAGAGGGTGGCAGAGCAAGGGCAGCACCTGGCGGCAATTTTTGAGCCTTAGAGGGAAGGGGGCGGACCCACGAATTGCTGCAAGTCGGCGGTAGCTACGGTGTCGCGAGGTTGAAGAAGATCGGGCATCATTTTTACATTTTTGCCCCTCCGCGTGCTAAAGTGATGGCCACTTAAGTGAGGGCAAAGATGTAATTTGGTTATGTTCTGGGCCGGTTATGTGGTGCATGAAAAGGGTGACGTGGTAGCCTCCCATTGGTCCAAGTAAGTAATTCTTACAAAAATCGTATCTAATTAATGGTAGCTCGGATGGATACATATAATATATGAATTTTGCTCAGAAAAATGTGAGGAATACATTAAAAATAGATTTAGATCCTAATTCATCTTGAAATTCGAAAAGTAGTTGAAGTTACCAACTTTAAAGCATTAATGCTTAAGAAACCCTAATCTATGATGATTAATGAATTAGGAAGGGTTATTTATATGTTTAAAGTTGATATTAACCTATTGATTACAAAAGGACACATTAGATCTAAAAGGATTAACTTTACACGTAATTGGATTAATTTAGGGTTCCATGTGCATAAATAAGCTTTAATGGGCCTTGAAACCCTAATTAAGTTTCTTAATGGCTTTAATTGCACAAAATCATGTATGAAGCTAAGATATGATGAGTCTAAGATATTTCGAGTATAAAAGTTCCTAATTATGTGGATAAATACCCTTAATTTGGTAATTAGGGTTTTCTAATGGATAAATGTGAATAGTAATAAATGGAGTCCATATATGAATTAGATTATAATGAAATATGAGTTGTCAATTTGGAAGGAATTTAAGATGATAATTGGGACTAATGATCTTGAAATAACTTAAAAGGATAAAAGTGGTAATTTTAGTGTAAAAGGAAATAATATACTTAATTGACTTTTAAGTATGCTTATGATGTTGAAATTAGGGTTTGTGAACTAAAAGAGTATTAAAAGTGATAAAGGTATTATGGAGGCTAAAACCCTAATGAAACTCTAAGGTTGGCCTAGAAACCCTAAGGTGGAATCCAAGTCAATCTTGAGTGTGTTTTGGATAAACTATAACATTTGGATGTTATGCATTAATTTTAGGATATTATTGATTGCTTGTTTGATTGTTCCCTATCATTATTGCTTGGACATCAAGATGCTCTGGATGAGGTATGTGGTTATTTATGGTTAACCACTTTAGTTTCATGGATATTTCTTAGGTGTTTAATCAAATTGAATGCAACTTATCTGTTTGGATGTTCATATATGCAAATCATAAAGTCAATATGATTATCACAATTAAGATATAAGTGTGTATTCTCGCACATACATGCCACCCTGATGTAAGATGCAATAAGGTCAAACCCAAAAGGGAAGACCCATGGGCACCATGAGAGGTGACCCCAGGCACCAAGCTCATGATAGAGAAGGTGGCCTTATGATATTGCATGACTAATGGGCACAATGAGAGGTGACCCCAGGCACCACGCTTAGGATGGAGAAGGTGGCCTTAAGTCAATGATAAAAGAGAAACCCTAAAGGGGGTATTCCAGGGTTAGGGCAAAAGCGGTGGAGAATGTCACATTGAAAGTGTAAATTGACTTGTTAATTAACTTGATTGTGATATTTATATTGTTAGCCATATATGTGAAATGTTGGTTGTCCCCACATACTGGCATATTCATTTATGCTGACTGACATTTTGTTTGTCGGTGTTTTAGGTACGAAATTGAAAAGGACAAACAGTAAAGTGGCATATTGTGAAATTAAGAAATAAAGTGCAAGGAAGATTAGTTAGAATAGAGTCCATATGTGGATAAAAGTTAGATATCCAAGTTTTTGAAAAAGGTATGCAAAGTTTTATTTTATTCCAGCTTTCAGTATAGTTTGGTAGAATTTATAATTATTATTGATTATTTGTTGAACCTTTGATCCAGGAAATTGGGATAACAACTCTGACCTCTTGGTCTCCCTTAATTAGGGGTTATCGGTAGGCGGGGTCGTTACATTTGGTATCAGAGCATTGATTCCTCATTTAATCTCTAATAATTATTAAATTTTACAAACTCTTTAGAACCCAAGGGAGTTATTAGAGGATTTTCCAAAGACTGAGGTGTCTAGAAAAGGATCATGGTATGGGGGTTGGCAAGATTTTCCTCCGCCCCACTAGTTGGTCACAAGGACTCCCAGATGCAGTGTGACTTCCTGGCCAATGTCTGAGGTTTTGACTCAAAATAAGATACCTTTAGGACTCTCTCATCCATTTTCGTCCCTTCTCAACCCTAATTCAATTGAGATTCTAAGGTTTAGGGTTTTCTCTCTCTTCCTCACCCTCTTGAGGATAGGGTATGCATGATAAGGTTAAAGAATCTCCACCAAATTAATGAAAAGCATGTAAATAAGATGTCATGGACATAAGCGTAATAGTTTAAGCATAGACTAAAGAATAGTTGCATGCTTAGGTCGTATGACATGTGTTGTCATGCCCTCAAGAGAGACCTGAGGTTAGACCTTCTTGTCAGGAGGACGAGTAGAGAGTTAGTCTTGGAAGCAGAGATCTCCATGAAAGGTAGAGACCTGGCACATCTTCTGAGGATGATGCTAACCCTAACCCTAAGTGGTGGTTAGAGAGAGATATGAAATGATGAGTTAGATGTCATGGTCAACCATGTGTGTGGGTTGACATGCTTTTGGGGTTGTCTGACCTAGTGCCTTTTGGATGACCCAACCTGGGAAGGGTTGTGCAAGTTAGAGTGAAGGATAACTCCTTCATTGAAGAGGTTAGTGATGACCATATAGAAACCCTATGAAATTATATGAGCATGGCATAGTATGCACCCATAGTATGTTAGTAGTGCTGACAGTAGGATAAAAACTAGGCCAAAAGGGCATGTGGGATAGCTTATGAGATAAGAATAAAGAGATATGGATAATCTTGAGCGAGCATAGGTTTAATCATATGGTTCACCCTGTAAGTGTATGCATGTGAGCTTGATCTACATTAAAGAGAGAACCTCTACTAGTAGGGTTGTTGTAGGATTTTCTCTAGAGAGAGAAAGAGAGTAAGACTCAAGCAAGAAGGTTGGAAGCTTAGACTCAGGGATAGGAGGAACCCCGAGAAGTTGGGTATGTTGCGACCTAAGTGGATGGTTGCGATTGCCTTGTGCATGACCCTTGGAGGCTTTTGGTATCTTGGTTGCCTTTAGAGGAACCAAACCCTAGAAGAAAGGTGAGGTTGCTGGTACCTATGTGCAGATGATATAGGTGCTTACCTGCTAGGGATAGGAAGAAGGGTTCCTTAGACCCTGAGGAGGTTTAGTAACAAGTTGTAAGCTCTTATACTTAGTTGGTTTTCCTTGAGGAGGACTTGATTCTGAGGTGTTGTTCAAGTGGAAGGATAATAGGACATGCATGATGCACCTCGTACATGCTTAGTTCATTGTTAGAATGTTGAGCATGCAGTTGGATAGTTGTTGCATAAAAAGTGAACCTAGGGTTGCTAGACCTATAAGAGGGGAAGTAGTAGTACCTGGTGCACCTGATGCTCTTGACGCGATTTGAGTTTCTATTCATTCGAGCATGGAACTCCTCTTGTTTATAGGAAAAGGAGATCCCTGAGACTAAGGTCTATGTTTGATGAACCCCCCTACATATAGGTTGGTGACATGGGCATGTATGATGATGGTCCAATGTTGAGGAATGAGGACAAGTATGATCTACCATGGAGACCTAGCATGGTTTAGTAGTGGTCTATTTGTTATCTATGTGCCTCAGTAGCTTGCTAAGGCTAAGCATGCTCATGTGGATGCAAACCCTAGACATAAGGACGTTTGTGACCTTTGCTGGTATCAAGAGATAGTTTCCTCCCATCCTTGGAGAGGGACCCTTTTATAGGGTATGGATCAACTTTTATTGGGTTTGAGGTAACCTTAAGAGGTCTCATAGAGTCTTGAGAAGCTAAGTGGAGAGTACATAGTATGAGAATGAACCTACAGACCCATAGATAATCATCTATATGTACATGTGGATGGGGCCTGACCGAGGCAGGTAGGTTGCCATGATCCCTATGAAAGGATGTAAGTCAGACCACAAATGCTGAGAGAGATGATGTAGACTTGGGAAAGGTTTCAAGTTGAATATGTACTATGTTAGAATCCTAAGTCTATCCTAGGGTCAGGTAGGGATGAGACCGATGGGAGTAGGAGTTGCCTAATTCCCTAGTTGCACATGGCCATAGGGTCGGGAGGTAACAACTATCATTGTATAAGGGCCATGGGTTAGGAGATTGATCACCTTCATGAACTCATGGGACCCAAAGGGAAAATGAGGAGGGAACTCTCTGATGCATAAGGGAAGAGGGATGACCCCAAAAGTACCGGCACCCTACATACCTAGAGGAGATGACTAGGGATGGTATGATGACCCAAGTGGGTTCGAGACCAGTTTTTCATGGAAGTAACCCTGATATCGAGATGTTCATGATGTAGAGACATGTGGTGCATGTTTCAAATTAGATTTGAAGGTGTACTGGAAATGTGGGATGTACCATCTCTACTCTTGGAATAGGAAGAACTTTGTATTTGGACTGTAGCCAAATGCTTATTTCCTCTTGTTATGGGAGTGAGAGATAGGACAGTACGCATGCCATGCACTAAGGATAAAGATGATGTGAGTGGAAATGTTTCTATGAGATATGATGATAGATATGATAGCATACCTTTGTGGAGTGTACAATATGTGGATGGTTTACAAACACCAATAGAACTAAGGTATTCATCTTATGAGGATGTTTTTATCACGAGCTATGTGGAATATGTGAGTTATACAAGGTTGAGTTCGATAACCAAGAGGACGAGCTCAGAGTTTTCTTGATGAAGATAGACTTAGAGTCTGAGATGAGATAATAAGTGGAATACATGGAGGTGCATGTCTTCAACATTACCTAACACATAAAGATGAAAGGTGATAATGGATGCTCTAATTGAGATGCAACTATCTAGTCTAGCTAGTAGAAAGGCTGGAAGAGGTGGTTAGGTGAACCCTAAGTTCATGAGATGTGATTGGCTAACACTCAGATATAACAAGATATGTTGATCGAGTTAGTGGTTGCTTGGGTAGCCAGCCTAGTGCTTGTTGTGATAGAAGGGTGGTTGTAGAACCTTAGATGCACTTCTTTGGAAAAAAAAGGTGATGAAACCCACGACTAGAGTGTTTTAGGGTTTCTGAGGAATCAACCTTGAGGAATCATGACATACAAGAGATCATGATTCTAAGTTCATCATACACCGTGGAACTACGAAGATAGTAAGTGGTAGTAGTACTTTGATGCCTAATATGAAAAGTGTACAAAGATGCAAGTAGCTTGTCGCCATGCAAGCCAGGAGGTGAAGGACGAACACCAGTAACCCAATGAGTTGATATAGAGGATAAAGAGTCCCTGAGTGAGAATGGGAGTTCATCACTATAGTTGTGGTGGTAAGTCTTCTGTGGACTGAGGAAGGTCAGGATGCACTATGGGTTATGGTAGATTGCCTTACCTAGATGGCATAATCTAATAGAAAGAGAGAGTATTGTCAAGGGACAGATCCAATTGAACTACTTGTAAGAGAGAGAGATGGTTCAACTACATTATGATGTGAGTTCAAAAGTTCTTAAGTATGACCTAAAGATTCACTACCATGCGGTGGAAGTAGGTAAATGAAGAACTTGATGTTAGTATAACTTATCACCCCTAACTAATGGTTAGCATGATCTAGACTAGAGGGTCTGATGAGAGAGTGTGTGCTCATTCAGGGTGATATATGGGGACAATTCTCATCCTATGAAAGTTGTGATGATAACCACCGTAACCAGTATCGAGTTGTAAGAAGCTCTGTAAGGGAGGTTGTGTCGGTCTTCGTGTCATGAAGATGATGTAAGTGGAAAGACCTTGTGAAGGTCAGAGAGACCATAGGGAGTGCAGATGAAGTTGCTTTGATCATGCGATGGCTGAGAAAGCCCAGGGGCAACATTGTTGGGTTTTAGGGGAGGCAGAGAAGGCAGTGGAAACAAACATTTTCTCCCCCAAACCCAGCACGAGGAAACGCGTCAACGTCTATATATTAGGAAAGGATGGTGTGTGGAATCATACCTTGTCCCGAGTCTTGCTCGGCGATAATACCTCGCGCAATGCGCGATCTTCAACTCTGGTCTTGGACGGTGTCTGTGTAGCTCCTGGTCGCACCGGGACTGACGACTCCTCCTCCTACCGGACTGTCGGATGACAGTTGTCCTCCTGAGCGGTACTGTCCTCCCGCCTCTGTAGTAGTCCACACGGACCACCTGGAACTCCACACTCCTTGTCCCACAAGGAAGTGGAAGGAGTCGCACCCTCCTGTTGACGTACTAGTCGCCAACACACTCTCCTGCCTCCAATTGCAACTGCAGTTGTCCTTCCCTTGCTGCACCTCCCTTTGCGGGAAGCACTTGCTCGGGCTATCTCTCGGTTACCAAAACCAGAGAGAATGACAACTTTGCAGAGCAACTGGTTGCACTGAGTTGTACTTTGAGAAGCCCCCAATACCCCTATATATAGGCGGGTCATGGGACAGGGTTCTCTGTCCCCGGCAATATGGGACTAAAGCAGGAGTAGAAGGGTTCGAGATTTTCCACAAAACAACCAACTCGCAACCTAAACCGATCGGTTCAAAAGTGAACCGGTCGGTTGGGGTCCTGAACCGGTCGGTTGGAACACCAACCGATCGGTTGGGACCCATGAGCCGATCGGTTCACTTATGAACTGGTCGGTTCGTGGTCCTGGTCGGTTCTCGATTGACTTTCCTTCTTTTGTTTCTAATTGGTATCGAATACCAATCCTTGTTCCAATCAAATTGGGCAAGTGAAACGTAAGGAAAATTCTCATCGACCAGACTTTCCCAACTTGCTCGGTTGCACCAGTTGAACCGATCGTTTCAACACTTGAACCAATCGTTTCACTCTGACCATGAGCCGATCGACTCAACACTTGAGTCGACCGGTTCAGCAACCTCAGCCGACCGGTTCAACACTTGAACCGATCAGTTGGGAGTGCAGGTTGTGCAGAATCAGTCAATTGCGATTTCAATCAATCTGATACTCCAATCAACATGTTCAACACCTTGAACATTATGATATTGAGCTATCAATCAATTGTGTGTTTAATTGAACTACTAAACTCCTTTAGTAATCAATCTAAACATTGTTTGTGGACAAAACTCCTCTTGCAGGTTAAATCGTATGTGTGTGACCCTGCAGGTCCATTTCACGTTGGCAGTGAAAGTTCATAACACTTATGACTTCACAAGCAAAGAGCGGTGCCTAGTCACACATCAGTGCTACCCAAGTGAAAGTAGAAAGTTCGAGAACAACTTTCATCCTACAATCCGTGAATGGTGTTATAGTGAATGTATAATTCCTTTGTCACCGATATCCCGAATGAACTCGAGGCATGGAACAGTCATCCTGTCAACATTCATTCACTTTCTTGATCTCAGAGTAGATTGAACGAGATATGTATGACATCAATATCACATACTGATTCACACATGCGTGCACACGCCTATCTCAATCCTACTCATCAAGTGGCCTTGGATATCAAACTCCCTCAGGAGGGACAAATCCCATATCTATCACTCACCCCTCAAAAGCCCCATGTATCAAAGCCACCCAATCATCACCTTTATAACAACCCATGTTTCAGGACTGCGTTTGATGATGTCAAAGTGTGCCCAACGACATGTGTTGAGTGTAGTGATTTTAGGTCTAAGAATCACACTCACCACCATCACTGTGAGTACTGACTATGACTACCATGTCATGGTTCCATGTGTCAAACTCACGGTGGGTCTGTCCGGTACACTTGTTCTCTAACAAGTACCTATGTGTTTGGTTTGATATCTCTATATCATGACTAATGAGATTCTGTCATCAACCAACACCACAATCTAGTCTTGTGTGTCATTGCTGTCTATCTACCTTCCACAATGACATCTGACTAGGGACATAACAAGAATATACAAACTCTTAGCATCTGTATGATCTCATCGTTCAGGTCCTCAACCTGAAGGCATACGTCATTGAGTACTGTCATTCTCTAGACATTCAATCTGTTCTATCACTATCTCATATGACTAAACCAGAAAGAATTGGAAGCTTGCCTTTGATGTTTATCAAATCAATCTTAATGTATCCCACCAATCATCCCATGATTGGCTCTCAGGGCATACATACCAACAGACTCCCACTTGCACTGTGAGCCAATCACCCTTGAATCGATCTTCAAACATGTCCCACATGTTACTATGCTCTAGTGCCAACATAGTGAGTAATGGCAACACCTTGCCAAAGTCAGTATAAATTGCATGTCTCTCATCTCTCCGATGTACGTCGCACGTATGAGATGGAGTTGCTGTAATATGCAATCTAGTGTTCCATTGCTAACCTTTAGCCACATTGCATGATCAAGGATTCCAGACTTGTCATCAATGAGTGGAATATAAGTTCATCTCATGAACTTTCAGATCCATATAGTATCCACTACTGTTCACTAACACACAGATACTCGGCATTTCCCTTTTTTAAATGGTTTTATTGGAACACTTCCAATTATCAAAAAACTTTCACTTTTATACATCCTATGTATATTTTGCGATTAATTTTTTGTCCTTTCGGAAGTTCTCATCAATGTAACTCTTTACATCGAACTCTTCCTTATCTCCATAGAACTAGTACTTCCCAAGTACTTATCAAGTTCTTATGGTATTCCAGTAACCCTTACTGGAAGTAGACAGACATCCACTCGTCATGTCCTACATACGAGTTATCAGGATGAGCACATCATATTGCCATGTCCTACATACAAGATGATGAATGCATTTTATTCTTGCCATGTCATACATGCAAGACAATGGGATTATTACATACATGATAGATCCATATCTATTCTTAGTGTTCCCATTCTTCATAAGAATTGGACACTTGGTCTTGGGATACTAATATCCATATAACATGGACAAGTTTTCTCCCACTGAATTTGTGCATACTGAACACTTCAGTACAGATTGCCAATGTATGCTTTCTCTTTTCAGGTCAAGAGGTTTCCAGAACTATCTCTATAGATCTCTATTCCTATCACATAGGAAACATCTCTATCTTCCTTAAACATAATTTCCACTTTTGGATTTCCATTCTAGAACATTTCCATTTCACATCAATATGTGGAATGTGAACACGCTCCCACTAAATCACAGATCCCTTCTTTATCTTTGACATATCAGTCAAACCCTTTGACTATATCATCAAAGTAAAGATCCAATTCTGAGTTGCTTGTACTTAATCAATCACATTGATTAGTCCATTGTAACTTATAGACTTTATTTGCATTAGTGGATTCATAAACCTTATAGGTTGTGTCACGTACACATCCTTGTTTTATTCCTCATAGGAATGCGGTTTTAGTATCCATATGCCAAATGTCTTAGTCATTAAGTTGCAATTAACAAGCATCATCCTTCTTAAAATGTTATCCATGTGTCTTAACACTTAAGACTTATTTGCACTTATGGATATGATCCAATGAGTGCTACCATCAAGGTCATACCTTATGGCTCACATGGAAGTCATTTAGGATGTAATGGTTTTATATCATAACTCAAAATCTGATTCCTCATATTCATCTAGATAGTTGACTCATCACATGAACAACTAATCACATAGATAATTGAGGTGTATCTGTTAAGGATATAAGAACTCACAACTCCTTGTGATTCTTAATGTCCTTTATTAGTGTGGGATATTCCTTTATTAAGAAGTATTCGGTTATTTTGATAATCATTCTCTAACTCCTTAGAGTATGATTCCTTCTTGATTAGACATCACCATGCCTTAATCATGAATTCACTATGATACACTATCATAATCACTCATAAGGATCTCAAACATTTGGTCCAAGTATTTCATTCTTTGATCTCATCAAGAATTAACATTTTACCAAATTTCCACTTCATCTATGATAATCTTGAACACTTCAAGATATTCATATTGGTATTTCTCTAAACACCATTTGAAGTATTAGCATTTGTTCCAATAGGTATGTAAATACATCACATGTATTATACCTAATGGGATAATCATTCTCCCACTACATCAGTGAAGATTGATTAATCATGTCCAAGATATTCATGTCTCTTACTTGTTTTCTAACCAAAAGAGTCTAGATTTATCCATCACATGGAAACTAGAAATGAATTTCTCATGATTGATGCTAATTTGATTGTTTGAGTTATCTATAACTTTTAGGTATCATTTTATCTTATGCGTATCAAATACCACAAGATAAACAAGGCATTGTCACAAAGATCATATCTTTAAGATTGAAACATCAACTTTATTAATTGCCATCATTGTCATACAATATGCAAAAATAAAGTGTTTCTATCTATTGGCAATATATGAAATAGCAGTTCTCAACTCTATTTAGTGCCCTTTAGGCTGAAATAAACTGAAAGGTACTCCTATCTATGGCAGCAACACTTGCTCCAATGATGGGTACTCCTTTCATAAAGGCCATCACTTCTTTGTGGATATTGCATATCATATATGACATATCCATATCTTGGTATCATATACCTCAGATAAAGAAGCGGTTCATTTCATGATACCTTAGGTGGAGATCTCCATCCCCTCCTTTATCTTCTTTTGTTCTTCCAGATATAGAGGGCAATTCCTCATACACCATTTCCCCATGTGCCTTGAGGCTAAAGACGGCTTGGATTGCTGGCTAGCATCAGAACACTTCTTTGCTTTGCCCTTGTCCTTGCCCTTAAGAATTACCTTTCTCTTTGATCACATCAAAGATTATGGTTTGTCTTTCTTCATCTTTGCCTCTACTATCCTCAACATGTCCAACAACTCTATCAACGCTTGTCAAAGTTGTTCATGTTGTAGATTATCATGAATTGTATGATTCTTGCAACATTTGCAGTATCATACCAATAGCCAACTCTTGGCTCAGAGGGAATCCTTCTTAGTCAGGTCTTTCCACATACCCAATCATATTGAGTGTGTGAATACCTTACTGGATCTCATTCTATCATGATATACTAGGACAGTGTCTTGGAGACATCATATGTCTCATGTTGTCTCTACAACTCATAGTTCAGATAACACAACATCAAGCACTCCTCATCAATGTCTTCCTCGGTATTCTTCCAGAAGCATACTTTCAGCCATTGATGTGGTGGGATTGAGTTTATCTGGTCTTGGTATAACTAGGACTTAGAGCTTTCGCTCTTTGAGAACACTTCTCATCATCCTAACCAGTCGTGGAATTATTCCCATTTAATTTGTTGGTCTCAAAGACCGATCGCAAATAAAGTGATTTTTTGATTAACCATTTATTTTAACAAAAGAAAATATATGCAATTTAGTCTAAAACTCTTTTGACTTATTTGATTGATTTGAAAATTTGACGATAAAAATTAGGCCTTTAATTAATTATCGCTCCCACTATTTTAGTTCAAATTGATAGCCCTCACCATCAATTCGGAAGATTGCAGCGTACAACCTTCTAGTGGGCAAGATCCTGAAATCCTCTAAGTCATGAGTCAGCTTTGGCTGATCGCCCACAACTTAGATCTCTCAGGTAGGCAACTCTTTGCCAATTGCATCATATGCAACTCTTGTTGAATGAACATGCACAACACCTTGCCATGAACATTCCTTGCCTCTGGGCTTAGACGCTCTAAGAATCACCAGTTAAGTCTAACCCAAAAGATGACATGGTAGAGCATGCACCCTACTTTGGCAGAACCTACACATCTACCCTACACACTTCCACAAGATAGACGGCGCACCACGCTTTAGCGTAACCTACGCTTGGTCGATCAAATTTTTCATGTGTGCCGCTAATGGAAGGCATATAAGACTTAATATTTTAATGAGGGATTTGGTTTTATATATACATATACATATCCAATCACCACAACACATAGTACGTATCATATACATGCTATATCCCACAGAAAACATGCACAAACGATAAAAGTGATGATTATGGCCATCCTAATGTGATTCCTTGAGCCAAGAGGAATCACGGTCATCTAGGCCTACATCACATGCAACATGTACAACATGAACTCTGTGCTTTGCCTTCCGAGTTGATCAACTCATCACATGAATGACCTGCTCTCTCTGGACGGTCGTCTGGGTGCCACCAGCCGATCAGTTGGATCCTCCAACCGATCAGTTTGCCTGGTCATCGTGCATCTCATCATGGCCGCCACCCGGTCGTCTTGCTCCTCGAACTGGTCATCAACCGATCGGCTCACTCCTTGAACCTATCGTCTGGAATGTCAACCAATCGGTTCACAGCTTGAACCGATCGTCTCAGCTGTCGTCTGGATGTACTTCGTTCTTTGACATAACAGGATATAAAATCTATCCTAATTTTACATTGCTTAAAAGGGAAACCCTGAGTTACATTCGGGGGGAGCAAAGGTAGGAAAGAATCTCGAATTATTCTGAGTTACATCAGGAATAGGAGAAGGAAGATCGGTGCGCAGACCGAGATGCAAGCAACCACATACAACCATACATAGATAGGGTTTATTGGCCATAACCACGCTATAAATACACCACAAAACTCATTTAAGGGCGATGCGTATCGAGTGCATTAATAATACATATCATATATGTAATTGGGATTTGTGGATTTAGGATTGGACATACATAAAGCCAATATTATTCGCATTGTATGCAATAAATAAAGGCGACAAACCAAAATCAATCATATCGATATTCCTAAAATATAGAGCAGTTGACGTGGCTCTGATACCACTGTTGGGTTTTAGGGGAGGCACAGAAGGCAGCGGAAACAAAAATTTTCTCCCCCAAACCCAGCATGAGGAAACGCGTCAACGTCTATATATTAGGAAAGGATGGTTTGTGGAATCATACCTTGTCCCGAGGCTTTCTCGGCGATAATACCTCGCGCAATGAGCGGTCTTCAACTCCGGTCTTGGACGGTGTCTGTGCAGCTCCTGGTCGCACCGGGACTGACGATTCCTCCTCCTACCGGACTGTCGGATGACAGTTGTCCTCCTGAGCGACAGTGTCCTCCCGCCTCTGTAGTAGTCCACACGGACCACCCGGAACTCCACACTCCTTGTCCCACAAGGAAGTGGAAGGAGTCGCACCCTCCTGTTGACGTACTAGTCGCCAACACACTCTCCTGCCTCCAATTGCAACTGCAGTTGTCCTTCCCTTGATGCACCTCCCTTTGCGGGAAGCACTTGCTCGGGCTCTCTCTCGGTTACCAAAACCAGAGAGAACGACAACTTTGCAGAGCAACTGGTTGTACTGAGTTGTACTTTGAGAAGCCCCCAATACCCCTATATATAGGCGGGTCATAGGACAGGGTTCTCTGTCCCCGACAATATGGGACTAAAGCAGGAGTAGAAGGGTTCGAGATTTTCCACAAAACAACCAACTCGCAACCTGAACCGGTCGGTTGGAACACCAACCGATCGGTTGGAACCCATGAGCCGATCGGTTCACTTCTAAACCGGTCGGTTCGTGGTCCTGGTCGGTTCCCGATTGACTTTCCTTCTTTTGTTTCTAATTGGTATCGAATACCAATCCTTATTCCAATCAAATTGGGCAAGTGAAACACAAGGAAAATTCTCACCGACCTGACTTTCCCAACTTGCTCGGTTGCACCAGTTGAACCGATCATTTCAACACTTGAACCGATCGTTTCACTCTGACCATGAGCCGATCGACTCAACACTTGAGCCGACCGGTTCAGCAACCTCAGCCGACTGGTTCAACACTTGAACCGATCGGTTGGGAGTGCAGGTTGTGCAGAATCAGTCAATTGTGATTTCAATCAATCCGATACTCCAATCAACATGTTCAACACCTTGAACATTATGATATTGAGCTATCAATCAATTGTGTGTTTAATTGAACTACTAAACTCCTTTAGTAATCAATCTAAAAATTGTTTGTGGACAAAACTCCTCTTCCAGGTTAAATCCTATGTGTGTGACCCTGCAGGTCCATTTCACGTTGGCAGTGAAAGTTCATAACACTTATGACTTCACAAGCAAAGAGCGGTGCCTAGTCACACATCAGTGCTACCCAAGTTAAAGTAGAAAGTTGGAGAACAACTTTCATCCTACAATCTGTGAATCATGTTATAGTGAATGTATAATTCCTTTGTCACTGATATCCCGAATGAACTCGAGGCATGGAACAGTCATCCTATCAACGTTCATGCACTTTCTTGATCTCAGAGTAGATTGAACGAGATATGTATGACATCAATATCACATACTGATTCACACATGCGTGCGCACACCTATCTCAATCCTACTCATCAAGTGGCCTTAGATATCAAACTCCCTCAGGAGGGACAAATCCCATATCTATCACTCACCCCTCAAAAGCCCCATGTATCAAAGCCACCCAATCATCACCTTTATAACAACCCATGTTTTAGGACTGCGTTTGATGATGTCAAAGTGTACCCAACGACATGTGTTGAGTGTAGTGATTTCAGGTCTAAGAATCACACTCACCACCATCACTTTGAGTACTGACTATGACTACCATGTCATGGTTCCATGTGTCAAACTCACGGTGGGTCTGTCCGGTACACTTGTTCTCTAACAAGTACCTATGTGTTTGGTTTGATATCTCTATATCATGACTAATGAGATTATGTCATCAACCAACACCACAATCTAGTCTTGTGTGTCATTGCTGTCTATCTACCTTCCACAATGACATCTGACTAGGGACATAACAAGAATTTACAAACTCTTAGCATCCGTATGATCTCATCGTTTAGGTCCTCAACCTGAAGGCATACGTCATTGAGTATTGTCATTCTCTAGACATTCAATATGTTCTATCACTATCTCATATGACTGAACCAGAAAGAATTGGAAGCTTGCCTTTGATGTTTATCAAATCAATCTTAATGTATCCCACCAATCATCCCATGATTGGCTCTCAGGGCATACATACCAACAGACATGAGTCGTGAGCTGATGCAAAGCATACTGACATGCAATTCACTGTGGGAGAATATGTGATATGAAAATATGACCCCTCTGAGCTATAGCTGAGAAAGCTGAGTCCCCAATACATGGGTCCATTTGAGATGGATTGGTGGAGATGCTTATGTTTAGCCTTACCCCTCAACATAATGTAATGTATGATGTGTTCCACGAGTACGATCTAGTGCACTATGTGAGGTATCCAAGCCATGTGCTAAGCCATGAACCTATTTAGCTTTGAGAGAAGATGAAATGTCCTAAGTCACCTATGAGGGTACGAGATACCAAGGTGAGAGAGAGCTCAGATGTAAGAATATGAGATGATGAAGGTTCTTGGGAAGCACCATTGAGAGGGTATAGCCACATGGGAGCCATGATGGACATGAGGAAGTGTTATCCTACTTGTTTGAATGTTTGATGGAATTTTGAGGGCAAAATTCCTATAAGAGGAGAAGGATGTTACAACCTCAATTTTGCATATGTTTTCATAATTTAAATGTAATGATTTTATGAATATGGACTTAATTGAGAAGGTTTTATGCTTTTCTTCAAAAGATGGATTTCTTTGCAAATCTCTCTTTTGACAGGAATTTCATGGTTCCTATTATTAGATTAATCCAATAATGGATATAAAAGAGAAGAAAAGAAGAAAAGTCCAAATATTAGAAAAAGATACAAGATAATGAATATTAAGCAAAGTATTTATGAGAATTATATAGAAATCTCTAGAAAGTGGCATTAATGGCCACAATTGAATAAATTTCATTTATATGTGATTTCTAATGAAAAGAAATAGGAAAAGAGGCAAAGGAAATGAAATATAAAGAGAAATCCTTAAAAAGAGATATCTTAATAAAGAAATAAGTAAGATAATGAGAAATAATGGATGTAGATGCATCTAGAAGGATAATAAGTTACCTTAAAAAGGAATTTTTATGTCTTAGGATTCCTTGGGAACCAAGGAGTCCCAATGAATAACAAGAAAGAGAAAATGCAAATAATACAAAAAAAGAGGATAATGTGATACATAATTAAGGAATTTTTGGTATTATAAAAAAGAGATACTTTCTACTATAAGAAAGTATAATTTCGTGCCAATGGATTAAAAGTCAAGCATAAAAGATGATAAGAGAAATGATTTTCGAATTCCTAAATATCCAAGGAATACCATTTATTAAGAAGATATTTAAGAGAGTGAAGATTGATTCTGAATGAAGGAACTTGGTTTCCTTTTGGGAAAGGGACTTTGATCTCATGGATGGGCATTCTAGGGCTTTGCTACCCTCCCATTTATAAAGGTAGAACTCTTGTCTTGAGCCCAAGAGAGTTCCATGCATCTCTCTCTCTTCTCCTTCTTCTATTCGTTCAAACCCTAGCCAAGAGAGTAGATCAATCTCGAGGGCATCGAGGAGCTCTGTTGAAGTCTCGTCGAAGGCAAGAAGCTCCCACGATGATCTGGGATGATCGGCCATTGCTTCCATACCCACGACCATCGAGCAGTGCCTGCAGAAGGCCGACACCATGGTTGCAGGTCGCATGCCTGTCCAGCCCAAGCTAGCCATCTAGGTTGCTAGCTGGGTGGTGCCCCAGGTGTGGCGGAGGGTGGCAGAGCAAGGGCAACAACTGGCAGCAAATTTTGAGCCCTAGAGGGGAGGGGGTGGACCCACGAAGTGCTGCAAGTCGGCGTCAGCTAGGGTGTCACGAGGTTGAAGATGATCGGGCATCGTTTGACATTTTTGCCCCTCTACGTGCTAAAGTGTTGGCCACTTAAGTGAGGGAAACATTGTAATTTGGTTATGTTCTCGGCCGGCTATGTGGTGTATGAAAAGGGTGACGTGACAGCCTCCCATTGGTCCAAGTAAGTAATTCTTACAAAAATCATATCTAATTAATGGTAGCTCGGATGGATACATATAATATATGGATTTTTCTCAGAAAAAATGTGAGGAATACATTAAAAATAGATTTAGATCCTAATTCCTCTTGGAATTCGAAAAGTAGTTGAAGTTACCAACTTTAAAGCATTAATGCTTAAGAAACCCTAATCTATGATGATTAATGAATTAGGAAGGGTTATTTGAATGTTTAAAGTTGATATTAACCTGTTGATTACAAAAGGACACATTAGATCTAAAAGGATGAACTTTACACATAATTGGATTAATTTAGGGTTCCATGTGCATAAATAGGCTTTAATGGGCCTCGAAACCCTAATTAAGATTCTTAAGAGGAGGCGGCGCTTGCCCTAGCTTCTAGCTCCGGCGATCTTGGGCGATCGTGAGGGCTGATACCGCGGCTCCGCCGCTGCTTCACCCCAGAGGGACACTCCATCCGCTGGGGGCCACCAACCCTCTGAGATTCCTTGATGACCGGTGGCTCTCACGGTTAACCTGATGCCCGACGGACATCGATCTTCCGACGCACGGGAGGCGGTCGCCAACAGGAGACAAATCTTTACGAGATCGATCATCCCTTCCGATCAAGTGCTACCTTCTTTAGCGCACCTGTGGGAACCAGTGAGGAATAGCAATTCCTCCATGGCCTCGAAGGAAGATCGACATGGTGAATACAGACTGACTAATGACAAGCACGATGGCAGCCATAGATCGTTTGCACACCGGATCGCCTCGGACACTTGCTACAGATGTCTGCGCAAGGGGCACTGGCAGCGGCAATGCCAAAACCCGAGAGTATACTACATATGCAGATCTGCCGGGCACGTTGCTCGCTCCTGCCGTCAAAAAATGAGGGCTACGCCCAGGCTAGACCTAGCGTCTCATGCGTCCTTTCCTCCACTGCCGCGTCTCGTTCCTGTCAGAAGCAACCCGGCTCACAACCCTAAAAGAATGGCAGTTACGTTAAACCCTGACTCACCGATCAGAAGAGATTACATGAGAGCCCTGGACCTCGCGGTCGGCGTAGCATGGAATGATAAAGTTCAGTGGGATGAAGTCGCAACCTTCCTACGGGAACGATGGCCTCAGGCTATTGAGATATTCAGATTCGAAGCCCGCAGAGCGGTGGTCTATTTTGAATCATCCTATGAAGCATGGCGTCACACACAGATCAAATCGATCATGATGAAGGACGTCTCCCTATCCTTGATGTCCCTACGTGAAGGAGGGATGCAACACATGAAAGAAGCAGTCTGGTTTCAGATCGAAAACATTCCACTTTTCTGTAGAAACAGAGAATCGATCAAAGAGATTGTCAATTCCTTTGGCGAGCTTATTTGGATTTCTAATTGGCAGCAGGCTAGTGATGACGTGTCCGGGATCCTTGTTCTGGTGGAGACATTCAATGAAGACATCCTACGTTTCATCTCTCTAATAGAAGACATCTACAGATCGGAACTCAGATTAGATATAATCGCAAAAGGGAGGATAGGCAGCAATGATTTCATTCTCACTGCGATCGGAAAAGAGCTTGGCGTCCCACCTTCTGCCCTCAGGGTCCCCCCAAACGGAGACACCTTGACTTCACCTGTTCCCTCAGAGGATGTGATACCTCCCGAGAAGAGTCATCTTACGTCGCCTTCTATTATGGCAGCGCAGCTCATTGCTGAACCCAGCAACATAGAACCTATCGATGCCAGTTCCAGCTGTTCTGATCCCATTATGCACGGTGCAGCACAACCCAAAGAAGATGGCCCTATTGCGGAACCCCTTGTTGACAGGAGAATTGTTACTGATGCCGCCGGAGCTAGAACTAGATTGCTCAAAGCTCAACTCAGCGACTTCATTGAGCCGAGACCGATCATCCCTGGCCGCAAGAGAAACACGAGAACTGATGATGATGTTATGCGATTTGATGAAGTCCTAAACTGGGAGGAAAGGCACGATGATAGCTTGTACTATGATGAATGGCACAACACCTTTGACGATGACACTAGGTCCGTCCATGAGATTGATGTCAGCAGCAGGTCTGCGAGAAGATCTCATAGTTTCTGATACGCGTTGTGTTGCTAGCAGGCGAGTAGGTTGTTTGGTGTGCATGCTTGACCTGAAGCTTCTTTGTTGGAACATTAGAGGAGCTGCAAATAATCCAACCCGTAGAGTTTTGGCACGACTCTGTGGCAAGCACAAACCGCAAGTTGTTGCCCTTTTCGAACCGTTTGTTCACGCTGACAGAGCTGTTGAGCTAGCGGATATTACTAAGTTGGAATGGGTTACGGATAATGAGCAACAGCTCGGCAAGATATGGCTCTATGTTGATGATGTTTTTCAACCTTCGGTGGTGCAGGTTCACAAACAACACCTCACGATTAAGATCGAGCCTGCTCAAGGTCATCCTATGTACATTACAGCGATTTATGCTAGCTATCATATAAATCTTTGAAGAGATTTATGGAGCGATCTTCTCAACTTGATGGACACTGTGGGTGACACGCCTTGGTTCATAGCTGGTGACTTCAACGCTATTAGGAACCATCATGAGAAGAGAGGTGGCGACTCCCCGGACTTCCAGGCGATGCTTGATTTTAACAATTTCATCCTTGATTCTGATTCTCATGAGGCTGATTTCATTGGAAGCCGCTTCACTTGGGTTAATAAGCAGAATGGCACACCCACCACTTGGGAGAGATTAGATCGAGTTCTGTTCAACACTCCTTGGAAGCTTCTCTTTCCATCTTGTGCTTCACAACACCTTACTAGATTCAGAGTTTCCGATCATTGCCCTATTCTCGTCAAAGCTACGAACTGTGCTTCTTCCAGAGTCCATAAAACCTCTTTCTCTTTTAATAATGCGTGGTTGAGTCACCCTGATTGCCGTCAGAATATTGAAGCTGCTTGGACCACTGACTTAAGTGGTGATCCCTCCTTTCTTTTCTTCGCTAAGTCCAAGCATCTTAAGCAGCATTTCAAATCCTGGAACAAGCATACGTTTGGAAATTTAAAGCAGAAGATTCTTGATATTGAAGACATTGTTCACATTGCTCAGAACGCCTTTGATGACAACCCGACTCCCTTGAATGCGCACACCTTGAAAATTGCCGAAGATGAGATGGAAGATCTCCTAAATACTGAAGAACAACACTGGAAAGAGAGAGCAAAAGTTGACTGGCTCGAGGGAGGCGACAGAAACACAGCCTTCTTTCATTCTATTGTCAAGTCCAAAAGAAGAAAACGTCTGATTCAGAAGATCGTTCTTGAGGACGGATCTGAAATCATTGACTCGGAGCTCATTGCTACTGCCGCTGCCAACCATTATCAGAGTTTCTTTTCTTTGGGCACTAATAACTCCCTTGACGATAACCTCCTGAGATACATTAGCTTTGTTGTCACTATGGATGATAACGCCACCTTGATTGCCTCCCCATCTCCTGAAGAAGTTTACTGCACTATCAAAGAGATGAATTCTCACACTGCTCCGGGTCCGGATGGTCTTACTGTATCCTTCTACCTCGCTGCCTGGGATATTATTCGTGACGATTTTATGCATCTTGTTGCCCATTTTTCAAGGGTGAAGTGTGCCACAGAAGCCTTGTCGCTTGCAAGGTGGTTCTTATCCCAAAAGTAAATGATCCTAAGTTTATTCATTCTGATTTCAGGACGATTGCTATTAAAAATGTTTCTATCAGAATTTTGGCGAGGATTCTTAGCAACAGAATGTCTATTATGCTTCCTAATCTCATCTCGAAAGAACAAGGTGCTTACATCAGAGGCAGGGACATCACTCATCATATCAAGCTTGCTAAAGAGATTAGTCACGATCTTAATCAAGGAACGCTTCATCCGAATATCATCATAAAGTATGACATGTCCAGAGCATACGACAGAGTGGAATGGTCTATTCTGCGTTCTATTTTGCAGGCCTTCGGCATGGATCAAGCTGCCATTCATCTATGTCTTCGCTTCTTCTAGGATTCCTGGGTCTCGGTCTCCGTGGGCAATCATACTGCTGGTTTTTTCCCTCTTGGGAGAGGGCTGAAACAAGGAAATCCTCTCTCTTCGTTGCTTTTTATCATGTATGAAGAACCTATTCTCAGACATATCAGACGTCTTACAGATGACAGGTTCCTTTCTAGATTTATCACTAGAGGTGGTGGTTGCGCACCCCCTGTGCTTGCATATGCTGATGATTTGATTATGTTCTTCAACGCTGATATGCAAACGTTGTCCAATCTTGATGCTGCCCTTGATTTATACTCCACGTCGACGGGACAGATTATTAACAAGCCTAAGTCTTCCTTCCTTCTTGGCAGAGCTTCGCAGAACTCTATTCAGTCGATTTCAAATCTTCTGAACATCTCCCCAGTTGAACACGCCATCTCATACTTGGGTGTTCCCCTCACTGCTGGTCCGCACAGGCTTACTGACTTCAAATATCTCCTTGAAAAGTTCATGAAAAAGACGACGTCATGGAAAGCAAAACTTCTATCCTTTGCGGGTAGAAAGCTCCTCATCACCCATGCTTTGACTTCAACCGCCATTTATACTGCTGCCTCGATTGGTATCCCTGCTGGTGTCACTAAAAGAATCGAAGCTATGTGTTCCAGGTTTCTTTGGGCGAACAGAAGCAATGAAATACGTAGAGCGTGGATTGCTTGGGATCTTCTTGCTCAATCAACCCGGCAAGGTGGCCTGGGTTTTACCTCTATCAAGCATATCGAGAATGCTTATATCACTAAAGATTGTTGGGAAATTACGAATGGTGACTCGCTATGGGCTCTCTTCTGCCGCAACAAGTATTCCTCACCGTACAAACACTTACAGGGATGTTATCCTCCTTATCTTAAGCTGGGTTCTAACCCGTCTCCCAGATGGAAGAAGATTTGGAGCCTCTTTCCTAAGGTCCTCCCTCTTACTAGATGGATTGTTGGTTGCGGGAACATATCTTTCTGGGATAGTCGGTGGTGCGATCAACCTCTCTATTCTTATGCCATTCATCGAGGAGACACTGATACAGATTTCCTCATCAAAGATTTCTAGACACCCAACAACGGCTGGGATTGGACTTCCTTGGAGTAGATTGTTGATTACGATGGCTGCCAACTCATCCACAATTCGCACTCCTTTATCGACCAGCAGCCGGATCAGCTGGTTTGGACGCCTAATCCTTATGGGCATTTCAGTCTTAGATCTGCAAAGATGCTTTCAACCTGCCATCATCTTCCTGACGACAACAACAAATGGAACTGGATATGGAGTGCTTCTAACCCAAGGGCCAGTGCGACGACTTGGAAGCTTGGTAAAAGAATTTTACCAACTGACGACCATATTAGACAGTGTCATATTCCTTTGGCGTCTCGTTGTGTCTGCTGTATCAATCATACGTGTGAGGAGGACACTCACTTATTCATCTTTAGTGACATGGCTACTGAGCTCTGGACCAAGGCTGCTAATCTTTTGCTTGATGATCAGTTCCCGCCCACCTCCATTGACGGCCTTCTCAGCTTGGGCGGACAGCAGCCGAAGCACTCCTTGCGCGGATGGTTAACCACTGAATTGATTACCCTCATTTGCTGGTCTATTTGGAAAGCAAGATGTTCTGCTAGATATGATAACAAGGCGTTCAATCCTAAGCGATCCTGGGCCGATATTCTGCACATCATCCGGTTCAACAGTCGTCGTCACTTCCTTTTTTGCATTGAGGACATTGATCTTTTTTCTAGGCTAAACGATGCTCATATCATTCAGCCTATTATGAAGATGAGAAGGATTCACAGTGTGAGATGGAACAAGCCCGACATCAACAATCTTAAGATGAATATCACCATCGGCAAGTGCATCACTGATAACAACATTTCTAGAAGATGGGTTGCAGGCGTCATTAGAGATAGGCGATGTAACATTCGCCTTGCATTCAGAGCCTGGTTGAATGCCAATGATTATATTTCGGCCTACATCTGTGGCATCATGGTTGCTCTCAAGATTGCTGACGATAAGAACCTTACTATTTCTACTATTGAGATCGATGACCCTCATGTGATGAAGATCCTTTGGCAGGATGATCTTGGCCCTTGGCACATTACTCATACCACCAGAGAGATTCGGGAGTTGCTTGATACAGAAGCCATTTCTGGTTCCTTGGTCCCGAAGATCATTAACTTTATTCCTTGAGAGCTTGGGCTGTGGGGTGCTCATTTCGAGCATCCCTACATCGTTTTTGATCCTTCTTCTCTTCCCATGCGGATAAGAGGAATGAACATCTTAGAGAGATATGACACACCTTATATCTTCTTCAGATGGGAGCATAGCTAGTCTTTCTTGTTCTTTCGTGGGTGGCCCGGGTTTGGACCTCTTCTGCCTTTGGTTTGTTTTCTTGATGGTTGTTTACCTGCTTAGTAAGCAGGAGTTGTAACCTTTTTGCTCGAATTTAGCCCACAATGAGAGGAGTGGGATGAATAGAAGATCCTCTGGCTTAAACTAAAAAAATAAATAAATAAATAAATAAAAAATTAAGATTCTTAATGGCTTTAATTGTTCAAATTCGTGTATGAAGCTAAGATATGACGAGTCTAAGCTATTTTGAGTATAAAAGTTCCTAATTATGTGGGTAAATACCCTTAATTTGATAATTAGGGTTTTCTAATGGATAAATGTGAATAGTAATAAATGGAGTCCATATATGAATTATATTATAATGAAATATGAGTTGTCAATTTGGAAGGAATCTAAGATGATAATTGGGACTAATGATCTTGAAATAACTTAAAAGGATAAAAGTGGTAATTTTAGTGTAAAGGGATATAATAGACTTAATTGACTTTTAAGTATGCTTATGATGTTGAAATTAGGGTTTGTGAACTAAAAGAGTATTAAAAGTGATAAAGGTATTATGGAGGCTAAAACCCTAATGAAACCCTAAGGTTGGCCTAGAAACCCTAAGGTGGAATCCAAGTCAATCTTGAGTGTGTTTTGGATAAACTATAACACTTGGATGTTATGCATTAATTTCAGGATATTGTTGATTGCTTGTTTGATTGTTCCCTATCATTATTTCTTGGACATCAAGATGCTCTGGATCATGTATGTGGTTATTTATGGTTAACCACTTTAGTTTCACAGACATTTCTCAGGTGTTTGATCGAATTGAATGCAACCTATCTATTTGGATGTTCATATATGAAAATCATAAAGTCAATATGATTATCACAATTAAGATATAAGTGTGTATTCTCGCACCTACATGCCACCCTGATGTAAGATGTAATGAGGTCAAGCCCAAGAGGGAAGACCCATGGGCACCATGAGAGGTGATTCCAGGCACCAAGCTCAGGATAGAGAAGGTGGCCTTATGATATTGGATGACTAATGGGTACCATGAGAGGTGACCCCAGGCACCAAGCTCAAGATGGAGAAGGTGGCCTTAAGTCAATGATAAAAGAGAAACCCCAAATGGGGTATTCCAGGTTTAGGGAAAAGTGGTGGAAAATGTCACATTGAAAGCATAAATTGACTTGTTAATTAACTTGATTGTGATATTTAGATTGTTAGCCATATATGTGAAATTTTAGTTGTCCCTACATATCGGCATATGCATTTATGTTGACCGACGTTTTGTTTGTCAGCATTTTAGGTACGGAATTGAAAATGACAAATAGTAAAGTGGCATATTGAGAAATTAAGAAATAAAAGGCAAGGAGGATTAGTTAGAATAGAGTCCAGATATGGATAGAAGTTAGATATCCAGGTTTTTTAAAAAGGTATGCAAAGTTTTATTTTATTCCATCTTTCAGTATAGTTTGGTAGAATTTTATAATTATTATTGATTATTTGTCACACCTTTGAGTTGGGAAATAGGGATAATGGCTCTGACCTCTTGGTCTCCCTTAATTGGGGGTTATTGGGAGGCGGGGTCATTACAGCCTTCCACAATGACATTCGACTAGGGACATAACAAGAATGCATATACTCTTGACATATGTATGATCTCATCGTTTAGGTCCTCAACCCAAAAACATACATCATTGAATAATATCATTCTTTAGACATTTATTATATTTCATCATTGTCTCATAACTAAATAAATAGAATACATTTAAAGTTTGCCTTTATTATTTATCAAATTGTTTCCAAGACATGCCATTACAATCATCATATGGTTGGCTCTCTGGGCATACATACCAACAATTACTAACTAGAAGGCATAGAGTGCCACAGAAGGCATGTAATGGAACAGTAGGTGTGTTGCACCAACAGAAGGCATGTAACACCACTAAGGGTGCGTTGCACCAACAGGAGCCACATTGTTCAACAGAAGGTGCACTGTGCCATAGAAGAAGACTTATTTTATAATAGAAGTCACAAAAAGATAACTGATGTAAATAGAGGATGTTTACTATAATGATAGATTCATAGTTTTTATAAAGGAGTTACTTCTTTTATGTGATATAATTCATGCCACTTACTGTAACCTTGAATTATTTTCTTTATTATGTCTGGAGACGCAATGTTCATATATAATGAGGAGTAGTCTATGGGATCCTAAAGGTGTTTTAGAATCAAGAAAGCATGATATCTATCACTGGTGGGAAATTATCTTAGGAGATCCCTCCAGATTAAGATGTTATCATTGGTCTTGTCCTTTTAGTTCATGTAGGGAGATGTGACTCCCAGACTCATACTTAATTTGGAGTCTACCTTTTAATTCAGCTTCAATGGTTAGTTTTCATGTTACTGTATGCCAGATATGTGATGTTTGCCCCAAAAATTTATATTATATGTGTGATGATGATGCTTCCGTAAATGATTTTTTGGTTGATATATAGGCAAGCATTACAATGTGATCTAAATAGGATTAAGCACCTAGAGGTATAAAGATGGCATATAATTCAAAAGATGATCCATGATAAGGAGTTGTGTAACCTTCTATCTAAGAGTTTTTTTGGATGCAATTGATAATTATTACCTACCTTAATAAGTTGTGAGCAGTCAGACAAAGTTGACTCATAACTTATTAATTGAGGATCTTGGCTCACTGATGCACGTCGTTTAGCACACCAATCACTAGAAAAATTATCATAGAGTTTATCCTTTTTCTACTTTTCAATAAAGGCTAGTATAGAAGGGTCGATCCACAGAGAGGGTGAAAAGAGGATGGTTGAGTTCAAATCCGGTTGCGAGAACAAAAAGTCAATCTGTTGAGAGAGTTTGAATTGAACTAAAAAAACATTAAAATTTGCAGAATTAAAATGTATATAGATTATAAAAGAAAGATCTAGAGTTTCAAAGATTCACAGCTAAAGCCACACTCCTATATTAATCAATTCAGCTCATTCTTAGCTTTTGAATCAAGACCTTGTGGTCGCCTGTCCTTATGGACTGCATAAGGGTCAAGCTTCCGACATACCCATTATCTCGATGTATGTGGATCATGGCTCAACCATCTAACAATTTTCTATCCATGGTCACATCAAGAAAAAAGTAAATCTCGCTTTGGTATTCTAATCCATAGATCAGTGGGTCTCGTCACTATGGACTATAATGGATAAGAAAATAGATAGAATAAAATCACCACTTGTGCTACTAAAACCCGAGGTCTCGTCATTTTTGTAACAAAATGACCTTACCTATCTAAGATCAAGAATGGATCAAAAGATGAAACACCACAAACACTTGTCAGGAGTTCATGTATTTCATTCAATTGGGGTATTGGTTTTGGTGCTCCCGCATGAACATATCCATCATTTGCTCAAAAGAAACCAGATTGAGAAATATTCATTCACTAAGAAAGGAGTTGATACAAGAACATGGAAATGGGCTATTGAGGTAGTCCCCATAACCTATAAAAAGACTACTCGAACATGATGCAAAAATTACAAAAAGTTAAGGACTAGATCTAAGATTGGATGCTGAAAATTGGATGTAAGATTACAAGATGGTGCCTTTTTCTTATGAAGTCCCCCCTCCTTTTATAGGGGAAGGAGGGGTGAAAACCCTGAAATGGAGGAGAAGGAATGAAAGAGGTGGATGTTGTTTGTGTCTTTAGTCAAGAGAAAATTTTCCTTCCTCAATATACAAATAAAGAAAATCATTGTTTGTCTTATTTTGTCCCTTCAAATTCTGACTCTCAATCTGAAGATTCCCATTCCCAAAGTTTCGTGCAAATTTTGGCTAACCAAAAGCTTTAAAGCATGCCCAAAAATATATACCTCCTGTAGGTCTTTGAATTTTCTTTCCAATGAGTACTTTTGCATTAAATTATACCTTTGGATGTGAGATTTATGACCATTTTGGTGCAAGGTATACATTTAAATCAAGCACTGTGAGTAAATGAATAGGCATGTTCACAGGTTGGTTGGACAGTTAAATGAATGAAAAAGTTATCGGAAAATATGTTTTTCTATAGAAATTAAAACTATCTTTCTAAAACATATCTAAACTCCAAATTTGGAAATTATATGTGAGAATATCACTGTTTTGGTGGAAAGTATATCAAAATCTGCGGGAAATCTGAAAGGCCTGCTATCTTCCTCTTTTCTTATATTGATTTAAATGCTTCAATAATTTCTAAAAATTGAGAAAAATCTTATAAGAATTTTGAAAGAAATGAAAGTGTAATTGATTTGCAAATTAAACTAAAATTACCAAAAAGTCTTAATTAATTATCCTCAATGATGTAAAAATAAATGATGAATATGCATTCATCAAAATACCCCAGACTTGAATCTTTTCTCATCCTGAGTAAATTAAATTAAAAATAAATTCCAATATGTACTCCCAAAATGTCATCCTCACTTTTGTAACATCACTATAGTCCTCACCTCCAAATTTTGGCCAAGTGACCCAATCTCCTAGAACCACATAGCATAAAGTTGTATATTCCCTATCAAAACAAATGTCAATTCTTGCTTCTAAAATGAGGATTTGTAGAAAAATAGGATTTCTCTTACGATTTCTTTCACACACTCAGTTTCTGAATTTTTGTAAGTTTTTTGCACAAGAAGAGGAAGGAGGGGGTGTGAACAAATAAGGAAGTAATCAAAATTTTTTGATCCCTCCTCTATTCGACGTGGGATTTGGATTTTATGGAGTTCTGGCTACATTGGTCACAAATTTTTTTCTTGTGTACTTTGGAATCTTTTTGATGGTACACCTCTTTGTGGGGTATGGAGTTCATTTTGGGAAGCATGCCACCCCGGACTTGATTTTTGTCCGGTGGTGATTCTTTACTTCTCTTTTTAGAAGAAACGTAGAGGGAAGGAAAAGATGTTCTCATTCTTTCATTTAAAAAAAATCATATTTTTTTCTAGAGAATTTCATTGCTCAAGTTAGAATATTCTTATAAATCACATCATACTAGTTTTATAACAAGATAATCCAATTTTTAAATATATGGAAAAGTTATGCTTGGTTGTAATTGATTCATTATGACTTGACAACTATTCCAAGGATTGATGTTATTTAGGGGTCCTAGGTGACAAAGTGGTTTTAGACATGACAATTTGTAATATATTTTGCAATTTTTTTTACTAAATTCAAGAGGGTACAATGATAAATATATATTCAAATGAGACAACTAGGTAATGGCCATTTTACAACAAAAGAAATTAAAACATGGTCGACTCGATAATGGCCCTAAAAGAAGAAATTATAGAAGCAACTATATGCAAAACAAAAGAAAACAAGATGCAGAAAAAGAAAGATAAGGGGGGTGAAGTAGAACATATCACCCATCTCCACCTTGGACTTAGATTTTTTGCTCAACCTGAGCAAAACCCAAACCTAAGATGGAGGGAAGAGAAGAGTGAGGATTTCCAGGTGGCCGTGGTAGCTCAAAGAATGTCCAACTAAAGGGGATGTGTACGAGGGCTGGGACCTTCATCAGGGGAGCTTCATAATGTACCCGATGATAGGGTAGTCGTGGAAGCTCAGTGGAGTGTTCATGTTTTCTTTCACCTCACAATCACTCTAGTAATATCCACATAGCTTCCTTTGATAGCGTAGGAAGTGTTGAAGATCAAAGTGGATTGGGGGAGGTTGGTGGGTACCTAACGGGTAACACATGTTGTACCAGATATGGAAGATCGGGCGGAGGATCTGACCTATGCATATTTTTTTCACTTGGATTTACATGTAGTGGAGAGGGTGCCGATATTGGAAGAATTGGTTTGTCAGTCAGGTAAACAATCATATGAGCCCACATGTATTCCTAGAGGATTGCAAGGTGCATCTAGATCCTTTTCCCCAGAGATGGAAGCTGGTGGATTTGGCATTGACAACTCGTAGATGATATAGTTGTTATCATAATAATCAAAGTTGATTACTCCATGTTGATCCATCTCTGTTAAGGGATTCTCCATCTCTAATTCATGAAAAACTTCATCAATATGGATGTACATGGAATCATTGGGGTCCTCTACTATGCTGAAGGGGATATCTAATTCCTTCATAGAACATGTGCCCAACTCAATGGGCTTAGAAGGGATCACCTCACAATATAACGATGGCATGTAAGGTTCTTACGGAGGTGGCTTATTATCCAGAAAAGGGTTAGCCCAAGTGGAATGGTCAATGATAATGTTTGGAGTTATGTTAAGGATGGGAGGAGGAGTTGGATCTTCAGAATGATGCTCCTGCTTCCACTTTTCATACTCAAGTAATAAAATCTTTAAAGGAAATATGGGGATACCATCATCCTCGTTGCTTGCAAAATATGGCTCCAGTATTTGTGTTATTTCTTCAGGATCCGACATACATGACAAAAAATGGGATCATTGTTGTCATCGTCGGGGAGAACCATCTTGGGTTGCTTAAACTCTATCGGGGGGATGTGTGATTGAGCCTCTAATAAGGTGGATAACATGGCTTGATTGGATTCAAGTTTTTCTTGTCCTTATGTTGCCATCTTCTCTAGGGCCTTAATTCTCTCTTCCAGTTGAGGACTAAACTGGGTTTCATAACTAGGTATACACCCCCCATTTCAAAATTTTTTTGATCATCCTCACCATAGCCCTCATAATGATCTTGATCCTGATGGTCAACATGTTGCTTGTGGTATTTCTCCTCATAATAATCTTCAGAAGACAGTGGATTGTAATTTCCATTTCATCCATCATGGTGGGAAGATTCAATATTCCAAGGTGTCATCGAATCATGGGGTAACATATTTGGGACATTTGGGTTTTGGTTTTGGGATTTCAACAAAGTGACTAACAAGGTTTGGCTAGTTATCAGTTTTTCTACCATCTTCTCTAGGGACCGAAGTTTCTCTTCTTGCTGAGGATTATATTGGGTATCATAAATAGGTCCATTTCCCCCAAAGTTATGTTGGTCATACCCTCCAGAATTATGTTTATCATACCCCCCTCAGAATATGGATAGCAAGGTTCCCCATTATGGTTCTCAAAAAAAATATGGATTCACATTGTACCCACCAGGATGAAAGGGCTTGTAAAGAGGGGTGCTATGGGATAAAGTCAGATAGACAAGAGATGCATAGTGGTAAACACCACAATAATAACATTGTGGGGGATATTGGGATGCCCAATTCATTTGAAAAGTTCCTGAAAAATATGTCAATAAACGTACGAGAGAAGAGACATTACAAGATAATGGGTTAGTCAAAATTACAAAGAGAACTAAAAATTACAAAGATAAAAAAATTATGGAATAAACTAAAATTACAAAAAAAAACTAGAAAGCAGTACTGCTAGAATGGAAACTTAGCATAAAGAGGAGATACACTTCCAAAATGGTGCTCGAAAGGCAAAAATAAATTACAATAAATCTAAGAAAGAAATTATAGCACAAGGCTAAAAATTATTGAACAAGCTAACAAAATTATGAAACAAAAATAAATTATAGAAGAAGATTAAAAATTACAAAAAGAATAAACTAGAAAGAGGTATTTCCATAATGGAAACTCGACAGAAGGAGGAGATACACTACCAGAATGTTAACTCAGTAGGTAAAAAATATAAAAATATAAAAAAAGAAATTATTAAATAGAAGATATAGAACAAGAATAAAGTTATACAAGCTAGATAAATATGAACAAATTTGTACAAGATATACAAGCAACCAGATCTGAAAAATAACATTTCCATGCCCGACAACGATTCCAAATTGATGCATGTCATTTAACACACCAATCGCTAGAAAAATTATGCTACGGTTTATCTTTTTCTACTTTCCGATAAAGACTAGTATAGAAGGGTCGATCCATAGAGATGACAAAAAGAGGATGGTTGAGTTCAAATCTGGTTGCAAGAATAAAAAGTAAAATCTGTTGAGAGAGTTTGAATTGAACTAAAACAAAACTTAATTGTTGCAGAATTAAATGTATCTAGATTATAAAAGAATGATCTGGGGTTTTGATGATTTTTTGCCAAAGCTACACTCCTATGTAAATCAATTCAATTCCATTTATTAGCTTCTGAATCAAGACCTTGTGGTTTTCTGTCCTTATGGATCGCACAAGGATCAAGCTTCCTGCATACCCATTGGTCCTAATGTATGAGGATCATGGTCCAACTGTCTAACAATTTTCTATCAATGGTCACATCAAGAAAAAAATAAATCTCACTCTAGTATTCTAATCCATAGATCAGTGGGTCTCATCACTATGGACTATAACGAATAAGAAAATAGATAGAATAAAATTACCACTCGTGCTACTAAAACTTGAGGTCTCGACATTCTTGTAACAAAAGAACCTTATCTATCTAAGATCAAGAATGGATCAAAAGATGAAACACCATAAAAGCTACACTCCTATCTAGATTATAAAAGAAAGATCTAGGGTTTTGAACATTCACTGCCAAAGCTACACTCCTATGTAAATCAATTCAACTCCATTTATTAGCTTCTGAATCAAGACCTTGTGGTTGTCTGTCCTTATGGATCGCACAAGGATCAAGCTTCCTACATACCCATTGGTCCTAATGTATGATGATCATGGTCCAACTGTCTAACAATTTTCTATTGATGGTCACATCAAGAAAAAAATAAATCTCACTCTAGTATTCTAACCCATAGATCAATGAGTCTCATCACTATGGACTATAACGGATAAGAAAATAGATAGAATAAAATTACCACTCGTGCTACTAAAACTTGAGGTCTCGACATTCTTGTAACAAAAGAACCTTATCTATCTAAGATCAAGAATGGATCAAAAGATGAAACACAACAAACACTTGTCAGGAGTTCATTTATTTCATTCAATTGGGGAACTAGTTTTGGTGCTCTCACATGAACATATCCATCATTTGCTCAAAAGAAATCAAATTAAGAAATATTCTTTCACTAAGAAAGGATTTGATACAAGATCATAGAAATGGGCTATGGGGTTAGTTCCCATAGCCTAGAAAAAGACTACTCGAACATGATGTAAAATTTACAAAAAGCTAAGGACTAGATCTAAGATTGGATGCTGAAAATTGGATGTAAGATTACAAGATGATGCTTTTTTCTTGTGAAGTCCCCCCTCCTTTTATAGGGGAAAGGAGGGGTGAAAACCCTGAAAGGGGAGAAGAAGGAATGAAAGAGGCGGCTACTATTTGTGTCTTTAGTCAAGAGAAAATTTTTCTTCCTCAATAGACAAATATAGAAAAATATTGATCGCCTTCTTAATTTTGACCCTTCAAATTCTGACTCTCTATCTGTAGATTTTGTTCCCAAAGTTTCGTGCAAATTTTGGCTGAGCACAAACTCTAAAGTACGCCCAAAAATACAATTTTCATGTATACCTTTGAATTTTCTTTCCAATGAGTACTTGTGCATTAAATTCTGTCTTAGGATGTGATAATTATGACCATTTTGGTGCAAAGTATACATTTAAATCAGGCACTATGGGAAAACAAATAGGCATGTTCACCTGTTGCTTAGACAATCAAATGAATGACTACAAAAGTTATCGGAAAACATGTTTTTCCTATAAAAATTTAAATTATCTTTCTAAAATATATCCAAACTCCAAATTTGGAATTTGTATGTGAGAGTTATGACCGTTTTGGTGGAAAGTATATCAAACTCCACAGGACATCTAAAATGCCTGCTATCTTCCTCTTTTCTTATCTTGATTTAAATGCTTCAATAATTACTAAAAATTGAGAAACATCTAATAAGAATTCAAAAAAGAAATGAAGGTGAAATTGATCAGAAAATTAAAGTAAAATTATCAAAAAGTCTTAATTAATTATCCTAAATAATGCAAAAATAAATGATGAATATGCATTGATCACTCACTATAAGATTTCTCACTGTAATCTTACAAATGAATAGTTGGTCTAAGAGAAAATCAATTTTTAAATCAAATATTGATCCACACAAATATTTTCTGTGTAGATTTAATTGCAAACACACATAACAACTTCTCGTTGCAATTGATCATTGAGAATGAAAAGTTGAATGGGAATTACTTTCATGATTGGTATAGGACGTGGATAATTTTCTCACTCATAAGCATAACAACTATGTCCTAGAAATACCAGAACTAGAGGAACTAGCTCCAATTGTTCCTAGAGAAGAAAAGGAATCTCATAATAAGCATACTAATGACACTATTGATGTCATGTGTCCCATGTTATGATCTATGAATCATGATATTCAGAAGCAACATGAGAACATGTAAGTTGTAGAGATGTCCACACATCGCAAGATTATGTTCCACGAATAAGTAATGCAAGAGAGGTATGATGTCTTAAAGGCCTTGTTCAAGTGCAACATGATTGAAGACAATCCCGTTGGGTAAAATATACTCTAAATGAGTAGGTATATGTAAATCCTTGAGAGCTGGTGTAACATCCCAGGATATGAGGCCTCGGATAACATTATCTTAAAAGGAATGATTGGACTACCCATATCACCAAGGTGCACCTCCTTTTTCGGGAGCCCATCACTAAAGAACTCCATAGTTAAGCGTGCTCAGCTTGGAGTAGTACTAGGATGGGTGACCAGTCGGGAAGTTGATCCTGGCTTGCGCGTTAGTGAGGACAAAGTGTGCAGTTAAGGCTAGTGGTGGTCTGTGGGGCCAGTCGTCATTCCTGAAACTCTATTAGAGCCTAGGGCATTGGGCCTGGGTCGTTACAAATGGTATCAGAGCCAATTCTCCTCCAGTAGGTGGGGCCCACATGGGCATGGCATACCAGTCTTGAGCCGTGCGGTCCAGGCATGTAGGAAAGGGTTGTCTATGGTTGACGTAGCCACCCTTGCGCTGGTATTCCGTGATTGGGAGCTGGGTGTCCATGGGCTATTGTGGGTCTACACTGAAATGGGGTCAGATTATGAGGCCATATAGTTGAGCCTTGACGAGGACGTCAAGAGTCTAAGTGAGGGAGATTGTAACATCCCAGGATTTGAGGCCTCGGATAACAAGATCTTAAAAGGAATGATTGGACTACCCATATCACCAAAGTGCACCTCCTTTTCTGGGAGCCCATCACTAAAGAACTCCATAGTTAAGCGTGCTCAGCTTGGAGTAGTACTAGGATGGGTGACCAGTCGGGAAGTTGATCCTGGCTTGTGCGTCAGTGAGGACAAAGTGCGCAGTTAAGGCTAGTGGTGGTCTGTGGGGCCAGTCGTCATTCATAAAACTCTACTAGATCCTTGGGTAGTGGGCCCAGGAGTTACAGTTGGATTACCCTTGAGACAAGAGTTGTCCAATCTTACAATCATTACCAAGATTCTATAGTCAATTTTTTCATGAACTAAAATATGATGAATTTTGTTCGAACATTGTCAAAGTTGCTTGGCATGTTGAGAATGAAAAAAACTTAGATGAATAAATAGAAGCCAAATCTCTCATTAATGAACAACAAAGAAAGGGGAAGTCAAAAGGCAAAAGGAAATATAAGAAAAGTTCTAAAGCTAGAAAAAAGCCCAATCTTCTACTTTAAAGCTAAAGTAGGAGTAGGCAATGAAGGCAATTGTCACCATTGTTACTAGTCTAGACATTGGAAAAGAAATTTCCCTCTTTAACTTGATGAACTAAAGAAGGAGGGAATAAATATCTCCACATTAGATATTTATCTTATAGAGATAAACTTACCTATTTCTTCATCTTGGGTATTGGAAATTGGATGTGGATCTCACATATGCTCTAATACGTAGGATCTGAAAATGAAACACTTATTAAAGAGAGAGCTAGATATACTATTACACATTTGAGCAAGAGTTACTAAAACATCTATAGGAACCTATAGATTATCTTTTCCTAGTGGGCTAGTAATAGAGTTAGAGAACTACTACTATGTACCTATTACAAATAGATACATTTTTCTATATCTTGTTTGGATAAAAATGGTTTTGAATTTCTAATAAATATTGTTTGAATTTCTATTACAAGATATGATATATTCTATGGTAGTTTTAAAATATCTTATGGTGTCTATTTGTTATTACTTAGGACAAATATATATAACATAAATACTAAACTTAAAACTCTGACTCAAGTAGAACTTACCTATGGTACTATTGTCTAGGAAAAATAAATGGGAAACACATTTCTAGACTCCATAAAGATGGTTATCTAGACTCTTTAATTTTTTTTGGAAAATTAATCGAGACATGTCTTAAGTTACAGTGGGTCCCCTTGGGTAAAAACATTAACTAGTGTGTCATGAAATTGAAAGGGAACAGTCTTGAAATCCGCCAGGTAAGCACTTTCTAGTCTGAAAGGGTAGGAATCCAATCAAGCTAATGAGTCGGGTTGCTTCAGACAGTGCTTGGTAAGGAGATCCATCAAACTGTTCATGGATCTTCTCACATGGATTACCTTCTCTATTCCTGATGCATCCCAAAGATCTCAGATGGATAGAACTAGAAGTTTATATTTTTCTGAGGGTTCCTTAAGGCATGTAATCCATTGCACCTCTAGCTTGGGGTCACTAAGAATGATGCAGCAAAATGTGTCATTGAGCTTTGTGTAGATCATGCCTTCCAACACAGCATAAAACTCCCCTCACACTGTGTATTTCCCTCAGAGAAAGGAAGTGGCATCCCCCCTCCAAGTACCATCATGGTCTCTTAGTACTAGGCTAGTAGAGATGCTATTATTCTTGAAGTCTACTGCAGTGTCAACGTTGAGTACTAAAATATTTGGCAAGATGGAAATTCAGGGTACCATATTGATATGATTCCTACTTTGTTGGGAAGTAGGGGGGTGAGAAAGCTTGATGTATTACATTGGCTTCAACTCTGCATGAATTGGCTAGGACTCTTTTAATTTGAATCAATAGATATATGTGACTCATATTTATCAGGAAATATGATAAAAACACCCTTTACTAGTAACAATGGGAGGGCAAGTGACTTATTAGAACTCATTAAATATTGATGTGTGTGAACCTTTTAGAAAAAGTTATAGATGTGAATTTAAATAATTTGTCACATTTATTAATTATTTCAGAGATATGTATATGTCTATCTTTTGAAACACAAATAAAAACCTTTTGATAAGTTCAAGGAATTCATATATGAAGTAAATAACCAAGTGGTAAAGAATATTAAAACACTACAACCTATTTGTGGTAAATAATATTTAAGCCAAGAGTTTGAGGAACTTCTGGGAGACTGTGGTGTTGTATCACAATTGACTCCAACTGGACACTACAACATAATGGTGTCTCAGAAAGAAGGAATGACACCATATTGGACATGATATTGTTAATGATGAGTATAGATAATCTTTTCTAACATCTTAGGATATGAGGCCTTGGATAAAATGATCTTAAAAGAAATCATTGGACTACCCATATCACCAAGGTGCACCTCCTTTTCAGGGAGCCCATCACTAAAGAAATCTATGGTTAAGCAGACAAAGTGTACAATTAAGGCTTGTGATGAACTGTGGAATCAGTTGTCATTCTTGATGCTCTACTAGAGCCTTCGGTTGTGGGCTTAGATGTTTATAAAATGGTATCAAATCCAAAAAACCTCTAGTAGGTGGGGTCCACATGGACATGTGGCATGCTAACCTTGAGCCTTGCAGTCTAGGCATGATGGAAAGGATTGTCCATGGTGATGTATCCTCCCTTACATGGGTATTCTGTGATCAAGAGTTGGGTGTTCGTCGACCATTCTGGGTCTACACTAAAATTAGAAAATATGAGGAGGTCATATAGCTAAGCCTTGATGAGGACGTCAAGAGTCTAAGTGAGGGAGATTGTAATGTCCCAGGATTTGAGGCCTTAGATAAAATGATCTGAGAAGAAATTATTGGACAACCCATATCACCAAGGTGCACCTCTTTTTCAGGGAGCCCATCACTAAAGAACTCTATGGTTAAGTGTGCTCAATCCATAGTAGTAATAGGATGAGTGACTAGTCAGGAAGTTTTTTTCGACTTGTGTGTGATTGAGGACAAAACATACAATTAAGGCTGGTAGTGGTCTGTGGGACCAATCATCATTCTTGAAACTATACTAGAGACTTGGATAGTGGGACTAAGTGTTTACATCTTTGATCTTCCATCTTCCATATTCCTTATGGGGACATGCTCTTGAAATAACCACATTTACACTTAACTAAGTATCTTCCAAATACATTCAAAGACACGTATGGGACATGGAATGGGAAGCATCCTAATATGTATTTTATTAAAGTTTATAATGTGAAGCTTATGTAAAGAAATGATTTTGTGAAAAGCTTGGGCCAAAATTGGATAAATGTTTCCTTGTTGGATACCCTAAGGAAATTAAGGGTTCTTACTTTTATAATTTCATTTGACCATAAATCATATTTGTTGAAAAGGAATTCATTTCCAAATGAAACAACAAGAGCAAAATAGATCTTGAAGAATCTCAAGTCCAACAAGATATCATTGAACCTATGGAGGTAAATGAGGAACTAATAAAACCACAAGACATTGTGGAATCTCAAATTAGTCATAATATACAAGATCCTCAAATGTCTAGAAGGAAACGTCTGGAACTAGAGAGATTTGGATTTCTAATGAGTCAATCACATGAATTGATGGACATAGTTGGTGAGCTGACATCCTACAATGAGTTCACAGAAGGACCATAATCTTGTGAATTATTTGAAATGATGAGATCTAAGATGGACTCCATGTATACCTATAAAGTATGGACTTTGGTGGATGCACCCGATGGCAATAAAATCCATATGGTGCAAATGGATCTTTAAGAAGAAGATTGACATAGGTGGTACTATACACACCTATAAAGAATGATTGCTTGTAAAGGGTTTCAGACAAGTTTAAGGCATTGAGTATGATGAATTTTTTCATTAGTTGCCATGGTTTTATCCATCATGATCATGCTTTCCATTGCATCATTTCATGACAATGAGATTTGGAAAATGGACAATATATTAAATTTCCTTAACATGTTTCATCTAGAATATGTGTACTCGACACATCCTGAAGGTTTTATCACTCCAAATGAATCCAATAAAGTTTATAAACTACAAGAATCTATGGAATGAAGTAGAAATCTAGATGTTATAATATTCATCTTTATGATATAGTAAAAGAGTTTGTCTTTATAAAAAATAAAGATAACCTTGTGTTTAGAAGAAGGTTAGTGGGATCATAATTGTATTTTTTATATTATATGCAGATGATATACCATTGATGGAAAATGCATACCTAATATACAATTGTTTAAGAGTTGGTTGGAAAATATCTTCTCCATGAAGGACTTGGAAGCATCCTATATTATAGGAATAAAGATCTATAGACATAGATATAGAAGGCTTCTTGGCCTAAACCAGAGTACATACATTGACAAGGCCTTGAAAATATTTGAGGAAATATACCCACATGCCATTGAAGTAGTACATGTAAATCCCAATATGCCAACTCTTTGGAAGAGCAGACATGAATGCGTAAGATTCCATATGCATATGATATTGGATATATCATGTATGCAATGTTCTATAGATTCCTGTATGTCTCGTATACTTTGAGCATGATGAATAAGTACTAGTTAGATCCTGTCAATGTCATTAGATTGCTGTAAAGAATATCCTCAAATGCCTGAGAAGAATTAAGGATCAATTCTTAATATACAAAGGTTAGTAAGAGTTAGTTGAAAAAGGTTACACTATTACAAGATTCATTGACAAGCATGATTATCGATTGCAATCAAGATTTGTGTTTTGACGAAATGGTAGAGCTTTAATCTAGAGGAGTCACAATCAAGAGATACTTGACAATTATATAAAGGAAGTTGAGTATATTGCCACATTCGGTGCAAAAAAAGAAGCAATATGGATCAAAATGTTCATTAGTGAACTTGGTGTGGTTCTGTCCATTGAGAATATAATAGAGCTTTATTGTGATAGAAATGGGGCCATTGCACATGCTAAGAAACTAAAACCACATCAAAATTCCAAGAACATACTAGGTGATATCATTTGATATCAGAGATCATATAAAGAGAAGATATAAAGATTTATAGAGTAACAACTGAAAGAAATATTGTGGATCCTGTGAAAAAAGCAATTTTATAATAGACATATGATGGTCATGTTAGATCACTTGGAATTCAATGTTTGAGTGATTGACTCTAGTGCAAGTGGGGGACTGTTGCTTATTAGTCCTGAGAGACATCATTGAATGATTGTAATATGAATTACTTGTATATGATTTGATTATTAATAGATGCAATTCAACTTATTATGTTTATTTAGTATTAAGATCATGAATAAATGTAATAATGTCCGAGGAATGTTTGGACTTCATGATATATGGTTTGGGTTGAGAATTGAAACATGAGATTATATGTATACTTCTGATGCACCCCTCCCACCAAAACTGTACAACCATGAAGTTCGATAGCGGTCGTATGACATAGTTGAGATATTATGCCTCAAAGATCCCTTATTGACTCTCATGAGATTACCACTTTCTTACATTTATTAACATGAATAAGAAATTTGTAAGACATTTATCCCCACATTGTATATCTTGTGAAGCTCTCATGTTTCTACCTCCCAACCTCTCTCTCTTTCTCACTACAATTGTGATTCTCTCTCTTGGATAAGAGAAGAAGAAGGAAGGTATGCCTTTGGAAAGAAAGGCACCCATTAGCAAAGAGGATCTGGAGGGAAGGAGCCATGCATAAGGAAAGGCATCCTTTGGTGATTGAAGCTTCTCGTTGGCAAAGATGAAGGTAAGGGCCGAAGACCCTCAGCTAAGTGCGGGTAAGTCTCCTAAAAGGTTGTTGGTTCCCTTTCTTGAGAAAGAAAAGCTAGTTACTCTTGATATGAAAATAAAGATCTCTTAGGATAACTCTTATTATGGAATACTAGTCAACACACATGTGCCATGCACATAAAATAGAATTGGGTACAATGTATTGTATTCGTTACATAAGTTTTCTTTACTTCTTATAAAGTTGAATGTTTTGTTTACATAAATCATGACTTTTCAGGGAAAAAACATAGTTTAGTATATAATAACTCATTTTTGTAAAGTATAAAATGACTATGACATTGTCTATTATGGTACCTATAAATCTTGGAGAAGTGAATTAATAAAATTATGCAGAAGGGCTCATGCACAATTATTTTTATTACTATTATGGATACTTTTGTAATGTGTTTTCTTTTTGTGAATTTGACTCACGGCACCATTGTTCCACAACCCTTGACATAAGACCTCCTTACAACAATTTCATATTCCATAATTTAAGGATGTTTGAAGATGTGTAAAATAGAAATGATTTTTTTTCAAAATGATTTTAATGATAAAAGCAATACGATCGTATAAATACATAAAAAGTGAAGTAAACTCTAAGCAAATAGAATTATGAAAATATTAAGCATTTCAAATATATTACGGTTGTAAATATGGAAAAGAGGGTGGTAAATCCATAATATTTATAAAAAAGAGAGAAAATAGTTCTTGGTACTATAATAATATGTCATGTAATGACACATGAGTGGTAAAGTTGATGTTGTATGACCAAGAGGTCAGTAGTTAAAAACCCCCTCGCAAAGGATTGAATGAATTGCCGATCTTCTTTTAATGTGATTTTATAGTTGGATAGTTCAAGTAATGCTAATTGATAGGATCTCCTACAAAACGAAAGAAATAATAATTGCTCAAACATGACGGATGTATAGGATTAAAATTCATGAGAAAAGTTAGATAATAAGAGTTAACATGATGGATTTAATATGATATATTTAAAATAATAAACAATAGAGTTAACAATTCAAAATAATAGCCATTGGACACATGGAGCTATAACTTTTTCTCAAATATCTAATTCATATGCATTATTTTAAATAATTAAATATATATTGGGTCCATAATATGGAACATGAATTCTTGATCAATTATGGTATTTTGGAAAAAGATTTTATAGATAGTAATTCATCGTATCCGGCATGATCATTATTGGTAAATTCTCATTATCAGCAAAATCCCATGATAACTATTGATATTTTCACATTTGACTAATGTGGTAATGGTTAACCACTAATTTTGTATTACTTTACGAATAAGATTGCTTTGGAAAACCATGTTGAAATGTTGTAAGACTAGAAAGTAAAGAACGGGGGAAATAATATACAAATAGTTAATCCAAGTGATAATAGTAAAGGTAACAAAAGATTTTGATGGATTAACATTTAAATAATACATGTATTTAAATTCAATGATAAATTGTATCTAGTCACAAAGCAAGCATCTTCAACACATTGACAAATCCAAGTAATAACGAAAATATAAAAGGAAAGGGTCACTAAGATTCATAGTTGAGTGCACAACTAATGTTTTTAGAATGGCAAATGATGTCGGAAGTATCAACTACCAACAAAAAATCCCTATATTTTTTTGCAATGAGGACAACAAAATTTATGTTCTATTTCGCTTTGAATTTATTGAGAACATGGGACGTATAAGTGGTTTGACAAACATAACTTCATAGTATCACAAAGATACGCTTCTCTAAACAATCTAAGCTAGGCTGCCGGTTGCAGCTTCAAGCATGTTTGGTAGGGTTTAATCGGATGACAAAGTGTGAATTCGATGTACATCTAGAGGCTGTTGTTGACTGTGATGGACAAACAGATGAAAGTAATGTTCTATATCGTGACAATTTCAAACTAATATTTTATATTGTGACGATTTCAACGCTGCAAATTAATGTTTGATATTGTGGCAATTTCAGCACTACGAACTACTGCTTTATATTTTAACTATTTCAACAGTACAATTAGATATACTACGGGCCATGCTCTTCGTATATGTATAAGTTTGAAAACTTATTAAACCACTCATGGTAATTTTGCCAATGTCGTGGCGGTAGTAAATGGTCCAACAAAAGATAAGGTCCACAACAACAGTGTGTAAGATGATAAATTGTAAGTCAGACATGCAACTCATCATTTATAATAGTATATAGTAATAAAATTTTGCACCGCAATCTAATGCGAGTTATGCACCCCATCACCTCAAAATTTCGTTATGTCTATTAATTTCCTACGCGACGGTGGTAACAGTCCGATGTACAATGAGGCATGGAAAGATTGTGTAGAGCACCTCAAAACTATCATACATGATGGAACCAGGGATGCTTTGTTGGGATGATTTGCATGACTGCCTTGACGGTGAAGTGCGTCCATGGAGCGTGTGCTATGCGGAGTATAGCATCGCTGCTTCTTTCCATTTCACATACCTTGAACGCATTGAGCGGCTCAGGCTCAAGTCTCGTAATGGGGTGTAGGGACACAAAAGCGAGGATTGTAGCTGGGGCGGATCCCTCTCTGTGCAAGCTGACATCGAAATTGGCATTAGCCGTCTGGAAATTATAATGGTGATTGCCCTTCTTGTTGTTGATTTTTTCTGAGAAGACGGTTTAGAAGTCGATCAAGGTGTTAAATTGTGATGCTGCGAGAGTTGAAGCAGGTTCTATGGAGTTGTATTGCTCTATAATTATGGATCAGATGCAATGGACTCTCAGCAGAATACAGCTCCGTTAAAGTGTTGACGTTGGTTGCTTCACGGCCGAAAAGAAACAATAGATCGTCGGCCTGGAATCCGCCAGTACTCCTCTGCCTGGTCCCTGTATCAGCTACGGCCTACGTCATCACCAGACGAATAGAGGTTGTTCTTGTTGGTGGTCGGATGGGGCTGTGGTGTTAGGTGATATGTGAGTAAGTGGGATCATTGTTGTGGGCTAGTCGACTTCCCGTTCCTGGTGAGGAGTGTTGACCAGAAATCGGTTCTATTACTCCAGCCTGCTGCCTAATTACTTCAGTCGGTGAGGGAACGGGATCATGAATATACTCACCAGATGATTTTCAATGAGTTTCTTTTGCACATGAGCATAGTATCAATATACTCCGACTTTTTGAAAAAGTCATATTTAAAATACAAAATTTTTCCTAAACGTATAAAACTCCCCAACAAATCTTAATTTCCGAATATTATGTATTATTTCCGTATGTTTAATATTTTTTTTATTTTATAAGTTCTTTTTTCGTATTATACTGATTAAGACTCTAACTTCGTTTGAGCGGATATATGTGTCTATGTGTATATACATGTATATATCTGTGTGTCTGTATGCAATATATGTATATGTATATGTATATGTAAGTAATAGTTATAGATATATGTATGTAATATATATGTACATATATATGTACAAAACATATATATGCATACATATGTATGCAACACGTGTATATATCATCCAGTTTTTTTTCCGACTTTTGCATGAATAGTTAACTGTAGTTTACCATACGTTTGACCGCTTTTTATCCGATTTTCTCCCATAATTGCCGAATTTCGAACTTTAATATCGAATTTGTAACTATGCACATGAGTTATGAGGATTTTTTTTGGCCAAACACATTCTATTCAATATAATAGTGTATGTCCTCACCGATGAAATGTCATGCCATAAACTCGTCTGCTTAACCAAAGAGTATGTGTCAAACAAGTTAAACTGAATGGAGAAAAAAGCTACTAAAAAGGTAACATAGTTTTCTTTCCTTCAAGGTAGCTTCCAGGATTCAACAATATTGAAACGTCAGTGGCTTCTCGATGTACCAGGGGTGACCTGCTACAGAGTCATGTGGACACCAGACTTAGGCACAGCAAAGGAGATGACTTTAAGGTCCCAAAATTACTTAAAGCTATGTCCCAGAATTCATACCCTTCTTCTATGTGCTTCCATTCATCGAATTTAAGAACTTAAGAGCTATGTCCCAGAATTCATATCCGTGTTCTTTTGTGCTTCATAAGAATCGCCGCTTAGGCCTCGTCTCGTTGGACTGCAATTGAACGCTACAGTTCCAAATTGCTGTGTTTGCAACTAGAAGCATTTGGTTGGACATAACTTCAACTTGTAACTTCAATTCGTATTGCGAAATCAACTGCAACTAATTCCCATCGACGTACAAATTTCAAAGAAAATGGACCAACGCCCATTTTGAACGCGGTTCATTTTCCAGCACTGACCATCCGTGAATTTCCTTCGTAGCAGTAACAAGACCTCCGTACTTTTGTTCTAGCACTGCTGTAATAATAGCAAATGGACATGCACTGTAGTTTAATTATGTGTTTTGGATTTCTTATTTTTAAAATTGTCTTGTGTCTTCCAACCACCTGCAACTAAACGAGCCCTTATATTCCAGTCCCAAAGGCCACTGTTAAGAAGTTATGAGGATGAGGGGATAATGGATCCATATCGTGGGTGGTGGTTAGCAGGAAATCAGCGAAAAAACTGAATATGAAATACTTAACGTTAACTCTCCAATCTCATAATTTAAACTCATAATTGTAGATGGACAAGAGGTTATCAGATGTGCCAGGCGGATTACCATTCTTCTTCCAGTTGTATCCTTCATAGTACTCCTCTTCTCTAACATTTAGCATTACCTCATTGGTTTAAAGATTCCCTATAGATCTTATATAAGGATAGTTAAGAGATTTGTGGACTCCTCTATAATGATGACTTTCTCATAAAACTAAAGAGGAAGAAAGCGAAGGGTTTTGTCACATATATCCTTTGATTATATATGCATCCCAAGACCTCCAATATCATTGATGTTGTTGGATAAGTGTGAGTGAATTCAATGGTGTTGAGATAGAGATCAATCCTTATCTTAGTAACTGTGGAAAAGCGATATGATAGAGAATTTCTATGTATATGATTTCCTTATTGATAGAAGGACAACCCCCTCTCCTATAAATAGAATAAGGAGGAAGTGTACAGACTCAAGTGATACCCTAATGGACTAAAACACAATTGAGACCATATTATAAATAGACCAAACAACGTAATTAACTAATTAAATAGATTCTTTAGTACTCCTCCTCAAACTAAAGTTAACTAATTAAATAGACTCTTTAGTACTCCTCAAACTGATGCTTGGGAGAATCCTAAGTCAGCTTGTAAATAGACAAACAAACTAGAAAAAAATAACAAAAGATAAATCAATCCTTTTCTTTCCCTCAATATTATAATAATTCACTCAAACACTCCCTCTCAAGCGGATAATCTCAAAGTAGATAGACAAGACTGTGAAGTGAAATCTGGAACAGAAGTATACAACAACAGATATGCATCATGATCTTCATTTAAGGTACTATCATCATAAAGTAGAGCAGAGAGTGTTGGAACACAAGAAGAAGTAGTCAACATGCATACAAAGGTCTAACAGAAGACACCAAGATGGTTAGACACTTGGTTCGTTAGTGAGAGGTCCCATGATCGAGCCCAGGCCACAGGATGAATAGAATGACCAATTTAAAAAAAAAACATACATACAAAGCATGGACAAGAAAAGAGTCATTATGTGCAAGACATAGATAAGCCAAGAAGTATAGGCACAGAATAACAGAAAGTAGACGACATACTCGGATAGAAGACCAATGCAGGTGAAGTAGCAAGTAGATAAAGGACTCCAAGATCCAATGTAGATGAAACTCCATCATGTATATGTAAAATAACCAATAGAAATCTTCATCTTCCCCTCTCATCATAAAATTTATATCAAAGTAGTAGACATCATATTCTAGAGAGTGTGAAGTCATAGTAGTAACAATGGTTGATGTGCGAGGGCACAGACAAAGAGTCACATGAAAATAAAGCATAGACGATAGGAAGTGAAAAATCACAAAGCAACCAATAAAATGTACAAATCTTAGCACAAGTAGTATGAGTGACGTCGCCATAATAAACAATCAATCAACAGATAGCACAAGTGAAGGATGACTTCATACCAATAGTCGAAATGATGACGAATAAGTTTGTCAAGCTCTTCATAAGGTAAATAGATCAATAATTACAATAGTAAAATCCACATAGCAGTAGCAGTAACACCACATGGCAACAAAAAAAGTAGCATGAAGGATCCTTATAGATATATAATAGAAGAACTAGGGTCTTTTTCTCTCCTCCATCTCATCTCTTCCCTCTAGTCATCATCCTCTATTCTCCTTCTCTCGACAAACAAGGAAAGAGTCAAAGAGAGTGGTCGAGGTGGAAAGTAAAAAATAGTGGCAGCATTTATATAGGAAAATATGTGGAGGAGGTAACCAACAACTTGAGTCAATATGAAACATGACCCAATTATATAGATCTAGATTGAAAAATAAATGAATCTTTTTGTGACCCAAATTTTTTAGTGGATAAGATCAAAAAATCGTAGGATTCGGTAATCATTAAGTAATATATGTATATGAGGGGAAGAACATGTATTAAGGAGGCAAGCCATATGCATGTGGGACAGGAAAAGATGGGGGGTTAAGAACAAAAAAAAAATTGTTAGAAAAGGACCATAAGTGTTGGTGGCAAGACTAAAGAAGAGACTCTCCATGCATATAAGAATTCTCTATGTAATATAAGAATTCTCCATGTACTTCAAAATGTAGCAGCAGTAGTTAGTGATACGTCGTGCCATTGGGGAGACACGTCGTCTGATATAGCAGGTCATTTACTAGAAGGAAGCAGACAACACACCATGTTGTAGGGTGACATGCCGTGTCGGTTTATGAATTTTGGGAGAGAATGCAAGTGACACGATGTGTCAAAGTGTAAAATTCACAATACAAGTTACAAATAAAAGAAGACTCTGCCAATAGCCATGCCAAACAATGACATGCCCGTGTTAGTAGCAAAATAGTAGTAGAAAACCCTAAAACAACGACAAATGGATAGAAAAATCCTTCTGGACCTCCACCATAGTAATATAGGGGTGATATATCCCTCATATTAGATGAAAAGGAGATCTTTTTACACAATTTTGGACTAGATCTTAAAGGTGGTGGTGGTATGGATGATAAAGGCAATGTAGATTAGCAGTAGTATACACAACGATAGTGTAGACGGTAGCGATACATATGATGGTGGTTTAGATAGATAACTGTATAGATGACAACATTGTAGATCTGTAGCGGTGTAGATGTCAATGACAAATAGGACAACTGCGACAACTACATAAGCAAATACTATCGACAGAGGTATGACGACCCTTTTTGATCTAGTAGCAGCAACTTTAAGATGGATTGATTTGATTTTTATGAAGACTCTCTACAGAGATGACTCCTAGAAGAAATAGGTGTAGGAAATCTCTGCAACCAGCCAAGCAGTGCCTAGCAACAATGACTGCTCAACAAGGGGAGGCTTCTCTCCTTTTCTCTCTCTCAGGGTCAGGGCAGCTTAGGAAAGCCTACTCTGATACCATGTGGAAAAGTGATATGATTGGGAATTTTCCTATGTAGGATTTTTATTATTGATAGAAGGACATCCCCCTCTACTATAAATAGGTAAAGGAGAAACTTACAGACTTAAGACAAGTCCCAATGGGCCAAGACACGATTCAACTCATATTACAAATAGACCCAACAACTTAATCAACTAAAAATAGACACTCTAATAGTAACAAAGTTACTTTTAAGTCTAGAATTCCTATCTTGCTTGATAAAATAATTGCTCTATAATCTCCACCTATTATTCCTAGTAGAAATGAAGAACTTACTAATATTGTCGTTACTCTTTACTTTGATATTGATTTTCTTATGTATACTGATGATTATCAAAAGTTAAATTTGTAGGGAATATAATATGAAAGTATAGCTAATATTTCCAAGATCACTTCTATTGACAATGAAAAATGCTTCCTTGTTTACTGAAGCCAATTCTTTAGAATGTGATCCTATTATTCCTAGTTTCCAGAAGGAATTCATTGCTCATCATATTGAAAAAGACTCTTATATGACTAAAAGCCTTCATTTAGAGGCTTATCTTTTGCATGATAGAGATTCTATTTCTCAACTTTCTTCTATTATTACATATCATATGCATGATAATCATATTTTAAGACCCACTTTGTAAAAGTTCTTGTGTCTAAAGAAAAAGTTAGATGAAATTTTACACTATTCTACTAAAACAATTGGTAAACATAGTATTGGATACAATAGTAGCCAAGGGAACAACAAATACAAGGGGTCGCCAACATTCAACAAAAATTCCTTCAGTCCAAGGCTAGTCGTGTTCTAATTATTTGTTTAAGGATGGTCATTATTGTACATATTTCCCTTTAGGAAATTACCCAGAAGTAGCTTCAATTGAGTGGTCAATATATCCCCTTATACCCAAGGACATAATCTTGGACCACTTCATATTTCTTCTTGCAGATCACTTGCAAATGGATTGAAAAAATAAAAATAATATCTATATTTGACTTTTCAATGCACATAAATAAGAAAAAGGTGTAACAACCTCACTTCTCGGCAACTCCCAATTAAGGAAGTCCAAAAAGATGAGAGTCGTTACTTCAAATTTTCCCAAGGATCCAAATTTTACCAAACAATATAAAATTATAAATAATTTCCATTAATTCAAATAACATTTACAATATACTCTTCTAAAGAGTTACATAAATTTCTGTCATTAAACTGTAAATAGAGAAGAAGTGTCAAGCTAATCCTCCTTTCATAGATTAATGCCTTCATGTCATTTCATATGGTTTAGCATGTCTCTGAGCATCTTTAAATTTTGCATGTACCTAAATTGTTGTGAATCAAAATCGCAGTCAGTACAACAAGTTATACTGGTATGTGGGGGGAAATAAAACATTCACATCTAGTTGTAACAACATATTCACATCAATTATTGTTACAAAATCAAAATTAACATTTTCATCATAACTACTCAACCATGATCTATGAAACCTCTGTTAAACCCCTTCAGGGGTTTTTCCCCACATTAGACATAGGCCACCTTCTCCCTGGGGTGCTAAGGTGCCATATCAGTTTTTCCCATGGGTTGATTTTAGGTGATCCTCTGTCCCATGGGCTTAATCATCATTTTTCTTATATTTTCATACATCAAGAGGTAGCATAGGATTAAATCTAGTCATGTCCATATAATGTGATATCCATAGTGTCTTTCTAGATTGCAGGAAATAAATAAACAAACATTTATTTGCAATCCATTTTGGGAAACCTTTGAAAACCATTGGAAACTAATGTGGGTAGTCTTAGGCGTAACCACATACCTTGATGGTGAGCCATGCAGGTTATACAATTATACTTTAAGTAGATTCAATAAAACAGTCAACAGATCCATGAAAACAAATACAAATCCAATCATTTAATATGCATGTATGCAAATCCTAAAGTGTTACCATCACATCAATTTCATTAAATAGATTAAACCCTATTCAGGGTTCTGTTGACTCAAGGTCAATTAGGTCAATGTTGACTCACGTCTAAATTGACTAAACCCATGTTTTGATGATGACTAACCATTCCACATATTGGTGTCTAATGTCTCTACTTGAGTGATTTCAGATTAGGCATAGACACACTCCAATTGCCCTAACTTGCGCATATCAAATTGGAGAAAAGACAAGTCAAAGTCAATATAAGTGCACATTTTTGTAATATGATGTATATCCATTAGAATCATGTTGTAAATCACTTGTAATGATTGTATGACTTGTAATTAAGCTTAGAAAAATATCAGGAGCACTTAGATCGAAAATTAGAGAACTTTAGATGCAACTTCGAAAATCAATTACAGGCACTTGTCCGGTCGAGTTTCCCTAGCCTGAAACTCGACCGATCAACCTTGGTCGATTTTCTAAAGATTGCATCGGTCGAGTTGTGCACCCACAGAACTCGACCGATCGGGTAGCAGGCCATTTCCAGTTGAAATGGTCGGTCGAGTTTCCTCAGGACAAACTCGACTAATCCTTTGAATATCGGTTTTCCTATTACTTGATCGGTCGAGTTACACCCATTAGAACTCGACCGATTGCACTGTACAGAAAAGTGCAGAAAAGTGTTTCTAGCCGTTGTGGAGTTGCAACAAGTGAAAATAGATCCGTTGCAAGCCACAAAATGGCTAGTTTTCATTCACAAGTGTTCCCAAAGGCTAAGAGGCATCCCCAGCTATAAATAGGACCCCTTGGGCTTCATTCTAAGGTTGAGCATTCACTATGAAGGTTCGTATTCTATAGTTGGGTGTTTCCTACAACCTCCTCTCTCTCTAAGCTTAATGACTTGCTACATACATTAGAGTGAGTAGGAAATCTGTAAGAGAGCTAGTCCTATATGTATATCTTGTGAGGCTCTCACTTCCACCACCTTCCTATCTCTCATTTCCAATCATGAAGATGAAGGTTCTCTCTCTTGTCCAAGAGAGGTGAAGAAGAACAAGGGAAGGCGTCCCTTGGTGAAGATCAAGGCTGAAGACTTGGAGCTAGAGTGGGTAAGCCCTTGGCGAAGGCAGAATACTAAAGCTCAAGTGGGTAAGACATTGGTGAAAGCTTCTCCGAGTGAAGGTGAAGTCAAAGGCAGAAGATCCAAGAAGAGTGGGTAATTCCTACAAGGCTGAAGACTTGTGCAAGAGTGGGTAAGTCCTTGGAGAAGGCCGAAGACTCTTGCAAAGTGGGTAAGTCCTTGGTAAGGTTGAAGACTCTTTGTATTGGATAGGTAAGTCCTTTGTTGGTCATGTATTGTAAGTCTTATAAGTGAATATAAGAGTGCAATTGTTGGAAGTCCTAGAGGTTGACCTCTCTAGGCAAGTGGACTGACACACTTCTAGTTTGAAGTGTGGAACCACTCTAAATAGCTTGTCTAATTGGTGCATGTTCAATCTCTCTTATCCTTGCTATGCATGATTTAGTTGCACTCAAATTACCTATTTAGCAACCTTATCTTTTGATATATCTTGAAGGTTTGATGAGTTTTTCTTTAGTGCTTTCAGCTCTATTCACCCCCCCTCTAGAGCATCTAATCACCCATCTAGGATCCAACAATCGGTATCAGAGCGGGTCTTCTCCAAGCATACTTCCACAAGTAGGAGAATATGGGTGATTATGAAGATGGGCAACCTTCAAAGAGAGCAATAGAAGGAAAAAAGAGTGAAAAAGGGATCACAAAGGCTCCATCAACAAATGAAAGCACTAGTGGAAGATCTAGTGAATGTGAAGATGGAAGATGCCATTGCGCCCTCATGAAAAGCTCAATTAAAGATTTAAATGAGGTAAATCCAAGTGTTGAGATTCTAACAAATTATTATCTTAGTCAACTAAATGCTTCTAAATTTGCAAATTCTAGCTTGCTTGATAAGATTAAGTTTTTAGAATCTCAACCTTCTATGACTACTTCATACATAGAGCTTGCTACTACTATTGTTTCTCTCTCTATTGTTTCTTATGCTCTTAAATGTGCTTATGAGAGTAAAGAGCTTACTTTGCAAGGAATAGAATGTGTAGATAAAGTTTATCCTTCAAAGATTACTTGTCTTGTATATGAACTTGCTTCCTTGCATAGTAGTGTAACTGCTCTTGACCCTCATACTATCTTTTCTTATAGAGAGAAAGTTTTTGATGCTCTATCTTGTGATAAAGATTCTTATATGACTAAAGATGTTTACTTAGAAATCTATCTTGTGCATGCTAGAGATGATATGAATCTATTGTGTTTTACCTTTACTTCTCTTATGCATGACAATCATAGTTTGAGATCTTCTTTGCAAAGATTCTTAGGTGATAAAAAGAATCTTAATCAAATCCTAGACCATACTACCAAACAAATGGGTAGAGATGGCATTGGACTTGACTGTAGCCAAAGGAACAACAAAGAAAAAGGACCTTCAATTTTCAATGAAGAATCCTCCAGTTCCAAGGCTACGGGAACTTGTAATCATTGCAATGATTTTGGTCATTATTCTAATTGTTGTCCTTTTAGGAAAGCACCCAAGAGCAATAGGACTTGGGTTGCTAAACTAACCCCTCCGGACCCAAAAATATGATTGGGGACCATTTCATATTTCTTCTTGTAGGTACTTGCAAATGGATTGACTTGAGCTATTGAATTACAAATTGACTTGTCAATCCACATAAAAGAAGAAAGGTGAGATGTGTAGAGGGTGACACCAAGTGGAAAAAGGAATGGTAAGCACAAAGGTAATGTTTCTCTTGCTTATAACCACTTCTAACTTGTTTTTGTCAAGTTAGTGTGCACTATACATATGGTTTTTGAGTCAAAAGTGGCATTTTGTGATTCTCTTCACACTCTTGCTCAAAAACTGTTTCTAATGCTTCTATAGTGCATTACTAACTTGCTTAGACATGTTTGGATATGGTTTGTATTTTTAGCATGCCTTTAAATATGTTTTTTATAAAATATATGTTCTTTTTGACAGCTGCTCTGTCGGTCGAGTTTGTCCTATTGAAACTCGACCGATAGGCACCAATGGGTGTTGCCAGAAGTTGTCATCAGTCGAGTTGTCAATGCACAGAACACGACCGATAACACTGTGCACAGAATATAAATTTGGCTTATTGAGTGAGAATTTCCCTCTCAACTAGATTTTCTCAACCAATACCCTTATTCTTTGGCACTCTCATTTGGTACCTTTATATATGCATATTGAAATGTTCTAAATTGCCTATCTTGCTTACAACTCTATCTCTTTAATTGCTCTAAATTGGTATATCTATACCTTGCAATTACTTGCTTTGAGTTGTTTTGCAGGTTTTGATGATGATCTCTTTGGATCTCTTGGTTGTGTCTTAAATTGCTTCCATTGTACTCTAACTTGCTACATCTATCTAGGTGTATATCTTATTTTGATACAACCTTGAGGTTCTTAGGGGAAATCATCTTTTGGTAATGATGCATATCTAGTGAGTTATATCCTTTCATGCTTCTAAAATTGCATATCTCTTTGTTTGGATATATCTCTTCATCTACTCATAGCTTGCTTTATCTTGTGTATACTTTGGTACCTCTTGCTATGATCTAGATCCTACTAGTAGTCCTAACTTGTGATATCATCTACTAGTAGTTCGCATACATGTAGTTCTAACCCTGTCAATAATTGGTATCTTTTATCATCTATATATTATGTTTGTATCTTATCTCATACAAGCTCAAGATTGTTCCTTAAATTGAATATCTACTATCTTGAGTTGCTTGCATAACATTGTGATGCAGGGTACATAGATCTACATGATATGTGGGAATTGGAGTATTTATGGATTTTTATGCAGATTTTGCTCCAGTTTCAGTTTTTGGTGCAAGACTAGTGTTTTTCATGCAGAAACAACCTTCTGAGCAAGACTCATGGCTTTTCCATGAGCTCCGATGGTTTTTGGTCAAATTCCATCATCTTGAGGGTCAAAATTGTGATTTATTATTTTTCTGCAACACTTTATCTTGCATTTTTGGGTTGTTCAAGTATATGCTTTAACTTGCTTTTCTTTCTATGCTTGGACAAGACCCTATCTGTGCTCTTCTACTCTCCTTATATAACTTTTGTTATCTCCTTTCTCTTTAACAAGTGATGTTTCTTATTTTTCTTCATAACCCCACTTTTTGAAATGACAAAGGGGGAGAAAGGTATGTCTTCTTTTAAAAAGAGGAAGAAGGCATGTATTACATGAAGAGGAGAAGCATGTCCATGTAAAAGGGAGAAGGTAAAGGGGAGAAGACATATATGTGTAGAACATATATGAGTAGAAGACATAGTATTCTATAAATGTTATGAAAGCTAACCATGCAGGAGAAATAACATCAATTGAGGGGGAGTATGAGAACTCCATGCACATCAATTGAGGGGGAGCATATGAACTCAATTCCATTGAAACCCCTAGGTTTCTCCAAAGGTATGAATTTACTTAAATGCTTTCAATACATTTATGGAATGGTTTGTCATCTTCAAAAAGGGGGAGATTGTTGACTCAAAGTCAATTAGGTCAATGTTGACTCACGTCTAAATTGACTAAACCCATGTTTTGATGATGACTAACCATTCCACATATTGGTGTCTAATGTCTCTACTTGAGTGATTTCAGATTAGGCATAGACACACTCCAATTTCCCTAACTTGCGCATATTAAATTGGAGAAAAGACAAGTCAAAGTCAATACAAGTGCACGTTTTTGTAATATGATGTATATCCATTAGAATCATGTTGTAAATCACTTGTAATGATTGTATGACTTGTAATTAAGCTTAGAAAAATATCAGGAGCACTTAGATAAAAAATTAGAGCACTTTAGATGCAACTTCGAAAATCAATTACATGCACTTGGTCGGTCGAGTTTCCCTAGCCTGAAACTCGACCGATCAACCTTGGTCGATTTTCTGAAGATTGCATCAGTCGAGTTGTGCACCCACAGAACTCGACCGATCAGGTAGCAGACCATTTCCAGTTGAAATGGTCGATCGAGTTTCCTCAGGACAAACTCGACCGATCCTTTGAATATCGGTTTGTCTGTTACTTGATCGGTCGAGTTACACCCATTAGAACTCGACCGATTGCTCTGTACGGAAAAGTGCAGAAAAGTGTTTCTAGCCGTTGTGGAGTTGCAAAAAGTGAAAATAGATCCGTTGCAAGCCACAAAATGGCTAGTTTTCGTTCACAAGTGTTCCCAAAGGCTAAGAGGCATCCCCAGCTATAAATAGGACCCCTTGGGCTTCATTCCAAGGTTGAGCATTCACTATGAAGGTTCGTATTCTATAGTTGGGTGTTTCCTACAGCCTCCTCTCTCTCTCTAAGCTTAATGACTTGCTACATCCATTAGAGTGAGTAGGAAATCTGTAAGAGAGCTAGTCCTATATGTATATCTTGTGAGGCTCTCACTTCCACCACCTTCCTATCTCTCATTTCCAATCATGAAGATGAAGGTTCTCTCTCTTGTCCAAGAGAGGTGAAGAAGAACAAGGGAAGGTGTCCCTTGGTGAAGATCAAGGATGAAGACTTGGAGCTAGATTGGGTAAGCCCTTGGAGAAGGTAGAAGACTCAAGCTCAAGTGGGTAAGACCTTGGTGAAAGCTTCTCCGAGTGAAGGTGAAGTCAAAGGCGGAAGATCCAAGAAGAGTGGGTAATTTCTGCAAGGCCGAAGACTTGTGCAAGAGTGGGTAAGTCCTTGGAGAAGGCTGAAGACTCTTGCAAAGTGGGTACGTCCTTGGTAAGGTTGAAGACTCTTTGTATTGGATAGGTAAGTCCTTTGTTGGTCATGTATTGTAAGTCTTATAAGTGAATATAAGAGTGCAATTGTTGGAAGTCCTAGAGGTTGACCTCTCTAGGCAAGTGGACTGACACACTTCTAGTTTGAAGTGTGGAACCACTCTAAATAGCTTGTCTAATTGGTACATGTTCAATCTCTCTTATCCTTTCTATGCATGATTTAGTTGCACGCAAATTACCTATTTAGCAACCTTATATTTTGATATATCTTGAAGGTTTGATGAGTTTTGTTTAAGTGCTTTCAGCTCTATTCACCCCCCCCCCTCTAGAGCATCTAATCACCCATCTAGGATCCAACAAGTCCTAATCTAGGGTTTAGGTTTCCTTAATATAAAATTATCATTAGGAGTCATGCTTTTAAACCCTAATTATTGTATCCAACATATCCTTTAATGATGATCACTTTGATTATATTAATTTCATTAACAACATTACAACTCAGGATCTTTAACCCTAATTCTTCATATGCATGATTATTTACATTAGAAACTCTAATTCTCACTCATTATGGTCATAACCACGTTAAATCATCATTATATTCCATAATATCATTTTACATTTCAAAGATTCATATCTAACATTATTTAACCACTTATTAAAAAACTAGGGTTTTTATGCATATTTTACATTAAAGATTGCATCTTTATTCACTTCTAAAAAAAGAAAGTATCATTAGGTCTCACCTATTTTATTTTGCATTCCTCTTATTTTTTTTATCAAAATGGCATATAATATAATTATTTTCCATCCTACTGATTAATTTCTAAAATTATTTCAAATTATGCCTAATCTGACTAATGGGAAGCTGCCACATAGCAACTACTTGGATCTTTTGTGATAGTGGGTGGTCTGGTCCTGAGCCAGCTGGTCCAGAGTCTTCCAGTTTGACTCTGCTTCACGTCCCTATTTACATCTTGTCATCTCCTTCCGCATGAATGTGATGCACTGTTTCCAGCTCTCACAGGCAACGTCGCCCTTCGGTCATCCAACTTCCTAGTAGTCGGGGTAGCCGATGCCTGGAAACGTTCTGTGTGAACCTTCATCCTAGATACCTCATCCTCAAGCCACCCTCACCTAGTACCAAGCTCCTTTCATTTTCCTTTACCCTGCCGCTTTCGTCCGTGAGCATTTCCCACACGTGCAGACTGTGCTTTGCTAGTGCCAGGTGTGAACGTTGATCATCTTCGAGTATGGCTTGCAAACCACCCTTGTAGGCATGGAAGTCAATTGTAGCTTTGATTCTAGTTCTCCATCCTTTCCTTCTTCTTTTAGTAGGTTTTGGCAGTGCTAGAAGGGTGTTGAACGATCCTTGCAGGTCATGGATGGGGGTCGGACCCCTCTAGGGGATGATGGCAACACAGAGAAAGATAGAGAGAGCCTTTTCACACTTGTCCTTAGAAAAAGGAATCCTAGTAGAGTTTAATTGTGGACCAAATACGCCTAGGATCCACCCATTCTTTGTTGGCAAGGCTTCCTTGATGGTCCCTTACATACCTACACCCTAGGGGAAAACCTATTGCCCCCTATGAAGGGAGAGAGAGGGTGAACGACTGCCAAGAGGAAACATGTTTCCCCCTTTCATACCTACATACAATGATATATTAGGATGGAAAGGTGATTTTGTATCAACCCATGATATGATGTTTCCAAAGTTAAATTATTGCTTCCTCACAATGCATCTCAACCTAAACAAACTTCTTTCCAAAAGGAACTATTTTTGATAAACCAAAAGCATTCAGGGAAAGTAGTTCAAGAATGTAATTTATCTAAATATTTCACTTGTGGTAGATAACCTTAATGACTTTCCAATGATTAATCACTTGTTTCCAAGTGCTAAATCTCTTACTAAAGGATACAATTGTATGTGTGAAATTCATTATGGAGATCATACCAAGATATGATACGCATTAGATAGTTGGTCAATAACCTATTTTAGGAAGACCTCTAGATTATTCTCTTTCTCTCTCTTTGATACTTCCCTTCAAATCAGTCACCTCGATTTCAAGGAAACTCACTAATACTCTTCCCATTATATATTAAGTTTTATTGGGATGTCTTTTCCATACAAAACTTACTCCTTTTGAAACATCTCATTAAAATACATACCATTATTCCATGGTATATCTTTTCTCTTCCAAAATCTCGAATTATCTTCTTTTCATTATTATTTTCAAGTATACCAAAGGTCAGATCAAAACAATACCAAATGTTGTCTTAAATATTGTGTTGCCAATAGTGACTAGATAATTACTCTTTTAATTATTGAAAACACCATGTATCTTATTTCTTTTTGGAAACTTGCATATTATCTTATAATTCAGTTATCTGATAATTAACAAAGTCACCATCCTTTATTTATGCACGAAAACTCTCTTTTCTAGAGTATTCCACATATTTCCATATTTAAAATACTAATTATCCATTATTTTTAGAAATCTCTTTATGATTGGATTTTCCACTCTTTCTTTATTCAAAATTATTAATGGTTTATTGACAATAGTGAATTACACAAAATCCATACCATATGGAGTATTTATACTTTCAATCCACAATTTTCAAACAAGACACATAGAGAACCATCTTTTTAATGTGTCCTTCATATTACATTATTTGTAAAAATAATATTAAAACATGGGGAAAACCAGGTTGCAACAAAAGGCGAGAGATATATGGTTCAAAAACAAATGGTTAGAATAGGGGCATTGGTATTTATGTTCATATACAATCAGTTCTTAACTTCTGATCTTGTATGCACTTTATATATGATTTTGAGTCAATTTTTGAATATTTAGTTTCTCATCGTAATGATGCTCAAAATCTTCTTGTAATGTTTTCTAAGGGCATTTAAAACTTGTACATACATGTTTAGATCATGTTTTCATCTTTTTAGAACTTATATTTTTAGATTTCTTTCATATCTTTGAAAAAAAACTCCCATCAACCAAGTCCATCTTGAGAAAACATGATTGATGAGAAATCTTAGGATTTTTTCATCAACTGTAGTCAACCGAGACTTTACCCCAGGAATTTTATAGATGGCACTATGCAATGATTTTATAGAAGGACTATTTCCCGAGGATATCATTCTCAACTAGATTTTTAGTCAATGCCCTACCCTCTTGGTACCCTCCTTGGTACCTTTTTATGATGTATAATTACATTCTTAGAATTGAAAATCTTTTTCCCCCTCAAGTTTCATGCATACAACTATATAATTATGTTTTTCTACCACTTCTCTAAAGTTTTATACATGTTTTGATGATAATCTCTTTAAAATTATTGGATGCGATTAACCTACTTATATTTTTCTCTAAATTGCTACATTTTTAGTTAAGACTATTGTTTTTGTTGAAACCTAAACATTGATATGGTAATTATTTTTAGTCATGACACATATTTTCTAGTAACAAATATTCACCTGTAACTTCTTGAATTGCACTTTATTTTCTATGAATGTCTCTCTTTATGTGCCCGACATCTCCTAGAAGTTGTCATAATTTGTTCATCTTTCCTATGACATAGATCCTACTAGTAGTTTTACACAAGTGGTTCTAGTGGTTTTCATCAAGTGCAATTAACTATTACTATGTTAGTATCTTAATCCATATATAATCAACCTTGTTCTTTGAATGGGATATCTATTAATTTGAGTTACTCGCTTTCATAGTTTTGATAATACTTTCTTGAATTGCATCTTCAGTTGTTCAACTACGTGTCTTGATTTACTTTATCTTAATTTCTTGAGAAGCCCTTTTTATTTTTCTCTTCTAAGAAACAAAGGGGGATAATACATAGTTCTATAAATTTATGAATAAAAAACTACTTTTGTGAAAACTAATCTTATATGTTGGATATCATAAACTGAGAAGAAGAACATGAATATACTTCTTCAAAACCTCTAATTTCTTCAATGTATGATTTTACTTGAAAGCTTTCAATACAATTGTTGATTGGCTTCTCATCTACCAAAGGGGAAGAATGCTGACTTGAGAGGTTACATATCATAATTCCATATTTTGATGTTGAATAAACCATTCCAGTTATTTATGTATAATGATTCCATTTGATAAAATGTATGCTAGACCGACACTCTCCAAATTCCTTTACATGCAAATCCAAGAATTGGAAAATTTAGGTTATACATGCACAAAGATCATGTCCTAGAAGAATACGAATGTGATCTCATTAGAATTTTATGTGAATCATTATCCTGAATGCATGACCTGAAATTGGTCATATTAGTTACTATAGTGAGTATGAAAAATTATGATGCACTCTTGGTTTTTCATACTCACCTTAAAAGGGCCCAAACAGACCACATAGTAAATTGAGCTTTTGTTGATATATAAATTGCATAAAATCACTACAGTAGGTACATCGGTTGAGTTTTTAAAAAGATATCTTAGAAAACAACACTGTAGTAGTTATCTTCACTAAGTTCTTAAAAAGAAATCTTAGATGACAACACTATAGCATCTAATTTTTCTAAGTGCAAGATAGTCATTAGAGGAAGTAAAAAAGTGAAGAGGTAACCATCAAAAACCAAAGAACACCCCCCTAGAACGTCTAGAATGTGTTCCTATCATTAATTACAGATAGGAGGCATCCTCAAATATTAAATAAGATCTATCTTAGATCTTACCAAGTGCCTCATGAAGTCCCACAGGGCTCCTATTCCATAGTCGAGATAATGTGCCTTTAAGAGTCATTATACACCCCTATGAGCTCAATTACTTGTGTGCATCTATTAGAGTGAATAGGATATCTTTAAGAGAGAGAAACCTTAATTGTATATCTTGTGACCTCTCTCTTCTCTACCTCATCGCCTTTGAGAATGGGGTGATCCATTATTGCTTGTTATATGTGGTCCTTGCCATCAAGAGAATGTCATCAGTAAAATAAACATGTGTAAGAGGTGGCCATATTTAACTAGGGAAATTAACTTCCATTGACCCAGATTCACTTTGTGAGCAATAGATTGGCTAATTTCTTTCATATACAAAACATATGGACTTAGTGGATCACCCCGTCTCACTCAATGTACATACTTGAATGTTGTAGAGGGGACCCTTCCCAAAGAATATGATTTCACAAAAGTGATTATTTGCATTGTGAGATCGACAAGGTTAGAAGGTATGCCCACTCTCCTAAGGGTGTCTTCAATAAAACTCCAGTTCATGTGATCAAAAGATTTTGAAAGGTCAAGCCTATTCATCATCCATTTTCTCTTTCCCTTCTTGAAGTGTGTAGAGTGGATAACTTCTTGCACTAGTACGATATTTCCATTAATTTTTATACCACGAATGAAGATGGGTTGAGTAGGTGATATCTAGTAATTTAAATAGGGCTTGATGTTTTCTACTACCATCTTTGAGATGTCATTGAAAACTACATTATTCAGGGAGATACGGTGGAGGTTGTTGCATTGTTTAGGAGTATTGATCTTTGGGATCATCACCATATGAGAATTTTCCAATTTGTTGCCACTGTAAGATGTGGAGAAGGCCTCATTCACCATTTACACCACCGATGACCCCACATGATTTTAGTCATGCTGAAGAAAATTAACACTGACTCCATCAAGACATGTGCTTTGGATGGAGCCATGGAAAAGACCATATTGCAAACTTCTTCTACAATAAGGATTATTCCAAGGTTATAGAAGATCCCTCTTGGGATACTAAAAAGGAACCTACAAACTATATAATGTGTTGCATGGTAATATGGCAACTATTAAGTAAAAGATTTTTGAAATAAATATGTAAATGGGTTTTGAGAATGTCCACATCAGAGATCCGATTGTTATTAGAATCCTTTAGACTTGTGATCTTGCTTTGATGCCGCCTAGCTTGCATGAATGATTTGATTCTAAGAATTTGAATGAGGCTCTCATGATATGGTCAATCATTTTTAGTTGATTGTTTTATGACAAGTTGGATAAAACCAATTTCATATTTGGAACAATTAAATTAGTTAAGCAATTTTGTCTTCAAAAAGAGTTAGTGCTTGGTTTTTTCCCATATTGAGTTATATAAAATATCCTCAATAAGTACCAATTCATCAAAAGACACATAAAAGTAGTATACAAGTGGATCTTTCTGGGCATCAAAAGCTGGAAATATGAAACAGGCTATGGAGTGATGAATAAGGGATATTAAAATATAAAATTCAATTTAGTATATACAATAAACTCTGAAGTAACATTCATATTTAGATATAGGTGTACATATAATTTAGAAGCTACTATATTGTAGAAAATATCATTTTACTTTAGTTTTTGATATGTTGATATTATGTCCTCTATTGATGCATAACGTGATCAAATAATGTACTTAACTATATGGATCTACATGGAAGAGTCTCTACTTTCTAAGGTATGATCATTACTTCAAGTAACCTTGTATGTCTAGAATTTATAGGGGTCTTAACTATTTTTTTGGTCGCCATGGGGGTCTTCACTATATAAGCAAGAAGAAATTTTATTTATTTGTTTTTTGTAGATGAAGTTATTGTACATATTTTTTTTTCATGCATTTCATGTTTGATAAAGGTATCATCATCATCATCATCATCATCATCTAAGCCTCAGTCCCAACTATGTTGGGGTGGACTACATGGATCCTTCATTTCCATTCATCTCTATCATGGGCCATATTATGGTTGAGATGTAGATTTTTCAAAATATCTCTTTATAAGCTCATCCCATGTCAATTTAGGCCTTCCTCTTCTTCTATTTATTGTGCTTGACTCAATAGCATTGCTTCATATAGGTGCATTAGTCAGTTTGCATTGCACATGTTTGTACCATCTGAGTCGGTCCTCGCACAACTTGTCCTCAATGCACGCCACCCCCACTTTAATTTGGATATAGTCATTTCTCAAGTGATCTTTTCTTGTCTTCCCACACATCTATCTCAGCATACGCATTTCAACCACATTCATCTTGTTGAGACCTTATTTCTTCACTGCCCAAGATTCACTCCCATAGAGGAAGGTTGGCCGTATAGCTGTTCTATAAAACTTACTTTTTAACCTGAGAGGGATCTTCCGATCACATAATACTCCAGTTGCACTCCTCCATTTCAACCCTCCTGCAAAATCATGTGATAAACTTCATTTTGGACATCCCTATCTGTTTGAATAATAGAATCCAAGTAATGAAATTTATCACATTTTGGTATATCTACTCCGTCCAACTTGGCTTCATCACTCACATTGCAAGATTGAATGAAATTACGATGCATATAGTCAGTTTTTCTCCTGCTAATCATCAATTCATTTGGTTCCAATGCCTCTCTTCAATGTTCAACTTTATCATTCAATCCATCTTTAGATTCTTCGATTAAAACAATATCAATAACAAATAATATACACCAAGGAATATCATCCTGAACATTCTTAGTCAACTCATCCATAACAACATCATACAGATATGGGCTGAGTGTGGATCTTTGGTGTACCCCAAGTGTGATAGGAAAAGTTTGTGTCTCTCCTCCAGGAGTCTTTACACTTGAAGTAGAGCTATCATACATGTCTTTTATCAAGTCAATGTATTGGATTGACACACCCTTTTTCTTCAAAACCATCCGCAACACTTCTCTGGGTACTCGATCATAAGCCTTTTCCAAATCAATAAACACCATATGAAGATCTCTTTTGCTTTCTCTATACTTCTCCATAATCCTCCTTATTAGAAAAATAACATCTGTTGTTGATCTTCTAGACATGAAACCAAATTGGTAGTTTGATATCTGCGTTATAGATCTTAGTCTCTGCTCAATAATCCTCTCCCAAAGATTCATTGTATGACTCATCAACTTGATACCTCTGTAGTTTGAGTAGCTATAAACATCACCTTTATTCTTGTAGATGGGGACTATAGTACTATTTCTCCACTCATCTGACATCTTCTTGGTCTTCATGATCTTGTTAAAGGACTTGGTTAACCACATAACTCCTTCATCCCCCATACTCTTCCAAACATCAATGGGAATACTATCTGGTCTGCATGCCTTTCTCATTTTCATCTTTTTCAAAGCATTCTTGACCTCAAATGGTGAAACTTGTCATGTGTAAGTGATATCTCTTGTATTCATGTCACATGAGTCTCTAACATTATTTGCAGTATAAATCTTATGGAAGTAATTTCTCCACTGATATCATCGTCCTTCATCGACACTCTGCCATCTTCATTCTTCATGCATTTTACTTGACACAAATATCTTCCTTTCCTTTCTCTTATACGATCCATTTTATATATATCTTTTTCCCCTTCTCTTGTGTCCATATTCTTATAAATATCATTAAAGTATCTAGACTTTTCCTTATGAACAACCTTTTTAGTTTCTTTCTTTTCTTTCTTGTATCTTTGGAATGTTGCATCATTTCAAGATTTGGGCAAGCTCCTATAGATCTCCATTTTTTGTTTAATAGCCTTATGTACTTCATCATTCCACCACTAAGTCTCTTTCAATGGAGGCCTACAAACTTTGAACTCCTCCAAAACCTCTTTGGAAATTTTTGTTATGTTGGAGATCATGTTTTGCCACATAGTGTTAACATCAGACTCCAAGTTCCAAGTTCCCTCCTTGATGAGTTTATCATGAAAATTCAATTTCTGTTCTCCTTTAAGATTCCACCACTTGATCCTGCTATTTTGGTTTCTATTATGCTTGCCTTTATTGATCTTCATGTTAATAATATATAAAACTACCAACCTATGTTGGGTCGTGAGTTCTTTGCTGGAAATCACTTTACAATAAAAATTTTATAATAATTAATAGGTTTGCATGTTGTGTTTTAGCTTCCATCATTGTCTTTTTGTTGAAGATGACATGCATAGAGATCATTTTGATTATAATAAATACGAATTTTCTTATGCACTCAAAAGTTGATATTACGACTCAACTTAGTGCTATTTTCCTTCATCCATAACCAATACACACACATGTTGACTCAAGGTCAATTAGGTCAATGTTGACTCATGTCTAAATTGACTAAACGTGTGTTTTGATGATGACTAACCATTCCACATATTGGTGATTTCAGATTAGGTATAGACACACTCCAATTGCCCTAACTTGTGCATATCAAATTGGAGAAAAGACAAGTCAAAGTCATACAAGTGCACGTTTTTGTAATATGATGTATATCCATTAGAATCATGTTGTAAATCACTTGTAATGATTGTATGACTTGTAATTAAGCTTAGAAAAATATCAAGAGCACTTAGATCGAATATTAGAGTACTTTAGATGCAATTTTGAAAATTGATTACAGGCACTTTGTCGGACGAGTTTCCCAGCCTGAAAACTCGACCGATCATCCTTGATCAATTTTATGAAGATTGCATCGATCGAGTTGTGTTTACACAGAACTCGACCGATGGAGTAACTGACCAAATTGATTTTCATTGGTCGGTCGAGTTTTCACAGGACAAACTCGACCGATGGTCTGAATATCGGCTTTGTCTTTTACTCTATCGGTCGAGTTACACTTATAGAAACTCGACCGATTGCACTGTATGGAAAAGTGTAGAAAAGTGTTTCTAGCCGTTGTGGAGTTGCAACAAGTGAAAATAGATCCGTTGCAAGCCACAAAATGGCTAGTTTTCGTTCACAAGTGTTCCCAAAGGCTAAGAGGCATCTCCATCTATAAATAGGACCCCTTGGGCTTCATTCCAAGGTTGAGCATTCATTGCAAACTCTATGTGAGGTTCCTATTCTATAGCTGAGTGCTTCCTACAACCTCCTCTCTCTCTCTAAGCTTAATCACTTGCTACATCCATTAGAGTGAGTAGGAAATCTATAAGAGAGCTAGTCCTAGATGTATATCTTGTGAGGATTTCACTTCCACCACCTCCATTTCTCTCATTTCAATCATGAAGATGAAGGTTCTCTCTCTTATCCAAGAGAGGTGAAGAAGAACAAGGGAAGGAGTCCCTTGGTAAAGATCAAGGTTGAAGACTTGGAGCTAGAGTGGGTAAGCCCTTGGTGAAGGCAGAAGACTCCTTGCTCAAGTGGGTAAGTCCTTGGTGGAAGCTTCTCCGAGTGAAGGTGAAGTCAAAAGCTGAAGATCCAAGAAGAGTGGGTGATCCCTGCAAGGCTGAAGACTTGTGCTAGAGTGGGTAAGTCCTTGGAGAAGGCCGAAGACTCTTGCAAAGTGGGTAAGTCCTTGGTAAGGTTGAAGACTCTTTGTATTGGATAGGTAAGTCTTTTGTTTGGTCATGCATTGTATGTCTTATGAATGAATATAAGAGTGCAATAGTTTGGAAGTCCTAGAGGTTGACCTCTCTAGGCAAGTGGACTGACACACTTCTAGTTTGAAGTGTGGAACCATTCTAAATAGCTTGTCTAATTGGTGCATGTTCAATCTCTCTCTCCATTGCTATGTATGTTTTAGTTGCACTCAAATTACCTATTTAGCAACCTTATCTTGTCATATATCTTGAAGGTTTAATGAGTTTTGTTTAAGTGCTTTCAGCTCTATTCACCCCCCTCTAGAGCATCTAATCACCCATCTAGGATCCAACAATTGGTATCAGAGCGGGTCTTCTCCAAGCATACTTCAACAAGTAGGAGAAGATGGGTGACTACCTAGGAGGGAGATTCTTGACCATCCTTCCAATATTTGATGGGAGCAATTTCCTCTATTGGAGAAGAAGGCTTCAATTCTACATCCAAGGATCAAGTATTGAGATGTGGCAAATGGTGAACAACCCATACATGCTACCAAAGATAAAGATTGAAGAATGGGATGAAGATACCTTGAAGAAAGCAACCTTGAATGCTAGAGCCATGCACATCCTCTATGACTCCATGACCCCCACCGAGTTCAACCGGATTTCTTCATGTGAAACAGCCTATGAGGTATGGAGAAAGCTTTGCATCACTTATGAAGGGACAGATCAAGTATAGGAAAGCAAATTCTACATGCTCAAAGGGCTGCTTGAGAACTTCAAGATGGGAAAGGAGGAGAGCATAGCCAACATGTACTCAAGGCTCAACACCATTTTGAATGGTCTTGCTGTTCTAGGACATCCTATGTCTAGTAGAGAGATCAACTCAAAGATCCTTAGAACTCTCCCCAAGAGATGGGAACCCAAGGTGACTTCCATTGAAGAAGCAAGGTCTCTTAGGGATATTCCTATTGAAGAGTTCATTGGAAATTTATAAGCACATGAAGCTACACTTGACAAGAGGGAGGAAGTAGAAAGACAAGAGAAGAAAGAGCTAAAGAGAATGAAGAAGGCTGAAATGAAGGCTCAAATTGAAGCTATCATGGAACAAGTCTCTCCATCCTCTCAAGCTAAAGAAGATGCCATGCACTCCAAGGGCAAACCCTACAAAGGAAAGTCCTGCTCAATCCGGTGCTTCACATGTGGAAAGAAGGGTCACTACAAGGAAGATTGCCCACAAGGAAAAAAGACCCATATTCACAAAAAGAAATGGAAATCGAGCTCAAGTGGCTCCTCCAACTCAAGCTCAAGTGAAGATTCAAGTGAAGGATCAAGCTTAAGCTCTAGTGATGAAGGAGAATGCCATTTTGATCTTATAACATCAACAAGTGAAGACTCAAGTGAGGTAAATCTAAACTCTTTAGATAAAGAATCTTTGATTGCTATTATTCATGATATTTGTGCCTCTCTTAAGTCTTCTAAAAGGAAAAAGAAAAAGCTTGCTAAAATTGTTGATAATTTGCATGTAGAATTAGATGATCTTGAACATGCTAATTCTTGCTTGCTTGATGATAAAAATGATTGTCTTAGCCAAGTAGACTCTCTTAAACTTGAAAATGCTAGTTTGCTTGATAAGATTAGATTTCTAGAAGCTCAACCTCTTATGACTAGTTCTAATGAAGAGCATACCTTAATTGTTGATTCTCTCATGCATGATATTGATGTTCTTAAATCTGAAAATAAGGACAAAGATTTTGTTTTGCATGAATTAGAAATAGAAAATGCCTCCCTGCTTGCTAAAATCAATGTGCATGAATCTTGTTCTAGTACTACTAGTAGAGAGAATGATGTTGCTGCTCTTCATATTGATAGAGATTCTTATTTAACTAAAGCTCTTTGCTTAGAAAATGATCTTTTACATGCTAGAGATAATATTAATAATTTGTCCTCTACTATTGCTTCTCTTAAGCATGATAATGACCGTTTAAGATCCTCTTTGCAAAGATTCTTAGTTGGTAAAAAGAGTCTTAATGACATCCTACATCATACTACCAAACAAATTGGTAGACATGGTTTGGGGTATGATAGTAGTCAAGGGAACAACAAAGGTAAAGGACCTCCAATCTTCCATGGAGAATCCTCTAGTTCCAAGACTATGGGCACATGCAACTATTGCAATAAAATTGGTCATTATTCTACTTGTTGTCCTTTTAAGAAAGCACCCAAGAGCAATAGGACTTGGGTTGCTAAACTAACCCCTCCAGACCCAAAAACATGATTGGGGACCATTTCATCTTTCTTCTTGTAGGTACTTGCAAATGGATTGACTTGAGCTATTGAATTGCAAATTGACTTGTCAATCCACATAAAAGAAGAAAGGTGAGATGTGTAGAGGGTGACAACAAGTGGAAAAAGCAATGGTAAGCACAAAGGTAAAAGTTTTATTGCTTATAACCATTTTTAACTTGTTTTTGTCAAGTTAGTGTGCACTATACATATGGTTTTTGAGTCAAAAGTGGCATTTTGTGATTCTCTTCACACTCTTGCTCAAAAACTGTTTCTAATGCTTCTATAGTGCATTACTAACTTTCTTAGACATGTTTGGATATGGTTTGTATATTTAGCATGCCTCTATATATGTTTTTATGAAATATATGTGCTTTTTGACAGTTGCTCTGTCGGTCGAGTTTACCCTATTTGAAACTCGATCGATAGGCACCAATGGGTGTTGCCAACAACTGTCATCAGTCGAGTTGTCAATGCACATCATACACAGTTGGCTTATTGAATGAGAATTTCCCTCTCAACTAGATTTTCTCAACCAATAGCCTTATTCTTTGGCACTCTCATTTGGTACCTTTCTATATGCATATTGCCATGTTCTAATTGCCTATCTTGCTTACAACTCTATCTCTCTAATTTCTCTAAATTGGTATATCTATATCTTGCAATTACTTGCTTTGAGTTGTTTTGCAGGTTTTGATGATGATCTCTTTGGATCTCTTGGTTGTGTCTAAAAATTGCTTCCGTTGTACTCTAACTTGCTAAATCTATCTAGGTGTATATCTTGTTTTGATACAACCTTGAGGTTCTCAGGGGTAATCATCTTATGGTAAGGATGCATATCTAGTGAGTTATATCCTTTCATGCTTCTAAAATTGCTTATCTCTTTGTTTGGATATATCTCTACATCTACTCATAGCTTGCTTTATCTTGTGTATCTTTTGGTATCTCTTGCTATGATCTAGATCTTACTAGTAGTCCTAACTTGTGATAACATCTACTAGTAGTTCATATACATGTAGTTCTAGCCTTGTTTATAATTGGCATCTTTGCTCATCTATATGCTATGCTTGTATCTTGTCTCATACATGCTCAAGTTTGTTCCTAGAATTGCATATCTACTATCTTGAGTTGCTTGCATAACACTGTGATGCAGGGTACATAAGATCTACATTGTATGTAGAAATTGGAGTATTTTTAGATTTTATGCAGATTTTGCTCCAGTTTCAGTTTTTGGTGCAAGACTAGTGTTTTTCATGCAGAAACAACCTTCTGAGCAAGACTCATGCTTCGCGACGAGCTCTGATGGTTTTTGGTCAAATTCTGTCATCTTGAGGGTCAACATTGTGTTTGATTATTTTTCTGCAGCACTTTATCTTGCTTTGTGGGTTGTTCAAGTATATGCTTTAACTTGCTTTTATTTCTATGCTTGGACAAGCCCCTGTCTGTGCTCTTCTACCCTCCTTATATATATTTGTGTTATCTCCTTTCTCTTTAACAAGTGATGTTTTTTATTTCTTCATAACCCCACTTTTTGAAATGACAAAGGGGGAGAAAGGTATGTCTTCTTTTAAAAGAGGAAGAAGGCATGTCTTACATGAAGAAGAGAAGTATGTCCATGTAAGGGGGAGAATGTAAAAAGGGAGAAGACATATATGTGTAGAACATATATGAGTAGAAGACATAGTTTCTATAAATGTTATGAAAGCTAACCATGCAGGAGAAATATCATCAATTGAGGGGGAGTATGAAAACTCCATGCGCATCAATTGAGGGGGAGCATATGAACTCAATTCTATTGAAACCCCTAGGTTTCTCCAAAGGTATGACTTTACTTAAAAGCTTTAAATACATTTATGGAATGGTTTGTCATCTTCAAAAAGGTGGAGATTGTTGACTCAAGGTCAATTAGGTCAATGTTGACTCACGTCTAAATTGACTAAACCCGTGTTTTGATGATGACTAACCATTCCACATATTGGTGTCTAATGTCTCTACTTGAGTGATTTCAGATTAGGTATAGACACACTCCAATTGCCCTAACTTGCGCATATCAAATTGGAGAAAAGACAAGTCAAAGTCATACAAGTGCACGTTTTTGTAATATGATGTATATCCATTAGAATCATGTTGTAAATCACTTGTAATGTTTGTATGACTTGTAATTAAGCTTAGAAAAATATCAGGAGCACTTAGATTGAATATTAGAGCACTTTAGATGCAACTTTGAAAATTGATTACAAGCACTTTGTCGGTCGAGTTTCCCAGCCTGAAAACTCGACCGATCATCCTTGATCAATTTTCTGAAGATTGCATCCGTCGAGTTGTGTTTACACAGAACTCGACCGATGGAGTAACTGACCAAATCGATTTTCATTGGTCGGTCGAGTTTCCCCAGGACAAACTCGACCGATGGTCTGAATATCGGCTTTGTCTTTTACTCTATCGACCGAGTTACACTTATAGAAACTCGACCGATTGCACTGTACGGATAAGTGCAAAAAAGTATTTCTAGCCATTGTGGAGTTGCAACAAGTGAAAATAAATCCATTGCAAGCCACAAAACGGCTAGTTTTCGTTCACAAGTGTTCCCAAAGGCTAAGAGGCATCCCCAGCTATACATAGGACCCCTTGGGCTTCATTCCAAGGTTGAGCATTCATTGCAAACTCTATGTGAGGTTCCTATTCTATAGTTGAGTGCTTCCTACAGCCTCCTCTCTCTCTCTAAGCTTAATCACTTGCTACATCCATTAGAGTGAGTAGGAAATCTGTAAGAGAGCTAGTCCTACATGTATATCTTGTGAGGCTCTCACTTCCACCACCTCCATTTCTCTCATTTCAATCATGAAGATGAAGGTTCTCTCTCTTGTCCAAGAGAGGTGAAGAAGAACAAGGAAAGGAGTCCCTTGGTAAAGATCAAGGCTGAAGACTTGGAGCTATAGTGGGTAAGCCCTTGGTGAAGGCAGAAGACTCCTTGCTCAAGTGGGTAAGTCCTTGGTGGAAGCTTCTCCGAGTGAAGGTGAAGTCAAAAGCTGAAGATCCAAGAAGAGTGGGTGATCCCTGCAAGGCTGAAGACTTGTGCTAGAGTGGGTAAGTCCTTGGAGAAGGCCGAAGACTCTTGCAAAGTGGGTAAGTCCTAGGTAAGGTTGAAGACTCTTTGTATTGGATAGATAAGTCTTTTGTTTGGTCATGCATTGTATGTCTTATGAATGAATATAAGAGTGCAATAGTTTGGAAGTCCTAGAGGTTGACCTCTCTAGGCAAGTGGACTGACACACTTCTAGTTTAAAGTGTGGAACCACTCTAAATAGCTTGTCTAATTGGTGCATGTTCAATGTCTCTCTCCCTTGCTATGTATGTTTTAGTTGCACTCAAATTACCTATTTAGCAACCTTATCTTGTCATATATCTTGAAGGTTTAATGAGTTTTGTTTAAGTGCTTTCATCTCTATTCACTCCCCCTCTAGAGAATCTAATCACCCATCTAGGATCCAACAACACACACACACACACACACACACACACACACACACACATATATATATATATATATATATATATGTGTGTGTGTGTGTGTGAGTGCGTGTGTGTGTGTATATATATTTTTAATCCTCTCAAATAAACAATTATGAGGATCAAAATGATACCTTATTTTGTACTTTTTAATGTCAACTAGTATTCGTATGAAACATGATATAGAATAACATTTAACTAGTACTTATATACAAAGTACTTCTATATTGATGCATTTTACTTGAATCAAGTCTCTTCCTTTCTTTTCTCTTATACGAGCCATTTTATATATATCTTTTTCCCCTTCTCTTGTGTCCAACTTCTTATAAATACCATCAAAGTATCTAGACATTGCCTTTTGAACAACCTTTTTAGCTTCTTTCTATGCATGCTTGTATATTTGGAACGTTGCATCATCCTGAGATTTGGAAAAGCTCCTATAGATCTCCCTTCTCAGTTTAATAGCATTTTGTACTTCATCATTCCACCACCAAGCCTCTTGTTGTGGAGGCCCACAACCTTTGGACTCCCCCAAAACCTCTTTGGAATTTTTTTAATGTAGGATCTCATGTTATGCCACATAGTGTTAATATCAGACTCCAATTCCAAGTTCCCTCCTTGATGAGTTTATAATGAAAAGTCAATTGATTTTCTCCTTTAATATTCCACCACTTGATCCTGCTATCTTGGTTTCTATTATGCTTGCCTTTATTGGTCTTCATGTTAATATCCAAAACTATCAACCTATGTTGGGTCGTGAGTTCTTCGCCAGAAACCACTTTACAATAGAAATTTTATAATAATTAATAGGTTTGCATGTTGTGTTTCAACTTCATCTTTGTCTTTTTGTTGAAGATGATATGCATAGAGATCATTTTGATTATAATAAATACAATTTTTGTTATGCATTCAAAATTGATATTACGACTCAACTTAGTGTTATATATATATATATATATAATCCTCTCAAATAAACTAGTATGAGGATCAAAACCATACCTTATTTTGTATTTTTTAATATCAACTAGTAGTAATATGACACATGATATATAATAAAATCTAACTAGTACTTATATACAAAGTACTTCTACATAGATTAGAAAAATAAACCAACTATGATCCTACTTATTTAAAATTTAAGAATTGTGCTAACTATTTAAGCCTCATCTATATGCCTTATTCATGTTCAACTTTAGAAAAAGGCAACAAAATTTCATGATATTCATTAAATTATATATGCTTTTTATATATTTGTTTTGTAACTATACATGTACTCCATATCTACCAGTATCACAATTGACATCAACTCCACAACCAATTATACCTTAACATCTCTATGGCTAATCTAACTCCTAATTATAACATTAAAACTACTCCTAGAACTTCTAGGAACACTTCTCCCACAAAGATGTGCACCCAATTGATTTAATAATTTCAATATCTCATTATGTAACTCTTTTCATATGCCCTAGCTTGGTCCATATCGCATATCTTGTTTATTTATAGTTGCAATTCCTCTTTCCATTGTTCTTGGGTATTCAAGAGGGCACTTTTGCTTAGTGGAGTAGAACTTACACCATTATTTATCTTCATTATTGGGTCTTTTAAGAAATTTTCATAATGGAAAACTAATATATCACTCTCATCATAGGTTTTGTGTAATTCATCTAAAAACACACCTTCGATATCCAAGGTGAATGATGGAAGTTAAAATGTGAACACATGGAAAATATATTACTTTCCATGATTAGTGATCAAAACTTATTTTTCATCCACGATGACCACTGCTATAGGGTTTAAAAATTTCATATTCATCATTATCAATACATAAACCGTAATACATTTTACTTTTGCAATGTATTCATCATATAAATAGTTGAGTTGGTGTCAACTCGCCTTCCATCTCATTGCTTTCATCATGGTCCCATAAAATCTTATAAGTTGGGTAGCTACTTGATAGAAAGTCACTAATGAAACTCTAAACATATTACATTTTTTTAATATTTGATCAAATTATTCAGACAAGTTGATTGTCAAACATACATAAATCTACACCTAATTCATTGGTGATTTTTTCTATTTTTGAAGTTAGAATTAGCATTGTTCGTTTGAGCCTCAACTTTCCTCAAATAATGACTCTACATCAATTCCAAGAAGGCACTTTTTCTTTTGAAACAAAGCATTACATTTTAAAGCATAGGATATAGTAATTAATGTTTAAATAAAAATACTATTCACATTGAATAATATAATATATCTGACTAATTTACTTTCTAGATTCCTATTAACATGTCAAACACATAATCAAAAACCTTTTTTAAGATATATTGGTACTATAGTAGTCTTTTTTTACCCTTTTAGTCATATTTATGGGACTTTAAATATCTAGAAACAAACCTCAAACATTTCTAAAATTAGCCTAACTATTTCCTCTTTTTTTGTAGTTGTTACGTTGTAAAATGTTTTGTTAACTTCATTCAATGAGGTTTCCATTAGCATAACCTCATAATATTTTCCTTTTGCATCACATGTATAATTTGTATTTTTGATCTAATTTTATCCTAAAAACCTTTCATACATGAATATAGAAAACAAAGAACCAATGTGAGTAATAGTTGTGGTCTGGCTCAAATAAACCTTGTAGCATTTTGAGTAGATACCCACATTTCATTGTTTATGATGATAGTATGGGATTATGTTCATCACAAAAATATTTAAGCATTTTCCTTTTCCAACCATATTCTTAGATGGTGGGGTCAATCAAAATGTACAATGTTATAAATATTCTAACACAATTATTTATTTTCAAAATTTTTTTTCAGAATTGGTCTACAATTAATGTAGCCATCTCTCCACACATATTGGATATATGTTTCATTATTATTCTCTATACATAATTGCACTCATTACTTGTTGTTTGCATTCTTAAATTGACCCTATCTTGAATCTTATAATTGTGTACATTCCATTTGTAGGTCTACCTAGTCCTACATGTAGTAATAACTCCACGACATCAATTTTTAATAACGCATACTATAAAAGTCTAAATGAAATGATATGGTAATTTTTACATAAATATAAAGGAACATTTACGTGATTCATGTACCATGCATTCAATAGTAACATAGACCATAAAATGATGCATATATTATCATAAGAAACCATGTAAATTGCATTTGTAATTAGTTGAGAACATCCTTGTCTACATTATGCTCATTGTTCTATTTTTTTCCTTTTATTTCTGCAAATAAATATTTGCATTCACTAGATTGATATCTTGATTTAAAAGTGAAAAACTCCTATCTATACCAACCGCACTGGATAACATCTGTAATATATGATCACTAAAGGATTAGAAAAATACCATACAACTTATGACACTCAGATATGATACATTCAATATACTTGAAATTAAACACGATTTCAAAAGATCTCGCAATACTTGTAGAACTTAAACTAAAAGTAAAAATCATATGATCCCAATTTCCAATTTATACGAGAAACAATTGAATGGATATTTTGTATTATAAACATTTTGCTCTAGGTTTTTAAGGAAATTTTGCTAGCTAGATGGTTGGTATACATTGAAATTTACTATAAAGTTGGGCTATAAGGTCCTCACTAAGCACTAATAGTTGGCCCAGATGTAGGTTAGATTCCATATATTTATTAGTTAACATAATGTTTACTTCTTTAGGTTACATTTATTACTATTTAGTTATATATTTATTCATTCTCTCCCCGTTTGTTTGTAACCTTGAATATTTGTCTAGCAATATAAGGAATTAAAATATATTTTGAAAAGAGTTATGTAAGTCATAATTATTTAAATAATGACCTATCACACCTTGTGCTCACTTTTTGACTATTATATGTTGGATGGTAGATGAAAGAAACTAGACATGTAATTGAGTTATAATTGCAAGATTTCTCTGAGTGACTATGTTGGGTGCCTAAAGGGACACCTTATCAGTAATGTGATAATGCGGTGTTGAAAATTCAATGCATTACATAGAACATGACATGTGTTGTAATTCAAATGATTGCATATGAATTGACATTGAGGATATGGTTTTTGAGGCCACGACAACAGATTTATCACGATCTTGATGTTCATCATCTATGAGCACTTATGGCAGATGGTGGAGAGTGTTGCAGCGGTCAAACCCTAATATGAATATTATTACTAGCGACCGTATGATTCACGCCTTCTCATAGTATGATCATTTCTTGATCACCAGAAGGATGGGAAAAACAAACCTAAAATAGATCTACTTAAATAAGAGATAAATTATCAAACTTACCTATCAAATTTTGAGGCAGTGACATGCACTTTAAATGCACCCAGGAAATTTTAAATATTAAGCAATCTACATATGCTAGAAACATTTACACATATTTAACTCTTATATCATCAACCAATTTAGGTGTAGGGTCTTGAACAATCATTTCAGATGAAGAGTAGACTTAGAATTATAATATGTAGGCTAATAGTTGGCATAATATGAATCACATTCCACACAAAGATGACCAAAGTTTTATAGTTTCCTTTTATTATTAATTGTAAATATCCTTCATGTTATAATTATCCCCTTTAATATGTTTCCATGCATTTATAGAGAAGATAATATACATGTCTATATCTTTAGAAAATGTTTCAATAAATTACAGATGATGAAGTCATGTAATATCTTAAATTTTTTCATCTTTCGCCATTTATTATTAGAAAATTGTCAGTGGCCATCAAGATAGTATTAGATTCATAGGAAGAACACCCATGTGAAGGACTCCCAAATTTAGGAAAACTTCTTGAATCTTCAGAAGGTTGTTTGTGACTTTTGTGAAGGGACTACACGTAAAACTGCATCAAGATGGATTTATTGTAATACCACCATGGTGAAAATTGGAAGATGTTGTTGGCTATTATTGACACTGAGCACCGATGGGTGGACAGTGGAGGGTGTTTTGGGGGAAAAACCATAGTCGCGGTGGGTATTGCATCTCGAATTATGAGATTCAATGCCTTGCTCCAAATATGAGCTGGTAGGGTTATGAAGAAGTTAAGGGATGGATAAAATCTTCTAAGAGGATAACTGGTAGCGGGATAATGGCAACTCACATTTGGGGGCTAAAAATATTTTTTTCAAGAATTATAGGGTGGGGTGGCATTTGAAATTTTGTGAAATGAGAGAAGTATTAAGAATTTTTTACTTTTCAAGTGTTTGAATTTGGCTCACCTCCCCTCCCCTTTGGAGCTGGATATATGTGGTGACAATTGGCACCGTTGGGATAATGATGATAATAATGTACAAGAAAACAAAATATACTAAATTAGTAAAAACCAAAGCGTAACTAGTGGTAGAGACAAGCTAATTGATTTTTTCCTCTCTCGGGAATTGTCTATGTCAAGATGGTACAGCGTGTGCTTTAAGGAGTACCTTTCCAAATCTTCACAGCTACTACGGTGGCGATTTGTACATTTCCCCCCACTTTCTATGGAAACGGTTAGAGTCAGATACTCCATCAATACAACAACGGAAGGGATATGAAGCACCAAAAACTAGGAATATCATTGTGTCTATCCCGTGGGAGGTAAACTTTAATCTGGTAACTTGGCGAAATTGCAAATTGTTGGAAATTTCGCCGTGAGTGTAAAGCGCATGCGGGCATGGCAAGGCCAGATGGACCAAGTGCTTATATCGTTTACACTTTATTTGCGGTGCATCGGTGGTCATGCATGCATTAACCTTTGGGTTATCTTTCTACGGAAACCATATAAATTGCTCCCACCATCACTTTGTTTTCCTACAAACCCCGGTTGCGCTTTCTTCCTCTCTTCCGTCTCTTACCCTTGGCCCTGACACTGTCCCGGCGTCTCTGTTGATCCGCCCATGGTAATGCAACCACACAACCACCTTGACACCGTCATGGACCCGCCCTATGCCTTCGACACCGAACATGTTCTTATTCTACCAGAGCCACTCGACCTCACAGGTGTGCCTAGTGATGCTCCTCCAGCTGCCGGTGACACTCACGGCCGGCGTCCACAGCAGCCACAATTCCAACAGCCGCCGCCGCTCTCGCCGGGGCAGCTGTTCAATGGCGTTAATAACTTAGGCCCCACCTCGGCTGACGGACCAGTAGGCCACACAGCAATGCACTGCCCGCAACACGGCAGTGCTTGCCCTGGCATCCATCCGTCTCCCCAGATGCCACTACGACAAAATCTGGATCATATGGCGTTCCTGCAGGACAAATACGGAGCTGATGCCCTCAGATTAGCCGGGGCCGTCGCGATGGACGGCCTCTGCCAGGGCACAACCCCCGGTGGTTTTCCACGACAGCAGCAACATCAACAGCAACAGACGCCAATGGTCTCGCCGGAGTTCATGTTTAACGCAGGAATGCCACCTTGCCATCAAAACAGCAGTGTTGGCAATGGTCCTCATGGGTTTCCCCAGATGCCCGTCGACTATCAACATAAGCCACGGGCATTCATGCAGAATCAGAATGGGATTGCTGCTCCAGATGCCACCGGATCAGCCGTGCAGGAAGGCCTCTGGCAGGGCATGACGCAAGGATCATACATGATGGATCCGACACCCGCCGTGGGATCTGACATGATGCTTTGTGATCCATGCGCCGCCATCACGGCTTGGGAGCAGACTAACCGGGACATTACAGCACTTCGTGAAGCTTACGTAAGTCAGTCTACCATATCTTCTTCATTAACTGCAAGATGCTGGCTTGTTCTCTATAATATCACGTAGTATTGATTCACCCCTTTTAATTTGTGATATTATGCAGAACGATCTGATCCACCTGCATCGACTCGTCCGCTTCCGCCGTCAGATCCTAAAGGCACAGGAGGCCATGGAGCACCACAACAGGCAGATCCAGCTCGACGCTGCATTCCAGCGTATACAGGATCTGGAGAATTGCCTGCAGGAAACTGAAGCAAAGAGCAGGGCACTGCTTGCCGTTGCTAGGAAGGAAGCCGCCAAGTTCAACGGGCTTCGCACCCTGCTCAAGCAGGCGATCCTGACGGATGGCGCCTGTGGGTCATTCTTGGAGGAAGGCAATGCGGACAACGCAGAGATCCTTGAAGGTTTGGCTGCGGTTGGTGCCATCGCCGCCGAGTCGCCGACGCCGTCCACTGAAGCAACATCAGCGGAGAGCAACCCTGCGTCAGCTGCGTATATGCCCATCTGCAGGTTGTGCTACCCCGATGCCAAGGCGTCCGTGTCACTGCTCCCTTGCGGCCATCTCTGCGTCTGCGCGGCGTGCCACGAGACCAGACAAATCCTGACCTGTCCGGTATGCGGCCTCCAAGTCAGCGACAAGTGTCCCGTTGGGCATCGTACTGCTTGAAGTGACGCTGCACTGCAAACTTTCGCGCTTTTGAAAATAATTCCATTAGTTTTTGTTAGTTTTCAAATTTTCATTTGTATTGTTGTTGTCATTATTGTGGTTGTAGTTGGAAAAGAGAGGCGCGTTGTTGAACGATGACATAGACATTTATACATTTTAGAGTTTAACTTTTGTATTTTTATCATATTATTTACTTCTTAGAGTTATAACCCAATCCGTGCATTTTTTCCATATATGGGTTTGTTTATTTGTGATGTTTGCAAGCATCATACCCACAAGTGGGTTCGCGCTCACGTCTCTCTCTCTTTTTCTTTTCATGAATACATTAAGTTCATCATGGGGAGGAAACTTGCCACCCTTCCAAAATTAACTCCCTCAATCCAATTTCTATGCTATTCATATTTTGTTCAATTTTTTCGGATTTTCTTTTTTCACTGTTCCATATATTCTTTCCATATGCATATATTGGAATCTTCTATAAGAAGTATCCTTGGGGTACAACACAGTGTATGAGCATAAAATCAATGAGCGCACATCATACACATATACCTCCAAGAAAGTTTCAAAAAATGTCCATGTCGAGTGCGTTACTACATTTAGTGTTACGTTACATGACTCTAAGTGCACAATTACAAAGTCCTTTTCTGAAGTCTGGACCAGTCAATATTGGCAAAATCACTTTGGAATTGGGATGGAAAAATGACATGAGAACTTGTGAAAGATGTGAACCCTACCGAATCTGACCTAGAAAAATAAATGAGTCCCAGATGAATCTTTTATCAATTCGGTTGGCACTAGGTTGGCAGAATAGTGTTTGAACTAGAATTTAGATTTCTCATAGTCGGTAAGATTTTACAAATTCTAAGTCCAGATCAACATAGGGTTAGCGTGTATATGTATGTTTAGTTCTATCAAGACATTTAAAACTACTTGTCATTCAGTAGTACTTGAAAGTAATCATTATTGAATATTTGATATGGAATTATATTTATACTACACATTATTTAAACATATGATACAATTATGAATTATTAAAGAATCTAATCGAATTTCATTTTGGTTCTAGGAAGCTCATTATAGAATGTTTCTATTTGGTGTTGGTGTTTTCAGAACTCCCATTTCATACAAAACTTCACAGATCCCAATCACTTGTTTGGGTATAAACCAAAATATTGACATTCCAACTATTGGAAATGTTAATTTTTTTTCTCATCTTTATCTCATAGATTCATAGTATATATACATGATATATTATATTCTTAATGCTCCCTTCACAAATTTGTCTTAATTTTTTTTCACAAAAACTATATATTGACAACAGATAAGTATTTATAACAGAAGGCATCATTATTGTGGAAAATATCATTTCAAAGAGTTTCCATAGTGGCTAATATTTTACAAGTATGGCAATAGAAATGTTTCATATTAAGGTATATTATGCTTTTATTCTTTTTTTCACTTCAATCAAGCCATAAAAACATTGAAATAGTTGACAATTGTAACATGGTAATAAACAATAATGATACAAATATTAGAAATTTTAGTATAATAATATGAATAGAATGAACTTGGTTTTAGAGTAAAAAACTTGGGTAGGGACCATGCCCCCTTCATTGTATGAGTCCCCACTATTGTATGTACCTAAAATCATTTTATTCAAATACCTCACCCCACATCAAAATGGTAAGCATGTAAATGCTTGTATTGTGTCATGAATATATGATATCATACTAAAACATCTTTACAATCTAACTTTTATTGTACATATTTCCCATGGAATGGAAATCTAATAATGATCATTACAATATCTCATGGAGTTATCACTCCAAATGTCTTCTTATGACCTAAAAGGAAAATTATCAAACTTAAAGGGAGAAAAGAACGAACATTTTATACACAATTCTCTCTCAAATAATAACAGACATGTCAGTAAGAAACATTATTTAACAAATAAAAATACCTATTTATTTGGTATATAAGCCTTAAGTCAATAAAAGGAAATTTAAAAATACTATAGAAATAGTAGATCATATTCAGGGGTTTTCCTACCATATATTTTTTTCAACAAATTTAAATTTTTATTCTATTTATTACTTTTTTAGCATGAGAACCATATAATAATATGACAAAATATTTTATACTTGAAGAAATTACCTAGATATTCCCTTTTTTGTAAAGATGGTCAAAAGTTTATTCATACTTACACACAATTATTCACCTTTATAATTTTGAAGTATACGGAAGGAAGTGTGAATTATCTGTAGAAACGCTATATCAATATGCAAAGTTCACATACATTATCAAAAATCTTTTTACATCCAAGGTTTACAATACTATGAAATGACGACCTCTCTAATAACCTAACTTTTTCCACCTCGATGTAGATTCTCACTCTGATTATGACTCAACCTACTAAATTGTATGTCAATTCTTGAGTTTGGATTTCAAGGGTACTCCATTTTGTTCACATCAATGATCAAATTTTGTAGTAGATGACATTATTTTGTTCTTTGACCTAAGTTCCATTGTATAATGAATTATCATCTTGCAAACAACTTTGAACCTCTCCAATACATTTTCCTTAATTCTTGATGTATTTGGTATTGTAGATCTCTTACTTGTGAATCCAAAGGTGCAAAAATTGCCCTAATCAGAGCTACGAGTCCAAAGTTATGGTCATTTGAGTAACCCCACTTTTATTCATCAATTTCATTGATTTAACTTAATTTTAGTCCTAAATGAGCCCAATTGGGCGCACAACCTAATTGTTAGGCGTGTCCCCGTCCCTTTTGGGGCATGATCCATCTCAATTGTCAGATCATGTCCCATGGATAATGCTCCTTGATCCTACTGATGGGTGGTCTCCTTCTACCTCTAGTTGTACATTGTAGAAGTGTTACAATGTACTCAACAAAACAACACCAATCCTCCACAATCTCATTTCCTTTTTGAGAATTTGATCCCCCAACCTCCGCTTTTCTCCTCTCTCATTTCAATCACTTTTCCATTGCTTTTTGCCCCAGAACTTCCTCTCATCCTTCTTCTCTGTCATCTATTCTTCCATTGTCTTTGGACCCCTAGATCATGGTGTGAAGACGTGCAAAAATCTTCTATTGACATTTGTACCTCTTTGAAAGCCTCAATTTTGAATGAAACAAATTATATGAAGTCTTGAATATGGCCTATAATACTCTAACTCTTAGAATGCACTACAGAAAAAGATGGTTTATATACAATTGTTCTACCTATACATTTATTATATGTAGTTAGAACATACTTTTCTTTATAAATCACATATATGAAAATAACATAAATTTAATTAGATGTTTCATACCTAATTAACTACACAATGACTACATTTTTTAAACTACAATACAAAAGTAAGTGTTTATGTTTTTTCAAGCTTCCAAAAGCAAAATGAAAAATACTATCCAAACTTTCTCGTCCACGAAACCATTTTCATAGACTTGATTTCTACACCTTCCTTTTAGTGATGGTATTCCTGTCTTCTCTACAAGTCGACCAATACACCAATTCTGATACTCTTTCTCCTTTGTTATCAATCCCTAGACTCAAAATTTTTGTCTACTAAATTGGGAGTCTCCACCAGCCTCAAATTCTAGACCGATAACTACAACTGCTTTTTGTCAAGATGAAAGGGTCCTACTTGTGACACTAGAACTACAACATCCTCAACATCCACATCAAGAAGTCTTACTCCTTCACCCTCACTACAGACCAAAACAATAGTGTTGATTGCTAAGTCATGGGCATGACCAGACCGCAGTTCGACAGGAAGCCCCTATGGATGGGTCTCCTGGCCAGAGTTGTCATACTGTACTACTCAACTCCAATGGAGAAGCCATTGGACCTCTACTAGCTGCTCCAGATGATCACTACTCAAGTAATTATCTATCAACACCACATTGAGCATAAGGTCTGTCATTTGGCACTGCTTCTCTATACATGTCTATTTAACGAGTTGTGATTGATGTTATATATGGTAGTATTGTTGCTAATTAATCTAACTCATCATCTTCCTCTATGATTCTATCTATATATCGGGTGAAACCTAAGTGTCGATGCCATCCTTCCAAAGCCATAAAGCTCTTCCAGATCAACACAATGAAGAATTACCTCCAACAGAGCCTCCCACCCATGGTTAATGATGGAAAAAAGAGGGCCACTCTTAATGACATTTGCTTTCTCCAAATCTCAAACACCAATCATGCTCATCGACAAATACAATGAGGAAAACGTATACAACCTCAACTTTCCCATCGACAAGTCAACACTCTCTGTTACACCATACAAAGGGTTTGTAGAGATTCTATCCCATAACAATGTACGTTCGTCTAAAGCTTCCACTTGGACTATAGTGCCTTCTTTGTGCTGGGTAATGTTTGATTCTATCTTCTTTATGCTACCTTTTTTTGTTTTAGGGGTGATTGAGTGGGTGGGATTTAATTGTAAATTAACATATCAAAGATTTTGCGATATGTAGGATGGATTACAATTTGTGGACCAATAACACCGAAGGCTTGTATCACAAGTGAAACAATGTTGTGTGGTCTACTATGCAGGTAAGGTTGTGGTTCTGGATCCCAAGTTCCTACTAGACCAAATACGAATAACCTAGGACAATGTACCTTCTAGTCAAAGTTGGGTTAGCACTGACTACATATATCTACAGATATGAGCTGCCAACAGAACAATGATAGATTATACTTGCAGAATATGCTTTCCTTTGATTCCTTTAGCACCCTACTAGGTGGTAGACATAGTCAATACCAGTGATGCAATAAGATGTGATATAATTGGGACTGTACTTGTATGTTCCATGAGTATTTCCTTCTAGGTTTTTGGAAGTAAGTTTTGATGAAATATGTTTGCTTAAAAAGGAATCCGTTCTGTCACCATAATGATTTTGTGTTATTTTTTGTATTCTATCCCCTCCCATTCCATCTATGTTTGTCACCCATATTCTCACAAAATTATCTTGCACACTTACAAACTTTTGTAACTATTGTTATGAATGTTGTGAAGAAGCCTTGTTCTTATGAGCAGATTTTTCTTCTTCAAACTAGTTTTCCATGTATATGGAAGTAATATTTTCATTTGCTTCTAATTAACAGAAAAATCAGAATATTGGGAAACCTCTTGTCTTTTATCTAAAAATTATCTTAGTATAGATCACTACATTTTGGAACTTTCAATTAGAAAAAATGGACGTCAAGATAAAATTTCAAACTCAAACCTACATAACATATATTATTATGCATTGCAATATTGTTTTGTTATTTTCCTATTCTTGACCACACATCATACGATGTAAAGTAATGTATCTATTTCTTCACATACATTTCACATGCTCATCCTCTTCTTTGGTGCATTGTTCTATAGGAATAACATGATCATTATTAGGTGTTTTAATGTCAAATGAAAATTTTATTAAGGTTTTTGGTCGATTGCTTACTTTGGATTATCAAGTCAGCTACTTTCCAATCATAGTGAAAGTTACAATGGGGGAAAACCCTTTTTATATTTGAGATGTGAGTTCATCCTCTTCTTGAAGTTTATAAAAACTTGAATAGTTTGTCCTTTATCTTGACATGCACTCGAATGCATAAGTAAGCATCAAATTACTTGCATTGTATCTTTTCATAAGGGGAACATTGAATATCTTGGCCATAAATTATTATAGTTGATAAGTGGTTGACACTTGAACTGATTTCCACTCAATGATGGGGAGTAGATATGATTCTTACCTCTCAGGTATGTTGGTTGAACTATTTTAGTATCTTTTTGGTTTTCATGAATACCTAGCCAATATTTATCCTTTTATTGTGTTTATATTTTCTTCAGGGATGGTATACTTCTAATTTAAAGCCAAGCACTTTGTCTCTTTTTGTTCAAATTTCTAAAGTAGAATCTTCTTCACAAATTCTCCAACCTTTCCAAAGTTTACAATCTTTAGATAGTCATTATCAATCGAATAAGTACAATCTATGTCATTGGAAGAGAAAACATTCTTAGATATGAAAATTGTAGATGAAAGGTAAGGAAATCTGGTCTGAACAGAAGACAAAGTTCAAGTTTGCATTGGACAAACTTGAGGTGCACCATTCTTGGATACTAACACAAATCATATTGATTATTAACCACTTGACTACATCAATCATGAAGCAAACAAAATCTCCATCACGACATAATTGGTTAATCACCATGGAGATCTTTTTTCTTATTTTTGTCTCCTCTATGTGTGACATTATCTCTACATGAATTTGCATTAGTTGGGTTCATATGTCTCTATTTTATTATGCTATAGTTGGGCCCATTAAAGTTCTCGATCAGTTCTAGAATGTATCAAAAAAGGCACAACTTATTCATTTGAACTAACCCATTTATATTTTTGGTGCTAAGTTAGATTTTACTTTAGTTAATCAAAACTTCCTACTGCAAGACCTATTACATCTAGAATTTTGAGGTAAGATATTGCCCATTTCATACTTTTTGATGTAACTTGGAAGCACTCCATCCGCTTACATGCTCTTAGATTATGGTGTTTGTTTTTTGTACATCAAACTTGGCCTTTCCTATCTCCTTTTACCTACTTTAATGAATAGACGATTATTTATGGGGAAATAAAATTGCACTCACATTATATATAAGGATGTCATGTGCATGAAAAACTATATATATATATACATATATATATATATATATATATATAGAGAGAGAGAGAGAGAGAGAGAGAGTGTGTCTGGCTAGAATACACTCGAGTGTACAGATCACATGCATACACTCATGTGTGCTTGCATATCAAGACTATTTTTTGCAAGAGGTAAACCATTGATCTTCATTGTCATACTCTAATTAGGCTACATATAAATTTGGAGCCCATTTGGATGAGAGTAAGTCATTCATCTGAGGGAAACAAAATCAATGCATGAAATAAATTTCAAATGTATAATTTTTGCAGTCTTTATAACATGACCTATAAATGTCCAAATGTGCTCAAAACAATTTTATGAGTTATTCACAAGATGATTAAGAAGATCAATGGATTAGATTTTTGAAAAAAATATTGCATCATGAAAAACTACTTGAGTGTATTTTGTTCTGAATACACTCGAGTGTATTCTGGCCTGACTATATATATATATATATATATATATATATATATATATATATATATATATATATAGATATATATATATATAGGGCATTCATTCGTTGCCCGCACGGGTAGCTAGATTTTCGCTACCTGGCAGTCAAAAAAGTAACTCTACTGGTCCAAAAAGTAACTCTGTTGTCAAAAAAGTAACTATGGTGAACAGAAAGTAAGTACATGAATAATAGAGTAACTCTGTACAAAATATACAGTAGATATATAAGGACGGTTTTTTTTATTTTGGAGGGGCAAATGATATTATTTTTGGTTAAAAATTTTTGGAGAGCTAGACAAAATAGTCCTCTACAATTGCAAATTTTTTTTGAAAAAAAATGATCAGAAGGGTAGGCGGGTAGCTACCCGCGCGAGCAATAAAGATGGGCCCATATATATATATATATATATATATATATATATATATATATATATATATATATATATATGGCTAAAAGAATTGTGTACCCGAGTACATGTAGCTTACATGTACCCACCTTTATTTGTGATGATTGTAAGCTTCTACTGAATAATCCAACCTTATGGATGTAAAGTATGTCCCTTAGATAAGATGTGTATAAAAATTCACCATAATTTGATATTCATAGATTATCCAATGAAAGAAAATGTATATTTTCTAATCAACGGTAAGTCACAAAAATTGTATAAACCATTGAATGATATCTTGCTATATCTCATGATCTATATGAGATATGGTTATGATTTTTTAAACACATCTCATCTATATAATGTTGAATCAATCAATATGGTTGGATTTTATCAACATACACCCCATATCCTATTTTAATGGGCGGTACACATAAGTTACATGTACCGGTCGGTACACACTTCCTAACCTCTCTCTCTCTCTCTCTCTCTATATATATATATATATATATATATATATATATATATATATATATAATACCCACGCGAGTACTCTAACATTTGCTACCCGTGCCTAAAAAGACGGTGGCATCATTGTAATCGAACCTAAACTCTTGTTTTCTCCGTCACGCTCTCAACTTCGCTTCGTCAACTGCGTTCACAGCCGAATCAGTAGTCCCTACCCAATCAATCCCTTCCTCCATTGTAGTTGCTCAAAATCTAAAGCCCACACCGCTGCTTCATGATTGTGATCGTAAAGCTGATCTCTTGTCGAATCAGTAGTCTTTGGGTAGCAGTAACCATTGGAAATTACTTAATTCTGAATTACAACAGGTTAACAACGTTAGTCCAAAGGTGGCAGGAATTTTTTCTGGTCAAAGCAATGTACGTGACACAAATTGTGCAAACAAACATGATTCTGCCTTATTTTTCCGTCATTCACCCCCAAACATGTACCCCATTCTATTGAACGCTTCTCGTTACAACATCAAGCGCCATCATCGGTCTCTTCTCCAGCCTAGATGTCCTGGCGAGTCTGTTCTCCATCAGTATTGTAAGTCGAGGTTCTGCTCGTCCAGTGGTATTACTTTTGCTTCTATTGATCATCTGCATCGATGACGACTTGTTGCATGCTCTTTGGGAGGCTTCTGAATTGCGTAAGATACGAATTTGAGCTGTCGAACAAGATGATGGAGGCGTTGCAATGTGCACATTTAATGTTAATTTAATAGCAGCACCGCATGTACTATATATACTCCAAATATTGTTAATGCTTGATAATACATCTACATCACAGTAGGTAGATCCACAAACTTAGCCCTTGCCTAAAGCTTGAAGATGAAAGGCAAATGCTTGGATCTAGAATATCATAGTATGCCCAATATTCAAAAAGTAACATACTCCAAGTGCACCATTGCAAATCCATGGCCACATACTGCGATGGAACTGTTATATATAAATTAATGAAGTTATAAGAACAAGGGGAGGAATAAGTATGTAGATTTTAGAGAATCGGTTGACATTGTACCATTTTATATATCTAATAATAGGATGCTTAACTAATAATTCTGGAAAATACAATAATTTATGAAAATTATTTTATGGTATAAAAAGTAACTACTTGGTCAAGAAAGTATCTATTCATCATCAAAAGTAAAACTATGTCTGCAAAATTAACAAATGAATTACTAAAAGTAATAAAAATATACAGATCATCAAAAGTAACTATGGATATAAAATGTTACTATCGACCTAGAGGTTATACATTGTCCATATTTTGATAATGACTTAACCATTCCATTCATATGTATCTAATATGTGTATTCAAGATTGATTTCAGGTGTTAGGTACATGAAAAGGATCAAAAATCAAAAGCCCTAATTTGCTCAAGTTCAAGTCAAAAGCTATACAAGTGTGTAATTTTGGAAATCTATGTAAATGACCTTAGAATATTTTTGTAATCACTTGTATTGACGAATTGGCTTGTAACTAAGATGAGAAAATTGATTGGGACACTTAACACCAAGTTTTAATCACTTTCGATGAACTTTAGAAAATTGATCTCAGACAGTCAATCGGTCGAGTTTCAATTTTGATCGATCCTCTTGGATCAATTCTCTGAAGAGTGCATCGGTCGAGCTGTGTTTTCACAGAACTCGACCGATGGGGTTACTGACCAAACACAACTTTTATTGGTCGAACGAGTTTCCCAAGACAAACTCAACCAATGGTTTAAAATTTGGGTTTGTCTTTTACCCTATCGGTCGAGTTACCTTTATTGAAACTCGACCGATTGCACTGTACGGAATTTGCAGAAAAAGTGATTGTGATCGTTGGTGTGTTATTTGATCAAAAATAGAGTCGTTTCTTTGAGCAAAAACGGCTATATCTCGGCCCAAAGTGTACCCCAACCCAAAGGGGCACCCTCAACTATAAATAGGACCTCTTGGAGTTCATTCTAAGGTTGCTCATTCACTACATGCTTGGTCCTAGCTTAGTTGAGAGTGTTCTAACCCTTTGAGCTCCTTTCTCTCTCTACCTTCAAGACAAAATTGTGAGTATGAGTGAGATAGGCTCCCTTGTATGAATGCTACTCCCTGTATTGATGTAAAGCTCTCCACCTCCATCTTCCTACCCCCTTTCCTATTGAAGAAAAGGCTAAAGATCTTCTCCGAGTGAAGGAGAAGGAGTTGTTGTTCTTCACGGTTGAAGAAAGCATGGTGTTCTAGATCTCCAAGTGAAGGAGATAGGCAAGGCGGACACTCAAGAATGATAGGTAATTCCTTGAAGGCCAAAGACTTGAAGATCGGTAAGTCCATGTTGATGGCTGAAGACTCCATGGTTCAAGTGGGTAAGCTCCTTCTATAGGTTGAAAATCCTTGATTGAGGTACTAAGCCCTTGGATGAATGTGGTTTTGTCTTGTAATCTTATGATGGAATATAAGAGTACCAAGATTGCAAAGTCCTAGAGCCTAACCACCTTTAGGTATTGGACTGACTCACTTCAAGTTTGAAGTGTGGAACCACTCTAAACCACTTTGTCCAAGTGTATGTTCTTCCTTGTCTCTCATCCTTACTATGCATGATAGTTAGGACTTCAAATTGGATGAATGTTTAAGTTTATGCACTTAATATAATTTGGCGATCTAATTTGTTTTGTGAGATTTGTGAAGCTCTATTCACACCCCCCCTCTAGAGCCCTTGATCCAACAAGTGGTATTAGAGCAGGTCTTCTCCAAGCTACTTCCAAGCTACATGCTTGGTGGTCTACTTGAGAACTTCAAGATGGGAAAGAATAAAAGAGTGGCGTATATGTACACAAGGCTCAATGTGATCATTAATGGATTGGCAGCCCTTGGTAGTGTGATGGAAAAAGGCACTATCAACTCCAAGATCTTAAGATCTCGTCCAAAGAGATGGGAGCCCAAGGTGACATCCATTGAAGAAGTGTACAAGCTTAGTTAATTGTCAACTGAAGAGCTAGTTGGCAACCTTCAAGCCCATAAACCAAGGCTTGATAAGCAAGAAGAAGAAGAAAAGAGGTAAGAGAAAGAGTCCAAGAAGATCAAGGACACAACCTTCAATGCTCAAATTGAAGATGGTTCGATAGCAACAACTTGCTCTCAAGTCCACTACTCCTTCCTCAAGTGAAGATGAAGGCCCAAATGAGCATGAAGCTAACTACTTCAAGGGGAAGTCTTCTTCATCAACTCCTAGATGCTATGAAATGGGCCAAAAAGGTAATTACAAGAGTGACTCCCCCAAGGCCAAGAAGAGCCATCACAAGAGCAACCACAAGAAGGACAAGGAGTACAAGAGAGAAGGCAAATACAAGAGAAAGGAGAAGAAAGAAAGAAGAAGCAAAGATGAAGCTCATACAACTTGGGAGGAGTCTTCCTCAAGATCTTCAAGCTCTGAAGATGGAGAATGCCACATTGATCTCATGGCCTCTATAAGTGAAAATGTAGGTGAGGTAAGTGAGGTAAGTGAAGTCAATTTGCATGAGTTGTCTAAGGAAACTCTTATTGATATGCTTAATTATTTCTGGTCATCTCTTACTAAATGTAAATATAAAAATAAAAGGTTAGGCAAGATAATAGATGATCTTTATGTTAAACTTGAGATTCTTGATCAAAATGAAAAACTGCTCCTTGATAGCATAGATTCTTTGCAAAGGCAATTTCTTGACCTTGAGCTCAAATATGATCAAGTAGAGGTTGAGAATGGTGTCTACCTTAAGACTATTATAGATCTTAAGTAAGATAACCAAAGATGTCAAGATGAGATAGATGTTCTTACAACTGAAAATGTAGAACTTAATCTCATTGATGAAGCTAGGAAGCAAGAAACTCATGCTTATCAAAAGGAAATTCTTTTGCTTAAATCTGAAAATGCTAAGTTGCTTGCTCAAGCTAATGATCTATCATCTAGACCTATTTTGTAAAGTAATGAGGTAGCTAGCACTGCTTTAAAACGTGATTCTTTTCATACTAAAGCCCTCTATTTGGAGGCAGACCTATTGCATGCTAGAGATGATCTTGCTAGTTTATCTTCTATTATCATTAACCTTAGTGATGATAATGCCAAATTAAGAGCTTCTTTGCAAAAGTTTCTTACGGGAAAGAAATTCCTTAATGCTCTCCTAGAACACTCTATCAAACAAATTAGTACTAGTGGTTTAGGATATGATGGGACTGCTCCCAAGGGTAAGAACAAGAACAAGAGTAAGGGTAAGAAGAAGAGTGTAGAACCTCCTATCTTCCATGGAGAGATTTCCGTCTCTAAGAACCCAATGATATGTGTTCATTGCAAATGTGATGATCATTACTCTACTTATTGTCCTTACAAGCCAAAGGGGACCAACCCAAAGATGAAATGGGTCCCCAAGCTAACCCCGAATCCCAAAGTTTGAGTTGGGTACCGACATCCTTCTTTCATGTAGGTCAAAAGAAGATGGATTGTTGCTAGTGGCTGCTCAAAACATATGACAGGTGAAATCAACCATTTCAACAAATTCATGAAAAAGAAAGGAGGATCGGTAACCTTTGGGGACAACAAAAAGGGTAAGGTGATAGGTGAGGGTGATGTAGGAAACGAGCTTTTTATTGAAAATGTTTTGCTTGTTGATGGTCTACATCACAAATTGATAAGTGTAAGCCAACTTTGTGATAATGGATATCTTATGTTGTTTACTTCTTTAGAATATTTTCTTCTAGATTCCCTCACTTACAATGTCATATATAAGGGAACTAGAAATGATAATCTTTATGTTATTGTGCTTGATGCTCTAAAGCCCATACTTGATAGATGCTTGGTTTTGGATAAAAATGATATTTCTCTTTGGCATCGTCAGTTGGGTCATGTGAATATACATCAAATGAAGAAATTGAGCAAAAAGGAATTAGTTCGGGGACTTCCCAAATTAGATTTTGAAAAGGATGAGGAATGCCAACCTTGTACACAAGGCAAGAAAACCAAGCCCTCCTTCAAATCCAAAGGAGTCCTTAGTACCAAAAGAGCTCTTGAGCTTCTTCTTATTGATCTATTCAGACATATGAGAACTCAAATGCTTCGTGGTTCCAAGTATTGTCTTTTGATTGTCAATGATTTCTCTCTCTATACTTGGACCTTATTTCTCATTTCTAAAAGTGATACTCTTGATGGTTTCTCGAGCTTTTGTGAACGAGTTGAAAATGAAGCTTCTTTCCAAATCATTTCTATCCGTAGTGACCATGGGAGAGAGTTTGAAAATGATCTTCTTGAGCATTTCTGTGAAAAATCTGGTTACTCACACAATTTCTCTTCTCCTCATACACCTCAATAAAATGGGGTAGTAGAGAGAAAGAATAGGTCGCTACAGGAGATGGCTAGGACCATGCTTCTTGAATATGACATTCCTAAGAAGTTTTGGGCTGAAGCCATTAACACTACTTGTTTTGTACAGAAATGAGTTTTTACGCATCCTTCTTTGAAGAAAACCCCCTATGAGTTATGGCATGGTAGAAAGCCATCCATCAACTTCTTTCATGTTTTTAGATGTATGTGTTTTGTTTTAAACAAAAAGGATTCTCTCGACAAGTTTGATCCGAAATCTTACAAGGCTTTCTTCCTAGGCTATAGCACTACAAGCAGGGCTTATAGATTTTTCAATATTGAATTGTCTAAAATTGAAGAATCTACTAATGTCAAGTTTATTGAAACTAACCTTGTTGTTGGCAAGAATGTTGTTGATAATGATGTTGCAGATGACTTAATTCCTATCTTGAAATACCTCAACATTGACAACAAAGGTAAGCAGGTGGTTGAAGCAGAAGATGAAGAGAACAAGGATCCCACTCCTTGCTTTGCAAAGAATCATCCCAAAGAGCTAATCATTGGCAACCCATTTGAGAGAGTGAAGACACGAGCTGCCTACAACAAAGAACAAGTAGACAATGCCTTCATCTCATAGTTGGAGCCAAAGAACTGTTGGTATGTATGCCCATAGAGCAAGTCATGTGATGATTGTAATGGGATACTTTGTAAATGATTTGAATAATAATAAAGGCAATTTCTTATCTATATGTTTTAACTGTTTCTGAGATGATAGTGTAAAATGATAGATGTCTAAAGAATTGTTTTACTCGATGACGTATGCTTTTAGGTTAAGGACCTAAATGATGAGATCATACGAATGTTAAGAGTATACATTCTTGTTTAGTCCCTAGTTGATTGTTATTGTTGAAATAACCATAGACATCAATAACACTAAAGACTAGATTGTGTGTTGGTTGATGACAGAATCTCATTAGTCATGATATAGTGATATCAAACCAAGAACATAGGTACTTGTTAGAGAACAAGTGTACCGGACAGACCCACCATGAGAGTGACACATGGAACCATAATTTGGTAGTCACAGTCAACTCTCACAGTGATGTTGGTGAATGTGATTCTTCGACCTGAAATCACTACACTCAACACATGTCGTTGGGTACACTTTGACATCATCAAATGCAGTCCTGAAACATGGGTTGTTATAAAGGTGATGATTGGGTAGCTTTGACACATGGGGCTTTTGAGGGGTGAGTGATAGATATGGGATTTGTCCCTCCTAAGGGAGTTTAATGTCCATGGCCACTTGATGAGTAGGATTGAGAAAGGCATGCACATGCATGTGTGAATCAATATGTGATATTGATGTCACACACATCTCACTCAGTCTGCTCTGAGATTAAGGAAATGGATGAACGTTGAAAGGATGACTGTACCATGCCTTGAGTTCATTCAGGACATTAGTGACAAAGGAATTATACATTCGCTGTAACACCATTCACGGATTGTAGGATTGAGCGTTGTTCTCCAACTTTCTATTTCACTTGGGTAGCACTGATGTGCGACTAGGCACCGCTCTTTGCTTGTGAAGTCATAAGTGTTATAGACTTTCACTGCCAACGTGAAATGGACCTGCAGGGTCACACACATAGGATTTAACCTGGAAGAGGAGTTTATCCACAAATGATGTTTAGATTGATTACTAAAGGAGTTTAGTAGTTCAATTAAACACCCAGTTGATTGATAGCTCAAAATCATAGTGTTCAAGGTGTTGGACCAATTGATTAGAGTATCAGATTGATTGAAACTACAATTGACTGATTTAGCACAGTTTGTACTTCCAACCGATCGGCTCATGTGATGAACCGATTGGCTCCGGTTGGTGAACCAATCGGCTCATCTGGTGAGACGATCGACTCATGTATCATTGAGACGATCGGCTCAATTGTTGAACCGGTCGGCTCATGTGACCAACGAAGATCGTTTGGAAAGTCAATTTTGCAAATACAATTTGTTTCACTTGTACAAATTCGATTTGAACAAGGATTAATATTTTATTAATCGGAAACAAATATGAAAGTCAATTTGAGTTGGATCAGGACCACGAACTGATCGGCTTAGAAGTGAACCGATCGGCTCAGGTGTCCCAAACGATCGATTCAGGTGTGAACCGATCGGTTGAGGTCAACAAACGATCATTTCATGGTTGAAACAATCGGTTCAGCTGGCGCAGTTGGTTGTTTTGTGGAAAATTTTGAACCCTTCTACTCCTGCTTTAATCCCGCATTGCCCAGGGTAGAGAACCTTGTCCCATGACCCTTTTATATATATAGGGGTATTGGGGGCTTCTCAAAGTACAACTTAGAATACCATTTGCTCTGCAAAGTTGTCGTTCTCTCTAGTTTTGGTAAACGAGAGATCCCGAATAAGTGCTACCCGATAAGGGAGGCACAATAAGGGAAAGACAACTGCAGAAAAGCAACTGGTTGCAGGAGAATGTGTCGGTGACTAGTACACCAACAGGAGGGTATGAATCCTTCCGATTCCTTATGGGACAAGGAGATCAGAGTTCCAAGTGGTCTGTGTGGACTACTACAGAGGCAGGAGACTTCTGCCGCTCAGAGGACAACTGTCAATCCCGACAGTCCTGGTGAGACCAAGAGCTGCACAGACACTGTCCAAGACCAGAGGTGAAGACCGCGCAAGCCACGAGATAATGTCGCTGAGCAAGTTTCGGGACAAGGTACGCCTCTACAAACCATCCTTCCTATTGCATAGATGTTGACGCGATTCCTTTATTTTGGGTTTGGGAGAAGAAAATTTTTGTTTCCACTGCCTTCTCTGTCTCCCCTAAAACCCAACAGTGCTCTATATTTTAGGATTATTGATGTGATCGATTTTGGTTTGTCGCCTTTATTTATTGCATATGATGCAAATAAAATTGGCTTTATGCATGTCCAATCCTAAATACACAAATCACAATATACGTATATGATATGTAATATGAATGCACTCGATACACGTCACCCTTAAACGAGTTTTGTGGTGTATGTATAGCATGGTTATGGGCAATAAACCCTATGTTTGTGTGTGCTTGGTTGAATGTGGTTGCTTGCATCTCGGTCTGTGCACCGATTCCCTATCTCCTATTCCTGATGTAACTCGAGATAACTCAAGATTTCTTTCCTACATTTGCTTCCCCCGAATGTAACTCGGGGTTTTCTTTTTCAATTGTAAAATAGAATAGATTTTTAATTTTTGTTATGTTAAAGAACGGTAGACCTTTTGACGACCGGTTCGAGGAGCGAGCCGAGTGGGTGGTGTCTTGAGGAGATGTACAACGACCTGTGAACCGATCGGATGGAGGCGCCAATCGATCGGCTGGTGGCACCCAACCGACTGACCTAATGGCGAGCCGATCAATAATGGAGATGTGTTGATCAAACCCAGAAAGGCAAAGCACATAGTTCATATTGTACAGGTTGAATGTGATGTGGACCTAGATGACCGTGATTCGTCTTAGCTCGAGGAATCACATTAGGATGGCCATAATCATTTCTTTTATCATTTCACGTGTTTTCTGTGGGATATAGCATGTATATGATACTTACGATATTGTGGTGATTAGATATGTATATGTACCTATAAAAAAACCAAATCCCTCATCAAATATTAAGTATTTCACGCCTTCCATTAGCGGCACACATGAAAAATTGATCGACCAAGCATAGGTTACGCCAAAGCGTGGTGTGCCGTCTATCTCGTGGAAGTGTGAAGGGTAAACATGTAGGTTCTACCAAAGAAGGGTGCATGTTTACCGTGTCAGCTTTTGGGTTATACTTAACTGGTGATTCTTAGAGCGTCTAAGCCCAGAGGCACAAAATGTTCATGGCAAGGTGTTGCGCATGTTCATTCATCAAGAGTTGCATATGATGCAATTGGCATGATGGCCTACCTAAATAGTCAAGTTGTGGGCGAACAGCCAAAGTTGACTCATGACTTGATGAAATACGAATCTTGACCCACTAGATGATTGTATGATCCAATCTTCTAAATTGATAATGAGGGTTGTCAATTTGAATCAAAATAGTGGGAGCGGTAATTAATTAAAGGCCTAATTAACTAATGTCAAATTTTATTCAAATCAAATCAAAACGAGTTTTGACAAATGTAATTTTCTCTTGTAGAATGGCAAAAGAATCATCTTTTAAAATGGGAAAATTAATTGAGAATAAATTCCATAACTAGTTGGGAATTGTGAGAAGTGTTCTGCACAATCCATAAATACCGGTAGCCTCATAATCCACTCTATGTGCACTTAAGAAGAAGGATAGTTCATTTATGGAGATCAATAGAACAAAATCTAAGGACAAAGGTGAGGGAGAGAAGGGTTCTCTCGCCAAACCAATGTCAAAATCTTCTGTGCTCAAAACATGGAGAGGATGGATGGTATGATGGAAGAAGAAGTGAGAGATAGAAATCTCTACTTCTGGTGTATACGTGATAGAGATTAACTTTACTACTTCTTTGTCATGGGTACTTGATACCGGATGTGGATCTCACATTTGTTCAAATGTGAAGGATCTTAAAAGAAGTAGGCCTTTGGGGAAAGGTGAGGCTGAACTATGTGTTTCCAATGGGGTAAGAGTTGCCGCCAGTGCCATATGAACCTATGAGTTAACTCTACCTAGTGGTCTAATAATAGAGTTGAAGAACTGCTATTATGTATCTGCCATAAATAGGAATATCATTTCCGTCTCTTGTTTGGACAAGGATGGTTTTGAATTTTTTATTAAGAATGGAAAGTGTTCCATTTCAAAAGATGGGATCTTTTATGGGAGTGCCCCAATGTATTATGGTCTATACTTGATAGATCTAGAGACAAATGTATACAACATAAACATCAAAAGGCAAAAACTCAACAACTCAAACAAAACATATATTTGGCATTTTCGTTTAGGGCACATAAGTGAGAAGCGCATTTATATACTCCATAAAGATGGTTATCTAGACTCTTTTGATTATGAATCAATAGAGATATGTGAATCTTGTTTGTTGGGCAAGATGACGAAGACTTCCTTTTCAGGTAAAGGTGAGAGAGCTAGTGATCTATTAGGACTCATACATACTGATGTATGTGAGCCTTTTAGAACTAATTCCAAAAATGGGTATCAGTACTTCATTACCTTCACTGATGACTTCAGTAGGTATGGCTATGTATACCTGATGAAACATAAGTCAGAAACCCTTGAAAGGTTCAAGGATTTCATGAATGAAGTACAGAACCAACCTGGTAAAAGTATTAAAGCAGTTCGATCCGATCGAGGTGGAGAATACTTCAGCCAGGAGTTTGAGGACCTTCTGTGAGCCCGTGGTATCGTATCACAATGGACTCCACCTAGAACACCACAACATAATGGTGTGATTGAAAGAAGGAATCACACTTTACTAGATATAGTGCGATCAATGATGAGTTTTGCTAATCTTCTGATTTCCTTCTAGGTTCATGCTCTTGCAACTGCCGCGTTTACACTTAACCGAGTACCATCTAAATAGGTTCAAAAGACACCATATGAGATATGGATTGGGAAGCATCCCAATATGTCTTTTATGAGGATTTGGGGGTGTGAGGCATATGTCAAGAAAATGTTCCCTGACAAGCTAGGCCCTAGATCTAATAAATGTTATTTTGTTGGACCACCCAACTGACAACAAAGTGTTTGTTTCCAGGGATGCTGTGTTCCTAGAAAATGAATTTATTTCCAAAGGAAGCAGTGGGAGAAAAATAGAGCTTGAAGAGGTTCAAGCCCAATAAGAAAACATTGAACCGACAGATGAACAAGAGGAATATAGAGATTCACAAGGTGTTATGGAATCTCAGTCTCCTCAAGTAACACAAGGACCTCGTAGATCTAGTAGGACACGCCTTGAACCTGAGAGGTTTGGATACCTTGTGACTCAGAAAGGTGGTGAGTTGATCATAGATGATGATCCAACTACCTATCTAGAGGCTATGGAGGGACCAGATTCCGAGAAATGGCTTGAGGCCATGAAATCTGAGATGGACTCCATGTACTCTAACAAAGTATGGACTTTGGTGGAACCACCTGAAGGGGTAAAACCCATAGGGTACAAGTGGGTCTTCAAGAATAAGACCGACATGGATGGAAATGTGAAAACTTATAAAGGCAGATTGGTTGCAAAGGGTTTTCAACAAGTTCAAGGTGTTGACTATGACGAAACTTTTTCTCCAGTTTCCATGATTAAGTCCATCAGGATTATGCTTGCTATTGCAGCTTACTATGACTATGAGATTTGACAAATGGATGTTAAAACCACATTCCTGAATGGGAATATAAATGAGGATGTGTACATGACACAACCTGAAGGTTTTATAGATCCAAAGAATGCCAATAAAGTCTGTAAGATACAAAGGTCAATCTATGGATTGAAGCAAGCATCTCGGAGTTGGAATATTCGATTTGATGAGGAAGTCAAAGTGTTTGGCTTTATTCAAAATGAAGATGAACCTTATGTGTACAAGAAGGTTAGTGGGAGCACGACCACATTCCTCATATTGTATGTGGATGACATACTATTGATGGGGAATGATGTCTCAGCCTTAGAGAAGGTAAAGACTTCGCTTGGGAACACTTTCTCAATGAAGGACTTAGGAGAAGCATCCTACATTCTAAGTATTAAGATCTATAGAGATAGATCTAAAAGGCTTCTCAGACTAAGTCAAAGAACGTACATTGACAAAGTGTTGAAGTGATTCAACATGGAGAACTCAAAGAGAGGCAACGTCCCCATGCTGCATGGAGTCACCATCTCTAGAGCTCAGTGTCCCCAATCTTGTGAAGATAGGGAGCGTATGAATGGGATCCCATATGCATCAGCCATTGGATCTATCATGTAAGCTATGTTGTGCACATGCCCAGATGTCTTGTATGCCCTCAGCATGATGCACAGGTATCAGTCAGATCCTGGGGATGCTCACTACAGAGTTGTAAAGAACATCCTCAAGTACTTACGAAGGACTATAGATCAGTTCCTTATATACGACGGTGAGGAAGAACTGGTTGTAAAGGATTACACTAATGCAAGCTTCCAAACCAACAAAGATGATTACAAATCGCAATCAGGATTTGTATTTTGCCTAAACAATGGAGCTGTGAGCTGGAGGAGTTCCAAGCAAGAAACAGTTGCCGATTCTACTATAGAGGTCGAGTATATTGTTGCTTCACATGCAACAAAGGAGGTTGTGTGGATCAGGAAGTTCATCAATGAACTTGGTGTAGTTCCCAGTAGCTGTGATGCAATTGAGCTTTATTGTGACAATAATGGAGCTATTGCTCAAGCTAAGGAGCCCAGATCACATCAGCGGTCCAAGCACATACTACGATGCTTCCATCTCATACGAGAGATCGTATAGTGAGGAGATGTGAAGATTTGCAAAGTACCAACTGAAGACAACATAGTTGATCCACTGACTACGACCCTTTCTCAGTAGAAACATGATGGTCATGCTAGGTCACAAGGACTGAGGTTCCTAGGTGACTGGCTCTAAGTGCAAGTGGGAGTCTGTTGGTATGTATGCCCATAGAGCAAGTCATGTGATGATTGTAATGGGATACTTTGTAAATGATTTGAATAATAATAAAGGCAATTTCCGATCTATATGTTTTAACTTTTTCTGAGATGATAGTGTAACATTTTAGATGTCTAAAGAATTGTTTTACTCAATGACGTATGCTTTTAGGTTAAGGACCTAAAGGATGAGATCATACGGATGTTAAGAGTATACATTCTTGTTTAGTCCCTAGTCGATTGTTATTGTGGAAATAACCATAGACATCAATAACACTAAAGACTAGATTGTGTGTTGGTTGATGACAGAATCTCATTAGTCATGATATAGTGATATCAAACCAAGCACATAGGTACTTGTTAGAGATCAAGTGTACCAGACAGACCCACCGTGAGAGTGACACATGGAACCATAATTTGGTAGTCACAATCAACTCTCACGGTGATGGTGTTGAATGTGATTCTTCGACCTGGAATCACTACACTCAACACATGTCGTTGGGTACACTTTGGCATCATCAAATGCAGTCCTGAAACATGGGTTGTTATAAAGGTGATGATTGGGTGGCTTTGACACATGGGGCTTTTGAGGGGTGAGTGATAGATGTGGGATTTGTCCCTCCTAAGGGAGTTTAATGTCCATGGCCACTTGATGAGTAGGATTGAGAAAGGCATGCGCATGCATGTGTGAATCAATATGTAATATTGATGTCACACACATCTCACTCAGTCTGCTATGAGATTAAGGAAATGAATGAACATTGAAAGGATGACTGTACCATGCCTTGAGTTCATTCAGGACATTAGTGACAAAGGAATTATACATTCGCTGTAACACCATTCACAGATTGTAGGATTGAACGTTGTTCTCCAAATTTCTATTTCACTTGGGTAGCACTGATGTGCGACTAGGCACCGCTCTTTGCTTGTGAAGTCATAAGTGTTATGGACTTTCACTGCCAATGTGAAATGGACCTGTAGGGTCACACACGTAGGATTTAACTAGGAAGAGGAGTTTATCCACAAATGATGTTTAGATTGATTACCAAAGGAGTTTAGTAGTTCAATTAAACACTCAGTTGATTGATAGCTCAAAATCATAGTGTTCAAGGTGTTGGACCAATTGATTAGAGTATCAGATTGATTGAAATTGCAATTGACTGATTTTGCACAGTTTGCACTTCCAACCGATCGACTCATGTGATGAACTGATCGGCTCAGGTTGGTGAACCGATCGGCTCATCTGGTGAGACGAACGACTCAATTGTTGAACCGATCGGCTCATGTGACCAACGGAGATCATTTGGAAAGTCAATTTTGCAAATACAATTTGTTTCACTTGTACAAATTTGATTTGAACAAGGATTAATATTTGATTAATCAGAAACAAATCTGAAAGTCAATTTGAGTTGGACCAGGACTACAAACCGATCGACTCAGAGGTGAACCGACCAGCTCAGGTGTCCCAAACAATCGGTTCAGGTGTGAACCGATCAGTTGAGGTCACCAAACAATCGTTTCATGGTTGAAATGATCGGTTCAGCTGGCGCAGTTGGTTGTTTTGTGGAAAATTTTGAACCCTTCTAATTCTGCTTTAATCCCACATTGCCCGGGGTATAGAACCCTATCCCATGACCCTCCTATATATATAGGGGTATTGGGGGCTTCTCAAAGTACAACTTAGAACACCAATTGTTCTGCAAAGTTGTCGTTCTCTCTAGTTTTGGTAATTGAGAGAGCCCAAGCAAGTGCTACCCAATAAGGGAGGCACAATAAGAGAAAGACAACTGCAGAAAAGCAACTGGTTGTAGGAGAGTGTGTCGGTGACTAATAAGCTGATAGGAGGGTATGACTCCTTCCGATTCCTTGTGGGATAAGGAGATTGGAGTTACAGGTGGTCCGTGTGGACTACTACAGAGGTGGGAGACTTCTATCGCTCAGAGGACAACAGTCAATCTTGACAGTCTCAGTGAGACCAGGAGCTGCACATACACTGTCCAAGACTGGAGGTGAAGACCGTACAAGCCGTGAGGTAACATCGTCGAGCAAGCCTCGAGACAAGGTAAACCTCTACGAACCATCCTTCCTATTGTATAGACGTTGACGTGATTCCTTTATTCTAGCTTTGGGAGAAGAAAAGTTTTGTTTCCGCTGCCTTCTCTGTCTCCCCTAAAACCCAACAAGAACATCAAAGAAGCTCTTGGAAATGACGAGTGGATCCTAGCCATGTAGGAAGAACTAGAGAAATTCGAGAAGAATTGTGTGTGGACTCTAGTGCAAAGACCAAGTGACAGAAAAATCATTGACACTAAGTGGGTCTACCGCAACAAGCTTGATGATAAAGGCATGGTGGTAAGGAATAAAGCCAGGTTAGTGGCACAAGGTTACAATCAATAGGAAGGTATTAATTTTGATGAAACTTATGCTCTTGTTTCTAGACTTGAATTTATTAGAATGCTACTTGCCTTTGCTAGTTATAAAAATTTCTTGCTATATCAAATGTAAAAGTGCATTTTTGAATGGTATAATCGAGGAGGAAGTATTTGTTTCTCAACCTCCGGGCTTTGAAAATGACAAGCTACCTAATCATGTTTATTTGTTGTAAAAAGCTCTCTATGGACTCGAACAAGCACCTCGAGCTTGGTATGAGAAATTAAAGAACTTTTTGTTAGACAATGGCTATGTCATGGGAAAAGTCAATTCTACTTTATTTCTAAAACACACTTCATTCAAATCTATGTTGATGATATCATTTTTGGCAGAACTAATCTTGATCTTTGTAAGGAGTTTAGTTCTCTTATGCAGAGTGAGTTAGAGATGAGCATGATGGGTGAGTTGACCTTCTTCCTCGACTTCCAAATAAAGCAAACCAAAGATGGAAACTTCATCAACTAAGGAAAGTACACTAGTGAGCTACTCAAATGTTTTGGGATGGAGAACATGAAGCTGATGGATACACCCATGTCCAACACCACCAAACTTGATAGAGATGAAGAAGGTGAGAAGGTAGACAAGAAGCTCTATGGAGGTATGATTGGAACTTTACTTTATTTAACTACCTCTAGACCTGATATTATGTTTAGTGTTGGCTTGTGTGCTCTCTTTCAATCAAGTCCTAGGAAATCACATCTTATTACTGTTAAGAGAATTTTGAGGTACTTAGCCAAAACTTAAAACTTTGGTCTATGGTACCATAAGTCAAGGGACTTTACTCTTGTAGCATATAGTGATGCGGATTACGTGGACTCTTTGGTTGATAGAAAGTGCACAAGTGGCACTTGCTTCCTTCTAGGAGCATGCTTGGTGTCTTGGTTTTCCAAGAAACACAGCACCGTGGCATTATCAACTACCGAGGCTGAATACATTACAACCGGGAGTTGTTGTGCCTAGGTCCTATGGATGAAGCAAATGCTCTAAGACTTTAACATACATTTTGATGTTTTTCCTATCTTTTGTGATAATACTAGTGCAATCAATCTTTCTTACAATCATATATTGCATAGTAGAGCTAAACATATAGAGGTTCACCATCACTTTCTTCATGATCACATTGCCAAAAAGGATATTTATATCACGTATGTGGACACGGAAAATCAGTTGGCAGACATTTTCACTAAATCTCTAGCTAGAGTGCAATTTAACTTTATTAGATCTAAACTGCTCATTGTTTCTTTGGATGATATTGACATGTTATCTAGCTAGCTATTTATATCCTATATGTCTTTCTCATGCCTTACTCACCTTGCTTGCCTAAAATTACTTATTTTGCTTGTTGACATGCTTAATTTCACTTGTTTTTGGACTTTTCTCTAATTTCTTGATTTTATCACTAAACAGTAGCCAATGATGAGTGATATGTGCCTAAGTATGTTCAACATACATAATAGACTCGAAAAATGAATTTAATTAGCATTTATATGGCTAGAAATTAAGTTTGATGGTTTTAGGTCAGGTAGATCATCGGTCAAGTTTCCTCAGGACAAACTCAACCGATCAGTGGATGAGAGCTGTCCTAAAATGGACCAATCGATTGAGTTTCTGACTCTCAAAACTCGACTGATCTGCGGGCTAAAGCCAACTTAAGTTTGGTTCGGCTGACTATTCTCCCTCTCAACTAGAGAATAGCCGACCGATTCCTCTTCTTCTAACCCTAATCTCTCTACCCTTGCCCTAATCTTCCCTTTCCTAGCCCTTTCCCGACCTAGATAGGTAGACCTAGAACTCCCCGGTTGCTTCCTGGTGGTGTTTGAATGGCTTTTGTGGTCTGTTTGGTGTGTTTGTTCGTTTCTCCTCTTCTTTTTTGCCTCCATGTCCTCTCATAGGAGAAAATGACTTGGCCCTAGCAATGCTCCTTTGTCTTCTTCATCTAATCACTTGATTCCTTTCGATGATACCTCCTTTGTCTCAATAGAGGCTGTTAATAGGTATAAGGACCTTCTTTCTAGAAGTCCTTTCCCTTTTCGCGCCTTGTTTGAGCCTAGCCCTAGGCATCAAGCGGTTATAGACCAAGTTGCTAGGTTGCTAGCCATTCACCACCTCTCCGCCTTGGTTGTCGAGTGTGACTGCTTTTTCAATTCGATGTCAAGCACAAAAGCAGTTCACGAGTTCTATGCTAACTTGCGTTGGAACTATGACACCCTTGTACCCCTGCCGAATACTCAAGTAATCCTAACCTCTATGATTTACGGTAAGTGTTTTCAAATCTCCAAGGATATTTTAAATGTCTTATTTTCCGGAGATGAGCAAAACGATACCTGGCACAAGGATTATGGTGAGTAATTCGATCTTTTGGATCCCGAAGGTTTCTATAAGGAAAATGAACTTACTCTCCCTGACATTCATCGCTACTTGAAGAAACCTGACATTCCATATAAGAAGAAGAGTACCCTACCTTCCTCCTCCCTCGATCTCAGGAAGCACATTTTGGCTTTAGTGATTAACTGCAACATCCATCCAAAGAAAAACCAAATGAATATTGTAGAGAACACTGTGGTCATCATGTACTGCATCCTCGAGAATATTGGTGTCAAGTGGGCCAGATACATTCTACACCACATGACTTGCTTTGATCTTGGTAAGAACACCCGAGGCAACCATCCCCGTACCCAGCCTTGATATGTGGTTTGTTTTAGTTCGGTACTAAGAAATCACTCTTTTCTGACTTTCATTACAAGTTAGCCAGGAAGGGTGTATGTATCAGTGAAATCACAATTCAGAAGTTTGTGCCTGTGTTTGCCTCTACCACCCATGGTGCTTCTCCCTCTACCTCTACCTTTGTAGCTCCTGCCTCCTATGCCTGAGCTCCACCTCCTCAGCCTCCTCCTCAACCTATTCGTGCTTTATTTCGTGTATCCAATGAAACCCTTATGGGCTACATGATGCACCAACAAGCATACAACCAACAGGTCTAGGAGCACCTGCATCAGGATCTATGTTCCATGATGTCTACCATGAACATATCCTATGCACACCCCTACCCCACCTACCAACCTTTTCCCGATAGTAATAATGCTTTATGTGCATACAATCATTACTATCCTACCCCTGAGCCTTCCGTTGCCACTGCTCCTCAACCCTTTGCTACTGGTGGTTCTGCTCCCGCCTATCTATCACTGCCTGTTGTCCCCTTGGCCACCTTGCTTGCCAGTCTTGGAAATTCTACTCCATCCTTTCCTTAGGCCAATGAGCTCTATGATCTTGGTATGACTTGGGATGAGCAGAATGCTCATTGGCCCGGTCGTGGTTTCGGTCCTCCTGCTAACGAGGAGATGCCTGACCAGTCTGATGATGTTGAGGCTGTTGAGGACACTGATGGTGATGGCGAGGATGCTTTTGATGATGGTGATGGTTCTGGTGTTGATTCTGGTGATGAAGGCACTACAACTGCACCTTCAAATGGAGACGAGGACTATGAGCCTAGAGTCGATGATGAGGACGATGTGGATATAGATAGTCTAGATGTCTAGTTTTTTTTTAGTTTTTAGTCTAGTATGCTGATCATATACATCTTTCTAGGCTATTTTGTATAAGAAACATCTGGGCACATTATCTGAGATGTACTATTTTATCTTCTATTTTTCATCGCTTCTTGCTTGTAGTTGCTTTTATGAGAACATGTTTCTGAGTTGTAATATATGTGATGTGAACTCTTGCTCTTTTCTCTATTATATATTATGAGTTGGTGCTACTTTTTCACCATATTTTGATTATGACTGAGATTGTATGTTTCTTTTGTCTCTATTTGCCATATAGTATGAGATTGCCTGTATGCTTATCTGCTTGATTGTGTTTTGAAGAAGACCTGGATATATGCTCTTCTACCCACCCCCTACTTTTTGATAATGTTAAAAGGGGGAGAGGAAATTCAATGTTTTGAAACTCAATCATATTGCTATTCCTTTTTATATTATTGTTCATTACTTATGAGATCCTTTTCTTGTTCACTTAATGTTTTATCATGTGACTTGCAAAGGCACATATAGTACATGTATGCTATTATTGCTTTGTGTAGATAGACTAACTATGCAGGTTAGAGGAAGCATAGATTGAGGGGGAGCAATTCACATTGTTCACATCTTGAATCCCCTTAATTCACAAGGCAAAGGTATAATATCTATATCCTTTTCAATATGATTGAGGAATGGTTTGTCATTGTCAAAAAGGGGGAGAATGTTGACCTAGAGGTTATACATTGTCCATATTTTGATAATGACTTAACCATTCCATTCATATGTGTGACATCCCACCATCACGACAAGACGTCACATGAAAAATGTGTGGAACCATCATAAACATTATATTACCAAAAACATGGGTTAATTAAAACCGATTACAGAAAGCAGATAATAAATAAACTGTTGCATCCATATCCTTATCCTGTAAGGAAACATGTTATACAAACATACATGAACCTTGATACGTGTCCATAGTTCATAGGATCCAACTGTCACATAAGCACAAAGAGTTCACCACCTGTTTATATACAAAACAGGCCATACCAGGCCAATAGCAGGATAAACAAAGCTACATCAGCTATACATCATAAAACATCATCAAAACACCTCCAAGGACCTGAGTGTACAAGGATGACTCTAGGATTCTACTACAAAACAACCAAAACAACAACATATCCATCTCTTGCCTCTTACTATTCTTCTTTCTGCTTGGCCACAACCTCACGACCACCACCTCATCTAGCACGATCACCTAAAAAGGTTGCAAACCAGTGGGGTGAGACACACAGTTCCAGCGAGAAACATAACTCCCCGTCGAAACTATAAAACTTCAGAGAAGCTTAAGCAGATAACCAAAGTAAGCATATTAAATGAGAAGAATAATGAGCAAAACTAACTTTATTAATAACTTATCAAGATATCTGGGAGGCATATAACCAGATATTTATTTATGGAACATGATTGACAAGATAAGATTTATAAGAACTTATCACAAAATATGAGGAACGTACAAATAACTGCAAGATATAAATAGAATAACTATATAAGCAAGACTTCGACCAATGTTTCATGTTTTTCCCTAAGCAATATATATTATTCAGCTGGATTACGATTTATTATGCCCTGAGAAAGTGAGCTGTACCGCTCAAATCCAAACTTCGGCTGCGAAGCCCAAAACCAGTGCCATACAAGGTAAATGGAAGAGCCGAACTCCATGACCTCACCTCTTCGTGGTTAGTGCACGATAACCAAAGTAGGACCACAGTCTCTTGCTTGAGTGGCCTCAGCCACAGGGTTAGATCATGGAGTCTACCCTTTTTATCTAGCCCGCCTTGGTACAGGTCACGACGCTGTATATTTGAGCCACATGCCAGTTCACCGTGCTCCCTGAGCCATGAGCGCATTCATGCTCTATCCCCCTTGAGCCATGGGCCAGTTCACCATGCTATTATACACATCTTGAGTCTACTGCCATAGTTGTACTCTAACCCTCCTACTTTCGGCTAGGAGAAACCCCACATATTCAACAATATGTGCTCCAGGTAATCCCTCAGGATAAACCTGTTTCACAATCACCAACTACTAATGATGATGGATCTATGGCTAGGGAAAAACTACATGAAATGTTCCAATGTAATTAATTAGTATATTTTAGGTGAATTATTGAGGCAACCAGGTTATAAAACATAAACAACATTGTGTCACACTATAACTGCCATTATCATATTACCATAGATCTCAATCCCTCATCACATAATGCTACTACCTCTCAAGGCTTCATCATCAAACAACATCATCATGGGATAACAATCCCTCATGTCATCATCAGAGGTTAACACCTCAAATAGGCACTCAGCCTTTATCAGGTCACTGGACCTTTCTCATCATACTGGTGGTACATGTTATCTCATCAACAATGAACATCATAATTCAGTGTTATACAAAACACATACACCTCATAGCTCTTACCTAGAAATGAATTCAATTGATAACACCTGCATGGTTAGTATGTACGTCAAGAGAGATAATTGGATCACCAAACACAAATCATTAGAGAAAATGTTATGATTAACATGCCATTAAGATTATAGGTGCATAAGATTGGGACAACATTCATGATTATGAACACATGAAGCATAAATATGTAGATGGTATGTCAAACAACTTATATTAATATTACAAGACTGTGAGCATCCACCATGCCCTAAATCTCATAACATCATGAACACAACCATCCCTAAGGATACATCCTTATAGGTTACACAACCATGATCTTATCATCTCCCTTAACATCAACATTAGGTAACAAGCATGTCAATGGTTACAGCCTATCTTTCATATCTCATCAACTAGGGTTCCCAGGCTAGGCACATCCCTCACCAAAGGTGTCACCTACCCTCACTAAAGGTGTGGTGGGTAGCACTATCCCTCACCCAAGGGATATCGGGTAGGGTCATATCCCTCACCCAAAACGCTAATAGTCACCACAAAACCTAGGGCACCAAGCCACACATATCAACCACAAGAAAAATGTGCATCCATGCACAAGGATTGTCACACCCCGATCTCACACTAACCACTAATCACGAGATTAGGGTGCGACGGAGGGATTATCACATAAACAAATCACTGAGAACTTTTTTTTTCTTTTTAAAACCTCGTAATGATATCTGGATTATTGTTGTAAACTAAAACATAATAAATTATTGCGGAAGAATTTCAATTAAACTGGCTAGAGAACATAAACAAAGTTTACAACATGAAACATTGTTTAACAGAAAGTAAACATAACAGTTAATTTACATCTTTATACACATTCGCCATACATACTCTCTCTCACCCACACCATGTCCCAAAGATCGAGGGGAAAGGACTAAGAGACCTCTAACTACTAACTACATAAACCTTCTACAGACTGAGCATTAGGATGAAAGGATCCTTCAGATTCATGTGATGTTGATGACCTGAAAATGTTTTGAGTAGAGGTATGAGCCTACTCGCTCAGTGAATAGCATTTCACTTAGCTATCACTAAACAACTCATCAGGTTTATAAATTGAAATAAAACATAAGTACAGTACTAAGCAGGGCAGTTCTAATGACATAGCAGATTACAAAATATAATCGCATTTCTATGCAAAAACAGATAATTTAAACCAATAAACAGATATAATGAATTGGCACAAAAGTTCGGATAATATTAATTTACTGTGATCCTATATGATTACATATTTATATTATTATGCCCCAAACATATGCAGTGCACTCTACATATGAAGATCTGTAGCGAACTACGATCCCATCGTACAAGACTTAGCGACACACCCGGGAAATGCTAAGTCTAACTTCCCGTCCTGGTCTGCACAGGACTCTCAGGCTCTCAAGGGCCTCAGGCACTCAAGGGCCTCACAGCACTCTCAGGCTCTCAAGGGCCTCACTGCAGTTCCTAGGCACTCAAGGGCCTCACTGCACTAACTCTGAGTGCTCTAGACTCCTCCTCTAACCTGAGTACACAGGCGCAGGGAGTCAACATTGGGTTACCACCAGAATTACTCAACTGGTTGGTGTTGGATAACCCTATATTACTCCAGTGCCACCGTGACACACGCACGGATTATTGTTGAACACTGGTCGCTGACCATCTAGACTCAGGGCTAGATCGGTCGTTTCACCCCAAAGGTACAGACCGCGCAATGGGGTTCTACGGTGTTGGGGCACCTAAGTCTATTAACTGATTAACATATAAACATTTAAACAGGAAAATCACATTTACTGATTTCATATCAGATCACAATACACTGTCATTCTAAACTGACAGAGCAATATATTTCAAATCATTGTAATTTCTGAGAAATTCTCATACCATGCATTCAGACAATTTAGAAATGCATAAATAACCCAACTTATTTCAATTTGGCACATACATAGCGAATTTACGCAATTGAACATCTTATTGCACAAATTAAAGAAATTTACTTCACATACGAGAATCATACTCAACATTTATCAATTCTCTAAATTCTCGAAAAACGTACACATTAACCCAAATCTTGGTTTGTGCATCACTTAACTCAATTAAAAGTTAATTACCTATCACAACACAATTTAATAACAATACTTGAGAATTTCTGGAATAATTCAGAGAAATGTGCCATTTCATGTAAATATCAATTTACACATATTAACGTCAAAAGATATATGCAATTAGGGTTTTATTGCATATTTTTATTTATTCATATCAACTTTGAAATCGTACATCAGAAATCCCTATTGTCTGGGTTCATACCCAAACCATACCATTTTCAGATATGAATTTCTAATTTCAACATTCAAATAAGAAATTTAGGTTCCAATGAACCATATAAATATACTGATTCAATCCATACTGTTCAAATGCTAAATTTAATCATCTAACAGTGTCTAGAAGCATTTTATGAACTAAAAAGGTCGGGCGACGCCAAACGCTGCCCGACGCCTGATAATGCCTGTTATTAGCGTAGTTCGCGCACAAAACAGAAAATATTCAAACGCCTGAGTTTATTAATGATAAATAAATGAAACCCTACTCACAGCGATTTGGGATGTCCGGATTGGTCCGGAAATGCATCCAGGGACCAGTTTCTGGGCTATTTTTGGTTGTCTTCAACCTTTGAATTCTTTGTTTACCATTCTGTTGTCCACAGCAACCACACATACAGGTTGGAACTGGACGATCGATGGCTGAACTTGGCTATTGGCTGCGGATCTCCACTTGGGACTCGTGGTCGGGGTCGATGGCAAGCTTCCTTTGAAATTTTGTGCGCCCAAGCTATTCCTGGTCGAGCCTGCTGCTACCAACGACAGTTTCTTCATGCACAGGTTGAGAAGGATGTTTTGGTTGGGTTCCAAAACGCGGCTAGAAGCTGTTGTAGCTTACTGGGACCTCGAGGACGGAGCTCAAGGGAGCTCCCCTGCTGTTGGATGCACCAACGGTGGCTCCCCTGGCCGTGCGCAGTAGCTTACTGCTACAGGACGGCCGCAGGCCAAAGCGGCTGGTCAGCAAAGTTGCTAAGCGGGTAAGAGAGGAAGAGGAAGGGAGGGTGGCGCCCTGGCTGGTCGGAGATGAAGATCTCAAATCGCCCTCCGCTTCTCCTCAATCGCCGGTTGAGTAGCCTGCTCGAGCGCCGCTTGGGCGGTTGCTGTCCGTGCTGCGATGCAGCAGGTTGGGTGCGGCAAGGGTGCCGCCCTAGGCGCGATTGGAAGAGGAAGAAGAAGAGAGGAAGGAGAAGAAGAATCTGGCACCGTTGAATCGAGGCCAAGGGAGCTAAGAACCAACCCTAGTTCGCTTCTTTTTCCTCTGCTGGTCGCGCCGCTACAGTCGGTTACACGGTTCTATTCATCGCGTGAAGAAGAAAGAAGATAAGGAAGAAAAATAAGTGGCCAACACAATAAAGGGGGTAAGGGAAAGAAATAGCCAAAATACTTGGAAAAATTACAACCAAATCCAAAGGAACATGAAAATGTCACAACTCTTGCCTCGAAGGTCCAATTTGACTGTTTCTTTTTGCAACGTTTCACGCGTGAGGTCCCCTACACCCTCAAAGCATGAAATCATGCTAATTATACTATTTTACTGGTTCAAAATTCCAATTGCATCCAAAAATCACTTTACTCAACTTAATCATCTTAATTATGCAGTAATTGATCTTATGTGCTTGATTCAACTAAATCGAGTTAATAATGCACTAACCATCACATGAGCACTTATATTAGCTCAATTAACTTAATTATACACTTAATCATGAAACTTATAGATAATCTTTGAAACGGGTCATAACAAGGATGGTACAAAGCAGACTAGAACCAAAGGTGTGTCATGCAACCATGAACCAAGAGGATATCGGGCATCCAGGTACAAGAGCATATCGGGCAGCACCTCCACCCTATCGACCAAGACACTCTATCACCCAAGCTAGGGTTAGGGTTTCCATACTAGGAAACCATCAAGACCGTGACGCCCAAAGTCCTATCGCCCAAGGCACACTACTGCCACCATCAAACAGTACAATGGTGCCCAAGGTAGCCTATCGTTCAAACTAGCGATGTCTACCAAGCATATCGACCAAAGGCATAACGCCCATCAACACCTTCTAAGGCAAAGGTCCATACCAGTCAAAGGAATATCGCCCAACAACATCATCTTGGGTAGAGGTTCATATCGGTCAGAAGGGTCATCAGAACACCACATAGCATATCGCCCAAGACTCATCCCTAGAAGAGGGATATCAGGTAGAACACACTAAAGGGGTATCGTGCAAGGGTTCAAAGACCACGACGCGTGGGTCATCTTCAACCTCAAGGCTACCACCAAGAATCCCTAAGAGTTCAAGAGAGTTGGCTCACCTCTCAAGAAAATTAAGTGAGGGAGGGGTTTTACACAACTTCCATTATCTATCGGGCAACAAGGAGGTCCATCACCATATCGGCCAACCAACCCAAAGCTCCACTCACCATTGGATTTGGAGACCCTAAGCTCACCTCTCAACAACTAAGTGAGAGAGGGGTTTTTCCCAAGGAAATCCACATCCATGGTTCGGCTAACCCAAGGCAACCCAAGATAACCATTAAAGCAAGAAACATAGCTAAAAGATGATATGGCGATCAAGATAGAACATATAGCATGCAACATGAAAAAGAAGTAGTATAGCTAAAGTTAGGAGTTATGTAACCCACATCAAGCTCTAAAGCTCCAAGCTCCTAGAACCAAGCTCCTAACTCCAAGGCACCACCTTCGGCCAACACAAAGAAGAACAACTTGTAACCACCATGGCCAAAGAAAAGAAAGAAGAAGAAGATGATGATGCCAAGGAAAGGGGAGAGATACCTACCATAAAAGAAGGAAAGGGACAAGATAGTAAGGTGTGTCGCCCAACACACTAGTAGTATCGGCCACCACTTGCTCCATCCTTCTCCTAGCTCAGCCACTAAAGGAAAGGGAAGTAGCTTAAAGGAACCAAAGAGCCAAGCAAGCAAAGGAGGGGTTCGTTTATATACTATGGGGTGAAGGGGAAGTGCAAGGTAAGGTGGCACCCGCCCCTATCACACTTGTCCAAAGAGTGTGCCACATGCTAGCACCCCAAAAACCCACGCCCATGAGTTGAGACTCACTTAGCAAAGCAACAACCACTTGTTCAAAGATGGTGACATAAATGAGGCTAAGGTGGAGGGTGTGTGTTGCCCAAGATGGAAACCCATCACACCATGGCCGATACAACCTGCTTTCCTGACACAACAACACTCCTTGGCCAATAAACCAAGGTCCAGCCTGATACCAAGCTTCAATAAGGCTCAAAAAATCAAAACAAAGCCCAACAAGGCTAAACAAAGCCCAAAGATAATCAAACAAAAAGCCCAACCCATCCTCTCAACCCTAAGGGATGCAAGGAGAGAGAAAGACATCTCTCAAGGTGACAAACTTGCACACCAACCCTAAAACTTAGGTAATTTGCAAGCTGCATCTCAACCTCTCAACAAAGCACAAACAAACCCTAATCACAACTTTAGGTGATTAGCAAGCATCTAAACACAAGGTTTAGGCAAAGCAAATAGGGTAAGCCCAAAATGAAGGTCAGGGTTCTTACAAGCCATAAACCTCTACAAAGAGATTTCACCCCCAAAATCCAAAGAGAAAAGTGAGGGGTTCTTCCTCCTCATCTCTTCTTCAAGCTCCCATGTGGCTTCCTCAATGCCACGATGATGCCAAAGAACCTTTACAAGAACCAGGTCCTTCCTCTTCAACTTCTTTACTCTTCTATCAAGGATCATCATAGGACCTTCTTCATTGGTCACATCTTCATCCAGCTCAACCTCAACCAACTCTATCACTGTCTCTGTACCTGGATGACTTTTCTTCAGCATATTGACGTGGAACCCTGGATGTAACCTGTGCAACTCTGACGGTAGTTCTAACTTGTAAACTACCTTGCCAACATGTGCTATTACCAGATATGGCCCCATATACCTGGGTTCCAACTTGCCTTTCCGTCCAAACCTCAACATGCCTTTCCATAGTGAGACCTTGAGATACACCTTGTCTCTCACATGGAACTTTAGAGGTTGTCAGTGATTATCTACATATGACTTATGTCTGTCTTGTGCCGCTTTCAACTGTTGTTGTATCACTTTGATCTTTTCTATTGTCTACTGCACTAACTCAGGACCCAAAAGCTGATACTCACCAGACTCATACCAACATAGAGGAGATTTGAACTTCCTGCCATATAAATCCTCTTAAGGTGCCATGTTGATACTCCGTTGGTAACTATTGTTGTAGGCAAACTCTATCAAACTGAGATGCATGTCCCAACTTCCTAGGAACTACAAAAAACAAGCTCGGAGAAGATCCTCCAAAGTCTAAATAGTTCTTTCAGACTGTCCATCTGTCTGTGGGTGGAAAGTGGTACTGAACCTCAACTGCGTTCCCAATGCTTTGTGCAACTATTCCCAAAAACGACTCATGAACAGGGGACCTCTGTAAGAGACTATCGTTGCAGGCACACCGTGCAAACACACTATCTCATCCACATTTAACTGAGCAAGCTTTTCTACTGTATACATTGTCTTCACAGGTATGAAATGAGCAGTCTTCATCAATCTATCCACTATCACCCAAATGAAATCATGATTCCTAGCTATCGTTGACAGACCAACTACGAAATCCATGGTTACATGATCCCATTTCCACTACGGTATAGGCATGGGTTGCAACATACCTACCAGCTTCTGATGCTCAGCCTTAGCCTGCTGACATACCGCACACCTAGCCACAAACTCAGCTACGTCTCTTTTCAAGCCAGGCCACCAATACATGTCCTTTAGATTATGATACATCTTGGTGACACATGGATGCATAGCATACATTGATGTGTGTTCTTCCTCGAGCACTAACGTCCTTAGATCATCAACATCGGGGACCACTGTCCTATTACGATAACAAACAAGTCCATCCTCAGACTCATGGAAGCCATCACACTTCTTGCTGTCAAACTCTTTCCTGATCAACTGAACTGTAGCATCTTCCTGATGTGCTTCTTTGATCTACTGCCTTAACGTGGGCTTGAGTTGTATTTGTGCCAACAATCCTGCCAACAAGGATACCTCCAATTGTACATTCATCTGCCGTAAAGAGACAAACATATCTCACCTATGGCATATCAAAGAACTCAGTTGTTCCTTCTTTGTAGGAAGAGAAGAAGACTTCCTGCTAAGCGCATCAGCTACCATGTTCACCTTACCAGGATGATACTCAATGGTGAAATCATAATCATTGATTAGCTCCATCCAGCGATGCTGTCACATGTTCAGTTAACTCTGTGAGAAGATATACTTCAATTTCTTATGATCCATAAAGATCTGACACACCTCCCCATAAAGATAGTGTCTCCAAATCTTTAACGCATGGACCACTGCTGCCAGCTCCAAATCATGTGTCAGATAGCTCTCCTCATGTTTCTTAAGCTGTTGCGAAGCAAAAGAAACCACATGATCTTCCTGCATCAGCACACATCCTAAGCCTTTCTTGGAAGCATCACGGAAGACGACATAGCCTTTCCCAGGCTCTGGCAATACCAATACTGGAGCACTAGTCAGCTTCTCCTTCAAACTTTGGAAAGCTTGCTGACAACGATCATCCCAAACAAAAGGTACATCCTTCCTAGTCAACTTTGTTAATGGCAACACAATCACACTGAAGTTTCTTATAAACCTCCGGTAGTATCCTGCTAAACCCAGAAAACTACAAACTTCTGTCAGCGTCTTCGGTTGCTCCCAGTCTGCAACTGACTCCACCTTCTTGGGGTCTACTCTGACTCCTTCTACAGATATCACATGACCCAAGAAAGTCACTTCCTTCAACCAGAACTCACACTTACTAAACTTGGCATACAACTCGTGTTGGTGAAGGAGAGTCAACACTTGTCAAAGATGATGTTCATGCTCTTGATTGTCCCGACTATAGATCAGGATGTCATCTATAAAAACCACAACAAACTGATCTAGAAACGGTCGGAACACTCTGTTCATCAGGTCCATAAAAGCAGTAGGCATATTGGTTAGCCCGAAAGGCATAACCACAAACTCAAAGTGACCATACCTCGTCCTAAAAGCTGACTTTGGTATGTCCTCATCCTTGATCCTCAAATGATGATATCCAGATTGTAGATCGATCTTTGAGAACACTATAGAATAACACAAGTAATCAAACAAATCATCTATCCTTGGCAAAGTGTACTTGTTCTTGATCGTAACTTTGTTCAACTGCCGATAATCTATGCACAGACGCATCGACCCATCCTTCTTCTTTACAAACAGGACTGGAGCACCCCACGGCAATGTGCTCGGTCTGATAAAACCTTTATCCAACAACTCCTATAACTGCTTCTTTAGCTCTTCCATCTCAGTTGGAGCCATCCTGTACGGTGTCTGAGCAACTGGTTGTGTCCCTAGTACTAGATTGATCTCAAAGTCAATCTATCAAGGTGGGGGAACACCGGGAAACTCATCGGGAAACACATATGAAAACTCTCGGACAACAGGTACCTCCTCAAGGTTAGGACCCTTCACTTTGGTATCCACAACATGAGCTAAGAATACCATACATCCTTGCTGCAACAACTTCTCTGCCACCATTACTGACACCAGACATGTCGGAAGAATCTTCGTATCTCCTTAGAAGATCAACATCTCACCACCGTCAGCAAACACTGCTTTCTCAGAACCACAGTCTAGCACAACCTTATACTTCTCTAAGGTATCCATCCCAAGGATCACATCGAATCCATCCATATCAAGTGGTATATGATACACTTGTATCTCGTATCACAAAAAAGATAGAACACAAGATGGACACACTTCTCGAAGCATCGAGGAACCATCAAGAGGACTTTCTAACAACAAGCTATCTTTCTTACAACTAACAGGTAAAAGACAGTTATCAAGCATACTATGTGCGATAAAAGAGTGTGTAGCACCCGGGTCAACCAGAACAGATATAAAGCAAGAAGAAGACAAATCATAATGAAAAAACTCCATCTAACCTACCACCACTCGCGGGTTGACTATCGCTTCCGGCTGACTCATAACATAAATTCGAGTCGTTACTTGTTGTCACCCACGTACTCTACTTCCTTGAGTAGATGATCCTACTTGTGATGCTTGACTGCATCCTCACCCTCTTTTACCACTGGACTACTGTCTATCTGACCCCTATTGATTCTGCCTCGGTTGCTACATCACTTCAACATCTCTGTTTGGGCAATTTGACTTTAAATGCCCGGTCTGTCCACAGAGATAGCATGACCTGTCTTCAAACTACAGCCTAGATGACCCTATCACTACCACTGAAGTTGTACTGTGAGCTCTAGATGGTGAAAATCCATGCCCTCTTCCTTTACTCGGAGACCACTATGACGGCGTGCTGGAGCTCTACATCATAGAAGGTGCAAAAAACCCTGGATTCTTGAAGCCATAAAACCTCTTCCTCTGGAACTGAGCATGCTTTTTCTTAGACATGGTCTCTCTCTTCTCCTTGACTGATTGTTTGATCCTTCAGATAAACTTCACAAACATGGCAAATTGCTCTCAGTTTTCTAAAGCAGCAGCATGTGTCGTCAGTTCAGCACTCAGACCTTTCTTAAACCACCTGATTCTCTCATCATCTGTTGCCGCCATATGAGGAAAAAACCTTAGCAGGTCAATAAACTTGGCTTCATACTCGGTGATGCTCATCGATCCTTAGCGTAGATGCTGAAACTGGTTGATGTTCTCATCCAGATAGGTCTTCGGGAAGTATCGACTCATGAACTCCTAGCAGAAGATGTACCAACCTATAACCTCACCAGGCCACTTCTCCTCCTCGATGGCCCACTAGTGTCCAGCACTACCTTTCAGAAGGTAGACAGCGTGCTTGACTTTGTCTGCTTCGGGGATGTCAAAGATCCGAAAGGCCTTATCAAGACCTGTCAGCCACAGATTTATATCCGCTGGATCAACCGTTCTAGCATAATCCGAAGCTCTGACTCGGCGAAGCCACTCGAAGGTCTTCCAAATACCCGAAGATTCACCATGGGGAGTCTGTGCTCTTGGTGGAGGCAATGACTATCTTTCCACCATGAGATTCATTGTAGCCATTAACTACCCCATAAGATGCTGATAGGTAAGGTTTTTGAGAATGGCTGGGTCAATTTGGGGGACCTCAGGCACCCGATCTTCATGTGCTTGCACTCGTGCTCCATCAACAGATGCAGCATCACTACTCTCGACAACATGTTCTTCGTGGCTTCCAAATATCTTTGAGCTTTATCTTCCGTTGAGGGTAGAAGGATATTGTAAGAAAATCTGGAAAACTCACAAGAACAGATACAAGCCTAGTCCTAGATCCTTGTAGACTCAGCGAACCTAGAACTCTGATACCAACTCAATTGTGACATCTCACCATCACCAAGATGACGAGACATCATGTGAAAAATGTGCAGAACCATCATAAACACTATATTACCAAAACACGGGTTAATTAAAACTGATTGCATAAAGAAGATATAAATAAACTATTGCATCCAGATCCTTATCCTGCAAGGAAACATGTTATACAAACATACATGAACCTTGATACGTGTCCACAGTTCATAGGATCTAGCTATCACATAAGCACAAAGAGTTCACTACCTGTTTATATACAGAACAGGCCATACCAGGCCAACAACAGGATAAACAAAGCTACATCGGCTATACATCATAAAACGTCATCAAAACACCTCCAAGGACCTGAGTGTACAGGGATGACTCTAGGACTCTACTACAAAACAACCAAAACAACAACATATCCATCTCTTGCCTCCTACTATTCTTCTTACTGCTCAGCCGCAACCTCATGACCACCACCTCATCTAGTACGATCACCTAAAAAGGTTGTAAACCGACATGGTGAGACACACAGTCCCAGTGAGAAACATAACTCCCAGCCGAAACTATAAAACTTCATAGAACCTTAAGCAGATAACCAAAGTAAGCAGATTAAATGAGCAACATACTGAACAGACTAACTTTATTAATAACTTATCAAGATATCTTGGAGGCATATAACCATATATTTCTTTATGGAACATGATTGACAAGATAAGCTTTATAAGAACTTATCACAAAATATGAGGAACGTACAAATAACTACAAGATATAACTAGAGCAACTATACAAGCAAGGATTCAACCAATGTTCTGTGATTTGCCCTAAGTAGTATATACTATTCAGCTGGATTACGATTTATTATGCCCTGAGGAAGTGAGCCGTACCGCTCAAATCCAACCTTCGGCTACGAACCCCAAAACCAGTGTCATACAAGGTCAATGGAAGAGTCTGACTCCATGACCTCACCTCTTCATGGTCAGTGCATGATAACCGAAGAAGGACAACATTCTCTTGCTTGAGTGGCCTCAGCTATAGGGTTAGCTCACACAATTTTCCCTTTTATCTAGCCCACCTTCATACAGGTCATGGCGCTAGTATATTTGAGCCACAGGCCAGTTCACCGTGCTCCTTGAGCCATGAACACATTCATGCTCTATACCCCTTGAGCCATGGGCCAGTTCACCATGCTCTTATACACATCTCGAGTCTACAACTACAGTTGTACTCTAACCCTCCTACTTTCATCTAGGAGAAACCCCACATATTCAACAATATGCGCTCTAGGTAATCCCGCATGATAAACCTGTTTCACCATCACCAGCTACTGACGATGATGGATCTATGGCCAGGGCAAAACTACATGAAATGTTCCACTGTAATTAATTAGTATATTTTAGGTGAATTATTGAGGCAACTAGGTTATAAAACATAAACAACATTGTGTCACACTATAACTGCCATTATCATATTACCATGGGATCTCAATCCCTCATCACATAATGCCACTGCCTATCAAGGATTCATCATCACACATCATCATCATGGGATACCAATCCCTCATGTCATCATCAAAGGTTAACACCTCAAATAGGCACTCAGCCTTTATCAGGTCATCATAGCTTTCTCATCATATTAGTGGCACATGTTATCTCATCAACAATGAACGTCATAATTCAGTGTTACACAAAACACATACACCTCATAGCTCTTACCTGGCTATGAATTCAATTGATAACACCTGCATGGTTAGTATGTACGTCAAGAGAGATAATTGGATCACCAAACACAAATCTTTAGAGAACATGTTATGATTATTGTGCCATTAATAGTTTAGGTGCATAAGATTGGGACAACATTCATGATTATGAACACATGAAGCATAAAGCTGTAGATGGTATGTCAAACAACTTATATTAATATTACAAGACCGTGAACACCCACCATGCCCTAAATCTCATAACATCATGAACACAGCCATCCCTAAGGATACATCCTTAAAGGTTACATAACCATGATCTTATCATCTCACTTAACATCAACCTTAAGTAACAAACATGTCACTGGTCACAACCTATCTTTCATATCTCATCAACTAGGGTTCCCGGGCTAGGCGCATCCCTCACCAAAGGTGTCACCTACCCTCATTAAAGGTGTGGAAGGTAGCACTATCCCTCACCCAAGGGATATCAGGTAGGGTCATATCCCTCACCCAAAATGCTAGCGGTCACCACCAAACCTAGGGTGCCAAGCCACACATATCGGCCACAAGCAAAACGTGCACCCATGCACAGGGATGGTACCGGGCAGACTAGAACCAAAGGTGTGTCATGCAACCATGAACCAAAAGGATATTGGGCATCTAGGTACAAGAGCATATCGGGCAGCACCTCCACCCTATCGACTAAGACACTCTATCGCCCAAGATCGGGTTAGGGTTTCCATATCGGGAAACCATCAAGACTGTGATGCCCAAATCCCTATCGCCCAAGGCACACTACTTCCACCATCAAATGATACCATGGCACCCAAGGTAGCCTATCATTCAAACTAGGGATGTCTACCAAGCATATCGACCAAAGGCATAACGCCCAACAACACCTTCTACGACAAAGGTCCATATCGGTCAAATGAATATCGCCCAACAACATCATCTTGGGTAGAGGTCCATATCGGTCAGAAGGGTCATCAGAACACCAGTTAGTATATCGCCCAAGACGCATCCCTAGAAGAGGGATATCAGGTAGAACACACCAAAGGGGTATTGTGCAAGGGTTCAAAGACCATGACGGGTGGGTCATCTTCAACCTCAAGGCTGCCACCAAGAAACCCTAAGATTTCAAGAGAATTGGCTCACCTCTCAAGACAATTAAGTGAGAGAGGGGTTTTGTAAAACTTCCATTATCTATTGGGAAACAAGGAGGTCCATCACCATATTGGCCAAGCAACCCAAAGCACCACTCACCATTGGATTTGAAGACCCTAAGCTCACCTCTCAACAACTAAGTGAGAGAGGGGTTTTGCCCAAGGAACTCCACATCCATGGTTTGGCCAACCCAAGGTAACCCAAGATAACCATTAAATCAAGAAACATAGCTAAAAGATGACATGGCCGATCAAGATAGCTCATATAGCATGCAACATGAAAAAGAAGTAGTATAGCTAGGGCTAGGAGTTATGTAACTCGCCTCAAGATCTAAAGTTCCAAGCTCCTAGCACCAAGCTCCTAGCTCCAAGGCACCACCTTCGGCCAACACAAATAAGAACAACTTGTAACCACCATGGCCAAAGAGAAGAAAGAAGAAGAAGAAGAAGAAGATGCCAAGGAAAGGGGAGAGATACCTATCATAAAAGAAGGAAAGGGACAAGCTAGCAAGGTGTGTCACCCAACACACCAATATCGGACACCACTTGCTCCACCCTTCTCCTAGCTTGGCCACCAAAGGAAAGGGAAGTATCTTAAAGGAACCAAAGAGCCAAGCAAGCAAAAGAGGGGTTCGTTTATATACTAAGGGGTGAAGGGGAAGTGCAAAGCAAATTGGCACCTACCCCTAGAACACTTGTCCAAAGAGTGTGCCACATGCTAGCACCCCAAAAACCCATGACCATGAGTTGCCACTCACTTAGCAAAGCAAAAACCACTTGTGAAAATATGGTGACATAAACGAGGCTAAGGTGGAGGGTGTGTGTCATAGTCCTAGACATTTCTTGTAATGACTGGTTTTTCCTTTCAACTATGCCATTTTGTTGGGGAGTGCGTGGAGCAGAAAAATTGTGAGTGTAGCCTTGAGATATGTAGAATTCTTCAAAATGATGATTATCAAATTCTCCACCATGATCACTTCTAATTGTGCATATTTTGTTTTGTAATTGATTTTCAATTTTTGAACAAAATTGTATGAAAACTTGAATAGTATCATCTTTATTTGCAAGAAAATGCACCCATATAAATCTACTGTAGTCATCAACAATAACAAAGCAATATCTTTTCCCACCAATAGATTGTGTCCTCATAGGTCTGAACAAATCCATATGAATAAGTTCTAGTGATATATTGGTGCTAAGCATGTTTTTGGGTTTAAAAGAGGTTTTAGTTTATTTACCCAAAGTACATGGTTCACAATTCTTAGATTGATCAAAAGATAACTTAGGCAAACCATGAACAAGATCATATTTAACTAGCTTTTTGATAATATCGAACTAGCATGACCTAATTTTCTATGCCATAATTGTAAAGAATTTTCTTTTGCAAGTAAGCATTTTCCAACTACAGATTGCATAGAGTTAGGTCTAAGAATATATAGATTTCCAACTCTTTTTCCTTCATAAACAACATTTGTAGTGTTCTCTATTAGTAACTTGTAGTAATTTTTGTTGAACAAAACATCATAACCACTATCACATAATTGATTGACACTTATTAAATTATGGTGCAAACCATCAACAAGTAAAACATTCTTTATTTCAAGGTTTTACCAATATTACCTATTCCAACAATTTTACCTTTACCATTGTCTCCAAAAGTGACTGTTCCGCTTTTCTTTTCTTCAAGAGTTTGAAATGCATCCTTGTTCCCAGTCATGTGTTTTGAACATCCACTATCAACTACCCAATCCTGCAATAAAATATAGGTTTTGGTACCCATGTGATGGTCCATTATGGTTAGGTACGTTTAACAACGAACTGAACATGATTTAACAAATTAAACTGAACATATCTTCATTCGGTCGACAAATATTTTGACCGACAGATGTCTCAGTTGAGAAATTTGTTGATCAAGAAAGTTGTTGATGTACATGTTGAAATTGAACTAAAATAGAAATTCACTTGGTCGACAATTTCTCGACCTATATTTGCTCTGATCGAAAATTCTTCGATCGGAATAGTTACTATTTTCACTATAAATTCTGCTATAGATTTCAAATTTGTCACAGGCATTTCCTCGATTGAATATTTTCTCGACCGAGGATGTCTCGGTCGAACTGTTTGTCGACCGAGAATGTTTCTATTTGTTTCAATAAATTGTTTGTAATAGTTTTGAATTTAAATCAATACAATAAGCTATCTACTTAGTTGAGATAAGATATTGAGATGTTCAAATGAAGTGTTAGATCATATCTCAACTAAATTACATTCAAATCTTCTAAGTTTGAAGTTTGGGGACCCAAACTAATTCAGAATCCTTCTTCTTATAAGGGCATGAAAAAGAGTAATTTCCAAGACGCAAGCAATAATGATAGCAAATAGAATCAATTTCATTTCTCTTTCTAGGATTTTGAGTTGTGTTCTTGGGTATAAACATGATCTTGGTCTTGGGTGCTTGAGTTCTCCTAGGTTTTTGTTGATAACAATGTTCTTTTGGAGCATATCCCAAACCTCTTATTCCACTATAACCAGAAGAGTTCTTTAGGATCTTATCAAGAATACCATTGTGCCTCAAGCTACTAACTTATTTTTGTAACTTTGCAATCTCATCAATTTTCTTTTGGATATCTAACTTTTCTTGATCTAGATTAGATGATAAAGCATCTCTTTCCTTAACAATAACATCATAATATAGATGATTACATAGGATAGGTTGAGTCTGAAAATTATTCAGTTTTGCAAGCAAATCAACCTTTTCTTGAGAAAGAAGATCATGATTCGTTTCTAAAGTAAGCAACTTCATATTGCAATCATTTAAAGATGATTTCAAGGTCAAATTTTCAGAAGCAATATTGTTCTTTTTGAAAGAAAGATTATTCAATCTAGCATATAGATCCTCATTAGTTCTAGTAACCTTTTTTAGTTTCTTTTTGCAATCCACATATTTATCATGAGTATCTTGTAGACTAACAATTAGATCTTCTTTTGGCAAATCAAGAAGACTTACCTCTTGAGAATCATCACTATCGTATTCTTTGGCCATGAGGCACTCCACATTCTCTTCTCCACTTTCACTATCACTTGACTCATCCCGTGTTGCTTTGTATTCTTTTTCTCCCTTCTTCTTGGATGAGTTTTTCTTTCCTTTCTTTGCTTTAGGATATTCATTATTGAGAAGTCCCTTCTTTCCACATTCAAAACACCTAGGAGAGGAAGAAGAAGAACCAGCAACTTTGTTAGATCTAAATCTTCTATATTTCTTACCATTAACAATTAGAGCTTCTTCTCCTTCATCCCCATCACTTGTTTCATCACTTTCTTGGGTGATGATCTTTGAAGCGTTTAGAGCCATATCTTTCTTTCTTCCTTATTTAAGTTCACACTCTCATTGTTCTTCTTCTTCCAAGGTTGCCTCATGTGCTTCTAAGTTGCCAATGAGTTGCTCCATCCTTAGTCGGGTGAGATCATTTGCTTCTTCAATAGCAGTCACCTTGGGTTTGTACTTGGGAGTAAGAGACCTAAGGATTTTTGATACTTGATCTTCTTCTCTGATTACTTTACCTAAAGAATTTAAACCATTCACAATAGAAGAGAATTTTGCATACATTTCACTAATAGACTCATTTTGATCCATAAGAAACTGTTCAAACTTTTGTTTAAGCATTCCGATTTTAGAATTCTTAACTTGAACAGTTCATTCATAGGTTATGGAGAGTCTATGCCATATCTCATATGTTGTTTCATTATTTGATATTCTAATAAATTCACCAACAGAAATTGAACAATAGAGTATACTTACAGCTTTTGCATTCATTTGGGCTGATCTTACCGTATTAGCATCCCAAGTTGCATACTCTATTTGAGGAAAGTCATATGGATTTGACACCATCCTCCAGAAATCCCATCTAATTCCCTAGAAATAGAACTGCATCCTCCTCTTCCAGTAGGTGTAGTTAGTACCATCAAAAGGTGGATGTCTAGCCACGAGTGTTCCTTCCAAGTTGAGGTTGTTCAGTACCCCGTCACCCATTCTTCAAGACTTTGTTAGATTTCCTTGAAGCCTTGCTCTGATACCAATTGACAAACCACTAGAGGGGGGGTGAATAGGGTTTTATAATTATTTTAACATTAATTCAAGTCAAGCAACCACAATTGAGATAAGAAGAAAGAGGCAAGGTGTTTAGAGTGGTTCCACCCTTAGCAAAAACTAAGGGAGTCAGTCCACTACCCAATTGTTTCCAATTGGGATTTTGAAAGTATTTAAATTTTATTACCTCGCAAGGATGTTACATAAAATTACAAATACTTTCACCACCCTTTGGACAGCCTTCACCTAGAATTAGTCGCACCAACCTCGAAGTAGCCTTCCTTGAAGTAACTTCAAGCTCCCCCTTGAAGTAGCTTCCCATTGAGACAACCTTCTTGAAGTAGTCCAAAGTCCTCCTTCTCCGCCGAGAAGATCAAACCCTCTCCAATCCACAGCCTCCAACCCTAGGAGTAGCAAGGAGAGTACAAGCAATAAGAAAGAATAAGAAGGGAAAATGGAAATTACAATTACTGTTGTAGCACAAGGCTTGATTTCCTATATCAAGCATTTTGATCTCCTAACCAATGTGTATGGAAGTGGAAGTGCAGTGGATAGGAGATGCTAGCCTGTAGGACACAAATTTGTAGCAATGGAAAGGATTAGAAAATGCTAGAGTTGCTCAATTGCTCACAAGATTAGATTGCCAATTTCAAGTATGTATGCTCAAGCGTTACACAAGTGTGTTTTGGGTGTCCTAAGGCATGTCCTATTTATAGGAATGGCCTATGAATGCTTAAGGACGTTCTAGACACTTTCTAGGGGGTTCTAAGTGCTCAACTAGTCGTTAGGTATCCACTAATTGCTTTAGCAATGACTAGTTAATTAATTCTGAAAAGTGCAAACAGACACCTTCTCGGTCGAAGTCTTTGTCGACCGAGAGACTCTCAGTCAAACTCTTTGTCGACCGAAGGATAGTCTGGGGCAAGTGTATATAACGTTCAATTACAACTCCCAACTACCTTGTCTGATGTGTCTAACATCTATAGAACCTATTAGAAGAGTTAACCCAAGAGACTCTTGGTCGAGAAGATGTTCGACCGAGTGTGTCTCAGTCGACAATTAGTTTGACCGAGAATGTCTCTATTTTGGTGGTTCTAGATAAATACTAAGTGTGTGTATGAGTGTGCAGTTGTGACACTATTGTAGGGGATGACCTATCTAAGTATTGTGAATGGCTAGGGAAGATCTAAATGCTTGATTTACATGATATCTAAGTACTTGTACATTATATACTTGTACAAGTTTTTACATTTGATTACAATCATGAAATTAAAACATTTTGAGCATATCGATCTTCCAAAGGTTAGTCATCCACTTTGTTCCTGCAACACTCAAGTAGCACGTTAGGTCCACAAGAATGAAATGTTTGTCATTATCAAAACAAAGGGATTTAAATGATGTCCATTTAGCCAAAAAAGAGTGGGAGTGTCTGCATTTGCCTTTAATTCTCTCATCAGTTCCCATGTTTTGTACTTTTGTTGTTGCACTGCCCAGCCATAAATGCCAATATCTCTCTATGTCACCCCAGCGTTGCCTTCAGATATGTCACAGCTGCAGTGATGTTGTAAGTAGGATGTTATTGTTAGATCAACGTCCTTCCACCATAAGCCAACACCCCCTGCTCTGCCAATGCTAGATAAGTAGACCCCTTGAGTAAATCCACACTTCCTCATCCCCACTTCTATATCGGTACTAGATATCATAGTTTCCATGAGGAAAACTATGCTTGGACCCTCCCTCTAGCACCACGACCAAAGGGCATTAATCGTGTTAGGGAGGGCCAGTCCCTGACAGTTCCAACTCATGATTTTCATTGTTCTTCGGGGGGCTGGTACACTCTAGCCTCCGCTACTTGGGATGTGTCAGCCCCCGAGCCTTGACATTCGATCTCCAAGTTCCTTGCTTTCTTGCTTATATCAACCATAGTATTAGTCACATCAAGTTCCATGTCACATAGTTCATACTGTCTGCCCCTTTTCACCGTAATAGTGTTCCATTCCACTTCATTCTCTGGCACCCCAAGCCACTGACTTCTACTCATCCTGTATACCCATGACGGTTCCTTCTTCTTCCTTTGGTCTGCCTTCCCTTTCCTCCCTATTTTCTTACGATTTTCCTTCTCTTTTTGTGATCTAGTTCTTACTGATGTCAGTGCTTCCTCCAGATGAGGTCTTGTGGATGTTTCATCGTGCTCACTGCCAAGGACATAAGAAAAGTTTGCCTTACTTGTGCCCGTTGTTTCTGCCTCTGCCTCTCTCATTTCTCCTTCTGTTCTTGTGCCTCTTGTTCTCATTGTGATGACCTCCTCTCTGGTGTATTGGGTCCCTTTTGGCCACCTCACTATTTGTTTCTCTACTTCTTTGCTCTGGACCTCTGCCACCTGGAGTGGTTCCTACACCTTCTCGCCTTCATTACTCTGACAGTCATTCCTATCTGATGCATGCATCTCCAAAAATAAGGCTTCTAGGTTAAACTCTATCTCTTCGCTGCCCCCTTCCTTGCTTGAGGCATTTGATTGCTCTATTGTCTCTCTTCTCTTCTTATCTTCTCTTTTCCTACCCCCTTGGTGTACTGCCTCGACATTGATTCTCTACTCGATTTGTTCGAGTTGCTCTTTGTTGCTTCATGTGCTGGTTTGCTTCAACTGGATTTTTTTTTGTGCCCTGATGTTGCCAAATATCTCTTCCTGTAGCGATTGCATTGGCTTCCTCGATGATGCTTTTAGCCATGTGCTCCATTATGGACCGTGATCGTCTTCTTCCTCATTGCCAGTACAGTCCCTAATCACATGCCCTAACTGGTCGCACCCATGACAGAAGTTGGATAATCTTTCGTATATAATTTCTATCTCCAAGATCTTGTTTTGACTTCCCTGAATATGTAGGACTCTCTTTAGGGGTTTAGAAACATCTAGTTTGACTCTGACTCTCACAGAGGAGTGCCAACCTAGTTCATCCAAGTCCATGGTTATCACGCTTCCCAGTTTGGCCGTGATCTCTTCTATAGCTTGTCTGGTCTAGAACCCTAATGGAATCCCATAGAGACGAACCCAAAATAGACTGTGGTTAATCACAATATCACCCGGCTTCTCTTCGGCCTCTATATTCTTCAAAAGAAATAGTTTATTATCGAAATTCCATGGAGCTCCTTCTTCTACCTTTTGTTTATCGTGCCAATCAAGGAACTGTATTATAAAGTGATCACATTCTATCTATTTAAAGACAACCTTTCCATTGAGCCCCCATGCCCGCGTCAGGGTGCGCTTCATCGCCCAAAAGTTTGTCAATCTATCTATTAGAATCCTTGCTACCATAGATAACTTAAGATGCCCTTGATATTCGTCTTCCGTTGGATGTGTAATCTCTATTGGTTCTTCTTCTTTCGGTGTCAACTGTAACCTTACACATCGGTCCGCCAATTCTTCTACCATCACTGGGAGAGGACCAGGGAGATCGCCCAAGCCTTGGACCTACAAGAGTAAACCACGAGTGGAGAGAGGTCTCCTACGTTCCAAACCCTGATCACCCAGAGCAATAGGTCAGCCACAGAGAGAGTGTTTCCATCTTCTCTTGAGGTAATATTAAGTTATTTGCAAGATTATTTTTGATTCATTATGCTCTTCAGATTGTTTCAAAATGACTACTTGATCAGAGTAATAAAAAAGATAACAATCTAAGAGTTCCATACTTACTTTTTCTTCAATAATTGAATACCTAGCCAGGGCACCCAAGTTTTGAGATTAGGTAGTATGCACCATGTTTTATGTCATATTCCTTACTTAAATATCATCCTAATCCTAAGTCCTAGTGTCCTTATAGATTCAGTGAACCTTAAGATCTGATACCAACTTGTGAAACCCGTTACGCTAAATGATATTACTCAAAACATAAAACACAATCAATCACCAATTAACCACATACCTAAAAATATGGGTAAATTAAAACCAATTTCAACATCAACACCCACTTAGAAACATTTGCATAAGAGCCCAATATCTTTCTTGTATCCATACTATGACAAGAATTTGATACAAATTGTTCTATCACCTTAGCCACAACATATATGCACATGATAACAATATTTATATATGCTACACAAACAAGCATTAACATGCTAACAAATTCTGATTTGTTTGAAACACCATATACAAACTTTTCCTGCCCAGACCTGAGAGTACAAGAATGACTCTATGATACACTAGACATCTAATCAACTTTCTCAAAGATTCAATACTATAACTCCTCTTTACTGCCACGAGTTTGTATTTGTCACTTCTGATTACCTAAAAAGATATGGAGAACCACAAGGGTGAGACCCATGTCCCAGCAAGAGATATAACCTCCAACAACGTTTATTGATTCCAACATTTTTAGGTAATGAGACAGTTTAAGCAGTTTAATCGTATATAAGAAATAAGCTCAACAAGACTGATGATTAACAAAATGCATAAAGGAGCAGATAGTAATTATCTTCATAAGCCAAACTATTCTCATATCCCTATTTACAGTATAAGGAGTCTAGCTGCATGAGCATTTCTAACATCATGAATAAGTCTAGTATCATAAGCATAGCTAACTGTTGGATCCTAAATGGGTGATTGGATGCTCTAGGGGGGTGAATAGAGCTGAATGCACTTAAACAAAATTCATTATACCTTCAAGATATATCACAAGATAAGGTTGCTAAATAGGAAATTTGAGTGCAACTAAAACATGCATAGCAATGGAGAGAGAGATTGAACAAGCACAAAGTGACAAGCTATGTAGAGTGGTTCCACACTTCAAACTAGAAGTGAGTCAGTCCACTACCTAGAGAGGTCAACCCCTAGGATTTCTTAACCATTGCACTCTTATATTAATTAATAAGATTTACAATACATGACCAACCAAAGGACTTACCTATCCAATACAAAGAGTCTTCAACCTTACCAAGGACTTACCCAATTTGCAAGGAGTCTTATGCCTTCTTCCAAGGACTTACCTACTCTTGCACAAGTCTTCTATCAAAACCTAAGGTTCGCTGAGTCTACAAAGACATAGGATTAAGTTTCTTGAGTCTGTTCTAGTGTCCTCCAGTATATCTTATAGTAAATTCTCCTCGTACAGGAGAAGAACTAAAAACCAAAGATGGCTAGAGCACACGAAGAACACATTATTGAGAGCAGTGTTGCCGCACTAGGAGGTGGTGTGAGGGATCGGGCTAGAGAAGAACCAGTGCCTGAGAATCCTTAGCTTAACCAAACTCTATTAGAGAACCCAACTTTTCATTCTATTTTTGGGTAGATCATGAATACAATGACGCACATGGCTGACCAGGTACCAGCACCAGCCCCTAGGACATCAGGCTCTAGTAAGAGACATGGATTTGATAAGACTTTTAAATGGTTGCGTCGAGTAGGAGCCACTGAGTATGCTGGCACAACTGACCCAACATATGTAGATTCATGGCTAACTGAGATAGAGAAAGCCTTTAGGATCCTTGATATTCCAGAAGTTGATAAGGTTAAGCATGTTGTATACCTTCTAAAGGGAAGCGGTGGTCATTGGTGGGCTATTGAAGAAGAGAAAAGATCGGGTGTTGAGATCGGATGGCAGGAATTTCAATAAGAGTTTGTGTGACATCCCCGGATTTTGGCTTCTCCAAACCCTATTGGGAATGAGAGTTCAGAATCCGAAAACATCATCCAATCATATCAGAGAGTGATGCAGAAGCAAAATGTGCATACATGAACATTAAACCATAACATACACCATAACATTCTCAACATTCAACATGTATATTTATAACAATATGAATTATTGCAAAATGATTTACATTTACATATTGAATGAAAATTCCACAGTCTATGAATATGTATGCTAAGCTAGGATCTACACAATAGGTACAACCTGAACAACTTGCTCACACCCTGTTCTTTATCTTCCATGCTAGCTCTGAACCTAAAACATACGTGAAACAACGAATCAACACACAAGGTGTTGTGTACGTGGGTAGAAAGATACATACTAATGTGTTTGCATAATTGAAATAACTTGAGAAAGAAAGAGTAAAAGAAAACATTATTTAAAGCGATAATCAGGTAAACATTCCTTTTATTGCTTTCACTTTGATGCGGTTGTACTACACATACTTGCACTTGACTTACATCTAGTGTGAGCAATATAGTATCATCATACATCTAACATTGGCCAAGGAATCATGCATCCATGTTAGGCAACATACATCCACACCAGGCTATGTGCTCTAGTAGCTACAACCCATCGTACTCATTTATGTTCTATTAGATTTGGCGAAGTATAACTCATACTAGTTCAACCAAGCAATCATATCCAAATACGAGCATTCAAGATATTGCATATCATAGGCAACCAGAAAACTAGTCTTATACTTAATAAATCCCACGTAACTAAGTTCAGAGATTCCTATTTACATTCTGGATCATCTACATATCTGGTCATCACCTGATTAATAACAAAATCATATACTAGCATCAGATTCTGATCATCTTAACCCTAGTCGTGTTCATTAGGGTTTATATTATCTCATTAGGATATTCCAACGTTTACTTGCATTATTGTCTTATATTTATCTTACTGATGTCATTTTCTAGATTATGATTCATTATCTGAATATTAGGTCCCATATCCTTTTTGGTGCACATATTAACCCTAGTTTATATACATTATTCAAGTTAGGGTTACAACCCATGTATCAAGGTTCATCTTCTTACAACATGAATTTTGTGTACAAAATTGGTCTCATATTTACATATTATCGTTCACTTACAGATATGAGAATGTTCTATGAATTTCATCATTTATTGAGCATGTATGCATTAATTGCATTATCTTTACTGTTATTAGCCCTAATTAGCCATATTAATCAAATTACATGATTTCTTTCATCAACATCATAATTATTGACATCATATGGATTCTAAACATGATTATAGACTTACTGACATTTTATCATGATTTTAGGCCATTGTTTGATATTTATTACTCATGAAACAAGCATAATACACTTTATATGATATCACTGATATTAAAGCATTAAAAGGCTGATATTATCCTTCTATATTGTTCTACTCATTTTTTTGAGAATTTCGGTACCTTATTTGTATTTTTCTGATAAACATGCTATTTATTGTGAATTATGCAAGATCAGTGGAATTTCTGGGAATTTACCTTATTGTGGCCAATCACGCGCTGCCACGCGTCCACTTTGGGGCGCATTGGTTCTTCTTGAGGCACAGTCTGGCCAGCCGGTTCAGGGTTTTGAACCCGTTCTGGTTCTCTGATTGGGACCTGGTTCACCTGTCCCTTCTCCTCCTCGCGATAGCGGCGATCTCAGGGTGAGTCGCGCAGGGCGGCTCCCCTTTCCTACGCGACGCCGATGCTGGCTCTCATACGGTGAGCAACATGTCGTCCTCTACACCGTCTCGCGAGCCGTGAATCCCTAGACTCAGTCACGCGGAGCTCTATCGTCCTGCTCCTGCATGTGCTGTTGCCGCACTAGGGGGAAGGACGTCGGCGTGCCTTGCTTCTGCTTCATCCGGTCTTGTTTTCGCCTAGGAGCTCCATCGCCTTCATGGTGGGTGTGAGGAGTGTTGCGGCTGGTCAAGTCAATGCTAGACTCGGCTGCCCAATCCTCTCTCTCATTCTCAGCTCTTGCATGATCATTCTATTACAGTGAGCCACCGCGGGTGAGTTCTCCGGTGAGGTATCATCTCAGATTGCCGCCTCCTCGCCCAGAGGGATAGTAGGGCAGAAGGTCCTAACCCCACCCTTAGGCTACTCCCTTCTTGTTTCGTCTGTAAGCTTCCTTCTTTTCATCATGCTCATCTCCGGTGAACTCATGAGGCAAGATCAGACCGTACGAGAGGGAAGTGCATCATGTGGAGGTCTGACGAGGTCTCCTTCATATTCGAGATCATGTCATGAATCTCTCAAATAAAAGGGGCTCATGGTCTTCAAGCTAACCCCTTTTGTTCTCTGCTAGGTTACTGCATAACACAGTGGAGGTGGTAGAGAGGAGGAGAAGTCGACCGTCTTCCTAGCTTGCCGAAGGTTTGAGGGTAGGGTTCGCTGTGTACACCTTGCTAACGAGTCCTGATATTGACCTATTCATGAGAAGATGGTTACTAGAGATGAGATTCTCACAACTGATACTGCTGTCAGATCCAACTTAATTGGAAGTGGAAGACCAAATATCTCCCCTTTATTGCTTTAACCCATGAGAGGTTATTACCACATGACTGTACGGCTAAGCCCCATGCGGCCATCACTTATAACCATGGTTGTGTGACATTTATGTGGCAACCAACCTAAGTAAAAGAAGGTCTGCTCAAACCTTAATGAAACATATTCTCTTCCATAATATGGATCGGTATGCATCACAGTTTTCATAACTCAACCATCCAAATTCATATGAAAATTGAAATATAATTTCCTCATCACACAAAACCCCATATAACCAAGTTGGAACTCAAAATTCTAGCATTTGATCACCTAACTAAAGTCCTTAAATAAACTTAAACCAAATTCAATTGATTCTCCAATCTTGATCAAATAAAAAATCTAAAGACCTTTTATGATTCTCATGACCCCAGGGTTCATCGATTGACCCCTCAAGCTCATTGCAACTACTCAATGGACATCTTGGTCTCATAAGTACACAAATCATTTGACCAAACCCATTCATCATATTTGAACCCAATTAGATCTAATAATCATTCATTGCATATATGCTTACCCTTTTTAAGTGAAAAGAGTCCATGATTGAATAATCAATTCCCTAGTTTTCTACTAGTCATCTACATAACATTCATGGTCTTCAAATATCATATTGGGTATCAAACCCTAGAATTGGGGCCATCACATTCACCCCACCTTAAATGGAATTTCGTCCTCGAAATTCAACAAATATCTCAATCATGGTGATATCAAGGGGTCAAACTTCATATAGTCAGTGCTTCTTGGTGACAAGGCTACCATATAATTAGATTTACCCAAAGTTATCACCGTAGGATTTAGAGCATCGAGGGTGTACCCACCCCACCTTATATAGGTTGAAGCATCACTTAATGTATTTGCCATAACATGACATTATGATATCTTAGGGTTACATCACCTCTAAGGGTACATGTTTGTTCATACTTTTAATGTTCAGGAGGAATTCGTTTATATTCCATGATATTCATATCGTTCAAATCTAACATAATTAACATCTTACAATGATTTCAGCATTAGAGGAGATTTATCTTCCCCCTTGATATTATAATTTTTTTTCTACTTAAGAAGGGCTTACGTAACATGTTTGACAATTAGGGTTTCACCCTATGGTGTGATATTCATACTCAACTTAGAAGCATACATTGAGAAGGATCAAAGTTACGAACTATATTTCTAATCATATATCCTATGATCCAAAAATATCTTTATATCAAGTTCATGAGTTCAACTTTTTATGTCTTGCATGTATTATGTGAAGGGAAAGAGAGAATATACTAAGTTTATCCCATGATCTCAGCATCATATCTTTTATGTTTCATATGTAGGGGAAGGGAATATTTTAAAGTCAAACTTATCATGATTTCAATCTTGGGTACTACATGTATGATATAGGGGGGAAATATAGAATAGGTCAAGCTTATACGAGTGACTCCTCATATATAAATCATCTATATAGATCAAGTGAGGTTTCTATCATCGTATATTAAGAAGGAGAAGAAGAGGGGAGAACATGTATGTTGAGTATCTTTTGCACAGAGCATCATACTCTCATAACTAGTGTTGATATATTACCTCACTTGCAACTAATGATGAGATTTACAAAATATGTCACTCCAGCTAGGACCTAACTCAGCCAAAGGATTGACTTTATCATATGGGTCATCTACCCATCCTTTATTTTACCCAATTCTCACATATATATTTGAATCATGCATAAGGACTCAACTCAACACTCGAGAGTAATCTAGTGTAGGACTTTTTTTTAACACATATCTCATATATTGGAGGCTAGGTCCTACGACCTTCTCCCTGTGGGTCTCACTCTCTCTAGAGTTCACCACATATCTCATCCTACCACTAGATATCCTCCTTGTATAAGAGCTTGAGGCTCATGCACACTCATCTCTATTTTAGCTTAGCTTATCTTAAGTAGGAAAAGGGAATGTACTTTCATCATCAAGATTTTGCTTAAACTCTCCAAAATTGGATTCAACTAGTATACAATTTAAACCTTTATAAGGAAACTTATACTATCAGAGATCAAACTTAGATAAGATTGCACATGCTTATTTCAACTATCACTCTATCATCCACTCGATGTATCACATATCTTGATAAGTCTCTAGACATCTAATCTACACTACTCTATCTTCTAGACTGATGTCACTCCCTTTCACTTAGGTTACATGAATACTAACTACTCTCCAGTGTGAGGGATACATTTTCATATTTACATATAGGTAATAAAATATTATATAGTTTTTCTCCAAGAAGGCAGACGTCAGAGAAAACTATCGAGGCTCGAGCCGATTGGAAAACAAAACCAAATCAACAAAATGAGTGTCCCACACACAGTAGATAGCTAGTGCCATGTCACCTAGTGAAATGGTGAGAACAAGGTGTAGACTAGTGTAGCTACCCAATACATATGAGATCTATATGCAAAGGGTTTTAGACACTTGTCTAGACCTAGTTCTCAAACATCTAGGTTTTAACCTAGAGGCTAAGTTGAACCTAATCCTTGTTCAACAACACACTAAGTTTCTAGTATTTAAAGTGAAAGGTGAAATTTAGTTTATGTTTCATGGTGAGATATTGTCAGGTGTAGCTATTGTTCATGCTCTGATACCAACTGTGACGTCCCTGGATTTTGGCTTCTCCAAACCCTATTGGGAATGAGAGTTCAGAATCCGAAAACATCATCCAATCATATCAGAGAGTGATGCGGAAGCAATATGCGCATACATGAACATTAAACCATAACATACACCATAACATTCTCAACATTCAACATGTATATTTATAACAATATGAATTATTAAAAAATGATTTACATTTACATATTGAATGAAAATTCCACAGTCTATGAATATGTATGCTAAGCTAGGATCTACACAATAGGTACAACCTGAACAACTTGCTCACACCCTGTTCTTTTTCTTCCATGCTAGCTCTGAACCTAAAACATACGTGAAACAACGAATCAACACACAAGGTGTTATGTACATGGGTAGAAAGATACATACTAATGTGTTTGCATAATTGAAATAACTTGAGAAAGAAAGAGTAAAAGAAAACATTATTTAAAGTGATAATCAGGTAAACAGTCCTTTTATTTCTTTCACTTTGATGCGGTTGTACTACACATACTTGCACTTGACTTACATCTAGTGTGGGCAATATAGTATCATCATACATCTAAAATGGGCCAAGGAATCATGCATCCATGTTAGGCAACATACATCCACACCAAGATATGTGCTCTAGTAGCTACAACCCAACATACTCATTTATGTTCTATTAGATTTGGCGAAGTATAACTCATACTAGTTCAACCAAGCAATCATATCCAAATATGAGCATTCAAGATATTGCATATCATAGGCAACCAGAAAACTAGTCTTATCCTTAATAAATCCCACGTACCTGAGTTCAGAGATTCCTATTTACATTCTGGATCATCTACATATCTGGTCATCACCTGATTAATAACAAAATCATATACTAGCATCAGATTCTGATCATCTTAACCCTAGTCGTGTTCATTAGGGTTTATATTATCTCATTAGGATATTCCAACGTTTACTTGCATTATTGTCTTATATTTATCTTACTGATGTCATTTTCTAGATTATGATTCATTATCTGAATATTAGGTCCCATATCCTTTTTGGTGCACATATTAACCCTAGTTTATATACATTATTCAAGTTAGGGTTACAACCCATGTATCAAGGTTCATCTTCTTACAACATGAATTTTGTGTACAAAACTGGTCTCATATTTACATATTATCTTTCAGTTATAGATATGAGAATGTTCTGTGAATTTCATCATTTATTGAGCTTGTATGCATTAATTGCATTATCTTTACTGTTATTAGCCCTAATTAGCCATATTAATCAAATTACATGATTTCGTGCATCAACATCATAATTATTGACATCATATGGATTCTAAACATGATTATAGACTTACTGACATTTTATCATGATTTTAGGCCATTGTTTGATATTTATTACTCATGAAACAAGCATAATACACTTTACATGATATCACTGATATTAAAGCATTAAAAGGCTGAAATTATGCTTCCATATTGTTCTACTCATTTTTCTGAGAATTTCGGTACCTTATTTGTATTTTTCTAATAAACATGCTATTTATTATGAATTATGTAAGATCAGTGGAATTTCTGGGAATTTACCTTATTGTGGCCAATCACGCATTGCCATGTGTCCACTTTGGGGCGCATTGGTTCTTCTTGAGGCATAGGCTGGTCGGCCGGTTCAGGGTTTTGAACCCATTCTGGTTCTCTGATCGGGACCTGGTTCACCTGTCCCTTCTCCTCCTCGCGATAGCGGCGAACTCAGGGTGAGTCGCGCATGGCGGCTCCCCTTTCCTACACGACGCTGACACTGGTTCTCATCCGGTGAGCAACATGTCGTCCTCTACGCCGTCTCATGAGTCGTGAATCCCTGGACTCAGTCACACGGAGCTCTATCGTCCTGCTCCTGCGTGTGCTGCTGCAGCACTGGGGAGAAGGACGTCGGCGTGCCTTGCTTCTGCTTCATCCGATCTTGTTTTCACCCAGGAGCTCCATCACCTTCATGGTGGGTGCGAGGAGTGTTGTGGCTGGTCAAGTCAATGCTAGACTTGGCGGCCCAATCCTCTCTCTTATTCTTAGCTCTTGCATGATCATTCTGTTGCAGTGAGACACCGCGGGTGAGTTCTCCGGTGAGGCATCATCTCAGATCGCCGCCTCCTCACCTAGAGGGACAGTAGGGCAGAAGGTCCTAACCCCACCCATAGGCTACTCCCTTCTTCTTTCGTCTGAAAGCTTCCTTCTTTTCATCATGCTCATCTCTGGTGAACTCATGAGGCAAGATAAGACCGTATGAGAGGGAAGTGCATCATGTGGAGGTCTGACGAGGTCTACTTCATATCCGATATCATGTCATGAATCTCTCAAATAAAAGGGGCTCATGATCTTCGAGCTAACCCCTTTTGTTCTCTACTATGTTACTGCATAACACAGTGGAGGTGGTAGAGAGGAGGAGAAGTCAGTCGTCTTCCTAGCTTTCCGAAGGTTTGAGGGTAGGGTTTGCTATGTACACCTTGCTAACGAGTCCTGATATTGACCTATTCATGAGAAGATGGTTACTGGAGACGAGATTCTCGCAACTGATACTGCTGTCAGATCCAACTTAATCGGAAGTGGAAGACCAAATATCTCCCCTTTATTGCTTTAACCCATGAGAGGTTATTATTACCACATGACTGTACGGCTAAGCCCCATGCGGCCATCACTTATAACCATGGTTCTGTGACATTTATATGGCAACCAACCTAAGTAAAAGAAGGTATGCTCAAACCTTAATGAAACATATTCTCTTCCATAATATGGATCGGTATGCATCACAGTTTTCATAACTCAACCATCCAAATTCATATGAAAATTGAAATATAATTTCCTCATCACACAAAACCCCATATAACCAAGTTGGAACTCAAAATTCTAGCATTTGATCACCTAACTAAAGTCCTTAAATAAACTTAAACCAAATTCAATTGATTCTCCAATCTTGATCAAATAAAAAATCTAAAGACCTTTTATTATTCTCATGACGCCAGGGTTCATTGATTGACCCCTCAAGCTCATTGCAACTATTCAATGGACATCTTGGTCTCATAAGTACACAAATCATTTGACCAAACCCATTCATCATATTTGAACCCAATTAGATCTAATAATCATTCATTGCATATATGCTTGCCCTTTTTAAGTGAAAAGAGACCATGATTGAATAATCAATTCCCTAGTTTTCTACTAGTCATATACATAACATTCATGGTATTCAAATATCATATTGGGTATCAAACCCTAGAATTGGGGCCATCACAGTTTGTCAGTAGATACTTCCCCAAGACTTATCTTGATGAGAAGATTTTGCAGTTTGAACGAATTATACAGGGAACAATGAAGGTTAGTGAGTATGAAGCTAAGTTTATGGAGCTTCTGTGATTTTGTCTGTACATGGCCACCAAAGATGAGGAGAGAATTTGGTGTTTCGAGAATGGTCTGAACACTAAATTAACCACACCTGTATCTTCTTTAGAGAATAGAGAGAGGTTTGCCACCTTTGTGGAGTCAGTTAGACAGATAGAGAGGTCCATGATAGAGAAATGAGAGGCGAACAATAAGAAAGCACCTGCACAATTTCAAAATTAGAGGTTTAGCAGCTTTAAGAAACCAAGGTTTACTGCACCCGTAGAACCTCAAAGGTTCAATACTTAGACACAGTGGATGTCTAGTTGAGGTAGAGGCCGTAGTTTTCTATCAAGGGGAGCTCAGAGCTCAACATCAATGTTAGTGACGCCTAGGTCGCAATGGGATAACAGAGTTTGCTATAGGTGTAGACAGACATGTAATGTGATAAAGGATTGTCCAGTTAGGAATATGGGAGTGACCCAACAACAAAGGCAGAGTCAACAAGGCTCTCAGAGACAACAGTTCCTTAGTGGCACTCAAGGACGTGGATAAGCATCTCAGGCAGGATCATCTGCATTGACCAATAGAGGATGAGGTCGACAACAGGCAACAACAAGATTCTACACTATGAATCAGCCGGAGGCAGTGGTTAACCCATGAGTTGTGACATGTCAGATGGAATTATTTCATTCTAATATGTCTTCATCATGTTTCGTATCTGTTTTGATTGATCCGGGTGCAACACATTCTTTTATAACTCGAGAAGTGATTCATGACTGTAATATGATTGTCAATCCTAGAAAGGATAATATGTTATTAGAAACTCTGTTAGTCAGATCTACGATGTTGCAGGAGGTATGCTCTCCCTGTGTTCATTCTTTCTCAGAACACAACATTCAAGTGGATCTTATACCACTTGAAATGCATGGGTTTGATGTAATTCTCAGGATGGATACCTTAGAGAAGTATAAAGTTGTCTTGGATTGTGGTTCCAAGAAGGCTATGTTCACATACGGTGATAAGACATGGGTCTTTCAAGGCGATAGAAATATTCTAAAAACTTGTCTAGTGTCAGCTATGGTAGTAGAGAAGTTGATGAGACAAGGATGCTTCACATTCTTGGCACATGTGGTAGATACGAGAATTAAGAGCCCTACTCTCTCTGAAGTTCCAGTTGTCAAGTAATTCGAGGATGTGTTCCCCGAGGAACTTCCAGGTGTTCCTCCACCTTGAGAGATTGATTTTGAGATTAATCTTGTTCTGGATACGCAACCTATAGTCCAAACACCTTATAGGATGGCGCCAGCTCAGATAGCAGAACTTAAGAAACACTTATAGGAGTTGTTGGAGAAAGGTTTCATACGACTGAGTACTTTGCCATGGGGTAATCTAGTTTTTTTTGTTAAAAAGAAAGATGGGTCTATGAGACTATGCATAGATTACAGACAGCTTAACAAGGTGACTATTAAGAACAAATATCCTTTACCAAGGATTGATGATCTATTTGACCAGTTGTGTGGTGCAAGGGTGTTCTCTAAGATAGATCTAAGGTCAAGATATCATCAGTTACACATCAAGGAGAATGGCATACCTAAGTCAGCCTTTAGGACAAGGTATGGTCACTATGAGTTTGTGATTATGTCTTTCAGACTAACTAATGCACCAGCTGCATTAATGGAGTTGATGAATAGAATCTTTCAGCCTTTCTTTGATCAGTTTGTAGGGTTTTCATAGATGACATTTTGATATATAGTAGAGACAGTCAACAACATGAACAGCATCTTCATCAAGATTTGACCTTGTTGAGACAACATAAGTTATATGCTAAGTTTAGCAAGTGCGAATTCTGGTTATCAGAAGTATCTTTTCTTAGACACATCATATCTGCTTCAGGTATTCGTGTTGATCCTAAGAAAGTAGAGTCTGTTGTAGAGTGGGAACAACCTAAGACACTGACTAAGGTTCGCAGTTTCCTAGACTTGGTAGGATATTACAGGAGGTTTATCAAAGACTTCAATTCTATAGCATTACCTCTAACCAGGTTGACCAAGAAGGAAGTTCCTTTTGTCTGGAATGACAAGTGTTAGCATTCTTTCCAGTTGTTGAAAGAAAAGTTGACTATTGCAGCTCTATTAGTTCTACTTGAGTAGGGAAAAGGATATGTTGTTTTCTGTGATGCTTATAAGAATGGTCTAGGTTGTGTATTGATGTAGAGTGATCATGTGGTTTCTTTTGCTTCTCGACAACTCAAGAAATATGAGGAGAATTATCTGACACATGATCTACAATTAGCTGTAGTGGTTCATGCATTAAAAATTTGGAGGCATTATCTCTATGGAGAGACGTGCCAAATCTTCACAGATCATAAAAACTTAAAATACATTTTCTCTCATCATGAGCTGAATATGAGACAATGTCACTAGATGGAGTTAATTAAGGACTACAATTGTACAATTGATTATCATCCAGGAAAAGCCAATGTAGTGGCTGATGCACTCAGTAGAAAATCCTCATCTCTGCCTACAGAACATGCATAGTTAAATTCTTTAGTATGTTGTAAATGGGATATGCTTGTCTCTTTAAGATAGATGAATGTGTAGTTAGAAGTATCTTTGTTAGCAGGTTTATTAGCTGAGATGCATGTAAAACCTACTTTGAAAGAACATATCAAAGAGGCACAACAGGATGATATTGTGGTTCAGCAGATTAAGTCAGAGTTGGGCAGTGAGAAATGGGATGGTTTTCATGAAATAGATGATGGGATAATCTATTACCATGGTAGGATGGTAGTCCCCGATAGTAATAACTTTAGAAAGTTAGTTATTGAGAAAGCTCACTCATCCATGTATGCAATGCATCCAGGGAGCACTAAAATGTATCATAACTTAAAAGATATGTATTGGTGGACCAGTTTAAAGAAAGATGTAGCTGAGTTCGTTATGTAGTGTCCGATGTGTCAACAGGTTAAAACAAAACACCAAAAGCCTGCAGGAATGTTACAACCCCTACCTATACCTCAGTGGAAATGGGATCATGTAACAATGGACTTTGTGGTTGGTCTGCCTAGGATAGCCAAAAGTCATGATTCAATTTGGGTGATAGTGGATAGGTTGACTAAGATAACACATCTTCTTCCTGTAAAAACAACCTACACTATGGAGAAGCTTGCACAGATCTATATAGATGAGATAGTGTGATTGCATGGAGTTCCAGCTACGATTGTATCTGATAGAGGTCCCCAGTTTACAAGTCATTTTTGGGAATGATTACATAAAGCATTGGGTACGCAGTTAAAGTTTAGTACAACCTTTGATCCTTAGACCGATGGATAGTCTGAAAGAACTATACAGATCTTAGAGGACTTGCTTAGAGCATGTGTTCTTCAATTTGTGGGAAGTTGGGATTTACACTTGAGCTTGATTGAGTTTGCTTATAATAATAGCCATCAGGCTAGTATTGATATGGAACCATAAGAAGCATTATATGGTAGATGTTGTAGATCTCCGTTATGCTGGTTTGAAATTGGAGAATACAAACTTCTGGGTCCTGAGTTAGTGCAACAAACAACTAAAAAGATTAAAGTTATATAGTGACAGTTGAAGGCTGCACAGGATAGACATAAGTCTTATGCTGATAAACGTTGTAGACCTTTAGAATTCCAAGTTGGAGATAGAGTTTATCTCAAGGTCTCTCATTGGAAAGGTGTTCTTAGATTTGGAAAGAAAGGTAAGTTAGCCCCAAGATTTATGGGACCCTACCCAGTGATAGCACAGATCGAGAAAGTAGCTTATAGGTTGGAGTTGCCACCTGAGCTACATAGACTACATCCAGAGTTTCATGTGTCTATGCTGAGAAAGTGTCATCCTGATACAGAGATGGTGTTGCAACCTGTAGAGGTTGAATTGAATGAAGATATATCCTATGTGGAAGGTCCTATGATGATTCTTGACAAAAGGGACAAGAAGTTGAAGAAGAAAGATATAGTTCTTGTAAAAATTCACTGGCATCATCCTGGCATTAAAGAAGCCACACGAGAGTTAGAGGAAGAGATGAGGAGGAAGTACCCTTCTCTTTTCTCTTGAGATTTCAGGGAAGAAATCCCTTTTTAGGGGTTGATAATTGTAACACCCCTAACCTGAGTTATGGCCTAACCCTAAAAGTTTTGCTTAAGTAAGTTTCTTATAAACTTGTTCTTATCTTTTGAAAAGTAATTAAATCCCTTCGTGAAGTTTATTTTTAAATTTGAGCTTATATGCAAACTATGTGTGCATTATATGATAGTTACCATTAATTAACTACATTTATTCTAATATTTATGTTACCTCAGCCAATCATATGATGCCACATCAGCACGGTTCTATTTTCTTTATTCAAAATACATCCAGCTTATAAGGGAAGAATGACCTCTGTGCCCTCACACTTGAACATGATCTGAAGGGGTATAAAGATCCTTTTCTCCTTTCCTTTCTTCTAGCTCGCACAGGAGTCGGGCTCTGCGTGCATACGCCGCCGCAGTGTAGTCCCAATCTGGACTCACGCCGCACGGACGCGGCCATACCCACCTCTACTCCACATGAAGGTGATTCTCATCCTTACATGCCTCCGCCTGCCCCCTACAGAAAACCACCATGGCCATCCCGGCCGCCCTCCATCCCTCGCTCTTCCTCCACCACGGTCTGCGGTGGCCATTTGCTAATAGAGAAATAGTGTCGCCTCCGAATAGCCCACTCCGAGAGGAGCAGCCTCGACTGGAATGACTTCTTTCGTTCTCCCTTCTCTGACCTCGCCTGCTTGCATGGCTCGATGCCCTGTGTTGCTAGCCAGCCTCTGCGGACCCTACCGCAGCCCACAACGGCCATCCCAGGCGAAGACTAGTGAAATCCACACATCCTACAACTGCTTGCCCGCTCGCATTGCATAACCCCGTGAGGGTTCCATGCTGTGAGGGCGCTGCCTGGAACGGGTTTTTGGCGTTCCATCCTTAAACATCGACCCTCCCTTCTTCAGCGTTAGGGTCCAGGGATGGCCTCCCATAGCCAGGATAAGTAGTACGACCAGATCCTTGTAGGGAAAGACCTGTTGCACTTGATGCTGCCAAACCTATGCCCAGACCTCAATGAGGGACGCCCCCTCACCGGAGACCCAACCTTATACGTGGACCTGCACCAATGGTGGCCTAGGCAGAACTCCCTCAATAGCATTGATAGCCTTCTCCACTCTGTTGGCACAAGGAGCACAATAAGGTGGCTACCTATTCATCCTCTTGCTAGCCTCCAGGGCATCACTGACCGCAACACCATGGAAGAACCCATCGTTTTTCTTGTAGGATGAGAAGTATATTGACATGCCCTTGTCTCTACTTTTCTTCATGGGTTTCCCCTTGGTCCACTATAAATAGCTAAATCTCTAGGGTTTACAGATTGATGACTTGGTGTCCCAGTTATACATAGTTGGTAAGGACTCTCATCTAGGAAGTAATTAATTGTATTCTCCTTGTTTTCTATTACATTCCTTACATCTATAAAACTCTTAGTTTTTATCTCATACTCATAAGCTATGGGAAGAAACCCCCTTTTTCCATATCAAGTCTTGGATTTGGTAGCCTTGTCATATAAGTAAACAAACAAACAATACTTTCCCCATCTTATTTTATAAGGATTGGTTGAGATAATCCTATGCACAATACTTGCCCTCCAAGCAAACACCAGATAAACCTTCAATTAATTACTTAGGTCATCATATAGCTTACTTTATTTTGGATGTCTATTATACTTACAAACATCCACAATATCCAAAATCATATCTCATGGCCCATATGTACACTTCGATTATCCAACTGGGCTAAGCCGTGACCCTAAGGCCCATGAACACATCTTGGGCTTTCCAAAGTCTCCACGATCTTAATCATATTCTAATTACCAACCTTGAGGCTTTGGTAACTATTTCATCTTATATATGCCTCATAAGAACATGTATGCCCAAAAGCACTTTCTTTCATTAAATTGATAATTTAATATAAGTTTAGGGTTTGGATACATCACCAAAGTTCCCTCAACACACTTCATTATTATATGTTCCTTAATTTCATTTAGGCTTGAAATTCACAAATTTTGAGGATGTAACATTCACCTCTCCTTAAAAGGAATTTCGTCCTCAAAATTCAGGCCTACTAAGCCTAGGTGAATGATACATGTCTTATGTTCACAACTTAGGGTTAGCACCCTACTTAGATGGCTTAATCACTTTTCTTTAACACATCTATTTTTTTTATTACTAAGATTGGCACTTGAATCTAAATTCCAGTATATCCACATCTCTAGTAGTCACATCTTATCATCTCTTAATGATTACATTTTTCATTTGTGCTTTAAATTTCACTTCGTGATCACATTTTCACCTAGGTTTCCAACCTATTATTCATTTATTACAACATAAGGGTGAGGTGGCACCTCAAACCCTTGGTCATATCATTACACATTCAATGTAAGATATTCATCCTCATTATCTCAAAATTTTTAAGCATAATGTGTGTCTATCCTATCTCCCTCCCTTATAATGAAATGAAATAAGCATTTGGCTGCAGCCCAAACACAAAGTTCATTTCATTCCAAGAGTGGAGATGGTACATCCACACATTACCTTTCAATTTCACATATTGAGTTGAATCATACTCTAAATGACTCTAAACTTACTTGTTCTTAATTCTTTATCATTCGTATATTCCATGAAGTCAAGTGTCCCTTTTCTTACTCTTAAGTTAGGGTACAACTTCTCTCAAGTTTTCATAACTTCATTATATCTTTTATATTTACATCTCATGTATAATTATGAGCCTTAGTCAAATCCTTGAGGTCTATAGGGGTATAGGTACCTTTGGAGTGATGTCATCCGTATGCATCAAGAGAGTGCCTTTCACATTCACCCATCAGATTACATGATCCTCATGGAGGTAGCTAATCTCCTGAGTCATGTACCTTGGATAAACCTAATTGTTACCTCCCGACCACATGGTCATATGCATTCAGGGTATATCAACTCCCAACCCTTCGGTCCTATGTACCTCTAATACACCCTACTTGACCCTAGGATTGTATTAGGACTCTACCCTCCCTAAGGGTTTCTTTTGAGATGTCACATCTTTTATCTCTTACTTAATTCTTTAACCTAGATTGCCTTCATCTCTCTCTTTTGAGTACACATAATGCAGTGTCATTCCATCAGTGGGCTCGGGCCACCTTCCCTCCAGGGCTTGGTGCCATGTCGGTCTTCCCTCCTGGGCTTGACCTCTATGATCTTCCCCTCCAGGGCTTGATCCTAAACAACTACATTGTGGACTTAGGCCACCTTCCCTCCTGGGCTTGGTGCCTACCTGGTCTTCCCTCCTGGGCTTGACCATTTCATGACCTTCCCTCCTAGGCTTGGTCGTCCACTTAGGCCACCTTCCCTCCTGGGCTTGGTGCCTTACTGGTCTTCCCTCCTGGGCTTGACCAGTTGTGTCACTCAGAGTTGGCATCCTTGGGTTCAAAGAATTTAAGTACTTTTTTTATATCTTTAACTCTTCACTCCTCTAGGTGAGGATTAAGGTTATCTAAATACTTAAATACATTTATTCACTTACCTTTTAATGGAAAGTCCTAGCCTAGGGTGCCTTCTTGGCTCATAGGAGGGGGTTAGGCTCTCTAGCCACAACCTTATCCCAAGATCTAGGTTTTGCCTCCCTCGTAGGTCATCTTCCCACTCTTGGGTTGACCCACCCCAGTTTGGTACACTAACCCTAAAGGTTTCATAGGTATCTTTTTTTCTTCTTTCATTAGGCATAACTTTTATAATTATAACATACAAACCCATACTTGCTCAACATCTGAAATACCCCCTCATGGTCTTTGTCCATTCAATGAACTTGGGTCACCTTCCCTCCAGGGCTTGGTGCTACCTCGGCCTTCCCCTCCAGGGGCTTGGCCACCATCACTAAACTTCTTGAGACAACATGAGGAGTTTGAACAAGTTATCCTCCAACTTTTCATTTTCTTATATATATACATCTATTGGGTTTTTATATCTCTTAAGACTTATCACATAAGTTTTATGCTCCTCATGCCCACATGCATGGGAGATTGGGTTACCTAGACCATCGGTTATCTTTCTTATTCATGATTTCAAGTTTCACATGGGCAGTGTCCCATACCACCACACCATGTTGATTACCAATTTCAAGTTTCACATGGGTACTGTCCCATACCACCACACCATGTCCATTATTTATGATTAAGTTTTTAAGGTTAGGGTTAGGGACTATACTCTACCTCTTAGAGTTTCCCTGTCTCTAGACTCTCTAGAGTTTTCATACCCTAATCTAAGTCCTTCCTCTATGAAAGGGCATACCCATACTTGTATCTTTCTAGTATCTACCCTCTCTAGAGGGACCTACACAAAAGGTTACATCTTTTCACATTTTACTTCTCTTATTAAGATTTTCTTTTCAAAGCTTTTAAGCAAGGAAATGAGAAATAGACGAAAATGTGAGACGAGGAGCTTAATTTTTCTCTTAAAATTTCTAAGGATAATTTGAAATTATAAACTACTAAGTATTAGTTGATGAATCTATGCTCTGATACCAAATGTAATGACCTACACTTTTAACTGTCTAAAAGACCTTAAAGTCGTAGATCGTTAATCATATACTCTAGGATCATATTCATGAAATAATACAAAATAGTAAACAATTTCCATTAATAATCAAATATTTACATGTTTACATAAAAAGCTCCTCTAAGGAGTTACATAACTTTTAAATAGAATTAACTTTTACATGTGTAAAGATAAACCATTAAGACTAAACCTTCATGATTAAACTGTAGTGTCTTCAACATCTCTATCTGTACCCTAATGTCCACGAGTCAAGTATATCTAATACCTAAAATGCCGACAAATAAATACACGATCAGTATATTGCAATACTAGTACGTGGGTTCAAACAATAATCACAAGTAACATATAAGCAACATCTTTATCTTGCACATAAGAACATAAACTTGTTTTTATATTCTAACTCATATCTGGTCAACTACCTCAGGTGTAATCACTGTCCCTCCGAGGCTCATGTGCATTGCCCTTAAGATCAGTCTAACCTAAGGTTCAGAATACTATTATTTACTTTACATGATACTCATAGGAACTTTATAGTTTGCAAGAACTAAATAAACAAGCAAGCAGTTTATTTGTCATTCAATCTCAACGAGAAACATCGACAATCTCGAAATTCAATACATGTATATTCATAAGTGTAACCACGTACCTTTAACATGCAGAAACCATGTCGAATATTCACATGTACTTTAAGAGTGTATCCAAACATCCAAGCAACAAAGCATTCAATCTGAAATATACATACTAAATATGTGTCACCATGTATTCATATTTCCTTACTCAGATCTAGACGCAATCCTAAACTAGGGTTTAGGGCTGTCTCTCATTTAGACTAATGATTAGGGTTACAGACTCTAATTCCATCACATCATGGTTTCTAAGATTACAAATCTAGTTATGCATATTAGGTGAAACCCTAATTGTCAACTTAAGCATATTAAACTATTCATGACATTTAAATTACATTATCAACATTAGATCATAGCAATATGTTGACATTGATTTTAACACCCTAAATAGCATGAATAAGATTACTAATCTAGAATCATCCATTATTCATCATTATCTGGGATTTCTTTATTATACATGTCAAGATCAGGATTAGCTTAACATAAACGAATATGTCCAATTAAGCTCATATTAACCAAAACTAGGTTTTCCTTTTCGTTAAACACATTAGGATAAGAATTTTATATAATTTTAGAACAAGAAGCATAATTATCCTCTCATTATATTTTCTTTATATTCCTCTCATTTCTCTGAGTAATTTGATATATAGTTTCACTATATTCTGAGTTACCATTAATTAACTGCATTTATTCTAAGATTTATGTTACCTGAGCCAATCATATGATGCCACGTCAGCACGGTTCTCTTTTCTTTATTCAAAATACATCCAGCTTATAAGGGAAGAATGACCTCTGTGCCCTCACGCTTGAACATGATCTGAAGGGGTATAAAGGTCCTTTTCTCCTTTCCTTTCTTCTAGCTCGCATAGGAGTCGAGCTCTGCGTGCATACGCCACCGCAGCGTAGTCCCGATCTGGACTCACGCCGCACGGATGCGGCCGTCCCCACCTCTGCTCCACACGAAGGCGATGCTCATCCTTACATGCCTCCGCCGGCCCCCTGCAGCAAACCACCATGGCCATCCTGTCCACCCTCCAGCCCTCGCTCTTCCTCCACCGCGGTCTGCGGTGGCCATAAGATGATAGAGAAACATCGTCGCCTCCGACTAGCCCACTCTACGAGGAGCAGCCTCGACTGGAATGACTTCTTTCGTTCTCCCTTCTCTGACCTCACCTGCTTGCATGGCTCGATTCCCTATGTTGCTAGCCAGCCTCCGCGGACCCTACCGCAGCCCGCAACGGCCATCCCAGGGGAAGACTGGCAAAATCCACACATTCTACAACTGCCTGCCCACTCACATTACATAACCCCGCGAGGGTTCCGTGCTGTGAGGGAGCTGCCTGGAATAGGTTGTTGGCATTCCATCCTTAACCATCGACCCTCCCTTCTTCAGTGTCACGGTCCAGTGATGGCCCCCCATAGCCAGGATAAGCAGTACGACCAGATCCTTGCAGGGCAAGACCTGCTGCACTTGATGTTGCCAAACCTATGCCCAGACTTCAAGGAGGGACACCCCCTCATCGAAGACCCAACCTTGTACGTGGACCTACACCAATGGTGACCTAGGCAGAACTCCCTCAATAGCGTTGATAGCCGTCGCCACTCTTTTGGGAAAAGGTGTGCAATAAGGTGGCTACCTGGTCGTCCTCCCGCTAGCCTCTAGGGCATCGCTGACCGCAACACCATGGAAGAAACCATCATTTTGCTTGTAGGATGAGAAGTATATTGACATGCCATTGTCTCTACTTTTCTTCGTGGGTTTCCCCTTAGTCCACTATAAATAGCTATATCACTAGGGTTTACAGATTGATGACTTGGTGTCCCACTTATACATAGTTGGTAAGGACTCTCATCTAGGAAGTAATTAATTGTATTCTCCTTGTTTTCTATTACTTTCCTTACATCTATAAAACTCTTAGTGTTTATCTCATACTCATAAGATACGGGAAGAAACCCCCTTTTTCCATATCAAGTCTTGGATTTGGTAGCCTTGTCATATAAGTAAACAAACAAACAATACTTTCTCCATCTTATTTAATAAGGATTGGTTGAGATAATCCTATGCGCAATACTTGCCCTCCAAGCAAACACCAGATAAACCTTCAATTAATTACTTAGGTCATCATATAGCTTACTTTATTTTGGATGTCTATTATAATTACAAACATCCACAATATCCAAAATCATATCTCATGGCCCATGTGTACACTTCGATTATCCAACTGGGCTAAGTCGTGACCCTAAGGCCCATGAACACATCTTGGGCTTTCCAAAGGCTCCACGATCTTAATCATATTCTAATTACCAACCTTAAGGCTTTGGTAACTATTTCATATTATATATGCCTCATAAGAACACATATGCCCAAAAACACTTTCTTTCATTAAATTGATTATTTAATATAAGTATAGGGTTCAGATACATCACCAAAGTTCCCTCAACACACTTCATTATTATATGTTCCTTAATTTCATTTAGGCTTGAAATTCACAAATTTTGAGGATGTAACAGGATTTCATATTGGTTTATCATATCATGTACCCATATTGGATTTTCCATATGTTGGATACCATATCGTGATCTTATATTGGGTGTCATATCAGTTTATCTATCTTAGGTGTCATATCGGGTTACACTTTGAACATCATATCGGCTTATATGTGTAGGACACCATATTAGTTTACCTCTCTTATGCAAACCTCCTTTTTGTCCTTAACCATTTCAATGGTTCTATTCATCTTTTATAGTTGCATGACATGCGAAATACTTAGTTACTTATCAACTCATCTCAACATAGTAAGTTGTATCGAGTTTTCAAAGAAAAGGGTTTCACAACATATCGGGTTTCCATATCCTCATCTAGGGTTTTGCCCATATCGGGTAAAGGTATTTTTTTACCTTTATATCGTGTATAAGGTTATAGATAGGAATCTGCCATATTGTTCATAGAACCTATTTTACAAAGTATGATCTACCTTCATATCGGGTAGACCCCCATATCAGATTCCATATCAGTTTTCAAAGTCTTCAACCCATATCGGGTGGTTCAATGATGATGCCATCATCATCAACCTCAAGATCATTATCTTACTATTCTAAATCATGTACAACAATCCTAATGAAACTCATGAGTATATCAATTGATCAAAGGAAATCCGAATTTTGACAATAATCAACAAATTGAATGATATTGAAGAAAAGATAATAATATTGATGGGTTTGAGTTATATAACCCGCCTCTCAAATAGCTTCCAAACTTCAAGATTCAACTCCACACATTCCAAAGTTGAAGATGAGCCTTCTCCAAGCTCCAAGACTTGAGCTCCTAACTCTTGCATGATATCTCCAATCCAAATAGGTGATATCACCTCACTTGATTGCTAAGATCTTGTTTGGTCGATATCCCTTATCCTTAGCCAATATCAAGCTTCACCACTCAAATATTCCTCACTATGGCCGACACAATAGAGTATGCATGATACAAGAGGGAAGGGTACTAACAAGATTCGAAAATCTTACTAACAAGTGAAGGGCAAGGTATTTATACTTGGGTTTTATGGAAAAGAGTGTAATAGGTGTCATTAGCTTAAGTTACTTCATGCCACCTAGCCATGCAAGGTCAACACATACACTTGCATGCATTCTATTATTATCTTTCTATGCACAAAAATAAAAACCCACAGATAATATAGGGGATAAGGGTCGACTCTTGAGTTATCTTCTAGGGAAAGTCTTCTTCCACTAACCATATTATACTATTCAACTTAATCCATTCCAAGACAAGTTGCTAGCCGATTCATATTCCTTCTTTGAAGTGCCTTGCACATCAAGGGAAAGTCTAAAACCCACAAACTAATAGGAGACTCTTCTTATAGCCCTATGGCCTATAGGGACTTCCTTCTAAGTCCACAACTCGATATGCTCATATGTATAACTTTTAACTTATATATTTTCTTAGTCTTTTCATTATTAAGAGTGCTAACACTTTAAGATGATTCGAACACATTGTCTCCTTTTTTCTCTCTCTTCTAGACACTACTAGATAAGAGTAAGAATAATCTAAAGGTGGTATCAATCCCTACATTATATATATATATTGAAATTTGTACCATAATTGATACACCAAGCACTTAGCATTATTTACATAAGTTCTCACTTAGAATTTAGGCTTTGCACAAGCCACCACATAGCATCATATTCTCTTTCATGATATTAAAAACACTTAGAATACATTCAACATGTGACATTTGCAGTATAACCCTTCTTCTTGGGTGAATTGCACTTTTCACTTATATATCAAATTGCTCAAAAAATGAGAGGAATCTAAAGAAAATATAATGAGAGGATAATTATGCTTCTTGTTATAAAAGTATATAAAATTCTTATCCTAATGTGTTTAACGAAAAGGAAAACCTAGTTTTGGTTAATATGATGCTTAATTGGACATATTCGTTTATGTTAAGCTAATCCTGATCTAGACATGTATAATGAAGAAATCCTGGATAATGATGAATAATGGATGATTATAGATTAGTAATCTTATTCATGCTATTTAGGGTGTTAAAATCAATGTCAACATCTTGCTATGATCTAATGTTGATTATGTAATTTATATGTCATGAATAGTTTAATATGCTTAAGTTGACAATTAGGGTTTCACCTAATATGCATAAATAGATTTGTAATCTTAGAAACCATTATGTGATGGAATTAGAGTTTGTAACCCTAATCCTTAGTCTAAATTAGATACAACCCTAAACCCTAGTTTTGGATTGCGTCTAGATCTGAGTAAGGAAATATGAATACATGGTGACACATATTTAGTATGTATATTTCAGATTGAATGCTTTGTTGCTTGGATGTTTGGATACACTCTTAAAGTACATGTGAATATTCGGCATGGTTTTTGCATGACAAAGGTACGTGGTTACACTTATGAATATACATGTATTGAATTCTGAGATTGCCGATGTTTCTCGATGAGATTGAATGACAAATAAACTGCTTGCTTGTTTATTTAGTTCTTGCAAACTATAAAGTTCCTATGAGTATCATGTAAAGTAAATAATAGTATTCTAAACCTTGGGTTAGACTGATCTTAAGGGTAATGCACACGAGCCCCGGAGGGACAGTGATTACACCTGAGGTAGTTGATCAGATATGGGTTAGAATATAAAAACAAGTTTGTGTTCTTATATGCAAGATAAAGATGTTTCTTATATGTTACTTGTGATTATTGTTTGAACCCACGTACCAGTATAGCAATATACTGATCGTGTATTTATTTGTCAGTGTTTTAGGTATTAGATATACTTGACTCGTGGACACGAGGGTACAGATAGAGATGTTGAAGACACTACAGTTTAATCATGAAGGTTTAGTCTTAATGGTTTATCTTTATACATGTAAAAGTTAATTCTGTTTAAAAGTTATGTAACTCCTTAGAGGATTTTTTATGTAAACATGTAAATTTTTGATTATTAATGGAAATTGTTCACTATTTTGTATTATTTCATGAATCTGATCCTGGAGTATATGATTAACGATCTGCGACTTTAAGGTCTTTTAGACACTCAAAAGTGTGGGTCATTACAAATCCGATATGGAAATCCAAGAGGAAAACAGATATGATGGAAAACCGATATGGAAGTCTAAATTGAAAATTTATATGACAAACTAAGGTGACGAACCAATATAATATTGTTTTGTATGAGATATGGTAAAGCTATAATGACATGCCTGATATGGTGTACTCTAGTACATGATATGAAGACCCAATACACCCCTACACCTGATATGAGAATAATGGTTTAACCCAAACATGATATGAGGTTGACCTAAGATGAGAAAAGTTTAAGTGATACCTAACCCAACATGACTACACAATATGGTGTCAAGGGATATGCCCTAAACCTGATATGAGGATGTGGTTTTACCACGTGGTTAAAATGGATACTTGTTATGATGATATATGCATTTTCAAGCATAATAGGATAACATTATCAATCATGCTACCCGATATGGTAGACATGCTCTTATTTATTAAGTTTGCCTAAGTGATGTATATGATTAATGTAATATTGAGACATAATGAGTTTAATTTAATTTGACAATATTAAGCTAGTAGACCTTAAAGAGATGAATTAATAATTTATATATTAAGAAGGGATGAGAGAGAAACTAAGAATGGAAAGATAATTATGTTAATAACCTTCGATAATACTCCTGAGATGAGTGGAGTATGAGTTAGGGCATAATCTTTGCTAATGAAATCTTGAAACCCTAATTGGTTGATTATAACCCTAATTCATAAGGGAGGATGTGTTCTTTAACATTTCATGGTTAAGGCATGTGTTTGAAATTGTTGATAACATGATATAATAACCATGCAAATATCTTAAAGCAATAAGCATGGCTAAGTAAGAGTTACATTTTTATATGATACAGATTCAATGAGCTATGTGGACTATGTGAATAAATACCTTGGTCTGATGACTTAGAGGTAATGATCATCTGCTAAGTGGTGACAGTACTCAGTGATGAATTAAGGGTTTGAATACCCAAGTAATAATGATAACAAGATCTTGAGATTCTAAGTGGTCTATGTGTTTTAGTAAATTTGAAAGTACCTGATAAATGCAATTATGCTTTTCCTTATAATATTGATATAATTCTTGTTTGTAACTTGATTGATGCTAAAAGATATAGTAATGAACTTATTTAAGCAAGATGAATGTTATCATGTAGTTTCCCAGACCATAGATCCATTCAGTGTCAGCAATTGCTGAATGGTGAAATGAGTTTTACTCGGAAGGTATATTTTTGAATATGTGATAATATCAGGGTGCTCAGTGGACTCCCAAACTAAATAAGGGTGCTCAGTGGACTTCCCAAATACATTAGGTTGCTCAGTGTACTTCCTGATAAAATTAAAATAGGATTGCTCAGTGGACATCTTGATAATCCGGGAAAGCTAAGTGGTCTTCGCCCGAAGAGAGTACATGCTACGGTGGTAACTCTATAGAGAAGATGTCGCTATACCCCGGCATAGCTAATTACAGCAGACACAAGATGTCATGCTAAACCTAGGTGGTCTCGTACTGACCGAGACAATGTGAGGTCTTGACAACCGGCTCTGCCATTGACCTTGTATGGTACTGAATTTGACTTACTAGTGGTCGGTTGGAGTATGAGTGGTATATCTCAACTCCTCTGGGCATAAGTATGAATGTGAACATGTAATCAGCCGTGTAGTGTATTTTTTAAGGATAACATATGGAAAACATTGGTTGATGCCTTATTACTTTCATACATCTTAGTAGATAGATGTTATACATGTTCTTCATATTCCCTTTAAAGCAGAAAATGACTCATAGATCTATTACTAATATCTATGCTTTGCACTTAAAAATATATCTATTAAACAAATGGAATATCTTCTATTCAGTATTATATTATTTCCTATGATAATAATATTGTTGGCAAAGATTTATATCTCTCACTGAGACAATAGTCTCACCCCGTGGGATCCACAATTTTTAGATAGACACAGATGAGGGACTAGGAACCAGACTATAGAAGAAGGATCATATCAACAGGGACAACAGTAGTATCTCAGGTTGAGTACACTGTCTGTCAGGGTTTTATAAATAGAACTCTATGTGTCCTCTCTGTACTCTCAGGTCCTTGGGAGATAGTTCTTAGTGATTTCTATGAACGACTTGAGAATTTGGTTTTCTTATCTCGAGGTTTTTATGTTGCCATTGTACATATTAGAAACAAAGCAACTACTTGTTATCCTCGAGAAGAGATGAAATACTAAATGTATAATGTGAACCATATGTATATAAGGCTTTGGTTCCTAGTGTAAGAGTTTGCTGGAAAAATCTATGAGCAAGATGGTTTTAATTTTTAGTGATTTTGTTAATTCGGTTGATTATGATAAATTCACAATTTTTACTGGTGATGGCTTGATTTGTAATCGGGTTGTCACAAAGTTTTGGAAGTGTAACACCCCTGACCTGGGTTATGGTCTAACCCTAGAAGTTTTGCTTAAGTAAGTTGCTTACAAACTTGTTCTTATCTTTTGAAAAGTAATTAAGTCCCTTCGAGAAGTTTATTTTCAAATTTGAGCTTATTTGCAAACTCTATGTGCATTATATGATAATCTAAGTGAAAAGTGCAATTCACCCAAGAAGAAGGGTTATACTACAAATGTCACATGTTGAATGTATTCTAAGTGTTTTTAATATCATGAAAGATAATATGATGCTAAGTGGTGGATTGTGCAAAGCCTAAATTCTAAGTGAGAACTTATGTAAATAATGCTAAGTGCTTGGTGTATCAAGTATTGTACAAATTTCAATATATATAAAATGTAGGGATTGATGTGTAAATTACCACCTTTAGATTGTTATTACTCTTATATAGTATTGTCAAGAATAGAGAGAAAAAAAAGGAGACAATGTGTTTGAATCATCTTAAAGTGTTAGCACTCTTAATAATGAAAAGAATAAGAAAATATATAAGTTGAAAGTTATACATATGAGCATATCGAGGTGTGGACTTAGAAGGAAGTCCCTATCGGCCATAGAGCTATAAGAAGAGTCTCCTATAGGTTTGTGGGTTTTAGAATTGCCCATGACGAGCAAGTCACTTCAAAGAAGGATTATGAATCGGCTAGCAACTTGTCTTGGAATGGATTAAGTTGAATATTATAATATAGTTAGTGGAAGAAGACTTGCCCTAGAAGATAACTCAAGAGCTGACCCTTATCCCCTATATTATCCTTGGATTTTTAATTTTTTCATGGAAAGATAATGATAGCATGCATGCAAGTGTATGTATTGACCTTGCATGGCTAGGTGGCATGAAGTAACTTAAGCTAATGACACCTATTACACTCTTTTCCATAAAACCCAAGTATAAATACCTTGCCCTTCACTTGTTAGTAAGATTTTCGAATCTTGTTAGTACCATTCCCTCTTGTATCATGTATACTCTCTTGTGTCGGCCATAGTGAGGAAGAGTTGAGTGGTGAAGCTTGATATCGGACAAGGATAAGGGATATCGGCCAAAGAAGATCTTAGCAATCAAGTGAGGTGATATCGCCTATATGGATTGGAGATATCGTGCAAGAGTTAGGAGCTCAAGTCTTGGAGCTTGGAGAAGGCTCATATTCAACTTTGGAATGTGTGGAGTTGAAGCTTGAACTTTGGAAGCTATTTGAGAGGCGGGTTATATAACTTAAACCCATCAATATTATTATCTTTTCTTGAGTATTATTCAATTTGTTGATTATTGTCAAAATTCGGATTTACTTTGATCAATTGATATACTCATGAGTTTCAATAAGTAATTAGGACTATTGTATATGATTTAGAATAGTAAGATAACGATCTTGAGGTTGATGATGATGACATCATCATTGAACAACCCGATATGGGTTGAAGACTTTAAAAACTGATATGGAATCTGATATGGGGGTCTACCCAATATGAAGGTAGATCATACTTTGTAAAATAGGTTCTATGAACAATATGGTAGATTCCTATCTATAACCTTGTACATGATACAAAGGTAAAACAATACCTTTGCATGATATGGGCAAAACCCTAGATGAGGATATGGAAATCTGATATGTTGTGAAACCCTTTTATTTGAAAACACGATACAACTTACTATGTTGAGATGAGTTGATAAGTAACTAAGTATTTAGCCTATCGTGCAACTATAAAAGATGAATAGAACCATTGAAATGGTTATGGACAAAAAGGAGGTTTGCCTAAGAGAGGTAAATCAATATGATGTTCAAAGTGTAACCTGATATGATACCTAAGATAGATAAACTGATATGATACCCAACATAAGATCACGATATGGTATCCAACATATGGAAAATCCAATATGGGTACACGACATGATAACCCAAGATGAAATATGATACGGAAATCCAAGAGGAAAACTGATATGATGGAAAACCGATATGGAAGTCTAAATTGAAAATTGATATGACCAACTAAGGTGAAGAACCAATATAATATTGTTTTGTATGAGATATGGTAAAGCCATAATGGCATGCCCAATATGGTGTACTCTAGTACACAATATGAGGACCCAATACACCCCTACACCCGATATGAGAATAATGGTTTAACCCATACATGATATGAGGTTGACTTAAGATGAGAAAAGTTAAAGTGATACCTAACCCAACAAGACTACATGATATGGTGTTAAGGGATATGCCCTAAACCCTATATGAGGATGTGGTTTCACCACATGATTAAAATGGATACTTGTTATGATGATATATGCATTTTCAAGCATAATATGATAACATTATCAAGCATGCTACCCGATATGGTAGACATGCTCTTATTTATTAAGCTTGCCTAAGTGATGTATATGATTAATGTAATATTGAGACATAATGAGTTCAATTTATTTTGACAATAATAAGCTAGTAAACCTTAAAGAGATGAATTAAGTAATCTATATCCTAAGAAGGGATGAGAGAGACTAAGAATGGAAAGATAATTATGTGATTAACCTTCGATAATACTCCTGAGATGAGTGGAGTATGAGTTAGGGCATAATCTTTGCTAATGAAATCTTGAAACCCTAATTGGTTGATTATAACCCTAATTCATAAGGGAGGATGTGTTCTTTAACATTTCATGGTTAAGGCATGTGTTTGAAATTGTTGATAACATGATATAATAACCATGCAAATATCTTAAAGCAATAAGCATGGCTAAGTAAGAGCTACATTTTTATATGATACAGATTCAATGAGCTATGTGGACTATGTGAATAAATACCTTGGTCTGATGACTTAGAGGTAATGAGCATCTGCTAAGTGGTGACAGTACTCAGTGATGAATTAAGGGTTTGAATACCCAAGTAATAATGATAACAAGATCTTGAGATTCTAAGTGGTCTATGTGTTTTAGTAAATTTGAAAGTACCTGATAAATGCAATTATGCTTTTCCTTATAATATTGATATAATTCTTGTTTGTAACTTGATTGATGCTAAAAGATATTGTAATGAACTTATTTAAGAAAGATGAATGTTATCATGTAGTTTCCCAGACCATAGATCCATTCAGTGTCAGCAATTGCTGAATGGTGAATTGAGTTTTACTCGGAAGGTATATTTTTGAATATGTGATAATATCAGGGTGCTCAGTGGACTCCCAAACTAAATAAGGGTGCTCAGTGGACTTCCCAAATACATTAGGTTGCTCAGTGTACTTCCTGATAAAATTAAAATAGGATTGCTCAGTGGACATCTTGATAATCCGGGAAAGCTAAGTGGTCTTCTCCCGAAGAGATTACATGCTACGGTGGTAACTCTATAGAGAAGATGTCGCTATACCCCGGCATAGCTAATTACAGCAGACACAAGATGTCATGCTAAACCTAGGTGGTCTCGTACTGACCGAGACAAGGTGAGGTCTTGACAACCGGCTCAGCCATTGACCTTGTATGGTACTGAATTTGACTTACTAGTGGTCGGTTGGAGTATGAGCGGTATATCTCAACTCCTCTGGGCATAAGTATGAATGTGAACATGTAATCAGCCGTGTAGTGTATTTTTTAAGGATAACATATGGAAAACATTGGTTGATGCCTTATTACTTTCATACATCTTAGTAGATAGATGTTATACATGTTCTTCATATTCCCTTTAAAGCAGAAAATGACTCATAGATCTATTACTAATATCTATGCTTTGCACTTAAAAATATATCTATTAAACAAATGGAATATCTTCTATTCAGTATTATATTATTTCCTATGATAATAATATTGTTGGCAAAGAGTTATATCTCTCACTGAGACAATAGTCTCACCCCGTGGGATCCACAATTTTTAGATGGACACGGATGAGGGACTAGGAACCAGACTATAGAAGAAGGATCATATCAACAGGGACAACAGTAGTATCTCAGGTTGAGTACACTGTCTGTCATGGTTTTATAAATAGAACTCTATGTGTCCTCTCTGTACTCTCAGGTCCTTGGGAGATAGTTCTTAGTGATTTCTATGAACGACTTGAGAATTTGGTTTTCTTATCTCGAGGTTTTTATGTTGCCATTGTACATATTAGAAACAAAGCAACTACTTGTTATCCTCGAGAAGAGATGAAATACTAAATGTATAATGTGAACCATATGTATATAAGGCTTTGGTTCCTAGTGTAAGAGTTTGCTGGAAAAATATATGAGCAAGATGGTTTTAATTTTTAGTGATTTTGTTAATTCGGTTGATTATGATAAATTCACAATTTTTACTGGTGATGGCTTGATTTGTAATCGGGTTGTCACAAAGTTTTGGAAGTGTAACACCCCTGACCTGGGTTATGGTCTAACCCTAGAATTTTTGCTTAAGTAAGTTGCTTACAAACTTGTTCTTATCTTTTGAAAAGTAATTAAGTCCCTTCGAGAAGTTTATTTTCAAATTTGAGCTTATTTGCAAACTCTATGTGCATTATATGATAATCTAAGTGAAAAGTGCAATTCACCCAAGAAGAAGGGTTATACTACAAATGTCACATGTTGAATGTATTCTAAGTGTTTTTAATATCATGAAAGATAATATGATGCTAAGTGGTGGATTGTGCAAAGCCTAAATTCTAAGTGAGAACTTATGTAAATAATGCTAAGTGCTTGGTGTATCAATTATTGTACAAATTTCAATATATATAAAATGTAGGGATTGATGTGTAAATTACCACCTTTAGATTGTTATTACTCTTATATAGTATTGTCAAGAATAGAGAGAAAAAAAAGGAGACAATGTGTTTGAATCATCTTAAAGTGTTAGCACTCTTAATAATGAAAAGAATAAGAAAATATATAAGTTGAAAGTTATACATATGAGCATATCGAGTTGTGGACTTAGAAGGAAGTCCCTATCGGCCATAGAGCTATAAGAAGAGTCTCCTATAGGTTTGTGGGTTTTAGAATTGCCCATGACGAGCAAGTCACTTCAAAGAAGGATTATGAATCGGCTAGCAACTTGTCTTGGAATGGATTAAGTTGAATATTATAATATAGTTAGTGGAAGAAGACTTGCCCTAGAAGATAACTCAAGAGCCGACCCTTATCCCCTATATTATCCTTGGATTTTTAATTTTTTCATGGAAAGATAATGATAGCATGCATGCAAGTGTATGTATTGACCTTGCATGGCTAGGTGGCATGAAGTAACTTAAGCTAATGACACCTATTACACTCTTTTCCATAAAACCCAAGTATAAATACCTTGCCCTTCACTTGTTAGTAAGATTTTCGAATCTTGTTAGTACCATTCCCTCTTGTATCATGTATACTCTCTTGTGTCGGCCATAGTGAGGAAGAGTTGAGTGGTGAAGCTTGATATCGGACAAGGATAAGGGATATCGGCCAAAGAAGATCTTAGCAATCAAGTGAGGTGATATCGCCTATATGGATTGGAGATATCGTGCAAGAGTTAGGAGCTCAAGTCTTGGAGCTTGGAGAAGGCTCATATTCAACTTTGGAATGTGTGGAGTTGAAGCTTGAACTTTGGAAGCTATTTGAGAGGCGGGTTATATAACTTAAACCCATCAATATTATTATCTTTTCTTGAGTATTATTCAATTTGTTGATTATTGTCAAAATTCGGATTTACTTTGATCAATTGATATACTCATGAGTTTCAATAAGTAATTAGGACTATCGTATATGATTTAGAATAGTAAGATAACGATCTTGAGGTTGATGATGATGACATCATCATTGAACAACCCGATATGGGTTGAAGACTTTAAAAACTGATATGGAATCCGATATGGGGGTCTACCCAATATGAAGGTAGATCATACTTTGTAAAATAGTTTCTATGAACAATATGGTAGATTCCTATCTATAACCTTGTACAGGATACAAAGGTAAAACAATACCTTTGCATGATATGGGCAAAACCCTAGATGAGGATATGGAAATCTGATATGTTGTGAAACCCTTTTATTTGAAAACACGATACAACTTACTATGTTGAGATGAGTTGATAAGTAACTAAGTATTTAGCCTATCGTGCAACTATAAAAGATGAATAGAACCATTGAAATGGTTATGGACAAAAAGGAGGTTTGCCTAAGAGAGGTAAATCAATATGATGTTCAAAGTGTAACCTGATATGATACCTAAGATAGATAAACTGATATGATACCCAACATAAGATCACGATATGGTATCCAACATATGGAAAATCCAATATGGGTACACGACATGATAACCCAAGATGAAATATGATACGGAAATCCAAGAGGAAAACTGATATGATGGAAAACCGATATGGAAGTCTAAATTGAAAATTGATATGACCAACTAAGGTGAAGAACCAATATAATATTGTTTTGTATGAGATATGGTAAAGCCATAATGGCATGCCCAATATGGTGTACTCTAGTACACAATATGAGGACCCAATACACCCCTACACCCGATATGAGAATAATGGTTTAACCCATACATGATATGAGGTTGACTTAAGATGAGAAAAGTTAAAGTGATACCTAACCCAACAAGACTACACGATATGGTGTTAAGGGATATGCCCTAAACCCTATATGAGGATGTGGTTTCACCACATGATTAAAATGGATACTTGTTATGATGATATATGCATTTTCAAGCATAATATGATAACATTATCAAGCATGCTACCCGATATGGTAGACATGCTCTTATTTATTAAGCTTGCCTAAGTGATGTATATGATTAATGTAATATTGAGACATAATGAGTTCAATTTATTTTGACAATAATAAGCTAGTAGACCTTAAAGAGATGAATTAAGTAATCTATATCCTAAGAAGGGATGAGAGAGAGACTAAGAATGGAAAGATAATTATGTGATTAACCTTCGATAATACTCCTGAGATGAGTGGAGTATGAGTTAAGGCATAATCTTTGCTAATGAAATCTTGAAACCCTAATTGGTTGATTATAACCCTAATTCATAAGGGAGGATGTGTTCTTTAACATTTCATGGTTAAGGCATGTGTTTGAAATTGTTGATAACATGATATAATAACCATGCAAGTATCTTAAAGCAATAAGCATGGCTAAGTAAGAGCTACATTTTTATATGATACAGATTCAATGAGCTATGTGGACTATGTGAATAAATACCTTGGTCTGATTACTTAGAGGTAATGATCATCTGCTAAGTGGTGATAGTACTCGATGATGAATTAAGGGTTTGAATACCCAAGTAATAATGATGACAAGAGCTTAAGATTCTAAGTGGTCTATGTGTTTTAGTAAATATGAAAGTACCAGATAAATGCAATTATGCTTTTCCTTATAGTATTGATATAATTCTTGTTTGTAACTTGATTGATGATAAAAGATATAGTAATGCACTTAATTAAGCAAGATGAATGTTATAGCGAAGAGAGTACACGCTAGTGTACTTCCTGATAAAATTAAAATAGGATTTCTCAGTGGACATCCCGATAATCCGGGAAAGCTAAGTGGTCTTCTCCCGAAGAGAGTACACGCTACGGTTATATCTCTATAGCGAAGATGTCGCTATACCCCGACATAACTAATTGCAACAGACACAAGATGTCATGCTAAACCTAAGTGGTCTCGTACTGGCCGAGACAAGGTGAGGTGTTGACAACCGGCTCTACCATTGATCTTGTATGGTACTGATTTCGACTTACTAGTGGTCGGTTGGAGTATGAGCGGTATATCTCAACTCCTCTGGGCATAAGTATGAATGTGAACATGTAATCATCTGTGTAGTGTATTTGTTTAAGGATCAAATACGGAAAACATTGGTTGATGCCTTATTACTTTCATACATCTTAGTAGATAGATGTTATACATGTTCTTCATATTCCCTTTAAAGAAAAAGATGACTCATGTATCTGTTACTAATATCTATGCTTTACAATTAAAAATATATCTATTAAATAAATGGAATAACTTATGTTCAGTTTTATATTATTTCCTATGATAATAATATTGTTGGCAGAGAGTTATATCTCTCGCTGGGACAATAGTCTCACCCTGTGGGATCCACAAATTTTAGGTGGATGCGGACGAGGGACTGGGAACCAGACTATAGAATAAGGATCATATCAATAGGGACAACAGTAGTATCTCAGGTTGATTACATTGTCTGTCAGGGTTTTGTAAATAGAAGTCTATTGTCATCTCTATACTCTCAGGTCCTTGGGAGATAGTTTTGAGTGATTTTTACGAACGACTTGAGATTTTAGTTTTTTTATCTTGAGATTTTTATGTTGTTGTTGTACATATTAGAAATAAAGAAACTACTTGTTATCCTCGAGAATAGATGAAATACTGAATGTATAATTTGAACCATATGTATATAAGGCTTTGGTTCATTGTATAAGAGTTTGCTGGAAAAACAAATCTATGTGCAAGATGGTTTTAATTTTTAGTGATTTTGTTAATTTGGTTGATTATGATAATTCTTTGATTTTTAATGGTGATGTCTTGATTTGTAATCAGGTTGTCACATCTTCAGCCTTCAAGGGATTACCTACTATTCTTAGATCTTCAGCCTTTGACTTCACCTTCACTCAGAGAAGCTTCCACCAAGCACTTACCCACTTGAGCAAGGAGTCTTCTTCCTTCACCAAGGTCTTACCCACTCTTGCTCCAAGTCTTTAGCCTTGATTTTCACTAAGGGACTACTTCCCTTGTTCTTCTTCACCTCTCTTATCCAAGAGAGAGAACCTTCATCTTCATGGTTGAAATGAGAGATAGGGAGGTGGTGGAATTGAGAGCCTCACAATATATACATTTAGGACTAGCTCTCTTACAGATTTCCTACTCTAACGAATGTAGCAAGTAATTAAGCTTATAGAGAAAGGGGGATGTAGGAAGCACTCAACTATAGAATAGGAACCTCACATAGAGTTTTGCATTGAATGCTCAACATTGGAATGAAGCCCAAGGGGTCCTATTTATAGCTGGGGATGCCTCTTAGCCTTTGGGAACACTTAAGAACAAAAACTAGCCATTTTGTGGCTTGCAACAGATATGTTTTCGATTGTTACAACTCCACAATGGCTAGAAACACTTTTCTACACTTTTTTGTACAGTGCAAGCATTCGAGTTTCTATAAAGGTAACTCGACCGATCCCACTAAGAGACAAGACTAATTTAGGCCATCGGTCGAGTTTGTCCTGGGGTAACTCGACCGATTCACTTAAATTAGTTTTGGTCTGCAGAGGGATCAGTCGAGTTCTGTGAAGTGTAAACTCGACCAATTAAAGGTCATTTTCAAGATCCAATCAGGATTAGTTGAGTTTGCAACTCGACCGATGAACAACCTGACATGAATTATGGAAAATGGCTTTTAAGTGCTTAAACATTCGCTCTAAGTGCTCCTTATTTTTTCTAAGCTTAATTACAAGTCATAAAATCTTTGCAAGTGATTTACAACATGATTCTAATGGGTTTACATTATATTCCAAAAACATGCACTTGTATAGACTTTGACTTGTCTTTTCTCCAATTTGATATGCGCAAGTTAGGGCATTTTGAGTGTGTCTATACATAATCTGAAATCACTCAAGTAGAGACATTAGAAACAATTAATTGTAATGGTTTAGTCATCATCAAAACAAGGCTTTAGTCAATTTAGACCTTGACTCAACATTTTCCCCCTTTTTTGAAGATGACAAACCATTCCATAAATGTATTGAAAGAATTCAAGTAAAGTCATACCTTTGGAGAAACCAAGGGGTTTCAATAGAATTGAGTTCATATGCTCCCCCTCAATTTATGCTAGTGGAGTTCTCATACTCCTCCTCAATTGATGATATTTCTCTTGCATGGTTAGCTTTCATAACATTTATATAATATTATGTCTTCCACTCATGTATGTTCTACACATATATGTCTTCTCCCCTTTACCTTCTCCCCCTTACATGGACACACTTATCCTCTTCATGTAAGACATTCCTTCTCCCTATTTTGTCAAAAGAAGACATACCTTTCTCCCCCTTTGTCATTTCAAAAAGTGGGGGTATGAAGAAATAAGAAATACCACTTGTTAAAAGAAAGAGATAATAAAAAGTTATATAAGGAGAGTAGAAGAGAACAACTAGGGTCTTGTTCAAGCATAGAATAAAATCAAGTAAAAGCATGCACTTGAACAACCTAAAAAGCAAGATAAAGTGTTGCAGAAAAATAATAAATCACAATTTTGACCCTGAAGATGATAGAATTTTCCCAAAAAGTGTCAGGGCTCATGGAAAAACAATGAGTCTTGCTCAGAAGGCCATTTCTACACAAAAAACACTAGTCTTACACCAAAAATTGAATCTGGAGCAAAATCAGTATGAAAATAAAAAATGCTCCAATTTCTACATACAATGTAGCTCTATGTACCCTGCATCATAATGTTATGCAAGCAACTCAAAATAGTAGATATGCAATTCAAGAACAAGATTGAGCTTGTATGAGATAAGATACAAGCATAGAATATAGTGAAATACCACTTGATGAACAAGGCTAGAACTACATGTATATGAACTACTAGTAGATGATATCACAAATTAGGACTACTAGTAGGATCTAGATCATAGTAAGAGATACCAAGAGACACACAAGATAGAGCAAGCTATGAGTAGATGTAGAAATATGCAATTTTATAAGCATGAAAGGATATACTCACTAACAAGTATGCATCATTACCGAAAGATGATTACCACTAAGAACCTCAAGGTTGTATCCAAACAAGATATATCACTAGATAGATGTAGCAAGTTAGAGTAAAACAGAAGAAATTTTAGACACAAAGAGATCATCATAAAAACCTGCAAAACAACTCAAAGTAAGTAATTGCAAGATATAGATATATCGATTTAGATCAATAAGAGAGATAGAGTTGTTTGCATGATAGGAAATTTAAAGCATGGCAATATGCATATATAAAGGTACTGAATGAGAGTGCCAAATAATAAGGCTATTGGTTGAGAAAATCTAGTTGAGAGGGAAATTCTCATTCAACAAGCCAAATGTATATTTTGTGCATAGTGTTGTCGGTCGAGTTTTGTGTATTGACAACTCGACCGATGACAACTGTTGGCAACACCCATTGGTGCTTATCGATCGAGTTTCAAATAGGACAAACTCGATCGTCAAAGCTACTGCTACAAAGCACATATATTTCATAAAAAAACATATTTATAGACATGCTAAAGATACAAGCCATATACAAACATGTGTAAGAAAGTTAGTAATGCACTATGAAAGCATCTGAAATAGTTTTTGAGCAAGAGTGTGAAGAGAATCACAAAATACCACTTTCGACTCAAAAACCACATGCATAGTCCACACTTACTTGACAAAAACAAAATAGGATTGGTTATAAGCAAGAAAACCTTTACCTTTGTTCTTAACATTCCTTTTCCACTTGTTTCCACCCCATACACATCTCACATTTCTTCATTAATGTGGATTGATAAGGTAATTTGCAAATCCCTAGCTCATGTCAATCCATTTGCATGTAACCTACAACAAGAAAGATGAAACGATCCCCAGTCATGTTTTTGGGTCTGGAGGAGTTAGATTAGCAACCCACGTCCTATTGCTCTTGAGTTCTTTCCTAAAAGGACAACAAATAGAATAATGATAAAAATCATTGCAATAATTGCATGTGCCCTTAGTCTTGGAACTAGAGGATTCTCCATGAAAGATTGGAGGTCCTTTCCCTTTGTTGTTCCTTTGGCTACTATCATATACTAAACCATGTATACCAATTTGTTTAGTAGTATGGTGTAGGATGTCATTAAGATTCCTTTTACCAACTAAGAATCTTTGCAAAGAAGATCTCAAACTATGATTATCATGCATAAGAGAAGTAATAGTAGAAGATGAATGATTGATATTATCTCTAGCATGTAAAAGATCATTTTCTAAGCAAAGAGCTTTAGTTAAATAAGAATCTCTATCAATATGAAGAGTGGATACATTATTCTCTCTACTAGTAGAACTAAAACATGATTCAAGCACATTGATTTTAGCAAGCAAGGAGGCATTTTCTATTTCAAGCAAAGCAATCTTAGAAAGATAAACACCATTTTCAGATTCTAATCCTTACAAAGCAAAATCTTTTTCCTTGTTTTCAAATTTAAGAATATCAATATCATACATGAAAGAATCAACAATTAAGGTATGCTCTTCATTAGAACTAGGCATAAGAGTTTGAGCTTCTAGAAATCTAATCTTATCAAGTAAACTAGTATTTTCAAGTTTAAGAGAGTCTACTTCGCTAAGACAAGCATTTTTATCATCAAGCAAGCAAGTATTAACATGTTCAAGATCATCTAGTTCTACATGCATATTATCAACAATTTTAGCAAGCTTTTTCCTTTTCTTTTTAGAAGACTTAAGAGAGACGCGAGTAGAATTAATGATAGCAATTATGGGTTCTTTATCTAAAGAGTTTAGATTTACCTCATTTGAGTCTTTTCTTGTAGAATCCATAAGAGCAAAATGGCATTCTCCATCATCACTAGAGCTTGAGCTTGATCCTCCACTTGAATATTCACTTGAGCTTGAGTTGGAGGAGTCACTTGAGCTTGAGTGCCATTTCTCCTTCTTCATGTACTTCTCTTCTCTTTCCTTGTAATGATGGGTCTTCTTGCTTTGTAGACAATCTATCTTGAAGTGACCCTTCTTTCCACACTTGAGGCACCAGATGGAGAAGGAATTTTTGCCTTTGTAGAATCTACCCTTGGAGTACATGACATCTTCTTCAATATTAGAGGATGGAGAGGCTTGCCCCATAATAGCTTCAATTTGAGCCTTCATTTCAGCCTTCTTCATTCTCTTTAGCTATTTCTCCTCTTGTCTTTCAACTTCTTCTCTTTTGTCAAGAGTGGCTTCATGGGCTTGTAGATTACGAATGAGCTCTTCAATGGGGGTATCATAAAGAGACCTTACTTCTTCAATGGAAGTTACCTTGGGTTCCCATCTCTTGGGGAGAGTTCTAAGGATCTTTGAGTTGATCTCTCCTCTACTAATAGGATGTCCTAGAACAACAAGACCATTCACAATGGTGTTGAGTCTTCAATACATGTTGGCTATCTTCTCCTCCTTTCCCATCTTGAAGTTCTCAAGAATCCCTTTGAGCATGTAGACTTTTCTTTCCTTTACTTGAGTTGTCTCCTCATAAGTAATGCATTGCTTTCTCCATACCTCATAGGCCGTCTCACAAGAAGAAATCCAGTTGAACTCAGTGGAGGTCAAGGTGGCATAGAGTATGTTGATTGCTCTTGCATTCAAGGTGGCTTTCTTCATGGTAGCTTCATCCCATTCTTCTATCTTTGTCACCGGTAGCTTGTATGGATGGTCCACCATTTGCCATAGATCAATACTTGATCCTTGGATGTAGAATTGTAGCCTTCTTTTCCAATAGAGGAAGTTACTCCCATAAAATATTGTAAGGTTGATGAAGTATCTCCCACCTTGGTAGTCACCCATCTTCTCCTACTTGTTGAAGTATGCTTGGAGAAGCCCGCTCTGATACCAATTGTTGGATCTTAGATGGGTTATTAGATGCTCTAGAAGGGGGGGTGAATAGAGTTGAATGTACTTAAACAAAATTCATTAGACCTTCAAGATATATCACAAGATAAGGTTTCTAAATAGGAAATTTGAGTGCAACTAAAACATGCATAGAAATGGAGAGAGAGAGATTGAATAAGCACCAAGTGACAAGCTTTGTAGAGTGGTTCTACACTTCAAACTAGAAGTGCGTCAATACACTACCTAGAGAGGTCAAACTCTAGGATTTCTTAACCATTGTACTCTTATATTCATTCATAATATTTACAAAACATGGCCAACCAAATGACTCACCTATCTAATACAAAGAGTCTTCAACCTTACCAAGGACTTACCCACTTTGCAAGGAGTCTTCCACCTTCTTCCAAGGACTTACCTACTCTTGCACAAGTCTTTAGCCTTCAAGGGATTACCCACTCTTCTTGGATCTTTAGCCTTTGACTTTACCTTCACTCGGAGAAGTTTTCACCAAGGACTTACCCACTTGAGCAAGGAGTCTTCTGCCTTCACCAAGGTCTTACCCACTTTTGCTCCAAGTCTTTAGCCTTGATCTTCAACAACAGACTCCTTCCCTTGTTTTTCTTCACCTCTCTTAGCCAAGAACCTTAATCTTTATGTTTGAAATGATAGATAGGGAGGTGGTGGAAGTGAGAGCCTCACAATATATACATGTAGGACTATCTCTCTTAAATATTTCCTACTCACTCTAACGAATGTAACAAGTGATTAAGCTTAGAGAGAGAGGGGCTTGTAGGAAGCACTCAACTATAGAATAGGAATCTCACATAGAGTTTTGCATTGAATGCTCAACCTTGGAATGAAGCCCAAGGGGTCTTATTTATAGATGAGGATGCATCTTAGTCTTTGGGAACACTTAAGAATGAAAACTAGCCATTTTGTGGCTTGCAACAGATATATTTTTGATTGTTGTAACTCCACAATAGCTAGAAACACTTTTCTGCACCTTTCCGTACAGTGAAATCAGTCGAGTTTCTATAAAGGTAACTCAACCGATCCCACTAAGAGAAAAGACCAATTTAGGCCATCGGTCGAGTTTGTCCTGGGGTAACTTGACCGATTCTCTTAAATTAGTTTTGGTCTGCAGAGGGATTGGTCGAGTTCTGTGAAGTGTATGTTGGCTAAATGGACATTTGTAAATCCCTTTGTTTTGATAATGACAAACATTTCATTCTTGTTAATCTAACGTGCTACTTGAGTGTTGCAGGAATAAGGTGGATGACAAAGCAATTAGGGAAATCCATATGCTTACATATTTATATTTTCATGAAATGTAATCACTTTGTAAAAACTTGTACAAATATATAATGTACAAGTACTTAGATTTCATGTAAATCAAGCGTTAGATTCTCCCTAGCTAAACATCACATTTAGATAGGTCATCCCCTTCAATAGTGTCACATATGCACACTCATACACACACTTAGTGCCTTAATTGAAAAATTGAAACAGGGTCAATCTCGGTCGACTAACTCCTCGACCGAGACACTCTCGGTCGATAATCTTCTCGACCGAAAAAGAACCAAGTAGCCGTTAGACACAGCTGACAAGGTGGTTGGCAGTTGGAGATAAACGTTGCATACACTTGATCCAGAGAGCCTGTCGGTCGAAAAAAGTTCGACCGAGTAGGTGTCTCGATCGACCATTTCTCGACCGAGATGGACTCTGACAGCAACTGCATAATTAATTAATTAGCCATTGCTAAAGCAACAAACTTGTACCTAACGGCTAGTTAAGCACTTAGAAACCCCTAGAAGGTGTCTAGAACATCCTTAAGCACTTGTAGTACATTCCTATAAATAGGACATGCCTTAGGACACCTAATCTCACTTGTTACACTTGAGAAATCTTTGAGCATACTTTGAGCAACCTGTTTGTGAGAAAATTGAGCATAGTGACAATTGGCTACTTCTTCTCTTAGCTCAAATTTCGTGTCCTATAGGCTAGCATCTCCTATCCACTGCAATTACATTTCCATACACTTTGGTTAGGAGATCTACACGCTTGATCTAGGCAAATCAAGCCTTGTGCTACAAAAGGATAAGTTGTAATTTCTATTTTCTTTCTTGTTCTCTATTGTTTTTTATACTCTCCTTGCTACTCCTAGGTTGGAGGTTGCGGGTTGGAGAGGTTGAAGATCTTCTTGGTGAAGAAGGGGACCTTGAGCTACTTCAAGAAGGCTGGCGCAACGGGAGGTTACTTCTAGAGAGGAAGGCTACTTCAAGGGGGAGCTTGGAGTTACTTCAAGAAGGCTACCTCAAGTTGGTGCATCTACTTCAAGTGAAGTCTGTTCAAGGGGTGTAAAGAAAGTATTGTATTTTGTGTAAATCCTTGTGAAGGTAATAAAATTAATACTTTCAAAATCCCGATTGGGTAAGCAACCGGGTAGTGGTCTAACAACTTTAGTATTTGCTAAAGTTGGAACCACTCTAAACACATGTCTCCTTCTTCCATTCTTCATTTGTGGTTGTTTGAAGTTAAATAATAGATAAAATATTTAAAAACTCTATTCACCTCCCCCTCTAGTGTTTTTTAATTGGTATCAGAGCAGGCTTCAAGGAACCTTAACAAGGTCTTGAAGAATGGGTGACGGGGTGCTTAACAATCTTAACCTTGAAGGGACACTTGTTGCTAGACCTCCAGCATTTGATGGAACAAATTACACATATTGGAAGAGAAGGATGCAGTTCTACTTCCAAGGCATCAATTGGGACTTATGGAGGATGGTGTCAACCCCATACGAGCTTCCTCAAACACAATATGCAGAGTGGGATGCAAACACGGTAAAGTTGGCTCAAATGAATGCCAAAGCTGTAAGCATTTTATATTGTTCAATTTCAGTAGGAGAATTTAATAGGATATCAAACTGTGACACAGCCTATGACATTTGGCATAGACTGTCCATAACTTATGAAGGTACAGTTCAAGTCAAGAATTCTAAGATTAGCATGCTTAAACAAAAGTTTGAACACTTCCGTATGGATCCAAATGAATCTATTAGTGAAATGTTTGCAAAATTCTCTTCTATTGTTAATGGTTTAAATGCTCTAGGAAAAACTGTTCTTGAAGAAGATCAGGTATCAAAAATCCTTCGATCACTTCCTCCTAAATACAAGCCAAAGGTGACAGCCATTGAAGAAGCTAATGACCTCACTCGGCTGAAAATGGAGCAACTCATTGGCAATCTAGAAGCTCATGAAGCAACCCTAGAAGAGGAAGAAAGAAGAGAACGTGAACTTCAGCAAGGAAAGAAGAAGGATGTGGCTCTAAAAGCTTCAAGGATAATTACACCAGAAAGTGAGGAGTCAAGTGAAGAAGAAGGAGAAGAAGCATTGATTGTCAATGGTAAGAAATATATAAGATTTAAATCTAACAAAATTTCTAGTTCTTCTTCTTCTCCTCCTAGGTGCTTTGAGTGTGGAAAGAAAGGACATTTCAAAAATGAATGTCCTAAAGCAAAGAAAGGAAAGAAAAGCTCACACAAGAAGAGGGGAGAAAAAGCCTATAAAGCTGCATGGGACGAGTCAAGTGAAAGTGAAAGCGGAGAAGAAAAGGTGGAATGTCTAATGGAAAGAGAAGATGATGAAGACTCTCAAGAGGTAAGCCTACTTGATCTTCCTAAAGAAGAGTTAATTACTAGTTTACAAGAAACTCATGATAAGTATGTTGATGTCAAGAAGAAACTAAAGAAGGTTATCAAAACAAATGATGAGCTATATGCTAAATTAAATGATCTCTCTTCTGAAAAGAACAACATTGATCTTGAGAATTTGTCTTTAAAAACATCTTTAAATGATTGTACTAACAAGCTACTCACTCTAGAAACAAATGTTGATCTTCTCTCTCAAGAAAAGACTGAATTGTTAGCTAAACTAAAAGATTTTCAGACTCAACCAATTCTGTGTAACCATCTAGACTATGACAATGTTGTAAAAGAAAGAGACTCCCTATTATTTGATTTAGATCAAGCTAGAAAAGATTTACATAAGAAGATGGATGACATTGCTAAGCTACAAAGAAACCTACATGAGTTTGAAGAAAAGATATCCTTGAAAACATCCTAAAAGCCTCCTCTAGTTTCAATGGAATAAAAGGTTTGGGATATGATCCAAAGAAAAATCAAACCAAAAGAACTCGGACTATGTTTGTACCTAAGAATACAATTCCTAGAAAGAGAAATGAAGTTGACTCTATTACTTGTCATTTTTGTCTACATCTTGGACATTATTCATTTTCATGCCCGTATAAGACCAAGGATTCCTACTTAGTTTGGGTCCCAAAATCCCAAACTTAGTAGAGTCAAATGAAATTCAGTTGAGATATGATCAAATGCTTAATTTTGCAATTCATATTATCTTATCTCAACTTAATAAAAGGTTTATGCATTATAATAATTTTCTGAACTGCTGAATTTCTGTCTTTAATTTGCAATACAACAACCCTCTCGATCGACGATTGGTCGACCGAGAAAGATGTCGGTCGAACAATTGTCGACCGACTGAAGTTCTGAATCAGAATTTTTATACAGTCTCTACTTAAATGCTTCTAACCATACCGGACCATCACATGGGTACCAAAACCTACATTCTAATGCAGGATTGGGTGGTTGATAGTGGATGTTCCAAACACATGACCGGAAACAAGGATGCATTTCAAACTTTTGAAGAAAAGAAGAGTGGAACAGTCACTTTTGGAGATAACGGTAAAGGTAAAATTGTTGGAATAGGTAATATTGGCACAAACCTCGAAATAAAGAATGTTCTACTTGTTGATGGTTTGCACCATAACTTAATAAGTGTGATTCAATTATGTGATAGTGTCTATGATGTTTTATTTAACAAAACCTACTGCAAATTATTAATAGAAAACACTACAAATGTTGTCTATGAAGGAAAAAGAGTTGGAAATCTTTATATTCTTAGACCTAACTCTATGAAATCTGTAGTAGGAAAATGCTTGCTTGCAAATGAAAATACTTTACAATTATGGCATAAAAAGCTAGGACATGCTAGTTCACATGTTATCAAAAAGTTAGTGAAATATGATCTTGTTCGTGGTTTGCCTACTTTATCCTTTGATCAAGTTGAAAATTGTGAACCATGTACATTGGGAAAGCAAACAAAAACCTCTTTTAAACCTAAACATGAACTTAGCACCAGTAGATCTTTAGAATTAATTCACATGGATTTATTTGGACCTATGAGGACACAATCTATCGGTGGCAAAAGATATTGTTTTGTTATTGTTGATGATTATAGTAGATATACATGGGTACATTTTATTGCAACCAAAGATGATACTATTCATGCTTTTATAAAATTTTGCCCTATGATTGAAAATCTATTACAAAGAAAAATATGTACCATTAGAAGTGATCATGGTGGAGAATTTGAAAATCATGTATTTGAAGAATTTTGCACATCTCAAGGGTACACTCACAATTTTTCTGCTCCACGCACTCCACAACAAAATGGCATAGTTGAAAGGAAAAATCGATCACTACAAGAAATGGCTAGAACTATGATGCTCGAACATAACACCCCCAAAACCTTTTGGGCTGAAGCTGTAAACACCGCATGCTATGTGTTAAATAGAGTAACTGTTCACTCTCATTTGAAGAAAACTCCGTATGAAATAATACATTCTAAGAAACCTCGAGTTGACTATTTTCATACCTTTGGATCTACATGTTATATCTTAAATACCAAAGATGATAGAGATAAGTTTGATTCTAAATCACACAAAGCATTCTTTTTGGGATATTCTACCTCTAGCAAAGCATTTAGAGTCTACAACACTATCTCTAGAAAAGTTGAGGAATCTATTCATGTCTCTTTTCATGAAGAGTCCAAATCAGAAAATCTAGAAATAATTGATCTTACTAATCAATTCGAAAACTTAAACATACCAAATGATAGTGAGAAAGATACTACAAACAATAACCAAAGTGAAACACAACCTATACCTAGACTTATTAAGGATCATCCTCAAGAATTAATTATTGGAAATCCAAATGATACAGTAAAAACTCGGTCTTCCTTTAAGGATGTTGCAAACATGGCTTTTGTTTCTATCATTGAACCTAAGAAGATATCTGAAGCTCTTAAAGATGATTATTGGATAATAGCAATGCAAGAAGAATTAAATCAATTCCAAAAAATGATGTATGGGATTTAGTTCCTAAACCACAAGATAAAACCATCATTGGAACTAAATGGGTTTTTAGAAATAAGCTCAATGAGGCAGGAGAAGTAATAAGAAATAAAGCTCGGTTAGTAGCACAAGGATATAATCAACAAGAAGGAATAGACTTTGATGAAACGTATGCACCAGTAGCTAGACTTGAAGCTATTAGAATGTTACTAGCTATTGCTGCACATAAAACATCAAACTCTACCAAATGGATGTAAAAAGTGCATTTCTAAACGGAATCATTCAAGAAGAAGTTTATGTTGCCCAACCACCTGGTTTTGAAATACCGGAAAAAGGTGACTATGTTTATAAACTTAAGAAAGCACTTTATGGTTTAAAATAAGCACCTAGGAACTGGTATGAAAGGCTCAAGACATATCTTTTTGATAATGGTTTTTCTATTGGAAATTCAGATTCTACTTTATTTTTCAAAATATATACATCTGATTTTCTTGTTGTTCAAATATATGTTGATGATATTATTTTTGGAGCTTCAAATGAATCATTGTGTACACAATTTAGTGACATTATGCAAAAAGAATTTGAAATGAGCCTCATGGGTGAACTAACCTTCTTCCTTGGTTTCCAAATTAAACAAACACCTGCCGGGATTTTTATAAGCCAAGAAAAGTATACTAAAGAACTCTTAAAACGTTTTGGGATGGATCAGTGCAAACATGCTACTACTCCTATGGCCACTTCTACTAAAATTGATAAGGATGAAGATGGGGAACCTATTGATGATTCCTTATATAGAGCCATGATTAGTAGTTTGCTTTACTTAACTTCTTCTAGACCGGACATCATGTTTTCCGTTGGTCTTTGTGCTCGATTTCAATCCCAACCTATGCAATCTCATTTTCAAGCAGTTAAACGAATTCTTTGATACTTAGCCGGCACTACATGTTTTGGTTTATGGTATCCAAAAGGACAATCCTTGGATTTTAAAGCTTATATTGATGTTGATTATGCTGGTTGTCGACTTGATCGCAAGAGCACTAGTGGTGGCTGTTTCTTGTTAGGGAGAGCTTTAGTATCTTGGTTTAGCAAGAAACAAAACACGGTTGCCCTTTCTACAACTGAAGCTGAATATATGGCAGCCGGATCTTGTTGTGCTCAAGTTCTTTATATGCAACAAGTATTAAATGATTATGGTTTTACTCTTTCATCTACACCTATTTTTTGTGACAACACAAGTGCTATAAACTTAGCACATAATCCTATCTTACACAGCAGAGCTAAACATATTGAAATCCGTCATCACTTTTTAAGGGATCATATTTCTAAAAATCATGTTTCTCTTCATCATGTTGATACGGAAGATCAATTGGCTGATATTTTTACAAAACCGCTTCCACTAGACCAATTTAACAAGATTAGGAAGCAATTGCTTATCACTCCTTTGGAAGATGTCTTCTTTGATATTTGTGCTTCTTAAAAATAACTTTTACTTACATCATTTTGGATTTTAATGGACATTTTTTGGACATCTAATTAAGGGGGAGTTTTATTCTTAAATGGATATATTTTTGAAATGACAAAGGGGGAGAAATAAATATAAAACTTAGTATTTGTGCAAAACAATAAATAAATATAAAACTTAGTATTTGTGCAAAACTCAATCAATGAGTTTCATAAACTCTTGGCTTTACATTGAAAGTTGCTATATTCCCTAAAGGATTGGATTTCATGTTCCATAATTCATGGGGAATAATAAGCACACATTTTATAAACAAGAGAAGAAATTTACAAAGGTAAGTTTCAGGCATGAAAATCACATGTTTTATACTTTCTTATTTTATATTTAGGAAATGTTTGTCATCTTCAAAAAGGGGGAGATTGTTGGCTAAATGGACATTTGTAAATCCCTTTGTTTTGATAATGACAAACATTTCATTCTTGTTAATCTAACGTGCTACTTGAGTGTTGCAGGAATAAGGTGGATGACAAAGCAATTAGGGAAATCCATATGCTTACATATTTATATTTTCATGAAATGTAATCACTTTGTAAAAACTTGTACAAATATATAATGTACAAGTACTTAGATTTCATGTAAATCAAGCGTTAGATTCTCCCTAGCTAAACATCACATTTAGATAGGTCATCCCCTTCAATAGTGTCACATATGCACACTCATACACACACTTAGTGCCTTAATTGAAAAATTGAAACAGGGTCAATCTCGGTCGACTAACTCCTCGACCGAGACACTCTCGGTCGATAATCTTCTCGACCGAAAAAGAACCAAGTAGCCGTTAGACACAGCTGACAAGGTGGTTGGCAGTTGGAGATAAACGTTGCATACACTTGATCCAGAGAGCCTGTCGGTCGAAAAAAGTTCGACCGAGTAGGTGTCTCGATCGACCATTTCTCGACCGAGATGGACTCTGACAGCAACTGCATAATTAATTAATTAGCCATTGCTAAAGCAACAAACTTGTACCTAACGGCTAGTTAAGCACTTAGAAACCCCTAGAAGGTGTCTAGAACATCCTTAAGCACTTGTAGTACATTCCTATAAATAGGACATGCCTTAGGACACCTAATCTCACTTGTTACACTTGAGAAATCTTTGAGCATACTTTGAGCAACCTGTTTGTGAGAAAATTGAGCATAGTGACAATTGGCTACTTCTTCTCTTAGCTCAAATTTCGTGTCCTATAGGCTAGCATCTCCTATCCACTGCAATTACATTTCCATACACTTTGGTTAGGAGATCTACACGCTTGATCTAGGCAAATCAAGCCTTGTGCTACAAAAGGATAAGTTGGAATTTCTATTTTCTTTCTTGTTCTCTATTGTTGTTTGTACTCTCCTTTCTACTCCTAGGTTGGAGGCTGTGGGTTGGAGAGGTTGAAGATCTTCTTGGTGAAGAAGGGGACCTTGAGCTACTTCAAGAAGGTTGGTGTAACGGGAGGTTACTTCTTGAGAGGAAGGTTACTTCAAGGGGGAGCTTGGAGTTACTTCAAGAAGGCTACCTCAAGTTGGTGCATCTACTTCAAGTGAAGGATGTTCAAGGGGTGTAAAGAAAGTATTGTATTTTGTGTAAATCCTTGTGAAGGTAATAAAATTAATACTTTCAAAATCCCAGTTGGGTAAGCAACCGGGTAGTGGACTGACAACTTTAGTATTTGCTAAAGTTGGAACCACTCTAAACACCTATCTCCTTCTTCCATTCTTCATTTGTGGTTGTTTGAAGTTAAATAATTGCTAAAATATTTAAAAACTCTATTCACCACCCCCCTTCTAGTGTTTTTCAGTTTAAACTTGACTGATCAAAAGTCATTTTCAACATCCAATCAGGATCGGTTGAGTTTGCAACTCGACCGATGAATAGCCTGATGTGAATTTTATAAAATGGCTTTTGAGTGCTTAAACATTCGATCCAAGTGCTCTTGATTTTTTCTAAGCTTAATTACAAGTCATATAATCATTACAAGTGATTTACAACATGATTCTAATGGATTTGCATCATATTCCAAAAGTGTGCACTTGTATAGACTTTGACTTGTCTTTTCTACAATTTGATATGTGCAAGTTAGGGCATTTGGAGTGTGTCTCTACATAATCTGAGATCACTCAAGTAGAGACATTAGACACAATTAGTTGGAATGGTTTAGTCATCATTAAAACATTGGTTTAGTCAATTTAGACCTTGAGTCAACACTAACATCATCAGCATGTCTAACAAGTTCAACATATCAACATCATAAGTAGAGCTAATAATATTAGTACAACTATCTGCATAAGCATGATTAGCAGTATAGGCATCTCTAGTTACAAAGGCATAGCTAGCAATATAAGCATAGCTAACAACATGTGATAACAAATGTCATAATCATAGCCAACAATAATAATATCTCTATCAACTTAAACATGACTATTGTATGTACACATTTATAACATGAGCATATCCACAACATAAGAATATCTACTATCTTTTAATGCATTAAACATCATCTCTATATACAAAGAACAACAAGGGTTATCATCCAATATGAAGCGTCATGTATAACCCTAAATAGATTTTCTAGACGTCTGTATTACATCTTTTATTATGCCCTGAGGAATTTGAGGATACCACTCAAAATACAATATAGTGTTCCTCTCCCTAAGAGGTAGAGTGTTGATGTTGATCCTCCCAGTGTTGTTGGAAAGGAGGAGAGTGATTCTTTGATGTTGTATATGGGATGCTCATAGATGGGAAAGACTAATATCAAGGATAGATAGTTGGTGGACCAGTCAACATGTGCTACAATGATCCTTCAAGATAGATTGGAGGTTGGGATATCAGTGAATAAGAACCCAAGTGGATGACATAAGTTGCATGGTCATGATGAGTTTAGGGTTATGTAAACATGTGCTACAATGCATCAATAATGTTTATGAACTTGAGGAACAAAGTGCTTAGGTTGTGGTCTTATAAGTTGTGACAAGTTTTGAATGGTAAAATCTCAATGTAGTTTAGAGATGGTCAAAAACATGGTCAGTATCATCGTTAAGCTTTAAGGTTGTTGAAAACAATAATGATTGTGTGTCAAGGTCAGCAAGAGTGAGATTGAGAATTAGCTAAAGTATCCTATTAGAGTTATGATATATCTTCTAAGTGTGTTGTGTGAATCTTAGTAAGATGTAGATAGTGTCATTGCTTTACCCCTAATGAGGTCAACCAAGAAGTCCTATGTGTTAACGGTTGCAGACAGTGTAAATTCTTCAACTAGACAGATGGCCAATCCACCATTGAGATGATTGGAGAATTTTCTAAGAAACATATGCCTTATAGCTCTTGATAGTTAGGAGATTCCCACCTAGTTGATTAAGTTTCTAACTACAACAACCATCAAAGGAACAAAGATATGAAACCTTGTGAAGTTACACATGATAAGAGATACCTGATATTCCATGTTTGGTAAAATCCAACAAGTATGGTTTTAACTAAAGTGTGGATACAATAGATAGTATAGACCAAAACACAACTAGAGCTCCAAGTTGAAAGGTACTATCAGAGTAGTACAAGTGGAACAATAGTTTCTGTGATCCAGGTTTAAGGGAGAGTCACCCTGATATAAGACAAGTAATATAAATAGTAGAGGTGGAGTTGCATGAGGAGGTTTTTGTGCTAACCCAAGATCAGACATGTTACAAGAGTTTAGAAAGAAGAACATGACTTCTATGAGAGTGACATGACATAATTATGAGATGGAAGCAACCATGCAGAGTTTTTTGGATAAGGTACAAGTGAGGTACCCATCTTTGCTTATCTTGAATTTTGGGGGCAAAATCCCTGTTAGGGGTTTATGATTGTGAGACCTCAAACCATGATTTTTGGTTGAACATGCTTAACTATCATAATTCTGTTCTTAAAACCTTAACCAAATTATATTATGTGTTTTGAAATCATGTGACAAGCTAAAGTTCCATGTTTGGTCCAATTTGAACACTATTTGTCCAAGTTATGCAATTTTATGTACATTTTGGAATTTTCTACAATTTACCCAAATGAGAGGTTTTATTTGCAATTCGTTACATGAATTATGTTCCTATATGTTTTCTCTTCATACTTGAGTTGTTTAAGCCATGGGGTGCTTGGTTGAACCTTGGATTGGTGGTGATTATCTTCTATGGTGAATTAGGGTTTACCCCTTCATGGATGAGCTACCTTTAGGAGCCATCAACTAATGTTCCCACTATTTGGTTGACATATGATGGTTACAAACAGGTTGTAACAACCACTGGTCATTGTAGAATGCCCTAGGTTGATGGTTTTGCTGGTTTGGTTCACTTGGACCAGTGGTTCACTTAAAATGTATGGTTGAACCATGGTTCATAACCTTTTAAGATAGAACCTCAACAAATGATGATTTGGGAGGGCCAACAACCGATGGATGGCCTGGGAGGCCAACAAATGATGGCCTAGAAGTCCCCAAAATCTGTTGGACCTCCTGCTTGCATGTCCATGGAGGTCCTAAGCCATGGACACATGGAAAGTAGCTTGGAACCTCATGCTTTGCTTCTTCCTTATCCATAAAGCTTTATATACTCCTTCCTTAGCCCCCAAACAATAAATTTAGCTTCTTATCTCTTCTCCCCTACCTAGAGCTTCGTCTTCCCTATTTGGTCACACAAAGGGGTGCCCAAGGTTGAAGAATGTGACCGACCTTCTTGATTGAGCAAGTAAAGCTTAGATCTACCCATTACTAGGGTTAGCAAAGCTACCTTAAGGTGTTTTTGGCCAGAATGAGTAAGTTTCTCCTTATCCTTTCTCATTTTTCCTACTTTTTGTCTTCCTCCTACCTTATTCCTGGATGTAACCATGGCCTTTCATGGTAAAACATGCTCTAAAGCTCAAAATCCCTACTTTTCATGCTCCTTATGCTTAGGGTTTGCTTCTTTTATGGGGAAAGGTGCTAGATGGCCGGGTTCAGAGTTTATGCTTGGGTTTTCCACCTTTCTTGCTTGAGTTTTCTTTCTTTTTAGAGCTTGTTCATATTCCTAGAGGCAAGTTTTATAACTCTCTTCACGTTTATTTCTTACAAATAGCTTGCTTACTCAAGTTCTTGCCCGAAAATGAAGATCTATGCATATAAAAGCTACACTTGCTTAGGGTTTTGATTTTTATGATGTTCCTTGCTTTGTTTCCAGCTCTAGATGAACATGAAACTATTTGTGTGTTCTTCCTAAGGTATAAGAAGACTTAGATCAGGTTGTTATGGCAATCGATGGTGCCAAGCACCTATCAAATGATGGTCTATACTTAGGTTTCTAAGTTGTTTTCTTCTTTACACATGAACCAATGGTCATACTTTTATGACAGCCGATGGTGTTGTCTTAATGAAAACTGATGTTGATGACTAATGGTGACAAATCATGGTGTCAACCAATGGTCACACCTCTGGTCAGTGTTAGCCTCTTTTGGAAGCTTAATGATCAATAATTTAAGTACCCTATAAGTTGGCATAACTAGAAGTGACATTAGCTCAACATCTGATGGATATAGATGATGGTAGTGCTGCCCCATCAACCGACAGTGACACAATAAGCCACAACTAATGGTGGTCCAATAGACCACAACCGATGGTAAATCTAATTTTCCTTTGTTACTTCTTTTAAGCCGAAACTGATGGTTTCTTGGGTCAAATGAATTAAGGGTTAGACCTACACTCTAATCAATAGGTTTGAATGATGAAATTCACCCAATGCTTGAGATTGAATGCTTCAACATATAATGGTTTGAATTTAATCCTATAGTATTATATACGAGTTCTAATAATGTGAATCCAATGGTTTACCCTATTTGATCAACTTAAGAATCTTGTTTGTTGACAAATGGATGGTTTGCTTTAAATGTACTACTGATGGTGGATTTTATCCCTACAACAGATGGTACCCTTTATGATATTAAACAAGCGATGTTTGGGGACAGAAGGTGACTCTTTTTAGGACACAATTCAAAGTATCTATAGGTGATTTGGTCAAAGTGTTTACTTGTAAACAACCAATGATTTTACCTTCTAAAAAATCCAATGGTTCTGGGTTGATGGTTTGGTATGTTGGTATGGTTTGAATGATGTCGCAACCAATGGAGGTTTTCCCTTATGTAGGTAATCTTACCTTTGACCTCATATGAATAGAATCGATAAAGATCATATTGTTTTGATATACAACCCTATTGATATATGGCTTGTTACACCTAATCCCTATGCAACCAAGTGATGGTGACAGATTATGAGCAACCTCCTTGAATGATTAATAGAATCATGGAGTCCTCTCTTATTGTTGTGGGAACCTTAGTATACTATAATTTGATGGGAACACCTTGAGTTATGTATGGATCCATATTTGAGTATGGTATGGAATGTGATGGTGATGCTTCACCTTATGCATCCATGATCCGATGGGGATGCCATGAGTTAGGGTTTGGGTTTGGGTTTGAGTGTTGATTAGTAACATCAAAGTAACTTATCCTATTGAACCTAACCCTAATGTTAATAGATGATGGTAGTTAATTATGCTACCCTTCCTTGAATGGTAAATATAATGATGGAATATCCTTCCTAATGATTGATTGCAACACTAATGTATTAACTAGTGGTCATCATAGCTTTATGATTTATGCTTTCTTATGCTAAAATTGTACACTATCAGTGTGATGATGGCCAATAATATAGCTTCCTTAAATGCTGATATAATAAATGAATGTTCTTAATGCTAAGATAACCCTACAATTGTTATCTTGTAAACATATTTTAATTCTTTAATGCAATATCATGTTGATCCAGTGCATCACATGTGTGGTGATGTTTTCTGAGTCTTGTTGTAAGGCATGAAAAGATAATGATGAACTTGTAAGAAATGATATGATGGTCTTAATGACCTTTGGGCATGATTGAGCCATGAATGAGGTGTAATCCTCTTATGTTGACAAGGGTTGATACCCTGCGATATTATGATAAGGAATTATACCTTGTGATAGTATGATGACAAATGTAGTCTCATGAATGGCAAGTGAATAGTACCATGTGATGATGAGATGAGGAACAATAAGTTTCATATGTTTTATATCTTCTGAAGTTGTTATATGTTAATTCTTGCTAGAGATTAATTAAGGTTTGTATGTCCACTTGTTTGATGCAGCCTTAATTCACCCAATTGGCAATATCTAATCAAGTGAAACCCTAATCATGTAGAACCCTATGCCATAGAACCATCTTCAGTGTCAGAACTTGCTGGATGGTGAAATGAGTCTTCCTAAGGGAAACTTGGAGAGCATAATGTTGAGTATACAGGGTGCTTGTCATCCTGACACCAAGTGTTTTGGGAGGATGGTTGTGGTCACAACCTAGCCTTCTTTTTTAGAATGATTGCAGTCGGGTCTCAATGATTATAATATGATGTGTTTGGAGGACAACTACGATTATACCTCAGTGATTGGGTTTGAATACCTTGGTTGCTAGCACCTTGACCTGTACCAAGGTGGGCTAGTTACATGACAATATGTCACTTTTTGTAGATTGACTAAATGTCACTACGGTGTATACTCGTACTGACCAAGAATGGAGAATGTCTTAGAGTCTAGGCCTTCCTAGATCTTGTATGGAACTGATCGTGACCAAACAGTGGTTAGTTGGACTTTGGGTGGTATAACTCAAACTCCCAAGGCTTAATAAAAGATGTAATATAGGCATGTAGCATATCTGTTTAGGGTTATATTCACCACTTCACATTGGATGATAACCCTTGTTTTCTATCGTTTCATAGAGAGGATGATTAGTAGGTATGCTTAGGTTGTATTAATGATATAGACGTGTTCATACAATAGTCATGCTATGTGAATAGATATACTGCTACAATTAATTACATCGATGATGATAGTTATGACATGCTGTTAGCCATGCTTATATTGTTAGCTATGTCTCTATAATTAGAGATGTTGATACTGCTAATAGTACTTATGTAGATAGTTGTGCTTATGTTGTTAGCTCTTCTTATGATGTAGATCTGTTCAACCAGTTAGATATGCTAATGTTGTTAGCTATGCTTATGCTTCCAGACTTATATGTGATGATAGAGATGCTATGGTACTATATTTTCTAATCATGCTAGTTATGTACATGCTACTGAATTGCTTATACTGTAATCAAGGTAGAGGATGACAATCAAGATAATGATGATAATTGATATATGTTTCTTTATGAACTTTTTTAATTACCCTACTTCTAAGCCTATCTGTTATACATGTTTAATCTTCTTAAACTGTTTAGTTACTTAACATGTTGTTATCAATAAATGACGTCAAGAGTTATATCTCTCATTGTAACATGGTATCACCCATCGGTCACCCCAACTTTTTAGGTGATCGGAAATAGCAGCAGAAGACCTATGACAGTGAGGAGGAGTTGTGATGATGTATTTTAGAGAAGTTTGATAAATATTTAGTATGTCCTAGAGTCATCCATGTACTCTTAGGTCCGGGTAGGAAAACTTGTATATGATGCTTCAAATGAATCAAGATTTTATTAGCATGTTAATGATGGTTTATGTGGCATGTATGAATTATGTTTTCTTGTGTGTATATTGTGTGGCTAAGGCCATGGAACAAATTGTATCAACTTCTTGTCATATTATGAATACAAGAAAGATGTTGGACTTCAATGCAAATGTTTCTGAGCATGTGTTGATGTTAAATTTGGTATTAATTTACCCTATTTTTTGGTTTGTGATTAATTAGAGATTGATTGTGTTTTATGTTTTGAGTAACCTCATTTAGTGTGATGATTTTTCACAATTTCCCCCTATTACAGTTGAATATTTGATCATTCTTAAGAGTAGAAGAGCTGATTTTGGTGCCTTTTTTACTCTACATTATTTATGGAGGGAGATAAATTCTTGGTTTCATCACGATCAAGAGGTTTCTATAAACTTATCAAGAGGCTAATATTCTTGGCATTCTTTATCCCTGGTTTGTGGTTTATTTGTCCTTGGTTGGGCTATGTTAAATCTTTGTTTTTAAATGCTATATGTCATAACTATTGGTATCATGAGATGGTTTTGATCCATAAGGGGAAAGGACCTTGTATTTCACTATTAATTTCCTTCATGTCCTTTGGTATTTGTTAGTAATAAATTGATATGATGGTTTTGTTTTAACTTTTCATCATATCTCTACTTTATTATATTCTTAATAATTGTTGTTTAAACCTATTTTATACATCCTTATTTGTTACCATCTCTTCAATTTCTCCACTCTTAATAACCATGCTACCTTGTTTCATTATTTTTCTCACATAATTTCATATGCTCCATATGATGAATAGTCTTGCATTGTTCTTCCTCACGATATAATGCCAATACCTTGGTCAAAATTTACACTTCATGTTCACAAATGACTGTGGTGAAACAAGTTGTACCTTATAGGAGTACATGATAGTCTAGGGTCACTTAACTACTTGGTAATTTCAGCCACACCTATTGCTTAGTTATAAAGTATAAAGTTTATAAAAACCCTAGGTGTACCTCATTCATTTGTTTTCCTTTATCCATTGGTGTTGCTACTGTTAGAGGGGGGACTCTCCTATGCTAGAGCAATTTCTGTTGGTGGTGCATGTGATCCTAACAAGGTTGCAAATGTTGGAGGTTTATCATGATGCAAATGAATGCAGGAGGCATTGCTACTACTGGTTATATCCCTTACATTTTATCTAATAAGAATTTTCTTATTACCTGACTACCTTTATAGGTGTTATATCCATGCTTCATTGTATGTGTATGTTACACTGTGACTTATGGCTTTGTGGAAAAATTATATCCAAAAAAGTCTGCAACACTAGAGGTCCACTGGTTCAGATAATGTGGTCCAGGGATATAGTTTATGGAATATTACATTGCATAATTCACCTTTTTAGGCACTACATCCCTATCACTGCAAGAATATAAAATGAACACAACTCAGAAATGACCATGTCATCTCTTGTCCATGAAGCTCCAAATATTAATGGAGTTGATCCTGGTAATACTAAACTTTGACATTTCTTTTGCATGTATGATTCATCTTTATTAGTTTACAATGTTAACCTCAAATACACATTCAATATGTTGCATCATGTAGGTTCTTGTGAGAATATGGTAATATAAGACTCCTCAAGTTTCGCAAATGTAGAATCCTATAATTCTATAAGACATCATCACATGTTAAAATAGTTCCCACCATGATCAATTGTAGATTCAACATTTCAGTACCCACTCTTCCAGGATATGGTGTTGCTTGTATTTTGTAATCAATCCACATGTGCATTTCAGACTCCAAATTTTATTGAATGTATTTCTCCATATGTTAGTGCTTGTCCCCCCACCCCACTTGTATAGTATATATATATATATATATATATATATATATATATATATATATATATATATATATATATATAGATATATATATGTATGTATGTATGTATATGGGTTGATGGAAGAGTTGATAACAATGTTTGTACATTAAACTTAGAGCCTTATTATTGGAAACAGAACTCTTTTCAAATTCAGATCCCTAACAATCATTACTGATTACATCTCAATATTTGAAAGGATTATGGGTGTTTTCAATAGCAGATCAAGGACATTCTGTTTCTAACTATCCTAATGATATAGCTACTCAAGGAAGTAATGAAACTCAAAGGATGTTGTTTGTGTGTCTTTTATTTATCTTTAGCATTTAATTTGGTTGTTGTAGGAGGTTGCTCAAGTCCATTGCCAACCAGCGATAAAGTTGATCTTGCTAACCAACTTCCTACTAAACCAAGTAATGAAAAGCATGTAAAATAATCTAGTATGCCATTCTTGATCTTGGATGAGACTGAGAGGAGGAGTTCATAATTAGCTTCTAATAAATATTGTTTGGTTGAGGACCTTGCATGTGTTCATTGAGATGGAGAAAGAATTGATAAATCCCTAAACTGATGAAGGATATCAGTGTAGAAGATGTTTGTTGATTTTTTTTCTCTTCGTAGTTTGTCAAAGTGAAGGCATGTAAAACAAAAATGGGAGTGACATACACAAACCCTTGTTCAGGAAAGAGATTATGGCAACGATTAAAGCTATATGAATCCATGATTCACTTTAGACCACAATCCACTTGGAGGGAGGAATACACTAGTTTCCCTTATATAGTTGATGATTTTGATTCTGTCAAAGGGTCTATATTATTGGTTAAAACATAGATCACAAGATGTTTGATGAAATTCCCGTGTCATATTGCATCTTTTAATTACTAGTTCCATTACGTGGTCTGTGGGGCCAGTCGTCATTCTTGAAACTCTACTAGAGCCTTGGCTAGTGGGCTCGAGTGTTACAAATGGTATTAGAGCCAAAACCCCTATAGTAGGTGGGGGCCACATGGGCATGTGGCATGTCAGTCTTAAGTTGTACGGTCTAGGCATGCTACAATATCTGAAGGGCTCTCTATCTTTTAGATTGCACATTAGCCCCGCTAAGTCTCTTACTCTTACTGCCTTTAGGGATTCTAATTGGGTAGGATCTCCGTCTACCAGATGATCAAGTACTGGTTTTTGTGTGTTCTTAGACAGTACTTGTATTTCATGGAGTGCCAAGAAGTAGACCATTATGGCTTGCTCTAGATGTGAAGCTGAATATAGAGCCTTAGCATCCATAGTGGCCAAACTCACATGGATTTCTTTTCTTCTTAGAGATCGTCATATACCTATTCCAAAGCCTTCTCAGCTATTCTGTGACAACCTCAGAGCTCTTTAATTGTCTATCAACCCAGTGTTTCATGCTAGGACGAAGCATGTCAAAATTGACTATCACTTCATACGGGATAAAGTTGCCTTGGGACATATTGTCATGGCTCACATTGCCTCATCTCAACAACCAACTGATATTCTCACAAAGCCTCTAAACAAGAATGTGTTTCATTTCTTGCGACTTAAACTGGGACTTCAGCTACCCTTGTCCAGTTTGGGGGGGGGGGTATTGGATAAAACATAGATCACAAGTTGTTTCATGAAATTCCCATGTCATATTGCATCTTTTAATTACTAGTTTTGCATGCTTGGTCTCCAAGTAATGGGTCGGGCCCATATTGTATATATACTCCATATCTATACAATGTAAAGCGTAGTGAGAATACTAAGAAAAGGGAAACACTTGTTCTTTGGTTTTGAATTAAAATGAAACCCCTTTCTCTCCCTCCTCTCTCGTTCAACCCCTCTCTATCTCTCAATTCCCTTCCAATCTCATCTTTGGGTTTCATCTATGAAACCTAATTGATATGTATAGTTTTTTTTTCTAAAATATTATGTAATAGGGCAAGGCATACATCTTACCCATGTAAATTTGTTGTGAAAATATAATGAAAGTATGGTTGTTGGCACAATGAGTACAACTTATTCTAGTTTCTTTTGTGTATTGAAAAATTACATATATAATATATGAATAATAATCTAACATATATGTATGTGTAACAAATGACACTACATATGTAACTAGATCTATAATCTATAATCACCAGTGTTTGAGAAATTGACATAATCGTTCGATTAATCAGTCAAATGAGTAGTTTGGTAGGTGTACTGCTCCAGGTGTAGCAAATAGACCCATGATTGGTCATGACTGATTAATAGGTCAATTAGGCTTATAACATGGACCGATTAATCGATCAATAAGGCTTATAGTTGGCCGACTAGTTGGCACTTGTTGAAATCCTATCACTGCAGTTTTTTTTCACAATAGTTATCTTTTAAAACTGATGTTGGTCATTATAGTTACAGTCCCTTCCCCCTCTTCACATTTTTAGTCTTCTCTCCCTATTTTCTGAATAAGTAAATAGTTTAATGCTTATGGAATTTCTTCTTACTATTGATTTTCCCTTCTCAAATATCGTCATTGCTTCTAATTACTTATTTAATGCATATAGATGTCCCCTCCTCCTCTCATTACTCCTCCAATTCCCCCTTAAACCAACTATTGATATAAGACTGACCTTGTTCCTTATTCCTACTCTATTTTCCTTCCATATCCATGTCAAATACTATTGTTGCAATTTCATGTTAGTAATATATTTGTTATTATCTATTATAATTCAATAGTAATAATTCATTTGATTATCTTTCATATCAACTTATATATGTTGTTATATCTTTTTCATTCGATTATATGCCACAATGTGTTACTATGTATTCTATTAGACATTAGGATATATTGTTGTACTTGTAGTCTTCTTGTCTTGTATGTGTTTGGTTTGATGTGATTTTATACATTCTATATGATTAGTACATAAATTTGTGGAAATATTTTAATTAATTTATTAAAAAATGTAAGACTGGTTGAAATTGATTATTCTCATGCTTATTCTACCGCATACCACATATGCTCTATTAGGTATCCCGTCCAGCCCTAGATTGATTACCTCTTTTTAGAACATTGATTATGATTACCTATAAATTGTCATCTTGTTGACTATTTAGGATTTCAAAAGGTAAACCCTTTCATGCTATTTTGATTTATTGACCTTAGTCTCTAATAGTGCCCATCCATGTTGATATTGGTACGTAATCTTGAATTTTAATTTAATCATGATCTCAAAATGCAATGATGTTGACTATAGCATGTGGTTAAGTTTGAAAGACCTAGGTCAAGATCATTCATCAAACTCAAATACCATGATAATGAAATTGACAATGGTACCATGAAATGTTGCTTGATTTATGCTCCAATGTTCCTCAGTTGTTCAATATGGATGAATGATCACCCTTAAGGTCAAAATAGGAATCTAAACCCTAGCTTCAAAATGTTTGGACATATTACTTTTGTGTCCAAACTTGACTCTTGATACTAAATATTGAAATCTTGAGTCATGATTACCGATCTCAATGGTGGCATGCCTATGATCAAAATATTTGGATCTTGAGATCACCCTCAATATAAGACAAATGACTTTCATATTCCCAAAATTTGACATTTTTTAGATGATGACTGTGTTTATTCTCTAGATTTATAGCTTAGGTTTTGATTAGGGTGGTACCGCCCATTGAACTTGAACATGGAATCACGATTGAATTACGTTGTTTGTCTTGAGTTAATGAAGTACAAAATCTCGATCATGGATTTGCAGGCCCACCTAGACCGATGTAGAAGCTATGACCCCAAAATATTAGGATTGAAAGTCATGTTGTACTCTTGATTCAAGAGCTTTATTCATTTCTCCTACAAAAATTATATCTCCAAATATATGATCTATATGATGATCTCTCCAAGCATGGTGATTTATGTGATGAACTTTCTATTTGATGATCCATGTGACTATGTGATGACTATTATTATTTATTTCTTGATTTTGAAATAGTGTTTATGTTGAAGGAATAACAAGTTGATTATGATTATAGTTTATGATAGTCCCAACCTCTATTGAAGGCTTGTGTTAATTTTGGCGAGACAAAATTCCTTTTAAGTTAAGGAGGTTGTGATAACTTGACTTTCTATCTTTGCCTAGATGCACCTTATCACTTTAATTTCAAATCAACCTACTCAATTAAATGTCAATTCTATAGTTTGAATGTGGTGGGTGCTTCATTTTTCTCACATCAACAATCAATTTTTGTAATAGGTGATATTATTTTGTTATTTGACCTAATTTGTATACTATAATGAATCATCCTCTTAAAATATACATTTTAACCTCTTAAATATGTTTTTATTGATTTATAGTGTTTTTCATGTTATAGAAATCTGAATTTTCAATCCCATGGCACAAAAAAATTCCTCAATTAGAGTTATAAGGCAAAAGTTATGGTCATTTGAGTAAACCCACTTTTATTCATCAGTTTAATTGATTTAACTTGATTTTCTCCTAAATGGGCCCCATTGGACACACGAACCAGTTGAGAGGTGTGTTTCCCCCTTACTTTTGGGGGCGCGATCTACCTTAATAGTCAAATCATTTCCAACAAATAATGCTACTTGATCCCACGGCTGGGAGGTCTCCTTCTACCTCCAGTTGTACACTGTAGGAGTGCTACAAAGTACTCGATAAAAATCCACCAATTATCCCCAATCTTGTTTCATTTTTGTGAATTTATACCCCAACCTATGATTTTCCTTATCCTCTCTTATGTTAGTCACTTTCTTATTATTTTTCCACCCTTACATCTCCCTATCATCCTTCTTCTTCATGCTCTATTCTTCCATGGTGGTTGCCAACTCGTGAAACCCTATGGAACCCCTAGCAGCCATGCCACGAGATCAGCCTCACAACGAGTGTGCCATGACAGACTATGCCCAGGTGATTGTTTACCACTTGTTGTGGTAACTCTAAGACTTCACTATTTCAGAAATTGGTGACCTCACAAAGGGGTTTCACACCCAAATAAACTTACTACATCAGACTCGTAGGGTTGGGGCTCAATCCCCCCCTGACGCTAGATTATGAGAGAACTCTCAGATCACTTGTTCAGGTTATAACCTAGCCAATGATTAAACCAACAACAGGTGAGATAATGGGCTTTCATGGACCAATGAGGGTATGGCCTATATCCAGTCATTGTCTCCCACCCAATGTGCAACTTGTATTGTCGGATCAACATAAAAGGATGAAATCACCCAATAAATTAGATGGTAAACCCCCCCCCCCATCTATCTAAATTTTAATGCAAAGTTCTATACAATTTAAAATAAAGCTTTGAAATATGCAAAACTCTTAGCTCCCTTGGACAAATTTAATGAACCAGTTTGATTGTCTAAATTTTTTTTGCCTCATGATCTGGGTTTGTGAATCTAAATTATTTGTTTGTTCCTCTTTTTCCCTAAAAATTAGTTAACTTTAGTGTCTTCATTTTATATTGATGCATGCTTATGTTAAAGATTGAATCTTAAATGCTCAACCAATTTCTCTCACCTCATGTTAGTATCTTTACTTCTCTTTTTACATGATTAATGGTTTGGATCATATGTATGTACCCTAAATGATCACCTTGACCATAAATATCCCCTTTAACGAACATACATAATGTGCCCTAATCAAGATGGGATCTTTGGCCTATTTGGTTAACATGTGATTACACGACTCTGAAATAGTAAATCTTGTGTTGTTTGTGACATGTTTGATCAAGATCCTATGTCCTTTTGCCATGATGTAGTCCATATGATCTTACGGCTTACCTTGTACACTTATGCCTTAATAATGTGACATCTATGCACTTATATGTTTGAATCTCTAAATCCTTATGAAAAGTGATCCTAAAGTAAAAACCTCTATGAGGACCTTCAAATCAGTCCTTAATAAGACATTTGACACAGATTTCCATGTATTACACTCATGTACTATTTTACTAGTTGTGACATACATGTGACAACTAATGTGATGTAAATGCACATGTTGATTGTTGGGTTCTAACCTTGATAGATCATGCTATAATGTTACCAAAGATATCTTAGTGACTTCAAATAAGTATATTTATTGTTGTTATACCACTAAAATCCCCACTTAATCGACCTTAAGCTCATCTTGATCATATAACTTGGAAGTAGGACACTATTGCCTTAAATGGATTTAATGTGACTAGTAAGGGTCTTCCTTATTTAAACCTTGATGATAATCCAAATCATATGCTACCCCTATTATCAAATCAAAGATTGTCTTTATTGTGTTGCTTATATGTGGACTTCTTACTTATACATAGGGTATACTATTGATACTTTGATTGTATTGGATGTTTGCGTACATGTTTGGCACGTTTGATCTAAAAAATAAACTACTTGAGCCCCAGGTCTAGAAGAAAAATTCACATGACTTATATAATTTTATCTTATCAAAAACCTACGAAAAGAAGACCCCATATTATTTATTTTTTATATATTAAGTCCCTTTGGGTTTGTTCTTCTCTATAATATTTTCATGGATAATGACGTGCTCACTACTTAAAAGGTATGCTTAATCTCTTGACCCTACTACGATATTGGCTTCTTTGTGTGTACGCTCGTATGAATGCTTGTATACTTATTGACTTGATTGAGATATTTTCCCTATTAATACTACTTTCATGTTTTATAATACTATTTTGAAAAACCTTGAACACAAATCTAGAAATCCATTATATAACCCTTATGTACCTACTTGAATTCTCAGAGTAAGGGCACATGGTGTGTTTTGAAACAAGGATAGCTCATTGACTTTGGACTTGAGGTCTCTCATGTATATATAGGGTGACATATTATCTTTGAGCCGCAAATGCCCCTCAAGGACATTCCTTTGGAAGTGTTCAAAGGCCCATTGTTGATATAATGGATAAAAAAACCTAAATAATGCTTTGTATAAAATAATGTCGCTAAATGTTCTTTCTTTGTTTATACTTCATTTTATTATCATGTTTCTAGCCAAGAAACATTATATTATTCTTAAATTTTTCTTACTTGTCTTTTCACATCGTACATAATGCTTTAGGGTTAATATATATTGTTTATTAAAATTTTAGTTGTCAAATTAAGATCAATTTCCCTCAAGACTCTAAGCTCTAAAATGAAATACTTATGGGTTACCTTGGTATAGAAATAGGTACATGTCTCTTTTCTTGTTTATGTATCTCTTTGTATGTTGTTGTTACAAATTTTACATATATATTTCATGTGTGAAATATTTGTGCTATTCTACAAATGGACGCCCAAATTCTACTACCAATGACTATGTAGTTAGTGGAGGTAGGATGGGGGTAACAACTAGTTCTATGACAAATGGTATCATAGTGATATACACAAACTTCTATATATGTTTAAGGCATAACACATCATATGAATATAAGGAGAACCAAAAATCCATGATAGTTAAACTATGGTAATAGGTATGGTGCTAAATGTGGAGCTTAAAGAGTCCTATAACATCTCATATCATATATAAGGACCACCTACGACACCCAAGTAGATGATAATTAGTTAGTTTTCTTGTCCCCTTACATGATTCTTCTCTCATGACTACTAATTACATGATATTTTGATTATGGGTATCTAATGCATGGGAAACAAAATTTCATTCAAAGTAATGTAAGTTTAATAAGGTGATAATGCCATGATCTAACCTTAAATTTAAAATCCTATTTGATATATAAAAGTACTCTTCAAAGTGATGTACTCATGTGTAAAATTTATACAACCTCAACATTACTAAATGCTATAAGTCCATTCTATGTTTGAGGTAAATTCATGATACAAATAAATATGGTGGAACTCATTTTTTACACCTCATTGTTGACAAGGTTTGTATTGATTAAACATATTTTGTATCTATTTTTATCAAACCTCAAACATAACCAATCAAATATCTCCCTATTGATATATATCATACCACATACTTTGATATGACCATGTCTTTGGACCCCTTGATCATGGTGGGAAGACTTGTTATAAGAGGCAAATCCCTTATAGACATTTATGACTCTTTGAAAGGATCAATTTTGAATGAATGGAATCATATGAAGTCTTGTCTATGGCTTAAATATTGTAATGCTTGCAATGCTCAATTTGACCTTTAGATTTCCAAAATTATACCTTTATCTTAATCATGAAAGGAAGGAAATGCAAATTTGACCATGATCTTGTAAAAATCTTGAAACATGATTGCCCTATTATTATCTTGGTATTATACCTCATGACATTGTTAACTACTATTTGGTAATTGATACCCCTCTATGTGATATACATGATGGTCCATGACTAGCAGGGACTAATGTGCTGACTCGGGTAGCAGTTGACTTATTTCTCCCTAATTTAGGGCACATCACTATTATGATTACCTATAAATCATCATCTTGAGTGTAGAATTTATAAAAAGTAATCCCTTTCATACTATTTTTTATTTCTTAACCTAAGTCTCTAATAGGTCAAATAGTCGATCTTTAATTGCAATTTAATGATCATCTTGAAATACAATGATGATGAGTATAGCATTTGTTTGAGTTCCTAGAAAGACCTTGGTCTAGATTTGTAGCAACCTCACTTTTTAGTAACCCCCAATTAAGGATGGACACAAGATGACAACCATTACCTAATATTTTCCCAAAGATACAGATTTAGCAAATAATAAGTAACAATAAATAATTTCCATTAATTCAAATATATTGTTTAGAAGATGTTCCTCTAGAACTCACATAACTTTCCATCATCATAATTGCACATATGAGAACTATATGAGAAGAAGTATTTATCTAATCCTCCTTACAAGTGAACTTCAATTAAAATCATTTTGTCCATCAGATCTTGATATTGTCTTATCTATCATGTACCTAAAACTCTGTGAAACAAAAGCACAGATCAACATATTAAAATATATTGTGTATGTGGGGTGCATGCAAAAGTGTGTAAGTAAAATAGCAACATATAATCCATCAAATACTTACAACTAAGAACTGACATTTTCTTCACATATTCTTTCTTTATGTGATACTAATAGTGCATTATAATGAACAAAATGTAAATAAACCTATTGTAACATACCAGATCTAGAACCCTACCCTAGAAGTTTAACCTTTTGGGTTTTTCTAAATAAGGTTGAGGTTATGATGATCCTAATAATCTAATGCATGAACAATGTAATCTAATATGGCATATAACTCATTTGGTAATAAAAAAATGAGAAATAACTTAATTTCATGCATAATATGGTTAATGGGCCTCTAATGGGCCTAGTGGTATAATCCATGTAATAAAGCCTCAAATTAGATAATAGACTTCAAATTCGTAATATACACATTAAAATAAGCTTACATATCAATTTTCATTTAATTTGGACAACCTTGAAATAATATGGTAAGTTAAGAGAGAGAAAATGCCTAAAAGGTGTAATTAATAAATAGATATAATTCATGACACCAAAAGTTAGAAATAAAGGCAAATTCGTATTCAAAACACTTAAGTTAACTTGTGGATAAAGTTTTACCTAATTTGGATAATCCATGTGTCATTAATGCATTAGGAAAGAGAAACAAAGAATATATTAAATAATACATGTAAAGTTTCCAAAAGTGAAATCTAATTGGAGATTCGGAATCTACATGTTTAATTTAACTTGTGTGCCAAGATTGGATTAATTTGGAGTTTGTTTGCACCTTCAAAAGAAGAAAGAGAAAAAGGAAATAATATGTCAATATTTACTTTAATCTAATTCGTGTTTGCTACAGTGTCCGATTTCTTTTCACTGTCACGCAAGCTAACATCTCTATCGCACCCTGATCCTAGCCGTTAGTTTTGATCTGACGATCGGCGTGTTGTCTCCTACCTTGGGTAGGAGACGGATTCATGTGGAACAGTAAACTGGTTTTCCCTTCGCATTTTCCTCACCTCTCTTTCCTTTTCGGCCCCGTTCGACTTTCTTTCCACCATCCTCATGTCTTTCTGCTTCTGGAGGACCCCAGTTTTGGAAACTTTCCTCTTCCCAAATGCTCGCTCGATGAGAAGGCCTCTCTGACTCCCCTGTTTCCCATCTCCCTTAGAACTCCCTCTGCTTCCGTCCCTTGCCTATAAAGCTAAGGCTACAGAAGCGTTCGCGAGGGACCAGGGAGTCAGACATCCTTTCTTCCTTGTCTTCTTTCTCTCCCGAGTGTTGTCACCCTTTACCGTCTACCTTCTCCAGTTGCAAGGATGACGACCCATCGTTTGGGGCTGCCGTAGACTTCAGGGTCAGTGCAGCTTGCTCCTAGGTGTTCCCTAGAAGCTTCTTATAACGCCGATTTTGGGTTTTGCTGGAGGTATGCTTTTGCCCCCTTCTGGCTGTCTTCTCCGTAGGTTCTGAGCAGTAGCTTGATTCCTCGGGTATTGGTCACTTTCTTCATCTGATTTACCTGCCGTCAGCATCGTCGTGGTGATTCCGGTCATTCGACATCAGGTAGTTTTTAGTTCGGCCATGTTTTGAACTTCCCCCAATTTTGGTCGGGGTTGTCTGCTGCTTCGAGCAGCAATGGCACCATGACAAGAGGGGAAGTTCCCCCATCGTGTTTTCCAGTGCTACCCTCATCGCCTCTGTTTTCCTTCTTTTCTCGTCTGAGGGCAATTTCAACTTTTCGCCCGTGCTTTCTGATGTTTGGGGCGAGTCTGTGCATAGTTGACTATGCGAGTTGGCTACTTGCCATTGGTACATGTCACTGGCCGGGCCCATCTCTCTCTCGTTGTTTCTCAGCCACTGAGTTGGTTTTTCCCTGGATTCTGATTGGTCGATTTTATAAAATTGATAACTAATTATCTATCTGGCTAAAAATAACAAATAAATATTCGTTGGATTCAGAAAAATGCAAGCTTTCTAATGGTATTGTTTTTGTCACCTAAATCTGGTGTTTTAAAAGGATGATATAATGGATCTAATTAAATAAGATAATAACTTCTAAAATTCATAACTAATAATTTATAAGTCAGACAAATATAATAAAATATGTTCTGAGTTCATGAAAATATAACCTTAAATATGGCATAGTTTTTATAACCTAATTTACACATCAATAAAAAGGCATTTTTAGGGTTTATGAAATCAATATGAAACCTAACCCTAATTCCACATATATGTTGATAGGTGCTTTGGAAGCCTAGGCTTGGACCTAGAAGTGTCTTTGGATGTTTGTCTCTGATGTTGAGGTATGTTGTATCCCCTATTCCTCAATATTGAGCAATTCTTCTCTCATATGTATGATTGCATCCCACATTATTTCTATATTGAGCAATAGCCTATCTTTATCATTCTTTTGGTCCTATGGACATTAGCCTACACATTGTCTTGTTCTTTTGAAATCATGCTTCATGTGAAATATCTTATTTTATTATTGATCTTATGATCATAGATATTCTCTTGGAATCTTATCTTGTTGCCTTGGTGCAAATTGGACTTTTGATATTATATGTCCACTGTGATGTGGATTTTACTTGTTGATATATGCCCACTATAATATGGATGCTTATATGTTTGAGTTGTCCATTGTGTGATGGAAACCTTGTTAATTCTGACTATACTTTTCTACTTGCCTCTACATTTAACATGCTATGTGATTCAGTAGCACTAGAGTAGTATAATTTCATTGGTTTTGTCTCATTATGCAACATGGCAACATTGTGATATCTTTGGGATGGAGGATGTGTGATTCCCCATACCCGGGCAGGATGTGTGATTCCTGGCCCATGTTATATATATGTTTGGATGGTGGATGTGTGATTCCCCATGCCAGGGCAAGATGTGTGATTCTTGGCCCATGTCCCACCAGGTTCAAGATGTGTGATTCTTGGCCGCCTTTGTTATTTATATTGTTCTAGGGCTATGCTTATCTCACATGCATACAGGTTGATGATGATATGTGCTTTGTTTCCCACCATGGTAGTGGATGTTTATATTGATAGCACATTCTTATTATTTGTTGGTTATGGCAAGTATCCCTTTGGTTATGATTCTTTCTCTTGATACCCGTTTGGGTGGTACTTATCTCTTTCATGGGAAGCTTTTACACTTGATGTCCTTTATATCCTTATATTGCTCAATTTGCTTTTTAGTATGCACATACCAGCCTTTGCTGATGTCTCCTTTTGTATCTCTTTTGCTGGGGTATGCTTCCAACCCTAGGTGGAAGACTTGGATGCATGGCATGTTGACCTGGACTTAGTTTGTGATGATGAAGCTTGGAGACAATCTTGAGGTGGTTTAGATTTCTTCTACATGGATCCTTGTGATGTAAGTGGTAACCCTTTGTTTTATAATTGAATAGTCAAATATTTTCTTCCGCTGCTATACATTGGTCTTTTGATTACCATTATATAAAGATTTGAAAATTTTACACCCACTCCATCACACCTTTTGAGTGAGTTTGGATTGGAGGTTTTATTGTTCAAATTTTTAGTAGAGAAGTGATTTCACTTCTTTACACCTATAATAGTTTAGTTGTTCAATCTTTGAGAAACACTCGACAAACATAGACAAAGTAATGTAGGCAGTCATAAGCATAGCCACACACCTCGATGGTGAGCCATGCACAATATTATGCAAAATAAACTTCAATTTCATTCAAACAATCCAATCAACAATGATGAATCCAAGCAATCACATTATATCTGTATGTATGTAAATCTTAAAGTGTCACCATCATATTAAACAGATTAAACCCTACTAGGTCCTAATCCAGGGACTAGGGTCATGTTGGAGGTTGGATTAGGATTAAGGCTACAAACCCTAACTCCATCACATATTACTTTATTTAGTCCACATTAGACATCAAGTGTAACCCTAATCACTATATCCAACATTTCCCCTTCATTATGATCACTTAGATCCAATTAAGTTCATTAATCAACATAACCAGATATGACCTTTGTTTCATAACCCTAAATATTTAGATGTATAGCAATCCACCTTAATTAATACTAATTATCATGGTCATCTTAGATTCTCATTGTGTCCAACAAGACCCTATAATAACACAAAAGAAGGCTTTTTAATACATTCAATATGTTAATACTCTAGAATAGAATTTCCATTTATTACTCAGCACATTAACACATATTTACACTACTTTCGAAATTCGGGTCAATATTAGGTCTAAACTATATTTTATTTGGGTTCCTCTCATTTACCTATTCAATTTGATATATATATATATATATATATATTTATATATATATATATTTATATATATATATATTTGTATCTGCTATGTTCTGAGTTACCATCAATTGCATACAATTTTTACAAGATAAGCATTAATCAGCCAATAGGGGATCCCCAAGTCAGCAATTAGTTTCCATTACATTCTTTTCCACACAAACCTTGCTAGACCAATAGGCAGCCACCACTTTGGCCCCATCCTCCAAGCGAGAAACTCTTATGGTTAAAGAGGAAATGACTCAATCACCCTCGTACATTAAGCACATGATTTGAGGATTTTTGGTCAATTCAGTCTGGGTCGGTTCCTTCTTCCGCTCCCTTTCTCTCACGAAGTAGGTTTTAGGGGCAGGTTGACACGTTCATTGACTTTGGTTATTTGAGCCCCTATACGGCATGCAGTCACACTGATCCCTTGGTCTCACCCCCTCAAATTTTCTTGTGACCTCAAATGCCAAACAAGGCTATAGTAGGAAGGGAAAAGGGATGAAATCCCGTGGCGGTGGTTCCAGAAGAAAGAAGAGAGACAAGTAGCAATCTACCATGAAATTGAAGGCAAAGGATGGCTCCTGAAACTTGTAGAGTTTCAAGGAAGTTCTGGTCTTGTGGTGGGGAAAACCCTCAGATTTATATAGGCACTACCTCAAAGGGTTGGCCACCAATGGAGTTTGACTCCCTACCCCGATTGGGAAAGTCCTTTATGTACTATCATCTAGGATGTTACATGGAAGGTTAGACTCAACACCACCCCTGAATCTAATAAAAGGGTTTGTAGCTGCTCACACAGACGAGAGAGAGAGTTGGAGGGAGGGAATTGGCCATATTGTAGCTGAAGTTGCCTAAAAGGGTTGAAGGTAGGAGACACAACCTAGACCATGAGCTCTTGGTCTGATTGTGGTCCATGCATGACATATAAAGAAAAACACTCGAAACTAGAGGCAAAGTCATCCTATCTACTCGATCTCCACATCTTAGAGTTAATTGCATTTTTGCAATTAAAACCCCTTCTTATTCTTGGATTCTCTAACCTACTAGGATTATCCCTTTTTTGTGAACTTGAAGGGAAACTCATTGATCCCTTTCCCAACCTATATCTAATTTTTGGTATTAAGTGGAACAAGTTAAATAGCCAAATCTTACTCTTTTAGCAAATCCTTTAGTTTTTACCCACACCACATGGGAAGTCCTTTTTCTACCAAATTCTAGATTTCTCTTATTTACATTATTATTTCCAAGTATACCAAAATTCAGGATGAGATATTCATGTTTGATGCCCAAAACATTGTGTTGTCATTCTTAAATAGATAATTATTCTTTTAATTATTTAATCTTATTTTCTTTTGGAAACTTGCATATTATCTTATATTTCAGTTGTCTAATAACTAACAAAGTCACCATTCTTTATTTATTCATGAAGTCTCCTATTTTCTTACTTGTGCCACAAGAACCTATTTGCAAAGTAATTAGTCTTATGTGCCTCATGGGTTGCACCCACGCTACATAGATGCTTTATTATTCCATGAATAATACAATTAAGGAATTCATTCATCAATTGATTCAATAATGTTTATAATTAAATTTTACCAAAATTGAGGATATTACATTCACCCCTCCTTAAAGGAATTTTGTCCCCAAAATCCACACCTAGTAAGTTTAAGGTGAAAGATAACCCATCTCAATATCACAACTTATGGTTAGCAACCCTACTTAGATTTCTTTGATCATTTTCATTGATATACGATTCCTCACATCATCACTAAGTTTGGTACTTTAATTCAATTAAAGGTATATCCACACCCTTAGTATTTATATGACATCATCTTTTGGTGATTACATTCTCACTTGGTGATTATCATTTCACCTATGTTTCCAACCTACTGTTCTTTTTTTGTCCACATAATGGTGAATTAACACCTCAAACCCTAGACCATTTCATTAAGTCCAACTTGAGGTATTCATTCTCATATGTCAAATTTTAAGCATAATATATGTCTATCTAATCTCTCTGACTCATAATAAGATGAAATAAGTGTCTGGCTATAGACCAAAACTAAAATTCATCCCATTTCAAGAGCAGAGATGGTGTATCCAAACTTTATCTTTCAATTTCACATTTTAAGTTGAAACATGACTTTAAACCATGCTACCCTTTTAATTCCACATATTTCTTATTTTCGTGAAGTTAATGCCTTTTTCACTGCCTTTTTCACTCTACAGTTTGTACACAACTCCTTTCATTATTACATGACTTCTTGTATCTTAAATATTTACATCTTATGTATTATGAGCCTTATCCACTCCCTCGAGGTCTCTAGAGGTACATGTACTTTTGGAGTGATATCATCCTTATGCATGTAGTACGTGCCTCTCACATCACCCCTTGGGCCACATGAACATGATGAAGGTGACCAATCTTTTGAGTCATGGGCCTTATGAAAACATAGTTTTTACCTCCTGACCAGATGGTCTTATGCATTTAGGGCACAATCATTTCTTAATCTCATTGGTATTATGTATCTTTAATCATCCCTATTTGACCTTTCCGATTTTACATATTTCTCTACCATTCCTAGGGTTTATATCACATATTTAATTTTACAAGCTTTAGGTGACATTTAGGGTTACCTCAATTCTTAAAATCACTTTAGGAACTCATCCTTCTTGAGGAGGTCCTAATCTAGGGCCTCTTATTGACTCTCAGGAGGAAGTTAGGTTATGTACCCACAACCCAATCCCACATGTTTAGGATTTTGCCTCCTCGGGTTTTTTCCCCATTCTTGGGTTGACCCACCCTAGGTCGGGACACCAACCCTAAAAGTTGAATTGAGGATTTCATATTTTCTACCATACGTATTTTTTGTTTTATTATTATTATAACTTCTCAACCTATATTTTCCCATTCCTTGTGGCATACCCAGTTGCTGGAGGTATCCATTATATCAATACTCACTCACTGGGAGTATTTTAATGATCTATTTCCACATTATCAATACCCACTCACTGGGAGTAATTTAATAGCACACCTACTTGCTTCTCAACAACATACCCACTCTCTGGGGGTAGAATACTCATTGTTTGGAGGTAATTTCAATAACATACCCACTCAATGGGGGTAGTTTTAATTGCATACCCACTCACTGGAGGTACATTCAATAACTTACCAACTTTTCAGGGTAGTCTCAGTAGCTTACCCACTCACTGGGGGCAGCATACCCACTTACTAGGGGTGTCTTTATTCATCCATTCCTCTAGAGATAGAATTAGGGCGATGAGAAAGTTATATTCCTATATTCATTTTCATGCATAACCATTGGTAACTTATGTCTCTCATGTATATTCAAATTCTTTCACATGCATCATGCAAGCATTTGTTTACATTCATGCATAGGTGACTGGGTCACCTAAAGTCATTTATATTTCTTTTTTTTCTTTTTCATCCTAATTAGGGTTCATATGGGTATACACTACTCCCATTTCCCAAGATTAGGGTTTAGGGTTCGAGTTAGGGACTACCCAACCTACACTCTGCATCTTAGGGTCTCTGTGTTCCTTGAACCACTAGGTTTTTCCCAAACCAACCCTAGTTCCATCTAGGGTTACCCTCATAAGGGAAAATCCATAAAACTTTTTTCTTTTACTTTATTACATGTACATTATTACTTCCACATTATTATTTCCACATTACATGTACATTATTACTTTCACATTACATGTACATTATTATTTGTACATTAATTGATAGAGGATGCCTTAATCCTACTTCTTCTCAAAAACCCTAACTTGAGATGAGGAGGGAAGTTCCTTTTTATGGATTTTTAAGTAAGAGAATGAGAAGTGTATGAAAGAGATGAGAAGACTTAGAGGAAGCATTACTTCAGGTAAACTGTAGGTTCTGGCTAGGCCGGAATCATGTTAGCTAAGGGAGTCCTTATATACCAACTCAACGGTGTGGTGAAAAGTATGGCTAGCCCCCAAAACCATGATCCATTCTAGACCCCATTACCATCAAGTCATGCCTTAATAATTATTCATATATTTTTACATATCACTTGAAATTATAAATTATAAATATTATTTGAAAAATCTGGGGCACTGATACCAAATCTAATGACTTCACTTTTCAGAAACCCCCAATTAAGGAAGGACAAAAATATGAGAGACATTACCTAAAATTTTCCCAAGGATCTAGATTAACCAAATAATAAGTAACAGTAAATAATTTCCATTAATTCAAATATGTTATTTACAAGATGTTCATCTAGAACTCACATAACTTTTCATTATCAAATTTGTACATATGAGAACTATACGAGATGAAGTATCTATCTAATCCTCCTTAAAAGTTAACTTTAATGTCTCTTTCCATCATATCTTGATATCATCTTATCTAGCATGTACCTAAAACTCCATGAAACAAAAGTAGATCAACATATCAAAATATAATGTGTACGTGGGGTTCATGCAAAAGTTTGCAAGTTAAATAACAACATACCTTCCATCAAATACTTACAAATAAGAACTGACATTTATTCACAAACTTTCATTGTTTGATACTCATAGTGGCATTATAATTGAACAAAATGTAAATAAACATCTAACAATTTAGTTTTTCAATCTTCAAGAAACACTCAACAAACACTGACAAACAAATGCGGGTAGTCATAAGCATAACCCCATACCTCGATGGTGAGCCATGAAAAAATTATGCAGAATACACTTCAATTACATTCAAGCAATCCAATCAACATATATGAATCAAGGCAATCACATTATGTCTACATGTATGTAAATCTTGAAGTGTCACCATAATATTAAATAGATTAAAACCTACTCGGTTCCTAATCTAGGTTTTATAGATTAAAACCTACTCGGTTCCTAATATAGGGTTTAGGGTCATGTTCTTGGTTGGATTAGGATTAAGGGTACAAACCCTAACTCCAACACATAGTTCTTTATTTAGTCCACATTAGACATCATGTATAACCCTAATCAATATATCCAACATATCCCCTTCATTATGATCACTTAGATCCAATTAAGTTCATTAATATCCATAACCATATATGACCTTAGTTTCATAACCCTAATTATTCACATATATAGTTGTCCATCTTATTAACCCTAATTATCATCTTTATTATCATGGTCATCTTAGATTCTCATTATGTCTAACAATATCAGATAATAACACAAAAGGTAGTTTTTAACATATTCAACATGTTAATACTCAAGACTAGGGATTCCATTTATTGCTCGCCACCTTAGCACATATTTAAACTACTTTTAGAATTGGCGTCAATATTAGGTCTCAAATATATTTTATTTTAGTTCCTCCCATTTTATTAATCATTTAGATATGTATATGTATATACATATATATATATATATATATATATTTGCTATGATCATAGTTATCATATATTACTTAATTTCTTTATAAGATAAGCATTAATTGGCCAATAGGGGTGCACCAAGTCAATGTTAAGTTTCAATTACCTTCTTTTCCATGTGGACCTTCCTGGACCAATAGGCCACCGCCACTCTGACCCCATACTCCATGGTGTTGACTCTAGGTCTAAATTGACCAAACCCTTGTTTTGATGATGACTAAATCATTCCAATTATTTGTGTCTAATGTCTCTACTTGAGTCATTTCAGATTAGGTATAGACACACCCCAAATGCCCTAAATTGTACATCCTAACTTGGAGAAAAGACAAGTCAAAATCAATGCAATTGAACTATTGAGGAATATGATGTAAATCCATTTGAATCATGTTGTAAATCACTTATAATGATTATATGACTTCTAATTAATCTTAGAAAAAATTAGGAGCACTTAAATCGAATGTTTAAGCACTCAAAAGCCATTTCCATCACATCAGGTTGTTCATCGATCGAGTTGCAAACTTGACTGATCCTTATTTGATTTTGAAAATGAATTTTGATCGGCTGAGTTTCCATTTCACAGAATTCGACCGATCCCTCTGCATACCAAAACTGATTTTAGTGGATAGGTCAAGTTACCACAGGGCAAACTCAACCGATGGCTTAAATTGATCTTGTTGCATAGTGGGATCGGTCGAGTTAAACTTGACCGATTTGAAGTGTAAAGAAAAGTGTTTCTAGCCATTGTAGAGTTTCAACAATTGAAAATATATCCATCTCAGGACACAAAATGGCTAGTATTCATCCTTAAGTGTTCCCAAAGGCTTCTAGACATTCTCAACTATAAACAAGACCCCCTGGGCTTCATCCCATGGTTAGCCAAGCACTATGAAGGTCCCTATTCTATAGTTGAGTAATCCTACAACCTCCTCTCTCTAAGCTTAATCACTTTCATCATCCATTAGACTGAGTAGGAGATTTGTAAGAGAGCTAGTCCTACATGTATATCTTGTGAGGCTCTCACTTCCTCCACCTCCCAATCTCTCTTTCAACCATGAAGATGAAGGTTCTCTCTCTTGGCTAAGAGAGATGAAGAAGAACAAGAGAAGGAGTCCTTTGGTGAAGATCAAGGCCAAAGACTTGGAGTTAGAGTGGGTAAACACTTAGTGAAGGCAGAAGACTCCTTGCTCAAGTGGGTAAGTCCTTGGTGAAAGCTTCTCCAAGTGAATGTGGAGTCAAAGGCTGAAGATCCAAGAAGAGTGGGTAATTCCTAGAAGGCTGAAGACTTGTGCAAGAGTGGGTAAGTCCTTGGAGAAGGCCGAAGACCCATCACAAAGTGGGTAAGTCCTAGGTAAGGTTGAAGACTCTTTGTATTGGATAGGTAAGTCCTTTGGTGGGTCAGGTGTTGTAACTCTTATAAATGAATATATAGAGGAATATACACTTAGAAACCCTAGAGGTTGACCTATCTAGGTTGTAGTCTGACATACTCCTAGTTTGGAGTATGGAACCACTTTACATAGCTTGTCACATGGTGCTTGTTCAATCTCTCTCCCTATCCATGTATGTTTTAGTTGCACTCAAATTTCTTATTTAGCAACCTTATCTTGTGATATAACTTGAAGGTCTACTGAATTTTGTTTAAGTGCACTCATCTGTGTTCACCCCCCTATAGAGCATCCAATCACCCATGCTAGGATCCAACACATAGGAAGTGCACGGGATTAGAAAGAGAATGACTTGATCACCCTCGTGCTTTAAATACATGATTTGGGACATTATAGTCAATTCAGTGTGGGTCATCATCATCATCATATTCTTCTCCCTTTCAACTGGTGAAGCAGCTTTAGGGGTGGGTCAACACGTTCATTGACTTTGGGTGTTTGAGCCCCTACACCTTGAATTTGTTTGTGGCCTCAAATGCCAGAGAAGGCCAGAGTAGGAAGGGAAAAAGGGGTGAAATCCCTAGGTGGTGGTGCCAGAAGGAAGAAGAGATATAGATAGTGATTTTCCATGGAATTGATGGCAAAAGATGGCTCCAAAAACATGTAGAGTTTCAAGGATGTTCTGCTCTCGTGGTAGGGAAAACCCCTTACTTTATATATGCACTACCCTAAAGGGTTGGCTACCAATGGAGTCTGACTCCCTGCCCCGATTGGGGAAGTCCTTTATGGACTCCCATCTACAGTGTTCGAGGGAAAGTTATACTCGGCACCACCCCCCAAATCTAATGGAAAGGTTTGTAGCCGCTCAAACAAACCATAGAGAGAGAGTCATAGGGATGGAATTGGTCATACTGTAGCTAAAGTTGCCTAAAAGGGCTAAAGGTAGGAGACACAATCTAGATTGTGAGCTCCTGATCCAACTGTCACCTCGTGCATGACATATAAAGAAAAAGGTTGGCAAACAGAGGTAAAGTCGGCCTATTTTCTCGATCTCAAAATCCTAGAGTTAATTGCAATTTTGCAATTAGAACCCCTTTTTCTTCTCAGATTCTCTACCCTACTAGGATTAGCCTTTTTCTGTGAGACTTGAAGGGAAACTCATTGACCCCTTTTCCAACCTATATCCAATTTTTGGGATTAATTGGAACAAGTTAAATAGCTTAATCTTGCTCTTTTAGAAAAACCCTTAATTGTGTACCCACACCACATGGGAAGTCCTTTTTCTTCCAAGTTCTAGATTTCTCTTCTATTCATTATTATTTCCAAGTATACCAAATTCAGTCTGAGATATTCATGTTTGATGCCCCAAACATTGTGTTTCCATTCTTAGATATATAATTACTCTTTTAATTATTTTAAACATCACATAGCTTATTTTCTTTTGGCAACTTGCATATTATCTTATATTTTAGTTGTCCAATAACAAACAAAGTCATCGATCTTTATTTATGCATGAAATATCCTATTTTCTTAACTTGTGCCACAAGAACCATGTGCAAAGCAAATATTCTTATGGGCCTCATGGGTTACACCCATGCTACATAGATGACTTTATTATTCCATGAATAACACCATTAAGGAATTCACTTATCAATTCATGCTTTACTATATATAATTCAATTTTACCAAAATTGAGTTCATTACAAGATCATTCATCAATCTCAAATATCGTGACTATGAAATTGATGTTGATACAATGAAATGTTTCTCGATTGTTTAAAATGGATGAATGATACCCCTAAGGTCTAAATATAAACCCTAGCTTCAAAATGGTTGAACCTATTACTTTGATGTCAAAACTTGACTCTCTCTATTGAATATTGAAATCTTGACCCCTCATTACTAATATGGATAATGGTACAACTCCTATGGTCACAATATTTGGATCTTGAGACCACCCTCAATACTTCATATTCCTAAATTTTGAACATTTTGAAATGATGACTATCTTGATTCTCTTAATTTGTGACTTAGAGTTTAGATTTCATATGGACTAGGGTGGGACCATGTATTTAACTTGAATATGGAATCACCGTTGAAATATGATGTTTGTTTTGAATTAGTGAACTGAAAAATTACAATCATGGATGTGTAACCTCACCTAGGCCAATGCAGAAACTAGGACCCTAAAATGTTGGGATTGAAAGTCATGTTGTACTCTTGATTCAAGATCTCTATGAATTTGTCCTAAAACTCTAATCTCTCCAAATGATGATTTCTCCAGTATGGTGTTCTATGTGATGACCTTTCTATTTGATGATCCATGTGTATATGTGATGATTATGATGCTTGATTGTTTGATTTTGAAACAATGCTCAAGTTGAAGGAATACCAAGTTGATTATGATTATAGGTTATGATAGTCCCAACCTCAATTGAAGGATTTTGTTAATTTGGGGACAATATTCCTTTTTAAATCGGGGAAAATGTAATCATTGACTTTATCTATCCACCTAGATGCATAGTCTCACTCTAGTTTTAGATGAAACTACTCAATTTTATGTCAATTCTATAGTTTTAATATGGGGGGTACTCCATTTTGGTCACATAAACGATCAACTTTTGCAATACGTGGCATTATTTTGTTATTTGACCTAAGTTCCATACTATAATAAATTGTCCTATTGCAAATAGCTTTGAAACTCTTTAATATGTTTTCCTTGATTCATAAATTATGTCAGATTGTAGAGAACTCAATTGTGAATCCAATGACATAAGCATCACCTCATTTGGTTCTATGAGTCCAAAGTTATGGTCATTTAAGTAAACCCACTTTTATTCATCAATTTAATTGATTTAACTTGATTTTGGTCCTTAACGACCCCAATTAGGTGTGCGTACCAATTGAGAGGTGTGTTCCCACCCCCACTTTTGGGGCTACAATCCATCTCAACCACCAGATCATGACCCATAGATAATGCTCCTTGATCCCATGTTTGGGAGGTCTCTAGCCATACTTCTATACAAATCATCCCCAATCTCCTTTCCTTTTTGAGAATTTTGATCACACAACCTCTGTTTATCCTTCTCCTCTATCATTTCAGTCATTTTCCCATTATTTTTCCACCCCACAACTTCCTCTCATCCTTCTTCTTCATCCTCTATTCTTCTATGGTGGCCACTGCCTCGGGCGAGACCATGTGGTGTCCCTCTGTAACTTTTTCATGAGATCAGCCTCCCAACGGGTGCGTCATGACATGATGATGAACTATACCACTCTGGGTCTTCGCTGCATAGATGCTCAGTTGGCCTCGTTGAGAGGTGTTGTGCCCAAGAAAAAATACCACGTTAGGCTTGCAGAAGGGGGCTCAACTTCCCCCCTAATGTCTGATCACAAGCAGACTCTTAGACAGTCAATGATCATACCAACAAGGGGTACGATAATGGGCTTTGGAAGACCAATGAGGGAGGGAATGTAACCAGTTACTCTCTCCCATCCAAAACACATATAATACTTCTAGATTTGCATCAAAGGGATGATATTCACCCTATAAATTACATGTTAACACCCTTCACATATATTTAATATTTAAAGCAAAGTTCTATATAATTTCAAATCAAACTTTCAAATATACATAACCCATAGATCCCTCATACAAATTTAATGAACCAATATACCATTTTGATTGTCTCAAAAAGGTATACAACATGAAGTGGGTTTCAAAGTCTAAATTCTTATTTTTCCCAATTTATCTCTAAAAAGTATTTAACTTTTAATCTCTTTGGTTTGTGTTGATGCATGCCTACGTTAAAGATTGAATCTTATATGCTCAACCTATTGCTCTAACTCCATGTATGTAGCTTTACTTCACATTTGACATGATTAATGTCTTGTATAATATGTATATACCTTAAATGATCACCATGACCCTAAATGGCCCCTTTTGTTAACATACATAATGTCACCTAATTAAGAGGGGATATTTGTCCTGTTTTGTTAACATATGATTATCTCACTCTGAAATTAGTAAATCTTATGTTTTTTGTGACATGTTTGATCACAATCCTATGCTCTTTTTCCATGATGTAGCCCATATGATCTTAAGGCTAACCTTGTACATGTATGCCCCAATAATGTGACTTCTATGCACTAATATGTTTGAGTCTCTGAATCCTTATGAAAAGGTGATCCTAATTTACAAACCTCTATGAGGACCTTTGAATCAGTCCTTAATATGACTTGTGAATCTCACATATGCTCTTATATGCAAGATCTAAAGAGAAGTAAACCCTTATGGAAAGGACAGGTTGCCTGGAGCAATAGTTTTTTCCACAACTATAGGCACCTATCATTTATCTCTACCTCGTGTGCTTGTAACATAGTAAAAGAGAAACTATTATGTACCTACCATAATTAGAAACATCAATTTTCTATCCCGTTAGGACAATAATGGCTTTATTTCTTATGAAGAATGATCAAATTTCTATTTCAAGAGATGAGATATTTTATGGAAATGCCCCAATGTCTTATGTCATCTATTTATTAGAACTTGAGACAAGTGTATATAACATAGATACCAATAAGATGAAAATCAATTACTTAAACAAGACTTGCCTTCATCACTGTCATCTAGGGAACATAAATGAGAAACACATTTGTCACATAACTATTATAACCCCAATCCCAATCCCAATCCCACTACCCAGATAGTGGTAGACAGATTGAAGTACCCATCCTTGGGAGACCTGAAGGAAGTAACACAATGGCATTTACAGTAAGAAAATAATGTTCTGAATTCATTAAATGGAACCATAAAGTTTACAAGAAGTGTCCGAACATGACATGATATAAAAGGTACATAAACTAAAAGGTAGCTACTAGATCCCTAGATCTTTACTATATCCCATGAAGTTCTTGTTTTTGAAGATTTATCAAAGTTTCTTGAGTCATTTCATATCAGTAGAAGCAGATCTGGGCAATAAGTCATCATATACCAAAATTCAAGAAAACTAGACACAATCAATGCAAACACATTGGAACATTTATAAAAATCAGAATGAAGATTATACTCAGAATGTAATGCTTGTAAAACAATAATGTAAAATAAAAAATATCACGAAAACTTCAATTGTTCAAAAATAACCCTTTTGTTTATGAATTCCATTATATCCAGAATACATCACCACTAGGGACAATGTCGGGGCCAACATCCCGTAAGATGGGCCCAAGTGAGTCATGACTACTTGAGGAATACCAAGTTAAACTCCAAATGTGTGTCCTTACCCTTACCATACTGACAGGTGCACTGACGCTTGCACCCTTACCCAATGGTAGGTTTAATAAGGTAATCTAAGGCTTGCACCCCTACCCCAAAGTATATTGGTGCATCCCGTAGAAGGTGCACACAATAATCAATTAGATCTGACTAGATGTGCCCGACGAGCTCAGGACACACTGTGGGATCACTTTTAAAATTTATAAAGAACATAAACTTAACACACTTGCATAAACTAAAACACTACACATGCAAGAACATGGGGTCATGTCGTAGTATCAGAGGGTGGCAAGTATAGGGTCAATCCACAGGGAGAAAGAGGGCACTATAGCTAGGTTAGTTTTTTGGCTAGGTTCCTACTGTGGAGTCTAGGGTTGAAGGGTTTAAAGGTTGTTTTGATGATTACACTAAGGGTTGAGCAACAAGAAATTAAAGGAAAGCAAACAAGATCAAAACCTAAGTTAACCCTAGACAATTAATTCTACTGATCAAGAAAAAACAAAGCAAGTGAGGAAAAGAGCAAGCTATACTAAAGCAAGCAAGAAAGGGGTCTACACTACACTAAGCTATCAAACTAAGCACAAGAAAAATTAAAGACCTAAACTAGCAAGGGAAAAGCAAGAACAAGGCAAGAAGCTAACTAAGAAAGTAAAGAGCTAACTAAGCTAACACTAGCTAAGCAAGAAGTCAATTAAGGTTTAAAAGTGATAAAGGGATGTGTGGGGTCCAATTCATGGATCCCTAGATAGCTACCCATTATCCTACATTCTAATAAATTATCCTAACCCTAGTTGAGAGATCTAAGTATCTAGTTCAAATGATTTTAGTGTGATTACCTTAGAGCTTTCTCAAGGCTAGAATGTGGGTGATGGGAGGCCTTATACCTCATTTCCACTCCCAAAATTCACACATATAAGCAATTTTCCTAAATTCCTATGCAATTTCAAGCACAAACCAATAAGAAATTCATGAAGAGTGAGATAGAAATAGAACATAATCATGAGCAAACAAAGTTACAATGTTTACATATCATTTTCCCCCAACATGGTACCAAAGTAACATTGTTGACCCCAAACAGCCCACCTAAGGGGCCTAACTACTCTTGGAAATGCAAAATACAAAAAGAAAGGAGAAAGAGGTTGAAGAATTCATGGAGCTTGGTGTAGATGGGGGAATCTTCCTCTTTAGCTACTGCAATACATCCTCCTCCTTCCTCCAAGGTGCAAGGGACATGGAATGATGGTGGAATATGGTTAAAACACTAGGAAAGTAGGGTTTTGTTGTGGAAGTGGTGAAATGGGGTGGAATAGAGGTGGAAATGGAGTGGAATGCAAAAGTGGGGTTATAGAAGGTGGATAAGGGTGGCCTAGATCATGCTCCATCTGCCACCTAGGTAGATATAGGTGTGGGTGAAGCAATAGGTCAAGCAGGGGTAAAGTGGGAAATGTAGTGGAAAAGGAGCTAGGTTTTTATGAGTAGCATGACCGTGTTGGGCAGCATGAACATGGTGGGTGGAGGTCAGAACGTCATGGTGGAAAAGAATGATTGTGCTGGGAAGTAAAAAATGTCAGGTTGGAGGTGGTGAAGTGGCTATCTAGTAGCACGGTCGTGCTCGGTAGCACGACCTTGTTAGGAGCTGGTAGCACGGTCGTGCTGGGTAGGACAATCATGTTGGGTTGTATGTGGCACGGATGTGTTGGGTAACATGGACATGTTGGCTTAGTGGAAACACCACCGTGTTGTGTGGCCCGACCTTGTTGTAGGGTCGCAGCATGGTCGTGTTGTGTAGCACGGCCGTGTAGGGGAGTTGTAGCATGGCCATGCTGTGCAACATGGTCGTACTGGAGAGTTTACTGCAACTGCTTCAAATCTAGGATTTCTATTGTGAATTCTTGATTTGCAGCATGACCATTCCATGTCACCACGGGCGTGTTGGGGGCTTTTCTTGTACTTTGAGCTTCAACTTTGGATTTCAATGGTCGTCTTTGCTTCACTTGAGCCATTGGGGTAGGTTGGGGGAGCTTTTGGACCTTCCTTGAACCCCTCCAATGGTGGAGGAACCCTAGGATCACCCTCCTTCTCTCCCGTCCATCAAACATGGTACAAGTACCTGAAAAACATATAAAGAACGTCCATAAGTGCATTTTATAGAAATATGCTTATTGAGGGAAATAACATATAATCTAGCAGGTATAAATGTGATTGAAGTGCAAAAAGACACAAGATGGAGCCCTAATAAGGGTTGCATCATACATGCAGATGTAGCAAGATAAATGATGGTTTGTGCCCTTACTTCCAAGTTATAGGGAAGTGCAACAAGGTAAGCCGAGGTGCGTATGAAGGATTTATACTTTATGTTTCGAGTTTTGTCAAATTAGATATAAGAAATTCTAAACACAATTAAGTAAGAATGTAATTCTTAAGCATGTGGAGTACGCCAAGGATATTTATTTCCCTCTCTCTCTCTCTCTCTCTATATATATATATATATATATACATATATATATATATATATATGCAACACAAATATCATAATCAAGGTCAATATGAGCATAAAACGAACCTTTGAGATTAGACTATGACTTTGAGTAAGTCAAGTCAAAATTAATAATTCCTGGTATGTAAAAAAGCACATATGTATCAAATACAATTTCAACATATTAGTGTCCCATAGACAAAAATAGGGTTTCAAGTCTTATTAAGGAACTTCAATAGGGTTTTAAGTCTTATTATGGAAATTTATGTGTGATTTATATCCATCATCAAGATTTCTTGTTTCCAAGATTGTAAAGACTAGTATCAACATCCATACTTAGTTCAAAAATAGGACTAATCCCTATACAATAGTCACTGTGGTCAAATGATCCAGTTAAGATTGTATTCAACAAAATATTCCAAAAGTACTAAATTCCAAAGTATGATAATTAATAGAGTCCATTATCACATTATTTAGATTAGATAACAATAATTGAGTTTCATTGGTTTTCATGAGTACAATTATCAAAATTGTTAATACAAAGACTTAGATATCAACATCATTAGACTAGGGTTGAAAGTATCAAAAATCACTAAAAGGTGCAGATCTAGTAACTTGGATTTATAATCATCAAAGTTAGATCATTCAACATTGTCAAGTAACAAGATTTTTTCAATATGTCAACAATATTGAATATTAAGTATGTACATATGGATGAACATTCTCATTAAGTCATTAGAACATTGAAAAACCCATAATCATTATCAAGTTTGAAGTATAATGATATATTCAATACTGATTCAAATAGATCTCATGATGTCAAGGTCAAGTTTAGATAAAAGTTCAACCTTTGTTTCATAATCACCATTAAAGTTCGATATAAGGGAAATATTATAACATAAATTATAATTAGATGTTAAAAGTATTTTCATTGTGTCTGAATCACTCTCACGATCAAAATGCTCTATAGATTTTTCCATTTATGATAATGTATGTAAAAGTTATGATCATCACAAAATATGTAGAATAAAGTGTGTGTACGTGAGTACCTTGAAGAGAGAGAGAGAGAGGTTGCTATTGTTACTATTATAGCATGTTTTTAGCTCAAACATGGGGCAAAATCATGAGAGAGAGGGCAATAGAGCAATCCAAGTTGACGGTTGGATTTGTGGAAGTGTAGAGGAGTCAAAGGGGGGTTTATATAGGTAGATAGGAACTAGTGTTTGTGTTTTACTAACATAGAACAAGGAGCAAAACTCCATGGTCTCACCAACTTTTGAAACTTCAAAGCTTCAATAAGACTCAAGTATAGGTGAGAAATCATGCATGAATCTGGTGTGGGTTCACAAAATGAATCTAACACACCATTAAACATGCAAAATGGATCAAAGATGAGCAATATCTGACTGTTAAAAAAATTAGGGTTAAACATTTCGGGTTGTAACCCACCCACCTCAGTTAGGGGTCGTGGGTGGGCCGGGCCAAAAAAGCATAAAATGTGATTTTATGTGCAAACATAAGGAATTTATATAGAGAGCCATAAAATTCTGATTGGGATGAAATTTGAATCCAAATCTCATGTTACAGTCTAAAATGTTTACAAAAAGTTTGGGATCCAAGAATAAAGATAGATAGTTGAATTATATCAAGTATTATCAAGTCTAGTATAAGTAGAAATTCATATGTAGAAAGTATACTATGGTATCAAATTCTTTAATTAAGTTCAAAATGCCTAGGACATAGCTACTAATAGGAAATACACTTGGCGTAAGTTACTGGAAAGCAAGTACCATATTTACAATTTAATATAGACAACCAACACCTCTCTACGAGAGAGAGATACTTTGAAGTACAAGGACCTGATCTAAGAACTCTCATACATCCTGCATATGAATGGTAGATCCACCTATTTCTAGGTGATGTGGTCCAAAAGGGTCTCAAACTAGAATAGATAGCATTAAAAATCACCCAAACAATCTAAAAGAATTGTGGGTGTCCATTGTAGTTCCTAAAAAAGGTCACTGGGATAATACATTTCTTCTAAATTGACTTTCACATGATATAGTACTTATCATCCTACAGCTGCAACCAACTTGCAACATTGATACTGAAGACATGAGGGTGTGACATACAACAATACAAAACACTTTACTGCAAAGTATGCATATCAAGAATATGAAGTCCATGAGATGTACACATTGAAGAAGATTGGTGTAGGAAAATATGGTAGTAGAAACAAAATTTTACTCACCACATTCCCCTTGACCAATGCATCTATCAATAATTATGGATTGGGAAGGAGGGTTGTCAAGAGATATACCTTATCTTGAAGCAAGCCCATCGACATCTTTTGCTGTGGTGTTGATAACATCCAATTTTGTGGACTTTATGTGCTTATTTCATCTTTATATTGAACCCCTTTATGAGATTTGTCTAATTAATTCTAATTTCTTTTGATAAGACCTGATGTGACTACCTAAACTCATGACCCTCTTTTCTCTACGCCAAATTCTCATTGACCGTTGCACAAGAAGCCAACAACCCTTCGACCGATGGTAACTAGAAACGTTGCAATCGTTAGAGTTTACGTAGAGATTGCAACGTAAGTATGCATTTCGACCAAAGACAAACCTATTTTGGTCTCTAAAAATTTACCAAGCCCTATTACTAAAAGTATAAGCACGCACGAAGATCGCTATAGGTAGATAGCTCATGCGATTGATGTGCTTAAGGAGTCTACATTCCTAGCGGTTGAAGCAACCACATCCACTCTAGCGACCAATGAACTCCTTGTCTCTTGCAGTCACTATTACAGATGCATTGTGGTCAAAGGACTTAACTTCTAGTATCGATCGACACCTACTCAATGTAGCAGCCACTACAACCAATTAATTCGGTGGCCAACAATAGACCCCCACCTCGTCCATTTAAGGGGGTTCGATCATCGGAGATATGATGAAGTGATTCTGCATTCTAGAGTCACCTACACCCACTTCCACCGATCTTCTATCTCTGAAGATGGACATCCCTAAGGCAGAGAATATCACCATCATCTTCGAGAGAGGAGTTTCCATCCATCCGCTATGCTGATGCCATATCCAAATCTAAAGGAGTATTGTTGGTGTATCACCTCCACACTTCTTTAGACCTATCATCCTTCTTGTTTTGTTCATCTATCGCTTTGTCTATATTGATGTATCTTCACCTTTGTAGATCCATAATGCTACTCATGAACATGAGTGGCTAAACTCATTGCTTGGGTAGGAGTAGACAATAAGTCTCTCTCGCATGTATATACTTACATCCATTTGAATATATGTTCTCTTAGCAAAGATTATCTCCATTCTCTTGTTCCTAATGATTCACTCGTATGATTAGAAACCATCTTGTATTGTTCGATTATTAGTGTCTCAAAAGAGTAACACTAACCTTATCAAAGTGTTTTGGAGTTACATGAATGCTTGAGAATGTTAGAATGTTAAAACTAATGATCATATAGTTATATTTTTTGATTGTTTGTTTTGTCATCTCGAGAGAGAGTCAACCTTATAATCTATATATATCCTAAGCTCGATAGAAGAGGGAATAGACACATATGATGCTTGCTTGTAATATTGCTAAGTGTATACAAAGGGTGTGAGTATTGCATGTTTGTGAGAGATCTTAGTAGGTGAAACCCAATCTAGGTTCCCATCCATAATTTGTTAAAATGCTCTTGTTAGGATTTATAGTCCTATTTTTTTCTTACTTTTTCCTTTGGTTGCTTTGTTTGGTTGATGCATTTCGTTCATTAAGGAACACCATCTTTATCTACCTTCTTGGTTGGTTTAAATGAGATAAGATTTTATGTTCTTAGTTCTTACCACCATTGTCCCTGTGGATCGACCCCGATTACTACATTGAACCCTATATAATAGTTGCGGCGGCCTAAGAGTTGAGTTACAATTTTTAGAGTCCAACTACTCTAGATCCTCTTCTTTTGTATGTGCGATTTAGGTCGGTCAGGTGTGGTTCTCTTATAAGTTGTACACAAACAAATATCGGGGTGGAACTACCACAGACAACAGTGGTTGTTGTCCTCCTAGTGGGTGGAAACAACCTCATCACCTCTACATTAGTTCACACGGACCACCAGGAACTCTTTGTTGCACTCTAAGGCTAATGGGAAGGAGTCGTCCCTTTGAACGTCAGCATGCTAGCACTCACTTGCTCTCCCTTTTATGTCTCTCCCTTATTGTCTCTCACTTTTAGGGTAATACTTGCCCGAGCTCTCTTGGTTACCACAACTGGAGATGACAATAATTGTCAGAGTTTATTATTGTGTCTCTAAATACCTAGATGGTTTCCCTTTATATAGGATGGCCAGGGTCAGGGTTTGTAGTTCATTTGGGAGTTGAAGAGATGAACTTTCATGAATATTTTGGATGCCACAAATGGTGAAATGGTCTATTCACTATTCAAATGTTCGGTTCATAGGTGAACCGGTCAGTTGAACTCTTAAACTGGTTGATTCACTAGCTTTCCTATTTATGAACACATTGACTTTTAAAATTTGATTAATACACAACATAACATCAGCATCAATCCTTGATCCAATCTCATTGATCAACCAACTAGTCAATTCAAAACCTGAACCAGCCAGTTCATGTCACTGAACTGGTTGGTTCACTAGGTGAACCCATCATTTTAGATTCCAGACATCCAATTGTTGTTTAATTGATTAACTAAACACTTTAGCAATCAAGTCAAACATCATTCATGAATAAAATCCTATTCTAGGTGTGACCTATGCGTGTGAAAGTATAGGTCTCAAATTATGTTGGTAGTATATGTCCATAACTAACTTTTGATATCGCAAGCAATGAGCAGTATCTAGAAACACATCATTCCTTCCCAATCAATTGAAAGTTTGAGAACAACTTCAACGTACAATCCATGATTAGTGTTACCATGATCGTATAGTTCCTTTGTCTCTAATATCAAGATTGAACTCAAGGCATGGAATCGTTATCCTCTTCAACATTAAGTCCATTTTCCTTGAAGTAGAGCAGACTGTCTGAGATGCATGTGACCTCACATATAATTTATATTTTCACATGAGTATGGCCATACATTTCTCAGTATCGCTTATCAAATTGCCTGATATCAACTCTAGTAGGAGGGACAAATCCCATCTATATCACTCACAGTCAATCCCCATGTGTCACAATGTACCTGAGCATCACCTTTATTGCAACCCTTATACAAGGACATGTTGGATGATGTCAAAGCGCAATGAATGACCTACGATGACTGCAGTGATTTTAGGTCTAAGAACCACAATCATCACTATCAATATAAGAGATGATTCTGACTACCATTCAATGGTTTCATGCATCACTCTCATGGTGGGTCTGTTCGATGCACTATTCTATAAAAAGTATCTATGCGTTTTGTTTGATATCATATATCATGACTAATGATATTATGTCATCAACCAACAAATAGTCTAGTCTTATGAATTATTGTTGTCTATAAACTTCTGCAATAATAACCGACTAGTGACATAGCAAGAATGTATGTACTCTTATCATACATATAATCTCATTGTTAGGGTCGTCAACCTGAAGACATATGTCATTGAGTAACATCATTCTTTGGACATCTATCATGTGGTACCATTATCTCATAATTGAACAAACATATATATGTAGATTGCCTTTATTATTAATCAAATCATTTACAAGATATGCCATTACAATCATCACATGATTGTCTCTTTGGGCATACATACCAATAGACTCCCACTTGCACTTAGAGCCAATCACTCAACAATTTAATCCCAAGTTATCTAACATGACCATCATGCTTATGCTATGATAGTGCTTTTGTTAAGGGGTCAACATTATTGCTTTTGGTTGGTACTCTGTAAATCTTCACATCTCCTAATTGTAGGATCTCTCATATGAGATGGAACTATTGTAGTATGTGCTCAGAACGCTGATGCAATCTAGGTTCCTTAGCTTTTGCAATAGCTCCACTATTGTCACAATATAGCTCTACTGCATCACTGATGCTTGAAACCACCCCAAGTTTAGTGACACACTTCTTGCTTGGAACCTTTCCAGCTCACAACTCATGTTTTGAGGCAAAACACAAATCCAGATTGTGATCTATAGTCATATTTATCATTTTCGAAGCTAGAATGGGTTTAACCTTTTACCACTAACTTTTTCTCTCCATCGTAGACAAGGAATTGATCCTTAATTCCTCTCAAGTACTTAGGGAAGTTCTTTATGGTAGTCTAGTGTCCTTCATTAGGATTTGACTGATATCTTCTCATCATGCTCGAGGCATACAAGACATCAAGACGAGTACATAAAATTGTGTACATAATAGATCCAATTGTAGATGCATATGGAATATTAATCATATGTTCCCTTTCTCCACAATAGTTGGGACATTAAGCTCTAGAGGTATTAACACCATGAGATATGGGTAGGTTTCCTCTCTTTGTGTTCTTTATGTTGAACCTCCTCAACACTTTATCAATGTATGTGCTCTGAATTAGACCAAGAAGCCTTCTAGATCTATCCCTATAGATATTGATTTCTAAGATATAGCATGTTTCACCTAAGTCCTTCATGGAGAATGTATTTTCTACCCAGGTCTTTACCATTTGTAAACTAGAGATGTCACTCCCTATCAATCGTATGTCATCTACATACAATATGAGGATTAAAACCATGTTCCCACTAACCTTTTTGTAAACTCATGGTTCATCTTCATTTTGACTAGACAAACTCTTTGATTGTTTTGTAAAATTGAAGATTATAGCTCCAAGATGTTTGCTTCAATCCATAGATTGAACTGTGTAGCTTACATAATTTATTTGCATCCTTTGAATTTATTAAACACTCGGGTTGTATCATGTACACATCCTCAAGTAGATTCTCATTAAGGAATGTAGTCTTAACATCCATCTACCAAAACTCATAGTCATAATAAGCTGCAACGGCAAGAACGATCTTGATGGACTTAACCATGAAAACTGCAAAAAAAGTTTCATCATAGTCAACACCTTGAACTTGTATGAAATCATTTGCAACCAATCGACCTTTGTAAGTTTTTACTTAACCATCCATGTCACTCTTCTTCTTGAAGACCCACTGCACCATGTGGGTTTTATCCCTTTAGGTGGATCCACCAAGGTCCATACCGTATTGGTGTACATGGATTCCATCTCAGATCTCATGGCTTCAAGCCACTTCTTTGACTTGGATCCCATCACATCTTCTAGGTAGGTTGTTGGCTCATCATCATTGACCAACCATCTCCTTGTTGAATCACAAGATAACTAAATCTTTCAGGCTCATGATGCATCCAACTAGATTTGTGAGGTTCTTGTGTTACATGAGGAATTTGATATTCTAAAAAAACTTGTTATTCTCCTTATTCCTCTTGTACCTCTTTAGGTTCAATATTTTCTTGTTGGTATTGAACCTCTTCAACTTCTACTTTTACCCCACTGATTCATTTGGACATGAATTCCTTTTCTAGGAATGCAACATCCCTAACAACAAACACTTTGTTTTCAGATGAGTTATACAGGTAGCATCCCTTGGTTTCTTTGGGATATCCACAAAATAACACTTATCTGATCTGGAGCCAAGCTTTATAGGAAACATTTTCTTAACATAAGATTCACACCTCCAAATCCTACTTAAAGACATTTTGGGATACTTCCCAATCCATATCTCATATGGCTTCTTTTGAACCAATTTAGATGGTACGTGGTTTAGTGTAAATGTTGTGATTTCTAGAGAATAACCCCATATGGAAGTCAAAAGATGAAAAAAACTCATCATTGACCTTACCATATTTAATAATGTACAATTACTTCTTTCTGATACACCATTATGTCATGGTGTTACAGGTGGATTCCATTGTGATACAATACCACAGTCTCTCAAAAGGTCCTCAAACTCCTGGCTCAAGTTCTCCACCTCGGTCAAAGTAAAAGTGCCTTAATACTTTTACCAAGTTGGTTATGTACTTCATTCATGAAATCCTTGAACTTTTCAAGAGTTTCTAACTTATGTTTCATTAAGTAAACATAACCATACCTATTGAAGTCATCAGTGAAGGTAATGAAGTACTGGTAACCACCTCTGACATTTGTTCTAGATGGTCTACATGCATCAGTATGTACGAGTACCAATTGATCACTCATTCTCTCAGAGTGACCAATGAAACAAGCCTTGGTCTTCTTGACCAAAAAATAAGATTTACATGTCTCTATTGAATTGAAATCAAACGAGTCTAGGTATCCATCTTTGTGGAGTTTGGAAATGTGTTTCTCATTGATGTTCCCAAGGTGACAATACCAAAGATATGTTTTGTTTGAGTTATCGAGTTTTAGTCTTTTTTTATTAACATTATAAACATTTGTCTATACATATAACAAATAAAGACCATAAGACATTGGGTCACTACCATAAAAGATCTCATCTTTACTAATAGAACATCTTCCATTCTTTATAATAAATTCAAATCCATTCTTGTCCATACAATATATAGAAATGTTGTTTCTATTGATAGAAGGTACAAAATAACAATTCTCAAACTCTATTAAAATCCCCATGGGCAAAGATAAATCATAGATTCTGACTATTATGGCAGCAACTCTTGCTCCATTCACAACGCATAGTTCGATCTCTCCCTTTCTTGAAGGCTTACTTCTTTTTAGATCTTGCTTATTGGAATATATGTGAGATCCACATCCGATATCTAGTACTCAAGATGAAGAAGTAGACATATTTATCTCAATAATGTAAATACCTAAAGTGGAGATGTCTATCCCCTCCTTCTTCTTTGTCAATTCCTCTAGGTAAAGGGAGAAATTCCTTTTTCAGTGTCCAACTTGGTGAAAGTGGTGACAATTGCCTCCTTAAATCACCCCTCCCTTTGCTTCAAGTGTAGAAGACTTAGGCTTCTGGTCATATTTAGAACTCTTCTTAGATTTACCTTTTCCCTTGGACTTCCCCTTTCCTTGTTGATCAACATCACATATTTGGGTTTGTCATTTTTCATTTGTGCCTCAGTGGTTTTCAACATGCCAAGCAATTCTGAATATGACTTGTCAAAATTGTTCATGTCGTAGTACATGACAAACTGGTTGTGTGATTGTAGAAATGACTACAGAATCACATCTGTGGTCAACTCATGACCCAAAGGAAATCCTAGTCTAGTAAGGTTCTCCATATACTCAAGTTTGAGCACATGGGGACCTACTTGATCTCCTTCTACCATGTTTCACTTTAACAATGCTTTAGAGACATCATATCTCTCTTGTCTTGCATGATCTTAGTACATGTTCTTAATATGTGTTACCATCTCAATAACATTCATATTCTCATGTTGTTTCTGCAACTCATAGTTCACTGAGCATAGCATTAGACACTTGACATCCATGGTATCTTCATAGTGCTTCTTCTAAGCATCCCTGTCAACCTTAGGCGTAGTGGGAGCAGGTATATCTGGCTCTGGTGTCTCCAGGACAAAATATTGCACTATTGTGTGAGAAAATTCTCAGTTTCATGAAACAATCATGGAAATGATTCCCATTCAACTTGTCCTTCTCAAGGACTGATCACAAAGAAAACGTGGTGTTGGTTGCCATTTGTTTCTACAAAAGAAATTTGCAATGTCAAAACCTTTTGATTTGATTTGATTAAAAGATGATATTAATTAGTCCTTAAATTAATTATCACTCTCAATAATTTGTTCAAATTGATAACCCTCACTTATTAATTCATAAGATTGTAGCATACAACCTTCTAGTGAACCAAGATCCATATCTCGTCGATTCACGAGTCAACTTTGTCTGATCACCCATAACTTAACTATTTAGGTATGCAACTTTTGCTAATTACATCTGAATGCAACTCTTGGATAGATGTTTTGCAAAAATCCTTATCACATTCCATCTTTATGCCTCTAGGTACTTAATCTCATTAAGGTCACCTAGTCAAGCCTGACTCAAAACCAACACAACAAAATGTGTACCATATTTTGGCAGATCTTCATATCTACCATCACACTTCCACAAGATACATGGCGCACCATGATTTGGCATAACTACACTTTGTCAATCAAGCTTTTGGTGTGTGTTGCTAATTGAAAGCATCTAAGACTTAACATTGGATTGAGGTATTTTATGTTTATATATACATATACATATCCAATCACCACACACTTGTAGTATGTATCATATACATGCTACAACCAGAAACGAAACATGAAATCACAAATATGAGTGATGGTTGTAGACATACTAATGAAATTCCTTGGAGCTAAAAGGCATTGAAACCTCCTAAGGTCTACATCAAATGTACAACCTGTATTTTAGCAAATTGTGTTGGAACCAGTGCGAGTCAATCGACTCAACTCTTGACCAGATTGGTTGGCCTCTTGGTTGGTCGGTTGGTTTCTTAAAACAGTCATCTGGTCTCCACTTCAAGCAATGTCTGGACTCCTCCATCTGATCAGTTGGGACACCAATCAATCAGTTCCTCTTGTCATCCTCCTCGGTCCTCCACTTGATCGGTTCGTTGTCTGAGTTGGTTGGTTCATCTAGTGTGGAACGCCTTCTTTTGCCATAACAAAAAATAAAAACTATCATACTGCTATTTAACTTATTACATTGAAAAAGGGAAACCTCGAGTTACATTCGAGGGGATCATAGGAAGGAAATCAATTAATACTTTTACATATGGAAAAATAGAGAGAGGATCAATATGCAAACTAATTTTTAAAATAGGAATCAAAACCATTCAACCAAGCATACAAGTCTAGGGGGTATAGGCCATAACTATGCTTTCAATCACCATCAAAATGATTTTAAGGTGACGCATATTTATTGCATATATATCATATCATATATATGTATATTTATTGAGATCGTATGTGGTATTTAATCATATATGCACATTAATCATTTTAAATATTTGTATTGTATGCAATAAAATAAATGATAAAACAAAATCTGATCATATCAATTAGTGTGTTAGCACTAACTTGCTCTCCCGTTGCTATCTCTCCCTTTTGGGGTAAGACTTGACCAGGCTCTCTTGGTTACTACAACTAGAGAGGACAAGAATTATCAAGGCTCATTGTTGTGTCTTCGAAAACCTAGACTGTCCCCCTTTATATAGGATGGCCAAGGTCAGGGTTTCTAGTTCATATGGGAGTCAAAGAGAATGAAATTTCAAGAATTTTCTTGAAGCCATGAATAGTGAAACGGCCAATTCATAGGTGAACCGATCAATTCAACTCTTGAACTGGTCAATTCACTAGCTTTTCTATTTGCAAACACATTGGCTTTTAAAATTTGATTAATTCACAACATAATGTCTACATCAATACTTGATCCAATCTCATCAATCAATCAACCAGTTTGTTCGCAAATGAACCAGTTGGTTCATGTCACTGAACAGATAAGTTCACTAGGTGAATAGTCTTTTCATAATCTAGATAGAATTTTTTTTTTAATTAATTACCTATACACTTTAGCGATCAAGTCAAATATCATGCATGAATAAATTCCTATTCCAGGTTTATCCTATGCATGTGACACTATAGGTTCCAACTTATGTTGGTAGTGAATCTCCATAACTAACTTATGACATCACAATCAATGAGCGGTATCTAGCAACACATCATTTCTACCCAAGAAATTGGGAAGTTGGAGAACAACTTCAACCGACAATCCATAGTTAGTGTTATCGTGATCGTGTAGTTCCTTTGTCTCTGATATCCATATTGAACTCAAGGCATGGAATCATGATCTGCTTCAACATTCAATCCATGTTCCTTGAACTAGAGCAGACTATCTGAGATGCATGTGAGCTCACATACCATATACTCATTCACATGAGTATGTCCATAAGGTTTTCAGTCTCGCTTATCAAGTGGCCCAGATATCAACTCCAGTAGGAGGGACAAATCCCATTTACATCACTCATAATCAATCCCCATGTGTTACAGTGTCCCTAAGCATCACCTTTATGGAATTCCTTTTTTAAGGCCACGTTGGATGATGTCAAAGTACAATGAATAACATGTGATGCGTGTAGTGATTTCAAGTTTAAGAACCAAAATCATCACTAAAACTATTAGAGCTAATTTTGACTACCATTCAATGGTTCCATGCATCACTCTAATGGTGGGTCTGTCTTAGACACTATTCTATGGGAAGTATCTATGTGTTTGGTTTGATATCATATGTCATGACTAATGAGATTTTGTCATCAACCAACACACACTCTAGTCTTTTGTATTATTGTTGTCTATAAGCTTCCACAATAATAACTGACTTGGGACATAACAAGAATGTATGTACTCTTATCATACATATGATCTCATTGTTTAGGTCCTCAATCTGAAGACATATGCCATCGAGTAATATCATTATTTAGACATCTATCATGTTGTACCATTACCTCATAACTGAACAAACACATAGATGAAGATTGTCTTCATTATTTATCAAATCATTTACAAGATATGACATTACAATCATCACAAGATTGGCTCTCTGGGCATATTACAGTCATCACAAGATTGGCTCTCTGGGCATACTAACCAACAATTGGGACAACTTGTAAAAAGTGAAAGTTTTGGCTAAAGTCAAATTCCTTATGTGGATCCTTCTACATGATGTGTTGTTAACAAATAGTTGAAGGGTCCACCAACATTTGACCATAGATAGCCAATGTAAGAGGTGCAATCAACATGAGTAGACGAGATTACATGTAGTAAATGACTATAAATATGCATCCAAGGTGTGGAAAGGTTTATTCAATGATAGGATACCTATATCATACTTCATATGAATATCATTGGCTAGATGAAGAGTCAGTTGAAGGAAGATGACCCTTAGCATAACTGATTCATGATAGCATGCTGACATATCTAGAATGCTAGTAATTGCCATATCTGTGAACACTGCATAAAGCCAAAGACTCATCAAGTCCAAAACATTATGAAGGAGACAAACTATTTTACATAGGCCTGGCAGTTTGAAAATTAGGGAACTACATCATCGGTTGAACACAAATGGAGAATATCTCCTATTGGATATATCATGACGAATATGGATGCAACTTGGGGCCAGAATAAGACTCCTAGAATTGCGGTAATCCAAGATGATGGAGGGAATAGATGGAGATTAAAATCCAAGTCGACCACTCATGCTGAACCAATTGCAGTTGACCTGGCCCTAGAGATTGCTCATAGGCATGGCATGCAAAGGGTGGAGATCGAGACTTACTAAAAGGTGCTTGTTGAAAGGTTTTCGATGATTCAAGCAACAATCCAAAACATTCTAAGATGATTGATATGATACAAAAAAGGATTACTGAGAATTATGGGTGGATGATTAAGTTTGAAAAATGGCTTGTAACAAGGTCGCTAATACCTTGGACAAGTACCACTCTAAAGCAACCATGGGAGTTTTTATTACATTAAACCTCTAGACAGTGTTATAGTTTATGTAGAGAAAGGAAAATGTAACAATAAATGTACTACCAAATTTATTTCATCTCTAATCTAGATGTTTTTAACATTTTTCCATATTGGCTCGTAAGAGGAGGGTGAGATGAAAAAATAGCCTCCAGGATTCCCCATAAAAAATTCTTCAATTAAGTGTCACAAATGTCCTCAAATCAAACCATTATCCAAAATTCCTCCAAAATGAGAGTGTGGTACCTATTTGATGATAAGATGGGATAATTGAGTACATGAGATACAAAGTATACTTTGTATCTCAAAGATCAACTTTATCATATCCTTCCCTCCTTAAAGGGAATTTTACCTCAAAATTAAGAACATTTTGAAAGATTGGGACTATCTAATCCATGCCATATCTTAAAAAATAATAATGATGTAATCATAAAGTCACATATAATTTTGTATGGATCAACTAGAGGACAAAAGATCATAGTTCATCAATAGAGTTCAATTCCAAGTCTGAGTCAAGATTAAATATCATGGATTAAACTGGGCCACGATCAAGTAAAATTGTGATTTAAGGGTCTAGATTTGAATAATAAACATTTTGTGCCCAAAAATTCAAAATAGGGTAATATTTCCTAGTGAGGCCTTTTGTGTGATAATTCATCCAAAAGCAATAATCTAGCACAACTTTGAGACATCGATGCCCATTCATAATCAAGGATATTCAAGATTGATGAATGTTGGTATGAATGCCCTGAGAGCCAATCATATGATGATTGGATTGCCATACATCATGATTGATCTGATAAATATCAAAGGCAAGCTTCCAATTTATTCTAGCTCAATCGATTCTGAGATAAATGATGGAGTAGAATGAATGTCTAAAGAATGATAATACTCAATCATGTATGTCTTCAGGTTGAGGACCTGAACAATGAGATCATACGGATGCTAAGAGTATGTACATTCATGATATGTCCCTAGTCGGATGTCATTGTGGAAGGTTGATAGACAAAAATGACACATCAAGACTAGAGTGTATGTTGGTTGATGATAGTATCTCATTAGTCGTCATATATGATATCAAACCAAGCACATTGATACATGTTAGAGAACAGTGTATTGGACATACCCACCATGAGAGTGACACATGTAACCATGACATGGTAGTCATAATCATCTCTCATAGTGATGGTGGTGATTGTGATTCTTAACCTGAAATCACTACACTCATTGAATGTGATTGGGTACACTTTGACATCATCAAGCACAGTCTTGAAACATTGGTTATTATAATGGTGATGATTGGGTGTCTTTGACGCATGAGATAGATTGTGAGTGATAGATATGGGATTTGTCCCTCCTAAGGGAGTATGATGTCCAGGCCACTTGATAAGAGAGACTAAAAAAGGCATGCGCATGCACATGTGAAACAATATATGATATTGATGTCACACTTATCTCAGACAGTCTGCTCTAGTTCAAGAAACATGAATGAATGTTGAAAGGATGACAACTCCATGCCTTGAGTTCATTCAGGATATCAGAGACAAAGGAATTATACATTCACTGAAAAACTAATCACAAACTGTAGGATTGAAAGTAGTTCTCCAACTTTCCTTTTCACTTGGGTAGCACTGATGTGAGACTAGGCACGGCTCTTTGCTTTTGATGTCATAATCTAGTTATGGATATTCACTGCCAACATGAAATGGGACCTATAGGTTCACACACAAATTATTAACCTAGAAGAGGAGTTTATCCATGAATGATGTTTGGATTGATTACTAAAGTGTTTAGGTACTCAATAAAACATTCAATCAATAGACTTGACTCAAAATCATCAAGTTCAAGTGTTGAACTAAATGATTAGAGTGTCGGATTGATTGATAATTGAATTGACTGTGTTATGCACAATCCGGATCACCAACCGACTGGTTCACTGGGTGAACCGATCGGCTCATGGTCATTGAGATGACCAGTTCACTCTAGTGAACTGATCAGTTCAACTTGTCCAAAAGAGCAGTGTTGAGTTGTCCCAATTTGTGTAACAAGTTTTTTCGTTTCACTTGTTCAATTCAATTGAGACAAGAATTAATGTTTGCATTAATTAGAAATGAATAAGGAAAGTCAATTGCAGGAAAGTCTGGGAAGTGAAATGACCGGTTAGCTGGGTGAACCGATCAGATCACACTCCCAACCGACCAGTTCACCTTGCCAAATGATCGTTCTGTTATGAAATGACCGGTTTGCCTGTCGTAGTGCATTTTTTCATGGAAATTCCAGACCCTTCTACTCCCGCACAGGCTGGGAAACCTAACCCTACCCTCTACTATAAATAGAGGGGTATAGGGGGCTTCTCCAAAGACACAACTCAGAACATCAGTTGCTCTGCAAAGTTGTTGTCCTCTCTAGTTGTGGTAACTAAGATAGCCCAAGCAAGTTCTACCCTTCTAGGGAGGAACAATGAGGGAAAGATAACTGTAGAAAAGCAACTGGTGGTGGGAGAGTGTGTCAATGACTAGTACGCTGATAGAAGAGGACCTCCTTCTAGTCTATTCTTTAGGATGACTAGAGTTCTTAGTAGTCCATGTAGACTATCTATAGGGTTGGGAGACTTCTACCGCTCAGGAGGATGACAGTCAAACCGCAGTTCGGGTTAAGACCAAGAGCTGCATAGATGTCGTCGAAGACATGTGATTGAAGACCACACTTGCTGCGAGGTATAGTTGTTGAGCAAGCCTCAGGACCAGGTATATCTCGCTGAAACCATCCTTCCCATTACATATATATTGATGTGATCTGCTGGTTATGGGTTTATGGTCAAATAAAATTTTTATTTCTGCTGCCTACTCTAACCACGTAAAACCCAACAGTGGTATCAAAGACACGTCAATACTCTATGTTTTGGGATAATCGTTATGATCAGATTTTAGTTTTATCATCTTTTGTTTATTGCATATGATGTGAATATTTAAATGACTAACGTGAATATCTGATTAATACTACATGATCCCAAACTAATATATAAATATATGATATGGTATATGTGCAATCGATACGTGTCACCCTAAAATGGTTTTGATGGTGGATGTATAGCATGGTTATAGCCTATAAACCCCATGTGCATGTGTGTGGTTGATTATGGTTGTTTGAATCTCAGTCTACACACCGTGCCCACTTCCTCTATTCTAAATGTAACTCAAGATAATTCGAAATTCTCTTCTACCTTTGCTCCCTTTGAATGTAACTCAAGGTTTCACAAAGAATATGTAAAATAGGATTAGCTTTATTTCTTGTATGACGAAGACTAAAGATGACTGCTTGATGGATTGAGATGACTGACTGAGGAGCAGTTGGTGGACCGACGAGAAGCCTAGACAACCGGATGAGTCGACCATCTGGAGGAGCCAGACAATCAGCTGGAGGAGACCAACCGACTAGCCAAGAGGCGATTCGACCGGTTCAAAGGTTGAACGAGTCAACCCGGATTGGCAAGCACATATCTTCATCAATAAAAGGTTTTATATGATGTAGACCTTAGATGACCGTATTTCCTTGTGGCTCCAAGGAACTACAATAGGATGGTCATAATCATTGCTTTATCGTTATTGCATGTTTTCATTTGTGGGATATAGTATGTATATGATATGTACTATATATGTGGTGATTGGATACATATATGCATATATAAGCATATTAAACCCCTCAACAAACATATTAAGTTGAAGATGCCTTCTAAAAGAAACAAACATGAAAAGCTTGATCGACTAAGTGTGGGCATGCCTTTGCGTGGTGCACCGTCTATCTTGTGGAAGTGTGATGGTGAATATGTGGGTTTGCCTTTGTAGGGTGCATATTCATCGTGTTGGATTTTGGGTTGGACTTAACAAGGTGATCTTAATAGGATTAAGCACCTTGAGGCATGCAGATGTTCATGACAAAGAGTTGTGCATAACATCTATCAAGAGTTGCATATGATGCAATTGGAAAAAGTTGCCTACCTGAAAGAATCTAGTTGTGGGTGACAGTCCTCACTGGTCCATAACTTAGAGGAAGTCAGGATCTTGCTCACTAGAAGGTTGTACACTACAATCTTCACAATTGATACATGAGGGTTATCAATTTGATCAAAATAGTGGGAGCGATAAGTAATTAAAGACCTAATTAATATCATCAATTTTCAAATCAATTCAAAACAAAAGAGTTTTAGACTAAAATTGAAAATTTTCTTTTTGTAGAATAAATAGCTACCAACAACAATGACTTTTCATTGTGATCGGTCCTTGAGAAGGACAAGATAAATGGGAACAACTTCCATGACTAGTTTAGGATGTTGAGAATTGTTCTCACTCAAGAGAGAAAGCTCTATGTCATAGATACACTAGATCCAGAAGAACCCGCTCCCAATGCACCAAAGGCTGAAAAGGATGCTTACAAGAAGCATACTAAGGATGCCATTGATGTGAAGTGCTTGATGTTGTGCTCAATGAACTATGAGTTGCAGAGACAACATGAGAACATGGACATCATTGAGATGGTTCAACATTTCAAGAACATGTATCAAGACCAAGCATGACACGAGAGATATGATGTCTCCAAGGAACTGTTCAAGTGTGTCATGATAGAAGGAGATCCAGTAGGCCCTCACACACTCAATATGATTGGGTATGTGGAGAACCTAACTCGACTGGGATTCCCTCTGAGCATAGAGTTGGCTACTGATGTGGTACTGCAATCATTGCCAGAATCCTACACTCAATTTGTGATGAACTACAACATGAACAACTTTGACAAGTCACTGTCAGAGTTGTTGGGCATGTTGAAGATGGCTAAGGCACAGATAAAGAAAGACAAAACCAAATCTATGACGATGATTAATAGAAAGAAGGGAAAGTCTAAAGACAAGGGCAAGGGAAAAGCAAAGAAAGGTTCTGATGCTAGCCAGCAACCCAAGTCATCTTCAACTCTCAAAGCCAAGGGAGGGGTGCACAAGGGAGGGAAATATCACCATTGTCATGATCCAGGACATTGGAAAAGAAATTTCCCTCTCTACATAGATAAACTAAAGAAGAAGAAGGAGGGGATGGAAGTCTCCATCTTAGGTATTATAAAATAAACTTAAATGCTTCTTTATCTTAGGTATATGATACCAAGATATACATCTAACATATATGATGTGCATGATATGAAAAGAAGTGATTTCCTTTATGAAAGGACCAAAAACGAACACTCATCAACATTGGAGCAAGTGTTGCTGCCATAGATAGTAGTACCTTTTAGTTTATTTCAGCCCAAATGGCATGTAACAGAGTTATGAACTGCTATTTCATTTTTCCAATAAATAGAAACATTTTATTTCTGCATCTTGAAATGACAAGGATGTCTATCAATAAAGTTCATGTTTCAATTTCAAAGATATGATCTTTTATGGCAATTCCTTATTTATCTTATGGTACTTGGCATGCATGAGATAAAATAATAATACCTAAAAGTTATTGATGACTCAAACAATAAATTAGCATTTTCATCTAAACAAATGAATGAGAAATTCATCTCTAGGTTCCATGTTGATGGATAAACTAGACTCTCTTGGTTAATGAACCATTAAGAGATATGAATGTCTTGTTTATTGGGCATGATAACAAGTCAATCTTCACTAGATGTAGTCGGAGAATGACTATTCTATTAAGTATAATACATATTGATGTATATACATACCTATTGGAATAAAGGCTAATACTTCAGATATGGTATTTAATGAAATATCAATATGAATATCTTGAAATGTTCAAGAATATCATAAATGAAGAACAAACTTGGTAAAAGTATTAATTCTTTGATATGATCAATGAACGAGATACTTAAACAAAATGTTGGAGGACATTGTGAGTAACTATGATAGTGTATCATAGAGATCTCATGATTAAGGAATAATGATGTCTAAATCAAATAAGGAATCATACTCTAAATAGTAATAGCATGGTCATCAAACAAATAACTAATCTTTTAGAAGTCTTCTAAAGAACATGTTTTACACTAAATAAAGGTACAAAAGGAGATTGAGAATCAAAAGTGTTGTGGAAACTCAAATTCCTTATGTAATAGATACACCTCATATATCTAATAGAAAACACCTTGAGCTTGATGGATAATGACATCCTACAAACTCAAAGGTGATTAATTGGTCAAATGATGATGAGCCAATAATCTATCTAGATGATGTTGAGGAACCATATTTTGAGTTATAGCTTGAAGTCAAAAGGTCCAAAATGACTTCCATGTGAACCAAATAAGGTATGACCTTAATGGTAGAACTTATAGGGATAAAACCCATAAGTGCAATTGGGTCTTAAGAGTTAAGACTAACACAGATGACATTTGAAGAGCTGATTGGTTGAGATAAATTCAAGTGAGTTCAAGGTGTTGAACCTGATGATTTAATTTAACCAATTACATTGGCTATAGGCCCATAAAGGATCATGCTTGCTATTGGAACTTGAAGACTATGAAATTTGGCATATGGATGTTAAAACCACATTCCTAGTAGGAATAACATGAGGATGTGCACGTGATACAACATGAAGGGTTTTATAATTTCGTTAATGCAAATGCAGTCTATAAGTTACAAGAGATTAATCAATGTGATTGATTGAATACAAGCACCTCAGAATTAGAGTCTTTACTTTGATTATATAGTCAAAAGGTTTGACGGATATATCAAAATAAAGAAAGGATCTGTGATTACAAAGATTTAGTGGGAGCATATTCATATTTCACATGATGATGAGGAATAAAACAAAACTGGTGTGGAAATACCTTCTTTACAGGAATAAAGAGAAATGTGCTATAGGAATAGAGATGTATAGAAATAGTTCTTGAAAGTCTCTTGACCTGATAAAGAGAGAGCATACATTGGCAGTCTATACTAAAGGGTTCAATATGTAGAGATTTAGTGGGAGAAAACTTGTCCATATTACATGGAGTTAGTCTCTCAGATGCCTAGTGTCCCAGATTCTTAAGAAGAATAGGAAAACATAGATAGATGCCTTATTCATTAACAATTGGATCTATCATGTATGTAATAATCCCATTATCTTGTATGTATCGGACATGAAAAGAAAATGTATATGCATTCATCATCTTGTATGTATTGGACATGACAATATGATATGCTCATCCAGTTATCTCACATGTATTGGACATGACAAGTGAATGTCTGTCTACTTCCAGTGAGAGTCACTAGAATACCATAAGGAACTTATTTAAGTACTTATGAAGTATTAAAGGATTAGTTCTATGGTAATAAAAGGAAGAGTTGAGTGTAAATTAGTTACACTGATGCAAGCTTCCAAAATGATAGAAAAATGATCGCAAAATGCAAAATATAAAAGTTATATTCAATTGTAAAGTGAACAAGAGTTGTTAAATGGAAGTGTTCTGAGTAAAATTAAAAGGCTATTTAATTCTAAAAGGAATACTAAGTATCCTTGTGTTATGAACAGCAGAGGATACTATATGGATCTAGAAGTTCATATAGATGAACTTATAGATATTCCAACCATTAATGAAAAAATAGAAATGCTAAGTCAGATTATGGAGCTAATTATTAGGCAAGGAATATTAGATAGCATATTACGACAACTCCATCTCATACAAAATGTCGTACAGTGAGGAGATGTGAAACATGCAATATACCGACTAAAGCAAAATATTTCTAACTCACTGGATTAGCACTAGCGCAACAGAAACATGTGGGACATGTTTTGATATCACTAGGAAAATGATTTGAAGGTGATTGGCTCTAAATGCAAGTGGGAATTTTTTGGTATCAATGCCTTGAGAGCCAATCATATGATGATTGGATTGACATACGTCATGATTGATTTCATAAATATCAAAGGCAAGCTTCCAATTTATTCTAGCTCAATCAATTATGAGATAAATGATGGAGCAGAATGAATGTCTAAAGAATGACAATACTCAATGAAATATGCCTTCAGGTTGAGGACCTGAACAATGAGATCATACAGATGCTAAGAGTATGTACATTCTTGTTATGTCCCTAGTCAGATGTCATTATGGAAGGTTGATAGACAACAATGACACATCAAGACTAGAGTGTGTGTTGGTTGATGACAATGTATCATTTGTCATGATATATGATATCAAACCAAGCACATAGATACATGTTAGAGAATAGTGTATCAGACAGACCCACCATGAGAGTGACACATGGAACCATGACATGGTAGTCAGAATATTCTCTCATAGTGATGGTGGTGATTGTGATTCTTAGACCTGAAATCACTACACTCGTCGAATGTGATTGGATACACTTTGACATCATCAAACACACTCCTAAAACATGGGTTGTTATAATGGTGATGATAGGGTGGATTTGACGCATGAGATAGACTGTGAGTGATAGATATGGGATTTTCCCCTCCTAAGGAAATATGATGTCCAAGCCACTTCATAAGTGAGACTGAGAAAGACATGTGCATGCACATGTGAATCAATATGTGATATTGATGTCACACATATCTCAGACAGACTGCTCTAGTTTAAGAAACATGAATGAACAGTGAAAGGATGACAACTCCATGCCTTGAGTTCATTCAGGATATCAGAGAAAAAGGAATTATACATTCATTGAAACACCAATCATAGATTGTAAGATTGAAAGTTGTTCTCCAACTTTCCTTTTCACTTGGGTAGCACTGATGTACAACTCGGTACCGCTCTTTGCTTGTGATGTCATAAGCTAGTTATGGACATTCACTACCAATGTGAAATGGGACATATATGGTCACACACAAAGGATTAACCTGGAAGAGGAGTTTATCCATGAATGATATTTGGATTGAGTACTAAAGTGTTTAGGTACTCTATCAAACATTCAATCAATAGACTTGACTCAGAATCATCAAGTTCAAGTGTTGAACCAAATGATTAGAGTGTCAGATTGATTGGGAACTGAATTGACTGTGTTCTGCACAATATAGACCACCAACTGACCAGTTCACTGGGTGAACCGATCTACTCATGGTCAGTGAGACGACCAGTTCACTCTGGTGAACCGATCGATTCAACTAGTCCAAACAGGAAGTGTTGAGTTGTCCCAGTTTGTGAGAATAGTTTTTTCATTTCACTTGTTCAATTCTATTAGGACAAGAATTAATCTTTGTGTTAATTAGAAATGAATAAGGAAATTCAATTGCAGGTAAGTCTGGGAAAGTGAAACGAACAGTTCACTGGGTGAACCGATCGGCTCACACTCCCAACCAACTGGTTCACTAGTGAACTGACCGGCTCACCTTGACAAACGACCGTTTCAGTTATGAAATGAACGGTTTTCCTGCCACAGTACAAATTGTTCATGGAAATTCCAAACCCATCTACACCCGCGTAGACTGGGAACCCTAACCCTGCCTTGTATTGTAAATAGAGGGGTACATGGGGACTTCTCTAGAGGTACAACCCAGAACATCAGTTGCTCTGCAAAGTTGTTGTCCTCTCTGTTTGTGGTAACCGAGAGAGCCCAAGCAAGTTCTACCCATCTAGGGAAGAACAACGAGGGAAAAACAATTATAGAAAATCAATTGGTGGTGGAAGAGCATGTCGGTGACTAGTACGCCAAAAGAAGGGGCAACTCCTTCTAGTCCGTTGTTCAGGATGACTAGAGTTCCCAGTAGTTTGTGTGGACTATCTATAGAGGCGGGAGACTTCTGCTGCTTAGGAGGATGACAGTCAAACCACAGTCTGGGTCAAGATCAGGAGTTGCACAAATGTCATCAAAGATAGGTGGTTGAAGACCGCACTTGCTGCAAGGTATAGTCATTGAGCAAGCCTCAGGACCAGGTATATGTCGCTAAAACCATCCTTCCCATTACATAGTTATTGATGCGATCTGCTGGTTATGGGTTTATGGTCAAGTAAATTTTTTTATTTCCGTTGCCTACTCTGACCATGTAAAACCCAACAATGAATTACTAGATCTAGGGTATTTTTGGGAAATTAACCCTATAAACATAGGTATCACCCTCACAATTATCACTAAGTCAACATCTCAATGTTTGAGTTTTTGTGTCAAAGGTCAAAATTTTGGATGATTGATATGTAGGTCAAACAAGTATAGTTCATCATTTCATGAAAATGTCAATATATGAGTTTTGATCATAGAAATTAAAATTTAAATAGAAAAATTGTTTCAGTATGCACCTATTTTCTACAAGATTATAATGGGTTCATAAAAAATATGTATAGCATATACATAAATCATGATTACTTTAAATTGAGAGTTTGGCTTTCATGATCTCCTTGGATGTTGTGTGTGGGATTACTTGCATGCTCTTTGGCAGCCCATGGAGGAGGTGGGTAGGGGAAATCCCTCCAAAAATGTTCTTCCTTCTTGCAAAAGTGGAAAAGTGGGTTTTGATGCCAACATAGTCCATGGTTCCTATTCTCACAATTAAAACACCTCTTTGGTTATGTCCAATTCTTAATATCTAGTTTAGAATCTTGGTTGAGCACTTGAACTAGACATCCATTGCAATATTATCCTCTATTTTTCTTCCTACTTCAATGGCGACTGGGTTTGGAGGAAGGGATGGATGAACTAAGGGTGATGTGAATTCCTCCAGGGACTATGGATATTGTGTAGGTTTCTAGGTTGCAAAAGGTTTCCATGAGGAATTTTCTTTGATCTTCCAACTTTCCATGCTTTAATGATTTATGTAGGTGTTTCCTCAACATTTTCTTATATATTGGGTTCCCTATCCCATTTTTATTTTTCCTTATCATCCGTCGCACCAGATACATCCACCTCAACCTTGTCACAACTCTAAAATTCGGGATTCATCTACAATATATATATATATATATATATATATATATATATATATATATATATATATATATATATATATATATATGGCTAAAAGAATTCTATACATACATATGTGTACCCATCTTCATTTGTGATGATCACAAAGTTATTAAAAGAAATCCAACCTTATGTATGTGATTAATACCCCTTAGATAAGATGTGCATCAAAAATCACTTGAAACTGATATTCCCATATCATTAAATGAAAGAATATACATATTTTCTAATCAACAGTAAATTGCAGAAAGTGCAAAAACCATTGAATGATATACTGTTATATCTAATGATATACATGATGTATGGTTATAATTTTTTGAACACATCTAATTTATTGAATTTTGATTCAAATCATAAAGTTGGATTGAATACATGTCCACATATTTCATTTTTATGGGCCGTACACATAAGTTACATGTACTGACCAGTATACACTTCCTAACCTCTCTCTATATATAAGTATATATATATACATATATATATACATATATATATGTATGTATTCATATCCATAAGTTCCTCATAACGCATACTTGTATACACGATATGGAATACTTACAACTTTTATTCAAATTTTACTTTCCCTGTTATAGGCTACTGATAATAGAGAGAACAAGTTTAAATTTATGACACACCACTAAAGAGAGAAAAGATAGGAAGTCACCCTACTTTATTGCAAAAGAGTGGTTGGGGTAGGGAAAAAATGAGATGATGGAAGACTATCTATGGTTTTAAAGGAAAGCCTTTAGGTCCAATTTTGGATAGAGCGGGGAACCTCAGTCACACTTGCAATATGGATATAGGCAATTATTATCAAAACTCTGATCCTAGACACCTCAGTATCACCATTGTTTCCCTTTTCCAAGGTTCACTAGGTTCAAGAGATTGGAGAAATTATTTAATTATGTATGTGGGAGTGTGTTTCCTATGGTACCAACTATCACAGATATATTTCTACCTGAATCTAAATCCCACATTATGTATGTGGGAGTGTGTTGTCTATGGCACCAACTATCACAGATATATTTCTACCTGAATCTAAATCCCACTGCCTAAATAGTTGTAGAGGGGTTAAAGAATCCATCTCGGGGTGGCCTGAAGGAAATAACACACTGGCATATAGAATAAGAAAATAATGTTGTCATTTCATTAAATTGAACCATAAAGTTGACAAGAGGGGCACAAAAGCAACATGATATGAAAGGTACATAAACTAAAAGCATGCTACTTGATCCTAAGAGATTTACTATATCCCATGAAGTTCTTTTTGTTGAAGCTTGATTAGAGTTTCTTGAGTCATTTCATATTATCAGAAGCAGATATGGGCAATTAGTCACCATAAACCTAAATTAAAGAAAATCAAACAAAATTGATGGTATGTTTAACAACGTTGTATCCACTCATTTCCTTTCTTTGTAGTCACCATGTGGGGATCCTATAACTCACTAAGTGACCTCACTCCTATATATAGGAAGCTATGTACTCTCAACTATGACGACCAAATAGACACTCATGGATACATGATATCAAGAGCATAATCCTAATCCTTCCCTCCCCTCTCCTCTCTCCACCCAACCATCCCTCTTCCTCACCCGATGGTTGTCGCCCACCACCACCACACCCTACCTCCTCCCTCCCTTCGCCACCTCTTCTCCTCATAGTGGAGGCTAGGGGCTAGACTTCCCATCCATACCAGTGACCAGCCTGCCCAGCCACACTAGTGGCCTACAACTAGCACAAGTGAATGACAACTATCATCTACTCATAGCGGCCCGCCTCCACCAGTTTTCGAAGGCTACGAGTAGCCACAACTAGAAAACATTCCTAGGGATAGCTAGCCATATCTAGCCACCACCAGTTCATGCCACCACCATATTTGGTCCCTATTTGCAAACCGATCTTGAAAACTCCTATCTTCTCCTCCCTCCTTCTACATGTTCCAAATTGAGCAAAGTTCAATATACATATAAAAGAGAGGAATCAAAAGGCCATGTTCTGAATCAAAAAGGACTAAAAAGAGAAGAAGGGGCACACATTTTATTCTTCTAACTTTCAATGTGGTTCCCCTAATCCACATGGGTGAGTGCTTTTCAAAAACATGGAGATTTTATATTCATCTATCCTACCATGAAGTTAATCAAGTAGAAAGGTCCATTCCTATAGTGCCACTCCTTTTTCTACTAAGTTTCATTCTGGTAGTACTATTTTCTTCTATATAGTTCCATTTTGGAAGTTTTACTCCTCTTTCTACCAAGTTTCCATTTCAGTAGTATTTATGTTCTATTATTTGTATCGTACTACATTCTAGTATTTTTTTTCATGTTTGCACCATGCCATTATATCTGGTACATTACTTACCTCATCATGGGTGATGCTGCTAAGCTGACTGTCATTTACAACAACATGCCACACATATATGTTGTTAAACTTAACAATGACAACTTTCTTCTATGGATGAATGATGTGTGGAAGTTTTTCGAGTCTCGAGGTAAACTCTAATTTATCATGGATGACTCATTGATGGTTCCTAATGATGCATGGGTGACATGAAAAAATCAAGTGTTGTCCTGGCTCTAGGAATCCATGCAGCCAGAGGTGACAGTCAAGTACATGTGGCACCATAATGACCAAATTATATGGGAGCATATAAAGTAGTTCTTCACTAAGGAGGACAATGAACTGCCCATGTAAAAGATCATTGACAAGATCTTATTTGAACACTAAGCAGAGTGATCCTTGTCCAAGTACTTTGACTCTATGAAGGCCCTAGAAAACTAGATCAACTTCTTCTCTCCTATGAAGCCAGTAAGTCACTAAGGAGAAGGAGACTCTTCTTAACGGGTTGCTTTCTCAACAGCCTCCACCCCCTCTATGTGGCGTGGCTTTTACTACACTAACTAATCCCTTAAGTGTTGAAATCCCTAAGGTTTTACCAAAACAATGTGTAGTAATGCAACCCACAAGCAGGTGAGTATTATCACATCATAGTTAAGGATCGAGTCCCAAGGGACAACATTTCTAAGAATATTCCCAGTTGTATCCAGTTGAACCAAGACCGATATTAAGAACCAAGAGTTGATTTTGGATTGATTTAAACTAAATGCAAAGAAAGTGAAAGAGTAGAATTAAAATAGATTCTACATTAAATATGGAAGTCATTGTAGCGGAATCGAGTTTCACCACCATTACACGCTCAAATACATCCATAACATGTCCATGCTAAATATAACCATTCATATAGAGAAAAAGCAAGATCCACCCATTAGGTGTGAGAAAACAAATAGGTATCCCTATGAGGTTGATATCTCGTCACTCATGGGTCATATACCTACAACTCTGTAGATATGTCTTTGGAAATCCTCATCCAGGCACCAACCAAATTATCCTACATTCAAATCCTAAGTATTGAAGTTCTCGCGACAAAGGATATAATAGATCATATAGAGTAGGTGATTAACCACAGAACATGCATAAACAAATTAACATTACAATGTAAGAGTTATATACAAGCCATGAAGAATTAGGAATTGTACATGCAAGAAAGGGTAATATGGATAGTCCCCACACCCCAATGATATGTACGACTCACTCCTCATGATAAAAATCAAGAAAGAAAGGCAAGAGCAAGAATCAACCATAGTCATGGTGAAGAAGATGAATGTGGCTTGGTGGAGCATCCATTTTCTACTTTGATAATGAGGATGATCCAACTAAAGAAAAAGGAAGGCACTAGTGGCAAGTGTCGATGGCGATCTATTCTACCTTCAGTTTTTCACTCTTTAAACTCTGGCCATCGAAGGAGCGGTAGATGGATAGAGTAAGGACACCATAGGGGTGTCTATGGCAGTGCAGATGGAGGCTGATGGAGATCGTCTTACTTGGTTCATGACGAGAGCAGGAACCTCCCAACATAATGGAGAAGAAGACATCCCCAAAAATGGGTGTGATTGCCTCCTATTCATAGGTTTTGATTGTGCCCAGAAATGCTATCAGACACCGAGGTTGTAGATATTCCATTGGGCACCGAGACTGAAGAAATGCAATTAGGCACCAAGGTTGCAAAATGCCATCGGGAACCAAGGGTTTAGAAATGCCATTGGGAACTAAGGTTTTAGAAATTCCATCAGGAACCAAGGCTATAGAGATTGTTGGCTAAATTGGCATTATGATAAATCCCTTTGTTTCGATGATGACAAACATTTCATTCTTGTCGATCTAACGAGCTACTTGAGTGTTGCAGGAATAAGGTGGATGACAAAGTACTAGGGAATCTATATGCTTGAATGCTTGTAAATTTCATGAAATGTAATCAATTGTAAACTTGTACAAGTATATAATGTACAAGTACTTAGACATCACGTAAATCAAGCGTTAGATCTTCCCTAGCCAATCACTACACTTAGATAGGTCATCCCCTCCAACAGTGTCACCTATGCACACTCATATACATACTTAATGCCTTAAAGTGAAACATTGAAACAGGGTCAATCTCGGTCGACAAACTCCTCGACCGAGACACTCTCGGTCGACAAACTTCTCGACCGAGAATGACCCAAGTAGCTGTTAGACACAGCTGAGAAAGTAGTTGGCAGTTGGATATGAACGTTGCTAACACTTGATCCAGAGAGCCTGTCGGTCAACAAAACTTCGACCGAGTAGGTGTCTCGGTCGACAATTCCTCGACCGAGATGGACTCTGACAGCAACTGTAGAATTAATTAACTAGCCGTTGCTAAAGCAACTAACTTGTACCTAACGGCTAGTTAAGCACTTAGAACCCCCTAGAAAGTGTCTAGAACGTCCTTAAGAACTTGTAGGTCATTCTTATAAATAGGACATGCCTTAGGACACCAAAATACACCTAAGCTACACTTGTGATACACTTGAGCTTACACTTACAATTGGCAATCTGTTTTGAGAAATTGAGCAACACTTGCATTGGCGATTCCTCTACTTGCTCTAATTTCGTGTCCTATTGGCTAGTATCTCCTATCCACTACAATCACATGTGAATATACATTGGTTAGGAGATCTACACGCTTGATATAGGCAAATCAAGCCTTGTGCTTCAAAGGTTAAGTTGTAATTTCCATTTTCCTTCTTGTTCCTTTTATTGTTTGTATTCTCCTTGCTACTCCTAGGGTTGGAGGCTGTGGATTGGAGAAGGTTCTTCTTGGAGGAGAAGGTGGACTTCAAGCTACTTCAAGAAGGCTATTGCAACGGGAAGCTACTTCAAGAAGGATATTGCAACGGGAAGCTACTTCAGGAGGAAGGCTGCTTCAAGGTTGGTGCAATTACTTCTAGGTGAAGGCTGCTTCAAGGTTGGTGCAATTACTTCAAGGTGAAGGCTGCTTGAAGGGTTTAGGGAGAGAATTGTAATTTTATTTAAAGTCCTTGCGAGGTAATAAAATTAAATTCTTTCCTAATCCCGGTTGGGTAAGCAACCGGGTAGTGGACTGACTACCTTAGTATTTGCTAAGGTAGGAACCACTCTAAATCCTTGTCCCCTTGTCCAATATTCTTGTGGTTGGTTGTTTGAGTTAAATAATTGTTAAATTAATTCTAAAACCCTATTCACCCCCCCTCTAGTGTTTTCCAGAGATTCCATTGGGCACTGAGGCTATAGAAATTCCATCAGGCACCAAGGTTGTAGAGATTCCATTTTTGGGCACTGAGGATGCCCAGAACAGCCATTGGGCACTGAGGTTGCAAAATTTCTATCAGACACTGAGGTTGTTGAAATGCCTTTGGGCACTCAGGTTGCAGAAATACCATCAGGCACCAAGGTTGCAGAAATGCCGACGGACACTGAGGTTGCAGAGATTCAATTGGGATCCAAGGTTGCAAAAACTCCAGTGGGAATAGAGGTTGTAAAATTTCCATCGGGCACTGAGGTTGTAGAAATTCCATTGGGAACTGAGGTTAAAAAATCCATCACACACCAAGATTTTAGATATGCCATCGGGCACTGAGATGCATAAATGCTATTTAATAATGATATTATAGAAATTCCATCAGGCAATGAGGTTGCATAAATGCCATCAAGCACTGGGATTTATAGAATTGACATTCGGCACCGAGGTCTTTGATATTCTGTTGGGCATCAAGGTTACAGAAATTCCATCGGGCACTAAGGTTGCAGAAATTCCATCACACATCAAGGTTGTAGAAGTTCCATCGGGCACCAAGGTTGTAGAAATGGCATTGGGCATCAAGTTTTTAGAAATTCCATCAGGCATCAAGGTTGCTGAAATGGCATCGGGCACCAAGGTTGTAGAAATGCCATCGGGAACCAAGGTTGTAGAAATGCCATTAGGCATCAAGATGGAGAAATTCCACTGGGCACCAAGATGATGGATCTTGTTGGCCTGAATTGGAGGGAATGATGCTTCCTTAAAGTCAATGTATTATGAAGCTTGATCCTGTCATTAAAACCCATGTATTTTGCTTAAAGAATTAAATATTCACATAAAGGAAAACTATATATGAGAAAATTCAATTGGTAAATCAAGGAATGTAAGTGCAAAACTGGGCTAAAGATGCGTCTGAGATTAAGATGAATATGCATCCATCACTACATTTTTGTTTGTCAAATTTTTCTTATGGGCACAACTCCCCCATCCATGGACCAAGCCTATGATAGTTTCTCATAGTACAAGATGATCTCTCCTTGCATGCATCCATGCGATGCATATGAGATTTCCAAGAGTTGGATGTGGCTACCTGAGGATGTGTTCGGGGATGAGTACTATGACCGAAGTGCATATACTATGACAAGATTGTAAACGTTGAGGAGGTTTGTCACTCCAAGAATGGCTATCCAGGCCATTATGGGGGAGGATGTGCCAGGGGTTGTACCCAAATCACCCAAGCTCCTACCCCACTTAGCGATGGTTATGCTCCCTCCCTACCAACATCATCTAGTTCCTCTCATGTCTCCTTATCCAATGAGCCATATGAGCATCGACTATAAACTACATAAATCTACTTAGGTCCACTGCTTCACTTCATTGTGGCAAATTCCTCCAAATATCAAGTTCACATACTATTTATTCTTCTTTCCACCTAGCCACCATTCCTCATGGTAAATTTGGGGTGCCTATTCTTGTTTCCAGTTCTCACTGGATTGTGGACACAGGTGCAACACAACATATGATCGGTATGCCCCATCTTAAAACTATATATGATTCATTTATCCCTCACTCCTCTATCACAAAGGATGATGGATGAAATGAATGAGTAACTTGGTGGGGAACTACTCCTATCTCTTCTAAAATCAAGTTGACTAATGCCACTTTGTCCAAAACTTTCCATACAATCTAATATTTTTAGCAAAAATTGATGATTCCATCTAGTGTTTCGTAACCTTTGGTCCATATGGATTTATTTTTTGGTATTAGATGAATTTGGTGATGATTAGGTAGGGAGTATGCTCTAGTGATATATACTACTTCTCAGTCCCATCTTCAAGCCCATCACAAGCTCTTTTTGCTTCCACGCCACTTCAACTACAACTATGTCATGGCCATCTACCTTTAGAATAGCTTAAACTATTAGATATTTCTTTATATTCATGTTCTTCTATTTCTTGTGATGCCTCTCAGATCGATAAACACCATCGTGTGTCCTTCCCAACATGTAGCTTTAAACAAGCATCCCATATGCTAGATTTGGTTCATAGTGATGTTTATGGTCCATTCAGGACTAATAGTTATAATGGCTACATATAATTACCTATGTTTGTGGATGATTTCTCTAGAATATAATGGATTTATTTATTTCAAACTCATGATGAAATTCTTACACTAATTTGTGAGTTTCACAAATTTAATTAAAATTTCAACTTTTATTAAGATTCTTATAACTGACAACACCCTCGAATATACCGAAAAGGTTGTCGCCTCTTTTTTCCATGATGTGGGGATGATTCATCAAGTCTTGTGCACATACTCTCCACAAAAAATGGCATCCATGTGCATAAAAGTCATCAACTACTTGATATTACATGCTCTCTTCCCACTCATGCCAACTCACTTAAGTATTTTTGGTTCGATGCGGTTCTTACCACTTGATTTCTTATCAATCGCCAACCTTCCTTAGTTTTCAAGAAGCACACTCCATTTTCTATTGTTTATCCTCAATCTACACCATTTTAGCTAACATCACCTCAGGGATTTGGTTGTGTCACCTTCATTTGTAATTTTGATCCTAAGGCCGACAAGCTTTCTCCCTAAGCTATTCGAACATTGTTTCTCGGTTATCCTTTTTTGCAAAAAGGGTACAAGTGTCTTGCCCTAGCTCTATCATATTCCAAATCTCAGAAAATGTCACCTTTCATGAGGATGAAATGTTATTTTCATCTTCCTCACCCCACAGATCATACTGATACTATTGTCTCACTGCATGATCCATTCAGCTCATCAACACCACCAACATTACCACCCACACTACCACCACCACCACCATCACCCCAAATCAAGGCGTGGAAGATGAGTCACCAGCTGAACTTGCATCATCATCATCATCAATTCCATACCAATCCAATCTACCAATGACACTACATAAAAGTATATAATCCTACACTATCAAGCATCCCATTTCTCACAATTTTTGTTTAGCATATATTTCTTCTTTTGGCTTATCATTTGCTACAACCATGGACATAAAATATGTTCCTAAGTATCCAGAAGATGCTTTAGAATCTCCTATATGGGAAGCTACCATGATGTAAGAAACAAAGACTCTCCATGAAAACAATACATAGGATCTTGTGACACCCACTAGAAGGAAAAAAAATATTGTAGGTTGCTGGTGGGTTTTCTCTATGAAGCACAAGTCAGATGTCTCTGTTGAACAACGTGGCACTCCTGGTTAACAAAGGATTCACCTAAACTTTTGGAATGGATTACTTTAAGACATTCTCTCTAGTGATAAGGATTGCCTCTATTTGCATTCATATATACCTTCCAGCTCACCTTGACTGGCCTCTCTATCAGGTCGACATCAAGAATGTTTTTTTCACAAAGATCTCCTAGAGGAAATAAACGTGTAGAAATTGCCCAATTTTATTACTGAGCGGGTGGGGCATCTTCTCACAAAGAGTGTTATCTCTAGTGATCTCTCTACCAACTCAATATGTCTCCACATGCCTGGTTTGATACGTTAAGTGAAATCCTTACAGAAATTAACTTTCATAGATTAGCCGCCAACACTCCTCATTTTTCTCCAAGTCCTGTAAAGGCTATATTCTTGTTGTTGTCTATGTTGATGACATTGTCATCATTGGAGATGATACAATGGGTTTATCTTAGTTGAAGAAGTCCCTGTTGGCACATTTCCACACAAAGGACTTGGGGACCATGTGATACTACCTAGGGATCAAAGTCCTCCATTCATCCTCGAGGATGAACTTGTCACAGAGACACTATGTCTTGAACCTACTTCAAGTAACCAACATGATAGAAGCCAAAACGATCTATACTCTAGTGGACTATCATAAAAAGCCTATTCATTAAGGAGAAATCTTTGCTAAACCAGAGAAGCGTCATCGTATAGTCGGCAAGATGATTTACTTGACTATTTCTCTAGACGATATTACCTATGTTGTTGGAGTAGTCAGCTAACACATGAATTAACTACTCCATGCCCACTAGTCTAGCATTCAATGTAGTTTTCACTACCTCAAGAGTGCTCCAAGATGAGGATTTCCTGACAAATTTCCTAAGACAAGGTAACTTCTATCTCTATATATGCAGATGTAGATTGGCTTGGTGATTCTTAAGACTGTCAGTCCACTTTCATCTATTCTTTTATGGTTGGCACTTGTTGGATTTTTGGATATGCCACACTCAAATTTTTATGATGCAAATATTTCCCAAATTATGTCACTAACATGTGTATTAAGTGTTTCAAGTGATCAAGGAATGAAGCGAAGATCTAACTACAAAGACCATGCAATTTTATATATGTTTGGATGGTTGCAGACTAAGTTGTACCATGAATATAAGTGTACAAATGTGTTTTCATACAACTTGATAGTTATAATGTAGGACAAGTGATGATCTTCTGAAACCTACCCAAAACCCTATCATGTACTCATATGAAGCCCCTAGGGTTGTTAGGTTTTAGTATAAAAGTCATTAGATAGATTTTCCCATATTTTGCATATCCATTTACATAGTCCTTCATGATCAAAGTCTTGGTTGACCAAAATCCGTTTGGTTGAAGACAATGTCAACTAGAAAAGAGCCGTTACAAAATATTAAGCTCTGGTTTGTGACCAACAGTGTCGTTCAAAAAAAGTTTGACCAAAAAAGAGAAATTAGACCCATGTGGACCAAGAAGATCGACTGACACATAGCAGTTTGACCACTTGCACTCTCATAATACTTCTCAGTTGAAAAACTATTCGATCGAGACAAGTCCCGGTCAAAGTTTTTCTTAACTGATAAAGTTCTGGAAACAAATATGTTAACGATCAAATTAGTTGTTGCAACTCAACTAACTTAATCCAAACAACTAGTTCACTACTAAGAACGCCCTTAACACTCCCCAAAATTACCCTAACAACTTGTAAGCAATTCCCATATATAGGAGTGTCCTTAGGACACTTTGGAATAACAATTTGACATACACTTGAGAATACTTCTACTTGCAATCTTATTCAAAGTGCTTAGCTTCTACACTTCAAGTTGCCATCAAGATTGCCTAAGACTTAGCTCAATACTGGTTTCCTTCTACACCTAATAAATTCTTGCCTAACCTTATGGAGTGGATCATCATCACTTCTCCATTAGTGCTTAATTGTCCATCTTGTGAAGATCATTGCAATTTCCATCTTCTCTTCTTGTTCTCATGCTACGGGTTGTTGATTCTTCTCACTACTTTGAGGTAGATAGCTATGGTGAAGCTCTCTTGGTGCAACTTCTTGGTTGAAGGATTCGACCAAAATGGTGGAGGTTGGTTGTGATAATCTCTGAGTCGTTGCTCTTCTGTGACTGCTAAATAAGAGGTGAGGTATGGTGCCCTTCCACCTCCTTTAAAGAAGATTTGAGGTGGGTGATCTTTAGGTGGTCCGTCAAAGAAGGTGATAGTTCTCCTTAAATTGAAAAGTAGGGTTTGTCTTGATCCTTAAAGGCACTAGTATATTCTATGTAATTTGTATTGGTATAGAAAAGGAATAAAATATATGGTTTAGAAATTGTTGTTGGAAACAACTAGGTAGTACATCATTTCATGGAACCACTCTAAATCTATGTTTTTATTGTGCTTGCTTCTTTTGTCCACTAACTTAATTTATATTTCTGCATTCTTTAAACAAGTTTCTATTAACCGTGTTTGTGTTTTAATATTGTGAAAAAGTTCCTTTGACTCTATTCACATTCCTATAGAGTCTTTCAATTGGTATCAAAGAAGGTCTTCTAGGATCCATAACAGGTCTTGAAGGATGGGGGAAAATATGCTTAGCCACCTCAGCCTTGAGGTATCACATGTGAGCGGGCCACCTATATTCGACGAATCCAACTATATGTATTGGAAAAGGAGGATGGAATTTTACTTCCCAAGAATTTATTTTGAACTATGAAATATGATTGCTTGTCTTTATGCACTTTCAACCACAAGGTTAGAACAATGGGACGATAAAATGGTAAATAATGCTACACTTAATGCAAAGGTTGTAAGTGTTCTTTATTGTTCTTTGTCTTGTAGTGAATTTAATAGCATATCCTCTTTCGAAACAGGTTATGAATTTGGACTAAATTTTTAGTAACTCATGAGGGTACTACCCATGTAAAGAATGTAAAGATCAACATGCTAAAACACAAATTTGAGCTATTCCATGTGCAGGCTAACATATCTATTGCAGAGATGTATGTGATATTTTCTAAGATTATCAACAGCTTGAGTGTGTTGGGAAAACACATCAGCAAAGAAGACAAAGTTTCCAAAATACTTAGGTCATTGCCACCCAAGTACAAATCAAAGGTCACCGCAATAGGGGAGGTAAATGATCTTACCACAATGAAGGTGGAACAACTCATAGGGGACTTGGAAACACATGAAGTCACTCATGAGGAATAAGAAAAAGTGGAAGCCAAACAAAAAAGGGAAGAAGGAAGGATCTTTCTCTCAAAGATTCCACCAAAGTGTTATCAAAGAACATCACTCAAGCAAGCAGTGACACAATCAGTGATGATGATGAAAGTGACATGATGGTAAATGGTAAGAATATAAGAAATTTTTCTCTAACAAAATTCCTAGTGCTCCTTCCTCTTCTTCAAGGTGATTTTCTTGTGAAAAGAAAGGCCAATCGATTTCAGAATTCCCAAAGCTTAAGAAAGGTAAGAAGTCCTCATTTAAGAAGAAAGACAAATGGGACAAAGCCTAGAAAGCTGCATGGGATCAATCAAGTGATGATAGTGAAAGTAGAAAAAAGGAAGAGGTAGAATTTCTCATGGAAAAAGTGGACGAATAGGAAACCAATGAGGTAGATATTTTTGAATTATTTAAAGAAGTTATTAGTTAGTAGTCTTGAAGAATTTCGTGCCAAATAAATTGATTGAAAGAAACAAAAGAAGAAAATAGCCAAAACTATTGATGAACTTCAGGTTAACCTAAACAATCTTAGGTCTGATAATGAGTACTTTAAAATCTTCAAATAGTATATTAAAAGAATCTATAGAGAGTTGTAATGCTAAAATACTTGTTCTTGAAAATGACAATAATATTATATTTCAAGAAAAGGTTGATATGCTTGCTAAACTAAATGATTATAAAAATCAACTTATTTTGTGCACTCATTCAGATTATGACGTTTTAGTAAAAGAAATAAATACTTTGCATCAGATCTTGCTCAAGTAGCGTTAGATATAACTAAAAATCTTGCCAAAAATGTTGAGGTACAAAAACAAATTTCTAGATTAATGCAAGGAAATAAAAGTTTTGATATATCTTAAGTATTCTTCTAAACTAGTAGGAAGGAGAGGATTAAGATATGTGCCAAAGAACAAATCTTCACATATGCGTAAAACTAAAATGATATATACTCCCAAGATTAGAACTATATATGTGCCTAAAAATAAAGTTGTAGAATTCCAAAATGTTAAAAAGAGAAAACAAATATATTTTATTTCATGCCACAACTATCAACGTCTTGGAGATCATTCATTTTCATGTGATCATCAGAAGAAAGGAGCCATTGACATGGTTTGGGTTCCAAAATACCTAACTTCGAATAAAAAGAGAACATGTTGAGAATTGACATATTCATAATCTTGATAAATGTATTTGTGTATTGCCTCAACCTAATTTGATTTTTCATTTGCATATCTTTTATTTATTCATTTGCATAATTTTATTTATTCATTTGGATATCTTACTTAAATTTACTTCCATAAGCTTTTCAATGGAGATACTGCATAGAATGTTAGTGACTCCTGTGACATGAATACAAGAGATATCATTTACACATGACGAGTTTCACCATTTGAGGTCAAGAATGCTTTGAGAGAAAGGCATGTGGACCAGACAATATTCCCATTGATGTATGGAAGAGTATGGGGGATGAGGGAGTTACATGGTTAACAAAATTATTTAACCAGATCATGAAGACCAAGAAGATGTCGGATGAGTGGAGAAATAGTATTATAGTCCCAATCTACAAGAACAAAGGTGACGTTCAGAGTTGTACAAACTATAGAGGTATCAAGCTGATGAGTCACATGATGAAGCTTTGGGAGAGGATTATTGAGCAGAGGTTAAGATCTATAATGCATGTATCAAACAACCAATTTGGTTTCATGCCTGGAAGATCAACAATAGATGCTATTTTTCTGATAAGGAGGCTTATGGAGAAGTATAGACAAAGCAAAAGAGATATTCATATGGTGTTTATCGATATAGAGAAGGCTTATGATCGATTACCCAGAGAAGTGTTATGGATGGTTTTGAAGAAAAAGGGTGTGCCTATCCAATACATTGATTTGATCAAAGACGTATGATAGCTCTACTGCAAGTGTAAAGACTCCTGGAGGAGAGACACCAACTTTTCCTATTACAGTTGGGGTACACCAAGGATCCACACTCAACCCATATCTATTCGTTCTGGTTATGGATGAGTTAACAAAGAATGTTCAGGATGATATTCCTTGGTGTATGTTATTTGCTGATGATATTGTTTTGATTGACGAAACAAAAGATGGATTGAATGATAAAGTTGAATGTTGGATAAAGACATTGGAATCAAATGGATTGATGATTAGCAGGAGCAAAATTGAGTATATGCATTGCAATTTCAGCCAATCTCGCATTGTGAACGATGGAGCCAAGTTGGACGGAGTAGATATACCAAAATGTGACAAATTTTGTTACTTAGGTTCTATTATTCAAATAGACGGGGATGTCCAAAATGATGTTTGTCACCGGATCACTACAGGATGGTTGAAATGGAGGAGTGCAACTGGAGTTTTATGCGATCAGAAGATCCCTCTCAGGTTAAAAAGTGAGTTTTATAGAACAGCTATACAACCAGCCATGCTCTATGGGAGTGAATGTTGGGAGGTGAAGAAATAAGGTCTCAACAAGATGAATGTGGTTGAAATGTGTATGCTGAGATGGATGTGTGGGAAGACAAGAAAAGATCGTTTGAGAAATGACTATATCAGGAATAAAGTGGGGGTGGCGAGCATTGAGGACAAGTTGCGTGAGGGCCGACTCAGATGGTACGGACATGTGCAACGCATACCTACTAGTACGCCTATACGAAGCAATGCTATTGAGCCAAACATTATAAATAGAAGAAGAGGAAGGCCTAAATTAACATGGGATGAGCTTATAAAGAGATATTTTGAATCTCTACATCTCAATCAGAATATGGCCCATGATAGAGCTGAATGGAAACGAAGGATCCATGTAGCCGACCCCAACATAGTTGGGATTGAGGCTTAGATGATGATGATGGTGATATCTTACTTAAATTGTTAAACAAAAATTGTGGATTCTCTGGAATTTCCTCTTGGTAAAAAAAACTTCAATTGAGGGGCCTCGCGGTCGACAAACAGTTCAACCAAAAAAAGATTGTTAGAAATTTAACTTGAAAATTCAAATCATTGCTAGAAAATGTCTCAATCTCATATTTTAAAAAAATCTTTTTGATTTAGATAATATAAGTTTCATCCATGATATCTATTTTATGCTATACATCATTGTCTCTACTTGAGTACCAAAACCTTCTCAACTTTGCAGGATTCAGTGGTTGATAGTGTATGATCTAAGCATATAACTGGAGATAAATTTTGCTTTTGACAAAAAGAGGTTGGATGGTCTTATTTCTATGGATTCTTCTTTTCAAAATCAAGTCTTTGCATTAAAAGAAAAACTATTTTACACTAAAAAGGATTATCTCCTTTTTGTGCTCATATTGATCATAACATTATTCTTCAAGATAACTTGATTTGAATGATAAAATTTATATGTTTGAAAAAGATCTTGCTAGCACTAGACAATTCTTGATTTTTTACTACTAAAAACAATCTATCTCTTTCTAAAGAAAATGGAAGTTGAAATTATCTTCAAATAATTTTTCTAATAGTAGAAATGTGTTGAATAATTTTTTTTGAAGATTCAAACATTATGCATTCTCATGTCCATTCAAGAAGAATAAGGATAACACCATGGTGGGTGCCCAAAACCTATCTCTAGATAATAAGCAAAAAGATCATGAGCCCTTTTTTCAAATCCTTTTGATCTTAATATAAAGATAAATAATATGTGCTATCACATTCATGCTTATTGTACTTAAATAAGTTGTCTGCTACAATCTGTTAGCATCTTGATCGACTAACTCTTGGATTGAGTAGCAATTTAGTCGAACACATCTCGATCAAGATCTTATCAGTGAAACATTTTTTTATCTTTATAAACTTAATTTACATATTCAAACTTTTGCTAGATTTCTTGGTTTTTAGATCTGACATGGATGTTTTATAAATAATTTGGGTTCCTAAATGACATATTTTTATTGAGCTCTTTTTACCTGGTATGATATTAAGGGGGGAGCTCAAAAATTTTCAATATTACTACCATATCTTTTCTTCTCTTAATTGAGTCTCTATATCAATAAAGGTTTAACATCCTTTGACATTTGGTTTAGAAATGCTTTTAGAGTTGTTATTATGATGCTCAATGGCTTCTCTATACCAATATGGACATACCATCCCTTATATTTTGTTTAGAAATGCTTTTTTTGATCTCATTTTGTGCTTAATGGAATCTTAAATCATTTTTGGGCTTAACATCCTTTGAAAATGATTGAGAAATAAATTTTGGATTTATCTTTTGATTATTATGGAATATCTATACCATGATGGACTTAACATTCCTTATCATTGGTGTATAGTATCCTTTTATTAATTTGTGCTAATTGGGATCTTCTTCTCATGAAGGACTTAACAGTCCTCACATTGGTAATTAGACAATATTTTAATATTGTTCATTGATCATATATGTCTTTTTGACTATGCCTTAATGTGATTAATGTCTATTTTTGTTTTTGCTTCTCCCCATAAATTGATGTTCTTTTTCAATTGGCACACTGGGTATAAGTTCTTCCCTCTCTAAATTGAGCATTATATTTAATGGGAGTATCTCCCAAAGGGGGAGTATCCCACTAAGGGGAGTCATTTTATCTTCATAACTCTCTATTTTTTAAGATAACTCTCGATTTTATCCTCAATCTCTCTGAGCTCACTCAACTCTATGAGTATCTCATATGTACAAAAGTATATCTTCCCTATTAGTCTAGGGTTCTTAGATTACCTCATTGGTACTAGAGATAGCCTTACAAACTCTAGCCATGTAAGCACAAACCAAAACATGATATGACATACCTTCATAGGTATCTACCCATGAATCATGCTTACCCAAAACTCTCTTATATACACCACTAGATTCCTATGTGGGAAACCACCAACCCGAGCATGAGGCTTCACATAAACTAATGTAGCTACCTCCTCCAGGGTCTTGGGCTCTCTCCCTCACCTAGATGGCAGGCACTCATATTCATATTCATATATGCACATATAACCAGCCTCTCTTTGTCTCTAGGGTTTGGTCTTCCCAAGGATATCTAGGGATCACCAAAACTATAAGAATCATGCACTAGGCAACTCAACTCATTCACTTAGGAGTATTCTAGTTTAGGACATATCATATCACATATTTCTCGTATTTCTCATATCATGGAGTCTAGGTTCTCTGACCTTCTCCCTGTGGGTCTCACTCTCTCTAGAGTTAACCCAAAAATTGGTCCTAACACTAGAGGTCCTCCTTTTGTAAAAGAGCTTGAAGCTCATGCTAACTCACAACCTTGTCTTAACTTAACAAGTCTTATCTCATAAAAAGCATAGTTACTTACGTCATCAAAACTTATCTCAAATCCCCAAACTGAACTTAAGTCCTCAAAGAAAAACATATATCATCATAAACTGTCTTATATCATCTATATAAGACTTACATCACATCATCAAAACTTATTTCACCTATTCCATCTATCATATATTCCAACAAGGCTCTAGATATCTAATCTAGAACTACTGTCTCTTCTAGACTGATGTCATCACTTTCACTTAGGTTGCATGACCACCTCCTACTCGTACATGTGTGGGGATACATTTTTGTAATACATATACATAATAAAATATTATATAGTTTTTCTCCGATAAAACAAGTGTTAGAGAAAACTGTCGAGGTTCGATCTGTTTGGAATCAAAAACCAAATCTTGAAAACGAGCGTCCCACACATAGTAGAGAGTCCAGTGTCATGAAAACTAGTGAAAAGGGTGAGAACATGGGGTAGACTAGTGTAGCTACTCTATACAACGTGCACAATATGTCTAGGGTTTCTCTTCCTTTTATGCACGTCATTTCCAAATAGTGCAACGTCCCATACCGCTGCACTACAAGGAAAGAACGACATCTAAGGACTTGCTACTCAAAAAGCACCAGTCTAGACCTAGTTATCGGACATCTAGGTGCTAACCTAGAGGCTAGGTCAGATCTAGTCTCTAAAAGATGACTAATCTAACCCTAAAAATTATTGAATTCAAGGTTCTTTAGTTTTGAGTTGCATAATGAGCAAATGTCAGGCTTTGCTATTGTTCATGCTCTAATACCACCTGTGACGTCCCCGGATTTTCTAAAACTTAATCTTATGTGTAACGTCCAAATTGAAACCCTCACCTCAGTGAGAATCCCAATTTTAAACATCCCACACTAGGCTAAGAAGAAGAAAATCAAGGGAGTCAAAAGGAAACACAGTAGACATGTACATGAACAATAATAAAACCATACACACATGTTCACCATTCAACATATAATTACAACATGAATTGTTACAACATTTGGTATTACATATTGAACAACAAACTATACATATACATGTACTACATTCTAAAACAACAGGATCTTAAGACAACAGGTCCACCTATACATCTGCTCGCTATACAACTCTCACTATCCTGGATCTTCAAGAACATAAGCCACAACCTAAACAAAAGATTACATGCGGTACACGTCAGCACAATTTTCAAGAATATTGTACTGAGTACGCCTACGTGTCTTTTATTTACCTCTCATAATATCTTGGCAATAAGATAAAACTAATACTTGGCAGTTATAAAGAAATATAAGAAAAGCGTATACTTGCACAAAGATATTCATCAACAAAAGAGAACACATATTTGAAGCACATTTTCCATTATATCATCCATGCATTTACTACCTGAGAGTTGAATGCATTAAGGCCTTTATGATCTACTACCAAAGAGTTGGATCATTTCACAATGTGATCTACTACCAAAGAGTTGGATCACTTCCCAGTACTTTACTACCAAAGAGTTGAAGTACTTATTTCCAGCACTTTACTAACAAAGAGTTGAAGTGCTTAGATATAATGGAACAGATATTATGTTTCATGTGTTCACAGCAATAAGTATGGAAAATCATGCAACATATCATACAAGAACAATCATTTCAATCAATACCATATGCCAAGTCTTTACCACCATATAACACAAGCATATTGTATAATAAGCCAAGTAAGAGGTAATGGCGTACCTTGATCAAGGACAAACCTAATCATCATATCCTAATATCATCTACATCCTCATGTCAACTATGTCTTGGTCAAACCCCTGGTTAAGACATGATCACATATGATCGTCAGGTTCTCATCATCTTACATCTCATGTTAACCCTAATCGTGTTCATTAGGGCTTTACTTAGCTTAGTAGGATATTCCCACTTTTACTTGTATGATCTTCTTATAATTAAGTTACTAATCTTATATTCCAGATTAGGATACATAATCTGATTACTTGGTTACATATGATTATGTGCACATGTTAACCCTATGTTACATGTATAAATCATATTATTGTTTATATCACATTAAGAGCAACATCATCATATAATATGGATTATGTGTATCATCCTGATCTCATACTTGAATTTGAGGTTCCAGACACTTATATGAGCTTACTCTATAAATTTCATCATTTATTCATCATTAATGTATTTATTACATTTAATATAGGGTTATTAGCCCTAATTAGCTATATTAATCAAACTATATGCTTTTGTGCATCAATATGACCATATCTGACATCATAAGCACTATAAACATGATTTATGATTTATAAACAAGTTCTCAAAATTTTAGGCCATCATTTACTATTTATAACAAACGGTATAAGCATTGTACAACTTACACGATATTCCTAACATGAGTGCATCAAAACACTGATTTTATGGTTCCATGTTATTCTAATCATTTTTCTAAGAATTTCACTACCTTATTTGTATTTTTCAGATAAACAAGCTAATTACTATGAATTATTAAAAAACTGGGTATTTACTAAAATTACTGGGCAATTTTACCTTTTTAGGCCAAAGCTCTGCCGACACGTGGCCTTGAGAGGCGCATCCCTTTCCTTGGTCCTGCCGATTCATGGGTTCTAAACCCGGTTCAAGGTTTGCTTGGTCGGCTCTCGCTCTTTCTTTTTCTTCCTCGTGTTCTACGCGATCGCGGAGTCCCAGCGGGACTCTTCTTCTGTAGCGCAATCACCGCCGCCGCCTGGGGCTCTGCTCCAGCCCAGGCTGGCTTCTCCTTACGATCGCCCCATTGCGATCTTAGCGCCAGACGTGGGCATCTCCAGCCGCTCACCGCTGCAGCAGTGAGGTTCTCCAGTGGTGATCGGCCGTCTATGCTTTCTCTATTCTGGTCATGTACAGCGCCGCCTTGAGCTCCATTTTCCTATTCTTACACCCAATGTGGTTCATGCATTGCTCCCCACTGTGTGCGCTTGTCTTCTGGATCAGTCGCCGCCCTGGCCTGCTTGCGTGAACACCACGGTCCATCTTCTCCTCCGTCGAGCGATGTCCTCGTGGTCCCGATAGCCACACCATGGATCCTCCTCTCCGGTGAGGAATCAGTCGTCACCTGCAACTCCTAATCAACTAATGAAGGCTCCTTCAAATTGCATGACAACTAGTCAAAGTCAGCTGCTGCCGTAGTTGTTGTACCTGATGAGGAATCACACAAATCCACCACTTCCTCTCTTCCTTCGACCACCGCAAGGAAGCTCGACACCTCCTAATCTCCATCCTTGCGGGCTTGCCGCCGGCCGTGGTCTGCTCAGGGCGCCGCCGCTCAGGAAAGGTCTCCGGCGGGCCACTTGGGTTCTCTCCCCGTCGCTCTTCTTCTGCTCCATCTGTTCTGTTTCCTACCCTTGCTTCTGTATGGTGGAGTGAAACGGTCTATGTCGCCTTCTACGAGTTGTCAGTCTACCGGTTTCGTTGAATCACTATTTTATTAGGTGGATGTTGGGTGCATCTGTTTCACGTATTGTACCACGATCGTGGATCATGGTAACATGGGTACCAGCATGACCTCCCACGTCACCGATTCAGTTGGTGGGCAGGAACGAGATGATTTCACTGCCGTCATATGACATCCATGGGCTAGGAACGCCGCATTAGCTGGCCGATCAGCGGCTCCCTTTTCTCAAAGGTTGTACATAGGTATAAACTAAGTACTCTTGTACATCAATAAATCAACGATCTCACTATATTCAAACCTTAGTAACAATGTCTAGGATCATTCAAACTCTATGAAACTTTAACTATATATATACAATAACACGAGCTACATTCTCTTTCATTTGGTGCCAAGTTATCAATAATCGACCAATCAACAACTTAATCCAAGGTGGTGCATAATTAGGGTCATTAATCGTAATAGTAACATCAAACATATATACATCATCATCACTGTCGCATTACATATTGACACATGTTTATTATTCCAATCTCTGGCTCATGATTCAATTATCCATTTGGATATTTAGGAATCCCAAAAGTCCACTCCATCACATCTTACACACTATTTCGTCCTCGAAATTAAGCCAGAAAAACCACTTTGTCACATCATTTACATCTTAAAAGAACTTTCGTCCTCGAAAGTCAACCATACTCATACTCCAAGGAAAACTACAATGACTTCATCCACATCTAGGCACTATTCTATGTGTAACATATCCGCAAAGGTTACCTAGAACCATGTATCCAAAGCACTATTAGGGGGGTTTTACAACATCTTGGTGCACAAACACTCCATTCAAGGATAAACTCAGGGTTTAGAAACTTAGGTTATGTCTTTACATATCTCATATTTTAGGATTTTCATCCTCATTATAGCTAAGCATCAAAATTCCAACATAACATTTTTTTTCCAACATCATTACATAGTACAAAATTTTCAGATCATATTCATCATATTTATTTAACACTGTCATTATCACTATTTGGCATGTATCATTAAGATGATCTCATTTCACTTTCCTATTAAGTTACAAATTTATTAGTGAATTCATCACTAGATTCACCAACCATATTACATCATGATTCATATAATATGTATCATTAGTGTCATCTCATTATACTTTCTCATATTAGGTTATAAACTCTTTTAGAGATTCCTCATGAGATTAGACAACCATTCACATTATCATCATTATTCATGTGTATGGTTAACCATATATGCGTTAGCATCTAATAAACCATCTCTAGGTTGTTCCACATGTCATTATATCTACATCTTGAGATTAAATAATGAACACATATATTCTATCATGGTTATGCTAGACAAACTTATACAAGTGGCTTGTCAAACGTATATCAAAACTTAATCTAGTCCAATTGAGGTCCTAACCCTTACCATGAGGGTAGTCACATCCTCAGTCTCTCTGAGCTCACTCAACTCTATGAGTATCTCATATGTACAAACTATATCTTCCCTATCAGTCTAGGGTTCTTAGATTACCTCATTGGTATTAGAGATAGCCTTACAAACTCTACCCATGTAAGCACAAACCAAAACATGATATGACATACCTTCATAGGTATCTACCCATGAATCATGCTTACCCAAAACTCTCTTATATACACCACTAGATTCCTATGTGGGAAACCACCAACCCGAGCATGAGGCTTCACATAAACTAATGTAGCTACCTCCTCCAGGGTCTTGGGCTCTCTCCCTCACCTAGATGGCAGGCACTCATATTCATATTCATATATGCACATATAACCAGCCTCTCTTTGTCTCTAGGGTTTGGTCTTCCCAAGGATATCTAGGGATCACCAAAACTATAAGAATCATGCACTAGGCAACTCAACTCATTCACTCAGGAGTATTCTAGTTTAGGACATATCATATCACATATTTCTCGTATTTCTCATATCATGGAGTCTAGGTTCTCTGACCTTCTCCCTGCGGGTCTCACTCTCTCTGGAGTTAACCCCAAAATTGGTCCTAACACTAGAGGTCCTCCTTTTGTAAAAGAGCTTGAGGCTCATGCTGACTCACAACATTGTCTTAACTTAACAAGTCTTATCTCATAAAAAGCATAGTTACTGACATCATCAAAACTTATCTCAAATCCCCAAACTGAACTTAAGTCCTCAAAGACAAACATATATCATCATAAACTGTCTTATATCATCTATATAAGACTTACATCACATCATCAAAACTTATTTCATCTATTCCATCTATCATATATTCCAACAAGGCTCTAGACATCTAATCTAGAACTACTGTCTCTTCTAGACTGATGTCATGACTTTCACTTAGGTTGCATGACCACCTCCTACTCGTACATGTGTGGGGACACATTTTTGTAATACATATACATAATAAAATATTATATAGTTTTTCTCCGATAAAACAAGCGTCAGAGAAAACTATCGAGGTTCGATCTATTTGGAATCAAAAACCAAATCTTGAAAACGAGCATCCCACACATAGTAGAGAGTCTAGTGTCATGAAAACTAGTGAAAAGGGTGAGAACATGGGGTAGACTAGTGTAGCTACTCTAGACAACGTGCGCAATATGTCTAGGGTTTCTCTTCCTTTTATGCACGTCATTTCCAAATAGTGCAACGTCCCATACCGCTGCACTACAAGGAAAGAACGACATCTAAGGACTTGCTACTCAAAAAGCACCAGTCTAGACCTAGTTCTCGGACATCTAGGTGCTAACCTAGAGGCTAGGTCAGATCTAGTCTCTAAAAGATGACTAATCTAACCCTAAAAATTATTGAGTTCAAGGTTCTTTAGTTTTGAGTTGCATAATGAGCAAATGTCAGGCTTTGCTATTGTTCATGCTCTGATACCACCTGTGACGTCCCCAGATTTTCTAAAACTTAATCTGATGTGTAACGTCCAAATTGAAACCCTCACCTCAGTGAGAATCCCAATTTTAAACATCCCACACTAGGCTAAGAAGAAGAAAATCAAGGGAGTCAAAAGGAAACACAGTAGCACATGTACATGAACAATAATAAAACCATACAAACATGTTCACCATTCAACATATAATTACAACATGAATTGTTACAACATTTGGTATTACATATTGAACAGCAAACTATACATATACATGTACTACATTCTAAAACAACAGGATCTTAAGACTACAGGTCCACCTATACATCAACTCGCTATACAACTCTCACTATCCTGGATCTTCAAGAACATAAGCCACAACCTAAACAAAAGATTACATGCGGTACACGTCAGCACAATATTCAAGAATATTGTACTGAGTATGCCTACGTGTCTTTTATTTACCTCTCATAATATCTTGGCAGTCAGATAAAACTAAGACTTGGCAGTTATAAAGAAATATAAGAAAAGCGTATACTTGCACAAAGATATTCATCAACAAAAGAGAACACATATTTTAAGCACATTTTCCATTATATTATCCATGCATTTACTACCTGAGAGTTGAATGCATTAAGGCCTTTATGATCTACTACCAAAGAGTTGGATCATTTCACAATGTGATCTACTACCAAAGAGTTGGATCACTTCCAAGTACTTTACTGCCAAAGAGTTGAAGTACTTATTTCCAACACTTTACTACCAAAGAGTTGAAGTGCTTAGATATAATGGAACAGATATATTATGTTTCATGTGTTCATAGAAATAAGTATGGAAAATCATGCAACATATCATACAAGAACAATCATTTCAATCAATACCATATGCCAAGTCTTTACTACCATATAACACAAGCATATTGTATAATAAGCCAAGTAAGAGGTAATGGCGTACCTTGATCAAAGACAAACCTAATCATCATATCCTCATATCATCTACATCCTCATGTCAACTATGTCTTGGTCAAACCCCTGGTTAAGACATGATCACATACGATCGTCAGGTTCTCATCATCTTACATCTCATGTTAACCCTAATCGTGTTCATTAGGGCTTTACCTAGCTTAGTAGGATATTCCCACTTTTACTTGTATGATCTTCTTATAATTAAGTTACTAATCTTATATTCCAGATTAGGATACATAATCTGATTACTTGGTTACATATGATTATGTGCACATGTTAACCCTATGTTACATGTATAAATCATATTATTGTTTATATCACATTTAGAGAAACATCATCGTATAATATGGATTATGTGTATCATCCTGATCTCATACTTGAATTTGGGGTTCCAGACACTTATATGAGCTTACTCTAAAAATTTCATCATTTATTCATCATTAATGTATTTATTACATTTAATATAGGGTTATTAGCCCTAATTAGCTATATTAATCAAACTATATGCTTTCGTGCATCAATATGACCATATCTGACATCATAAGCACTATAAACATGATTTATGATTTATAAACAAGTTCTCTTAATTTTAGGCCATCATTTACTATTTATAACAAACGGTATAAGCATTGTACAACTTACACGATATTCCTAACATGAGTGCATCAAAACACTGATTTTATGGTTCCATGTTATTCTAATCATTTTTCTGAGAATTTCACTACCTTATTTGTATTTTTCAGATAAATGAGCTAATTACTATGTATTATTGAAGAACTGGGTTTTACTAAAATTACTGGGCAATTTTACCTTTTTAGGCCAAAGCCCTACCGACACGTGGCCTTGAGAGGCGCATCCCTTACCTGGTCCTGCCGGTTCATGGGTTCTAAACCCGGTTCAAGGTTTGCTTGGTCGGCTCTCGCTCTTTCTTTTTCTTCCTCGTGTTCTACGCGATCGCGGAGTCCCAGCGGAACTCTTCTTCTGCAGCGCAATCACCGCCGCCGCCTGGGGCTCTACTCCGGCCCAGGCTGGCTTCTCCTTGCGATCGCCCCATTGCGATCTTAGCGCCCGACGTGGGCATCTCCAGCCGCTCACCGCCGCAACAGTGAGGTTCTCCGGTGGTGATCGGCTGTCTATGCTTTCTCTGTTCTGGTCATGTACAGCGCCGCCTCGAGCTCCATTTTCCTATTCATACACCCAATGTCATTCTTGCATTGCTCCCCGCTGTGTGCGCTTGTCTTCTGGATCAGTCGCCGCCCTGGCCTGCTTGCGTGAACACCACGGTCCATCTTCTCCTCCGTCGAGCGATGTCCTCGTGTTCCCGATAGCCACACCATGGATCCTCCTCTCCGGCGAGGAATCAGTCGTCGCCTGCTACTCCTAGTCAACTAATGAAGGCTCCTTCACGTTGCATGACAACTAGTCAAACTCGTCTGCTGCCGTAGTTGTTGTACCTGATGAGGAATCACACAAATCCACCACTTCCTCTCTTCCTTCGACCACCGCAAGGAAGCTCGACACGTCCTAATCTCCATCCTTGCAGGCTTGCCGCCGGCCGCGGTCTACTCAGGGCGCCGCCGCTCAGGAAAGGTCTCCGGCGGGCCACTTGGGTTCTCTCCCCGTCGCTCTACTTCTACTCCATCTCTTCTGTTTCCTACCCTTGCTTCTGTATGGTGGAGTGAAACGGTCTATGTCGCCTTCTACGAGTTGTCAGTCTACCGGTTTCGTTGAATCACTATTTTATTAGGTGGATGTTGGGTGCATCTGTTTCACGTCTTGTACCACGATCGTGGATCATGGTAACATGGGTACCAGCATGACCTCCCACGTCGCCGATTCAGTTGGCGGGCAGGAACGAGATGATTTCACTGCCGTCAGATGACATCCATGGGCTAGGAACGCCACATTAGCTAGCCGATCAGCGGCTCCCTTTTCTCAAAGGTTGTACATAGGTATAAACTAAGTACTCTTGTACATCAATAAATCAACGATCTCACTATATTCAAACCTTAGTAACAATGTCTAGGATCATTCAAACTCTATGAAACTTTAACTATATGTATACAATAACACGAGCTACATTCTCTTTCATTTGGTGCCAAGTTATCAATAATAGACCAATCAACAACTTAATCCAAGGTGGTGCATAATTAGGGTCTTTAATCGTAATAGTAACATCAAACATATATACATCATCATCACTGTCGCATTACATATTGACACATGTTTATTATTCCAATCTCTGGCTCATGATTCAATTATCCATTTGGATATTTAGGAATCCCAAAAGTCCACTCCATCACATCCTACACACTATTTCGTCCTCGAAATTAAGCCAGAAAAACCACTTTCTCACATCAACACTAATGTCCTTCTCCACATAATATAGACTTGCATAAATCTTATGGAGTGGATCATCATCACTTGTCTATTAGTGCTTAATTGTACATCTTGTGAAGCTCATTGTAATTTTCATCTTCTTGTCTTGTTCCCATGCTACGGATTATTGTTGTTTATCACCACTTTAAGTTAGATGGTTGTAGTGAAGCTCTCTTGGTGTTGCTTCTTGGTTGAAGGATGTGACCAAGGTGGTGGAGGTGGATTGTGATCATCTCCAAGTCGGTGCTCTTCTACAACCATTAAAGAAGAGGTGAGGTAAGGTGTTCTTTTGCATCCTTTAAAGAAGAGGTGAAGTGGGTGAACCTTGGACAACCCGTCAAAGAAGGTGATACTTCTCTTTGAGATTTAAAGGAGGGTTTGTCTTTCTCCTCAAAAGACATCGATAAAATTTATGTATTGTGTATTGGTATAGATAAGGAATAAAATACATGGTTTAAAAATCTTGGTTAGAAACAAATAGGTAGTGGACTAACAACATTTGGTGGAACCACTCTAAACATGTGTGTTCTTGTGACAAACTTACTCTATATTTCTACATTTTTAAGCAAGTTGTAAGTAAAGTAACCATGTATGTGTTTTAATATTGTGAAAAAGTTAGTTTGACTCTATCCACTCCCCATCTAGACTCTTTCAACCCAATTTCCTAGAGGAGTAAGATACTACTGTGGTATCTCTCTCCAACAGTGAGGCAAAATACTGGGATATGGCTCATTCATGTTGCAATCTACAATCGGTCTAGTTCATTTTGGCTATATTTACAATCCCTTTACAAAATCCCTCTACTTTTTAATATGGAAAATAGGCAGCTGTACACATAGATAATAATCTAGTCTTCCACAATCACACAAAACACATTGAACTACACTGTTATTTTGAGAGGGACCTGGTCAAAGCCAAGTAGATCACCACTCCTCATATTAGCACATGTGGCCAAGTTGTAGACATCCTTACCAAACCTCTTCCACCTACTTTCGGCATCATGTTGGGGCATCACAATGTTTACTCTCCTACTTGAGGGGGTGTGTTGGTAATTTGACATGGTTGTATCTGCTCTTTTTTTCCTTCTCTTATACTCACACTTAAGTGGGAATCATATAACCCACTTAAGTGACCTCACTCCTATATATAGGAGGCTATGTACACTCATTTTATGACTTAATAGACACTCCTTTCTACAACAATCAATGCAAACACATAGGTTCACTTTCAAAATTAGAATAAAGCTTGTAATAATAAGAATATCATGCTTGGCGAAAGGTAATATAAACCAGAAGAAACAAAAAAATCCATAAAAATCCAATTTTTCAAAATCAATCATCTTTTATTTGCAAATTTCATTATACTTGAGAATAAATTGCCGTTAGGGCCAATGTAGAGCCAAAACTCCTTCTGTAGGCGGGTCTCATATGGGCATGTAACATGCCAGTCTTTAGCCTTGCGGTCCAGGCATGTTGAAAATGGATATCCATGGTGATGTAAACACCCTCTCTCTACCATGATTGGGAGTTGGATACACATGTGTTATTCTGGGTCTACACTGAAATAGGGAATGAATATGAGGTTGTATAGTTGAGCCTTGATTAGGATGTCAAGAGTCTAAGTGGGGGATATTGTAATATCCTAGGTCTTGAGACCTCAAATAAAATGATCTGAAAACAAATGATTGGACTACCCATATCACCAAGGTGCACCTCATTTTCAGGGAGTCCATCATTAAGAACTTTGTGGTTAAGAGTGCTCAGCCAAGAGTACTACTAGTATGCGTGACTAGTCCAGAATTTAATCCTGACTTGTGTGTGAGTGAGGAAAAAGTGCATTGTTAAGGCTAGTGGTCGTCTATGGGGCCAATTGTCATTCTTAAAACTCTAATAGAGACTTGGGCAATGGTCTCGACTATTAGAACATTTCTAGACTTCACAAATATGGTTGTCTGAACTCTTTTGGTTTTAAATCGATAGTGACATGTGAACCTTGTTTATTGGGAAAGATGATAAAAATACCCTTCACTTTCAATCGTGATAGGGAAAGTGACTTATTAGAAATCATACATATTGATTTCTATGGAGCTTTAGCCCAAGTGCTAGAGGTAGATATTAGTACTTCATCATATTTACTAATGACCTTAACATATATTTATATGTGTATCTTATGAAACACAAATCAAAATCTCTTGAAAGGTTCAAGGAATTCATGAATAAAGTACAAAACCAACATGCCAAGAATAATAGAACACCACGATCTAATCATTGTGAATAACATATAATCTAAGAGGTTGAGATCGTTCTGAGAAGCCATGGTATTGTATCATAGTTGACTCCACTTGGATAACCACAACATGACATAATTAAGGAATTGTACCTTGTTAGACATGGTATGACCAGTGATGAACTTATCCAATCTTCTTATTTCCTTGTGGGGATATTTCCTAGAAACAATCACATTTAAACTTAACTGAGTACCTTCATATCTATTCAAAAGACATCATATGATATATTGAATCAGAAGTGTCCCAATATGTGTTTTGTGAAAGTTTGGGTATCTGAAGCTTATGTCAAGAATTATTTCTATGAAATTCTTGGAACCAAATTAGTCAAATATTTTAATGTATGATACCTTAAGGTAATTAAGTGTTATTACTTATGTACTCCATCTGGAAACATATTGTGTTTTTTCAGAACTGTTGTATCCCTTGAAAAGGTATTCATTTCTAAAGTAACCAGTGGGAGGAAAATAGATTTGAAGAAGTTCAATGCCAGAAAATAACATTGAACCTATGGAGTGGAAGCAAAAATAAGAGAATCACAAGACGTTGTGGAATCTCAAATTCCTCATGTTGCACAAGAACCTTAATGGTCTAGTAGGTCATGTATAGGGCTATTTGGATTTTTCATGACTCAATTAAATGTTTTTTCATCATTAATGATGATGAGTCGCAGCCTACAATGAGGCTATTAAGGGAACATAATCTAGTAAATTTATTGATGCCATGAGATCTTAGATGGTTTTCATGTATGCCAAAAAAGTAATCACTATGTTGGATGCCCTTGAAGAGGTAAAACCCACAACGCGCAAATTGGTCTTCAAGAATAAGACTTACATGGATGAAAATGTAGAAACCTATAAAGGATGATTGGTCACAAATTGCTTCAGACAAGTTCAAATTGTTGACAATCATGAAACTTCATCACATTTTTCCACTATTAAATCTATTAAGATCATGATTTCCTTAATGTGATCTTCTACAAAATGTGTACATGACACAATCTGATGGTTTTATTGCTCCAAATGAATTCAATAAAGTCTGTAAACTACCCACTGACCTATCCCCAAAGATTTACTTTTTTTTGTGAAGATCAATGTGTATGTTTAGTTACAACTACATATCTTTAGTCATATTGTATATGAACTTAGATACATGGGTAGTTGTTAGATAACAAGTTGTATTGGGTAGACTCACTTTGAGAACAACACATGGAAGCCATGCCATGGCAAGTCAGAGTAATATCTCAATGTAATAGTGGTGGTTGTGAACCTTAGATATAAAGGCACTATAGTAATTACACATTCATCTGTGTATTGTAACAGTGGACCAACGTGATTTTTTTTTGGTCGGTCTAAACTCCTGTTGCTTTTTTTTCATTTTTGGTTTTTGTAAAGTACAAAACTTGTTAGCTCTCAAAATGATAAGCCAACTAGAGTAAATGTAAACTTTTCTATACATCTGGAAAACTCTGAAAGAATAAAAAAATGTATGCGAGAAACCCTAAGGTTCCTCCACCATCAAAGACTAAGTATCTTCAGGTCCATCATAGAAAAGACAGAAATCCACACTTCTTTCCCTGATGTCAGAAAAAGAGCCCTCCATGAACAATAAACAGAGCATCAGCATAGAGCTCTTTAGAGAAAACCACAAAACCATATGATCATAATCTGTCCCCAGGGCATAAACTTCAAAACCTCAGAGCAATGTCTCTGAACATAAAGAATATAGCAATAAACTCAGTTCTGATAGAATGAATAGTAGACCAGTAAAGAACAACCAATCTACGTACTTCATAGCACTAGAAAATTGTCACATGAGCCACCATGGCACTCCTAAGAGCAGACCACTCAATAAGATGAATAAAATTTGTCCCCAGGGTAAAAACTTCAAAATCACAATGCAAAAATAAGGAGGACATCTAAAAACATAGCTTCTGCAGAGAGTTTTAGCCAGATAAGAAGAAACAAGAGAATGAGGCTAGGCAATCCACTTCACAGAATCAATTGGACCTTGGAAAACTCCAGGAGAGTGATCAGAAACAATAAACTAGAAAATAATATCTATATAAACAATCTCAAAAACTAGACATATCAATCCAAACTCTGCACCATCCACAAAAGGATAAACAAAACACCAAAATTGTACATCACCCTCATAAAAAACTGAGCCATCCATGACTTGTCATCAACTCTTCACAGAGGAAAAGCTGGATCTTGACCAAAAAAGACCAAGCCAAGATAAAATCAGTACAAAGGCAAACCAACACGAAGAAAAAGACCGTCATCTCAGAAAAAAGACTAGAAAGGAAATTCTCCAAAGGCTACCCAAGTCCATAGAAATCATACTTAATAGCATCCCACATCTTAGAAGCAGTAAGGGATCTGTTCTCGTGGACTCTTCTATATCTTTTCAATCCAGCAAAACAAAAGGATAATCATAGCAAGAAGTTTCTCCTTGTAACACTGAAGGTTCAAAATATCATCCTAACAAGCACAAGGGATCTGGATGCCAGATATGAGGAAAGCAAGATAGAGGGCTTCACCAACAAAGAAACACTCAATCATCAAGATCATATCAACAACCTTAATTGAGAGAATTAAAATCCAACATGATATGTTTCCAGAGCATATCATCAGATTGGTTTCTCGACTCATGAACTCTTCTATTCCTTTCAACCCATGTATGATAAAGAATAATAGGACCGGTAATTTTTGCCTTAACATCCTTCTTATCAGACAGTTCTGTCCAGTTACATGGAATCGAACTGATGAGGTCATTGTTAACATCTTTCCTCCAGAGATCCATGATAAAAGGGCACCTAAAACTTAAGTGAATGGTATCCTCATAGTTATCCATACAAAGAAAACAAATCAAAGCCAAAGCAAGCCCTCTCCTTCTATTATAATCTGAGGTTGGCAGCTTATTGTGATAAGATTTCCAAACATGAACTTGAGAATTGACATGACTTTTACAACTCCAAATCCATCTGAAATAAGGGTCTTCTCATCCTTTTTCCCTTATGTTCTCCCAGATTAATTTTAAACTAGGATTCTTAGTGCCTTTAAAAGTAATACTGTCTTCCACCTCAATACAGATATTAACCTTACTTACAGCCTCCAAGATACAAGATGAGCACCTTGACTAAGGCACATTCCATTTTCCATCAGAGATAATAGAGTTCAGCATAGCATTAGATGGAATACCTACCCTTATAGTCATATCTCTACCAATGATAGCACCAAGAAAGTTACATGATACCCACGGGTCTTTCTAAACAGCAAAAGATGACCCAGAAGCTATCTTGAATTCAATTAAAGGGGGAAGACTGAATCTAAACCTCAACATGTTGCAGAACATCCATGAGTAATTAGTTGATTCATATAGACTCTATAAGGAAGATTTCTTAAGATACTTTTTGTTAATCCACTTGACCCACATAGAGTCCTTCTTGCTGGCTATATCCCAAACGCTTTGAATAATGAAGGCTTTGGATACCTCATTGATCTTTTCAAGACCTAAGCCTCCTTCTTTCTAAGGAAGGGTGACATTGTCCCACTTAATTAGGTGAAGGTTTCTTTTCCCCTCAGATTGACCCCATAAGAAATCTCTACAAATTTTATCTATCTCCTCCAAGATTGAAACATGAATAGGAAAAGATAAAGTCCAATAGAGATGCATGGTAGTAATCATAGACCTCACAAGCTCTTCTCTACCAACCAATGACAAAAGTCTAGCTTTCCAACTCTCAAGCTTCACTTTTATCTTATCAATAAGAGAACCACATAACTTCTTCTTCAGTTTCCCCACAAATAAAGGAAAGCCAAGATATTTTGCATTGTCTAACGCCCCTTCCTTGGTGTTAAGAATGTGAGCAATGCTACCTGCATTCACACTCCTACCAAAGAAACATGAGCTTTTGGCTAGATTAATAGTAAGCCCAGAACAAGTGTTGAATTCCTCAAACAAGGATCTAATATGAGAAGCATTCTTTTCATCATCTCGACAAAAACATTATTAGATCATCTACAAACACAAGGTGTGAATAATCAAAACTTTTAGAAGCTTGAATGGGCTATAAGAGGTTGCCTGGGATTTTCCTTTATAATAACTCAGTGAATCCCTGCATCACTAACACAAACAAGTATGGGGAAATGGGATCCCCTTGCCTCACCCCATTGGAAGGAAAAATATAGTATGATGGAGAACCATTCACCAACACCTGATAGGATGTAGTTTGAAAATGAATTCAATCCACCTAATCCAAATGGATGGAAAGCCCATTCTGAATAAAATAGAGAAGAGAAACTTCCAACTTACAGAATTGTAAGCTTTATAAATGTCAGCTTGAATGCACATATTTCCATTCAAAGGTTTATTAAAATCACTAAGAATTTCATTAGTCAGGAGAGTGGCATCCTTGATACTCTGCCCTTTGATAAAGGCATATTGGTTAGGACTAATAATAAAAGGGAGAACCTTCTGGAGGCTATTAGTTAAGATTTTGGAAATGATTTTGTAGAAAGTATTGCAAAGGGAAATAGGTCTCTAGTTAGAAATAATAGATGAATCAGTGCCTTTAGGGATGAGAGTAATGTATGTTCTATTTGCCTCCTTGAGCAAGCTGCCTTTACTAAAGAATTATTTAATAACATTAAAAGCATCATCTCCTATAATTTTCCAAGAAAAATTGTAGAAGTGACCATTATATCCGTCTAGACCTGGACTTTTATCAGTATTCAAACTCTCCACAACATTATTCATTTCTTCTCTAGAAACAGCTTTCGTGAGAAGATTACAGTGATCATTCGAAATGATAGGTCCATTCCATTCTCCTTTCCACACATCACCACTATCCACTTTGCAAAAGAGCTCAAGATAAAAGTTAAGAATGACATCTTCAATAGCCTCGTGATCATGTTCTAAATTCCCATCAATCAGAAGAGACTTAATAGAATTCCTATTCCTTCTAGTTTTTAGAGAGGAATAGAAAAATCTAGTGTTAATGTTTCCCTCTTTCAACCATTGTACTCTTAACTTTTGTCTAATAAAAGACTCCTCAGCCAGACAAGCAACCCTCACTTCTTTTCTCAAAGTACTAGCCATATTTCTAAGCTCCACGTCCAAAGGATTAAGATCAGATACCTTTTGGGCTTCAAGGGATTTATCTTTAGCAAGAGAGGCTTTCTCAGAAAAGTCACCTACAACTTTCTTATTCCAACTTCTTAATTTGATTTTGAGATTCTCAAGTTTCCTATATAAAACAAACATTGAGAACCCCTCCACCTTCACATCCCATACATCCTTCAACAAAGGCAAAAAATCCACATGGTATGTCTAGGAGTTAATGAACCTAAATAGAGATCTAATGATACTGGGCTCTCCCATAAGTAAGGAAATTCTTATATGATCACTCACTGTGTTTAAAATGCATTCTCCATGAAAATTATCAAAATGAGATTGAAACATAGAATTATAAATCACCTTATCACTCTTTGAAGTAGTAAAATCATCTCCCTCTTGATGGTTGTCCCAGGTATAAAAAGGGCCATTCAAACTAAGTTCTGTCAAACCAAAATCAAGAACAAAATTGTTAAAGTCATCGATAGACTTTTTCATAGGAGGTTTCCTTCCAACTTTCTCAGATATCTTTCTAACTGCATTGAAATCACCCATAATCACCCAAGGTTCGTTGATGATGTCATTCAACTCTTCCAAGTTATTCCACAAGTTTACTCTGTCGAAATCACCATTATGACCATAAACAACAGAGAGAATAAAACTGACTTCCTCACCTAATTTTGACATTGATAGATTGATCGCTTTCTAAAATCTTCATGACATTACAACAACCACTCTTCCAGAGAATGATAACTCTTCTGAGGACATGTGAAGCATGATTAGATAACCAAAGATAATCAGGAAAATACTTACTCATGAACTTTGAGATCTTGTTGACTCTAAGATTGGATTCATTAATGATGATGATATCACTTTTCACCCTCCTTAGATCCTCTTGAACACTCAGAGCTTTATTGTTGAATCCTCTGACATTCTAAGAGGTTATATAGAAGGATGGAATCATTTACTCCCCTCGACTGTTGAACTGACAGCCTCAGTTTCTTCATTGATGATCTCCAGACCTCCGGGTTGTTTAGACATAGGAGAGAACACAAAATTAACTACCCTATAGTAGATTCCTTTAGATGACTTGGTCCTACATTCAGGTGGATTTAAACAATTTAACTCTTCTCTGCTTGACTCCTTATAATAAATGATGCTAGGAGAATTATTGACAAATACTAGGGCTGGGGTCGATGGAATCGATCTAGTACCATCCAGAGGTTTTTCTTGAGCAACTAGGGCTACATTATGTTTTTTTTTGCATCATTAACTTCAATAGGTTTGATAACAATATCAACCACCTATTTGATAGAATTGTGCACAGGCATTTGTTTCCTCTCCCATACTTTTTCTACTTTTCTCTGAGAAATCCTAGGATTTTCTTTGATAATGTTCTGCTTATAGTCATAATGGCCTAAGAAACCACAATAGATACATCTGTATGTGTACCATTCGTACATGATTCTGACACTATGTTCAGTTCCATCACTACTTAGTAAGGTGTTCAGGGAATTTCGCTTCCGCCCCCAACAAAACTTGGATTCTAGCGAATTCAAAGCATGAACCAGACTTAGTATTCTCATCCATCTGTAGAGGTTTTCCCCGCATCGGCCCTATCCTCTCAAACATTCTTGAGTCCCATAACTCTAGTAGCAAATCAAAGATTCTAACCCAAACTGACACTTCAGACAGCTTGAGTTTTGAGATCCTATCACCAATCTTCCACTCCTTAAGCGTCATCGACTTGTTTCTGACATACCAGTCACCATGTAGAGCATCATTCAGATCTTCAACTTCAGAGAATTTAATGAGAAAAAAACCTTCTCCCTTATCCAGGACTTCAATAGGACCACAGAGATACTACTTCATGTTTAGATATTCCGACAATGTGGGGATATGTGGCCAGAAATACAAGACATAACTGACAAGACAATGTCTCCATATACTTGCATTCTCCTCTACCTCCTCCTTCAGATACCAAAGTTTACCATTGATCACAGATATTTCCTTGGAAGATAGTGATAATGACGGATCATATTCCTTCTTTCAAACTCCTTCCCATTTCATTAGATCTACTTTCTGTAGAAGTTCTTTAGCCGAATCTATAGCTTCATGCAACTCGCTTATGTTTCTAACTATCCACATCTTCGAAGCATCCCAAGGAGGTGGCCGGCAATGGTGGTACTACTTCTTTCGATCGCCTTCCCAGTCTCCATAGGGCATGCGGCTCACACTATCAAAGTTGAGAGATAAAAAGTCATGCGATGAGCGTGGATCGAACACGCACCAACGTGAATTTTTATAAGAGTTGGCATATAGTTGGTGATTGGGTGTAGTGTGACACTTGTGGATCATTATGAGTGATGTAGAAGAAATTTTCCCTCCATTGGTGTGATATCTTGTCCACTTGATATGTGAGACTATGAATGCATGACCATGCTCATGTAAGTCCATATGTATATAATTGATCTAAAAAATCTCACTAGTTTGCTCTAGTTCAAAAAATATTGATTGAATGTTATGATGAGTGAAACTTCAGGGCATATTTTAATCTAGATATATGTGACAAAGGGATTATACGGTATGATGACATTTTTCAATTTATAGTTTGAAGTTGTTCTCAACTTACATTAATTACTTAGATATAAATATGTGTTCCTAGACTATAATATTTTCTTATGAGGTAGTGAAGAATGCTACCATTGTAATGTGGTTCCGATTGGATGACACACGTAAGGATGAATAAGGGGATTAAAGTTCACAACCAAACATATGATTAGGATGGTTATCAAATATTTACATGTTGGTATGCTTTTCAATCAATCGAGTTGGGAAAACCAACCAGTCAACTGCATGGTTTGGATCAGTGGATAATTGATTATCAATCAATTAAATGATCATCAATTTAGAAAACTGGTCAGTCAGTCAACTAGATAACCCAGTTAGATGAATATATTGAAGTTAGGAAAAAATAAGGAATGTGTGGGCTGTTTGATTTGGAATCAAATTAATCAATTGAAACCAAACCTATATTGGACAATCACTCAATTTCAAAACTAGTCCATCCACTAGATGATAAAACTAGTCGAAATTTGTTGATTGGTTAATGATTTGATAAAATGGGAGTTCAAGAAGCAATCTAAGTTTGATCTGCTTCGAGTTGTGAATAGAAACATGATTGGATTTTGGAAATGGAATCCCATAACTTTCCTATATAAAGGGTAGGCATCCAAGGGGAGACACATAACACTATGAGACAAATTATCTAAGAGTTCTTCTACATGGAGAGAGAAAAACTCACCCCAAGGAAAACAACCCACAATAGGTAAAGAAGGAGAGAGAACAATGCTAGGACATTGAAAACTATATGTCTTGCTTCCTCTTGGCGGCCAAGGTGGTGCACCAAGAGTTCCAACCTCTATAGATAACATTGAGATTGAGGCTCTTGGGAAAAGGCTTGAGAACAAGAAACTTCCTCAAGAAGAAAATGAGGTGTTGCTGTGAATTATAAGGTGAAAACAACAAAAATACTTCAGGTTTGAATCCAAAAGGGCAAGTTCTACACTAGCAAAAGATGTGTCTAGTTGTTGTACAACTAGTCTGTGCTAATGTATATTTAATATCTATTCTTTTTCTTTAATATATTAATATTTTGTGAGTACGATCAGGCTAATAGTTTGGTCTGGAAAATTTTTTAGTTTGTTACACACCCTCTCATTAAAATCGTACATATATTTCTTTGCTTCTCAATGATATTATTTACTCTAGTCCCAATAGTGGTTTTCTAATAATAATTATAAATAAAACATATTTTTAGGTAATTTGATAAAATTTGAAATCATAATAGCACACATTTATCACCAATCATGGGAATTTAATAAGAACGAACTACCTACTCATAAATACTTCTATTTTTCTAGATCATATCTAATTATATTAGAAATAGTTTATTGATTCAATCATCTAATCTTAAAATATATATTTTTATTTTCTATAGAATTTTTTACTTGATCATTCAATAAAACTAAAGGTTTGTCATGTGAAACCCAACGTGAATTTCATATTCACATCTACTTAAATTGATATGATCTTGATTCAACTGCTTTTGAATATATCTATATAATGTATCTGATTTAGGATGCTAATAATGTCACGTTTGTGGGATGGATTTCAACTATTTGATGTCCTAAGAAAATTAGGATAAAACCGTACTAGAATTATTGGGATGATGGCAGAAGATTTGCAATAATTTTGAATTCCTTGTAATTTTCAAAATAGCATACATATATAGTGTTTTCTTATTTTTGGTTTGAACCCAAATCAAGAAAATGTTTTTTTCTTATATTACACGTGCAATATATGCTACAACCCAATTTTAAATTGCTAGTAATCTTAGACTTACAAAAACCCAATTCTTGGTCTATATTTTATCTAATGATTTTCATATTTTATGTTCAGTTAACTATGGATAAACTAACAAAATAGTTTCTTGATGAGTAAAATCTTGTATAATCTTAGAATGTATAATTCTCCTTTCAATAATAATAGAATCATGATTGGTTTATATAAGTCTAATGTTTGATATAGAAGCTAAACTCAAGAATTTTGAATGAGATTAAAACCCTGATCTAATAGAGAAGAAATCTTTGATATTATAAGTTCATACATATAGGTAAAAGTTTAGTTCATGGAGTGTGATCATTAGAAAAAAGGAGTTGATACTGTACTTTGGTTTTTTGGTCAAGTTTTAAATTTTGAGTACATAATTAAATTTTATTAAACTCATTGGCTTAATTGGTAGTGTAATGATGGTAGTTGACTGACTAAATAATAGAGGGGGTGAAATATAGTCTCTTCTTAGATAGGGTTGTTTTTAAGTCAATGGGATGGGTGTATACTAAAAGTGAACCAGTCGGCTAACTATTGACAAATCCATTCGACTATTAATTAACAATGTGAGATCATAAACTTAGTAGAGAGAGTGGGGCTGGTTTCAGAGAGGCAGTTAGTTAGTAAACCAATCGCTAGTTTGATGGACTAATTCCCGCCACTCAAGTAAGTAACATGATATATTAGTGGTTTGAAATAAAGATCCATCACTACTATTAGCAATACATCTAGCCACTATTAGTCAAAGACTAATGAACTAGTCAGTTACAAAATGGTAGCATGCTCTCTCCAACCAATCACGAATACCATAGCATTTCCCTAGTACTAAAGTGGAAACATAACTTCATTTTATCACTATATACAATATAAGTCGTATCTATGTACTTTACTGATTCAAAGTCAAATAATCAAACAAATAAAGGATACACGAACAAAAGACTAGAAGATTGGATGGACCCAAGGTAACTTGATGACAAACAAAAAATTCTATTTTATCAAAAGGTCCACAAGTATGGATGTGGAAAACCCAAACCATGATCACCAGTCTACTTGTATGCTTTTTATATGTTAGGGGATTCCTCAGACATTCCACTATAAATAGAGTCCCAATGAGTTCAAGATTTAGATTGAGAACCTAAATATGAGATCACATGTATACCTTGAAGTGATCACGCTTGTGTAGTCTTTCGTCAATATTTTTGTGAAATTATTAAAGGGAAAATTAAAATATAAGAAGATAGCATATGTTGAATGATAAGTATATCTCACTAGATATTATATCTAATATTAAATTAGATACATAATAGCTTGTTAAAGAACAAATGTATTGTATGGACTAACCTTGAGAATGGCATATGAATGCCATTCTATGTCAGTCATAGTAATATCTCAAAGTGATAGTAGTGATTGTGATCCTTATCCTTGATGTAGTGGAATTAATTTTATGGCATTTGTTGGACTTTTTCCGATTAAGATATATTATTAAAGTTCTTTTCCCATTTTTCCTATATCTAATTGAAGTACAAAATTGGTAGAATTCATAATTTGGAAATATCCTTCTCCCCCATCTTCTTTTTTCTTCTCTAGGTTAACCTAATTAATAGAAAATATATAGGAAGTTTTTAGAAGTAGACTTAGCACTTTTTCCCTACTTCTAAGTTCAGGGATGATAGACTCACATCCAACATAGTAACAAATAGAAGGTGAGTGTAATTTATCTACCTGAACAAAATTTTACATACAATTCAATACAAAGAAAAGAGTTGGGATTTACATTATTTTAAATGTTATGGTGTATTGGAACCTAAATATCTAAAATGATATTTCTCTATGTATAATTGGACAAAACGGTTGTATGATGATTATTTATGACGTTTTTTTAACAATTCAAGAAGGTTTAATACATTGGCAACAATATATCAAAGTTTCACCTAATTTGAGAGTAATGGAATTTTTAGTATGATTAGATCTTTTTTCTTGATCAATAATGCCACATAATAAAGACAATTGGAAAAGAATGATCCATGTGGATGATCCCAACATGGTTGGTATTGAGGCTTTGATGATGATGATGATGATGATGATGATGATGATGATGATGATGATGATGATGATGATGATGATGATGATGATGATGATGATGATGATGATGATGATGATGATGATGATGATGATGATGATGATGATGATGATTTTGATGATGCTAGTGATGATGTTAAGATCTTCTATTAATTTCCAATAATGACTCTGAGTTGATACTCTAATTTGATTCAAGTATATTTAGATATTTCTAGTTCATTGGTTTCAAGTTATACAAAGCATGGAACCCTAGTTTCTTAGTTTACAATACAAAAAAAATAATAAATATGGATAAGAGATTAACATTAACTCTTATATTGTGAAATCTTATGTTGTTATATTACTTTCACACATTATAGTACACCCCGTGTGGTTTTAGGGAAAAATAAAATAGATAAGAGGTTAATTAACTTAGAGAAAGTTATTCACCCTACATAGTTATATTTAGTGAAAACATGCTTGTATGAAGCATTACTATTTATCAAATCAAACTAAATTTTCATAATTTTAATATCTATCTTGAATTTACTTAAATCGTATTTTAGATATTTATGTCTTTCCAGAGTATTTGTTAAGCCACTAGCCCACACACTGCTGAGACAATTTCTCATGTACAAGAATATATCAACATGAGGATCTAGAAGGTAAATATCAACATGAGCAATAGAGATGAGGTGTTAAGGAAGAGAAGTAGCTATTTTATAAAGACAATCTTGTATGCTTTAAATGGTCTTGAATGTAGAACGAGAATGAAAATATGTTTGTAATATAATTTACAATATATGAATATCTAATACTGCCAAAATATTTGTGTAAAATTCACTTTAATATAAACCTCCAGACATATGGTATGACCTAATCTTTCAAATGTTTGATGTAATTTCTCATGTTGATTAGTTGTATTGCATGCTTATTTCAATTAAGTTCCATATAAATGGAAAGATAAATCTAGGGATAATTTCCACTTTGCGTAAGATCAATGGTTAGTCTTAATCTCACCCCTTTATGTAGGTATAATCCCATGTTATTGAGTATGGCTGCGTCAATACCAATCTTTATCGAGAAACATTGGGCTTCCTATTAACTTCCACGGTTATAATAAGAGAAACTAACCCAATCTCTTGGCATGATTGTCGTCTTGTGGACTCAAATATGGGCCCTCATATTTTTTTATAGATTTATGCTTATTCTATATATTTTCTCAAAGAAAAGGTTTTTACTCCTTAGTATTCTTAAATTCCTATATCTTATTACAAGTACAAATATCCAGTCTATCTTGGTTATTCATGGATAAAATAGAGAGGATCATAATTGAAGTAGAGAAATAGATATCCACTCCATTTATGGATAGTTTAGTGGGGTATACTTGTGTGAATTAGCAATATAAAAATATCTACATCAAGCCCACACCTTGACATCCTTGTTTCCCTACCAAACATGTTCTTAGACAACTTCAACATAGCATTTGATCCAAAAGAATTTGGGATTCTTCTCTAATAATTTCAAGATGATAAACAGTATTGAAAGACACTCACCCTCTCCTTTTTGTAGTTTTTAATTCCATCATCAACCTATTGATATTGTGTATATTGGATTTGGCAGTCGCACTCTATCATTTTGCAACATGTATAGTGGAATTTACACACAATCTTCATCTATTTATATAATCAGGCCAATGCTTCTCTACTAAAAGTGAGTGTTTATAATTACTCCATGATGTCATACATGAATGGAAGGAGGGAGAAAGAGTATAGAAAATTAAGAGGAAAAACAAGAACTTTTTGATAATTTATAATCTTCATAAGAACCAACATATACTCATCTTTGAAAAATTAAAATATATATGTGTATGTACCATAAATATGTATATGGACTGAACATGCGGTATTTCAAGAAGCAAAAATTGAATCTTGCTTCTCCTTCCACTTCATCAATATTTATGCTTCTCAATATTTAGGTATATTTTACATAATATTGTTAAGATTAGTAATATTCCAAGGATTCTGTCTGAGGATGTTGAGCAAGTAATTTCTTTGTTTATGAGGTTTAAGTTCACCCAATAATCCAAATTGTATCACATTAAAACAAGCACATTTGTATATATATATATATATATATATATATATATATATATATATATATATATATATATATATATATATATATATATATATATATATATATAGAGAGAGAGAGAGAGAGAGAGAGAGAGAGTCAGGCTAGAATACACTCGAGTGTATCCAGAACGGAATACACTCAAGTAGTTTTTCATGATGCAATATTTTTTTTTAAATATAATCTGTTGATCTTCTTAAACATCTCGTGAACAACTCATACGCAAAATTTGAGCACATTTGGATATGTATAGCTCATGTTATGAAGACCGCAAAAATTATGCATTTCAAATTAGTTTCGCGTGTCGATTTTGTTTCCCTTGGATGAGTGACTTACACTCATCTAAATGGGCTCAAAATTTGTATGTAACCTAGTTATAGTATGACGGTGAAGATCAACGGTTTACATTTTGTAAAAAATAGTCTTGATATGTAAACACACTTGAGTGTATTCATGCGATCCATACACTCGAGTGTATTCTAGCCTAACTCTCTTTTTCTCTCTCTCTCTCTCTCTCTCTTTATATATATATATATATATATATATATATAGTTTAACCAATCTATACTAATTATTGGGTGGGTCATAGATCTTCACTTGAGATAAGGAATGGAGTTTATATAGAATACTCCTTCAAGGATGTCTCTCACATTTAATCTTACAGCCCAAAATATATCTTATTGTCATCGTGTCGTAAAATTGATTGCATGAAGTGGTATTATATTGGCCTCTAGTTTGAGAAAAGTACTTGGTGATGGTATGCATGAAAGAAGCAACAAAAATATAGTAGATGTATATGGACTAAACATGCGATATTTCAAGAAGCAAAAATTGAATCTTGCTTCTCCTTCCACTTCATCAATATTTATGCTTCTCAATATTTAGGTATATTTTAGATAATATTGTTAAGATAAGTAATATTCCAAGGATTCTATTTGAGTATGTTGAGCAAGTAATTTTTTTAAGATATTTAAGTTCACCCCATAATCTGAATTGTATCACATTAAAACAAGCATACATGTATATATATATAGTTTAACCGATCGATACTAATTATTAGGTGGGGCATAGATCTTCACTTGAGATAAGTAATGGAGCTTATATAGAATACTCCTTCAAGGATGTCTCTCACATTTAATCTTATGGCCCAAAATATATCGTATTGTCATCGTGTCGTCAAATTGATTGCTTGAAGTGGTACTATATTGGCCTCTAGTTTGACAAAAGTACTAGGTGATGGTTTGCATGAAAGAAGCAACAAAAATATAGTATATAATCTCAACATAAGGGTAGCATGCATGTTTCCATGTAGAATTCCACAATCAAAACTAAGAGAATTTACTTGATGCTTCTATGGTTTCTTATATGGAAATAGTTGGGGTTAGGAATGGACTCTATATTTTTAAATAGAATGATGTAAAGAAAATACATATAAGTGTGAAAATAGGAAAGGTATATGTGTTATTCAAAAGGTTTAATCAACTAAGATAAACATGTATCCAACTTACAAAAATGGGACTACTATGGAAGATATTTATAATTTATGTTGTGATTCTTATTAATTTTAACAAATTTGAAAATCATTATAGTATATAATAGAATTTTTCAGATGAATAAATTATATTGTTGATCAAGATATGTGTCTTACATGATTTGTCATAACTTGTACTTTTCCAAGAGGGGGAAACTATTATTTTAAACAAATATATTAAATAATACCTATTCCATTATAGATATTTATTATTTTAAAATAAAATAACTATTACGACAAAGCATCTGTAGTCGTTGAGATAATAATGGTCATTGACAAAAATGTTTATGTACTAAACCAAATAATAGTAGAAGAAAATAAGTAAGATATAAACTTTTGTTTGTGATCAATAGTAATAGCCATGAAAGAATCATTGAACCATTCTTTAGTGTTATTCTTTTCCATAGGGATATTGAATCATACATATCATCACCAACAATTACATGGTGAATATTATCAAAGAGGGATAATCTGGACTAAACCATTATCATGTTATCATATGCCAAACATGTAAGTGTCTCACATTATCTATCTAGGTAATTTATATTAACATATGATTTTTTATCAAGGTAAATATAATACACTAAAGGTGTTTATTTCATAGAATTTAGAATATAAATTAGTTAGCATGAATCTACCACTAAAATAAATAAATAAATGAGTAGCTATTTTGCACAAAACAAAAATAACATTTAGTAACAAAATAGCATAGGTTGTTAAGTAATTTCAACTAATATTCATATCATTCTCAAAAGTTAGCTTTATTTTTAATATACACAAAAAATCAATCTATGCTGGCATTTTTAACTTAAATCTACAATTTCATCAAGTTTTCACCTATTTTTTTATAGATTATAAGTTATATGTATTAACCATAGATAGTTAGGATCATGACAAAGTTTGTGAGTCAGAAATAAATATAACTTGGTTTCCAAAATTTATCATAAATATGATTCGGTTTATGATGGTAGTAGTCTACTTAATTAACATGTTAAGTCAGTTGTGTGTATCAAGTGCACTAAGAAATTGGGCTCTATAAATTGCAAATAGGAGTACACTAAAAGTGAGAAATTGGATTTATCAAAATATTAATGAAGAATACATCTACTTCTAGCTCTTCTGGAATAATCCATGTTCACAATCATAGACAATGTAAATTACATTTTGTCATGTGAATGAATCATGATATGTCTTTATTCTTAAAAATATATGCAGATATCAATACATATACATAGTATATTAGCATAACATATTGCAAGTTAGGTAGCCTATACTTATTTTTTTTATCGTTAAGCGTGGTGCCTCTCTTTCATTTCAAAATTGTCAAAATTCATGTACAAGTGTATGGAAATAAGAAAGCCTATCTATAGAATTATAAGCTTTTGAAGTCTAGTATAATTAGGCTCCATTTTTTGTTTGCACTTAGGTGCTTGTCATAAAAAAGGACCTTTTTCTCATGTACCAAACGTGGTACATAATGAGAACAGCTATGACATGTTCTGATTTGCTAAAACATCCTCCAAGCTTTTTGGAATGAAGTGGATGTATGTTCTGGCCCTGCACAATAGTTTCTCACTAAAGGGACAGTTCCACATAATGTGATCCAGAGATTCACCCTCCTCCTGACAGAGGCAACATTTGGAAGCCAGGGAGAAACCTCTTTCCTGAAGAAAATGTCCAGTCACTAGTTTTTTATGAAACATCTTCCAACACTGGATGGTCATACGTCTAGGTAGCTTGTACTTCCATAGCCATTCTGCCCAAGGTAGTACTAGTTTTTGCGATCCGTAGAGACCCCAGGTGCCCTTCAGGGAGAAGTTGTTCAAATCCTTGAATTAGCATTTGTCTTCTTTAGTGAATTGCACATTCATACAGATCTGTTTTAATTAGTTCTTCAGTTCCTCTTTTCTTGGGGAGGCACCATACCCCATTTGACATAATAGCATTCAGAGGCTGGAATTTTTGGAAACCAGATCGGAGAGAGAGCTCAGCTGACATCATTTAGGAAGCAACCTTGTACCCAGGGATCCTGCCACATAGAGATATTTGATTTTTTTCCCACCTCAAATTGTACTAGGTGTCTTACAGTGTCCTTGAACCTGACCAAGGCCTTCCAGTACCACCCATGTTGGGGTTTTAGATCACACAACCTGATATATTTCTAAAATAGATACTTGTTATGGACCCATTTAACCCATAAGGAGTTTTTGTGATTTTCTATATCCTATAGGTTCTTCATAAAGCCAACAGATATCCAATCTTCCATTTTTTGGATGTTGAGTCCACCTTCCATCTGAGTAAAGCAGATTGTATTCTAAGAAACAGTATGGAAGTTATTGTTATCAGAGTCACCCGATAAGAATCTTCTGCATAATCTTTCAACCTCATTAATGGTAGCTTTAGGTAGGGGAAAGGTACATGTCCAAAATAGGTGGTAAGATGAGAGGGTTGAGATAATCAGTTCCAACCTCCCAACCATCAAAATAACCTTCATCTTCCACTCTTTCAGTTTTTTTTTCAGTTTGTCCACCAGGGGTTGACAAAGACTTTTAGTAAGTCTTCCACAGAACATAGGGAGACCTAGGTACCTGACAGGGAATTGGGTATTATGGACCCCAAGAATGCCCTGAATGTCCTCTGAGGTCAAAGCACTAGTGAAGAGCTGACTCTTAACTGGATTTAATTGTAGACCAAAGACTCTACTGAACCTTTCTAAGCACACTTTGACATCTTCAACACTAGATTTAGTTGCTTTAGAAAAAATGAGTAGGTCATCCGCGAAAAGAATATGGGACACAGAGTAGTCATTTGTCTGAACATAGTTAATCAATTTAGCATCCTCATCTTCATTAAGAATTGTTGTCAAACCTTGCATACCTATGATGAAGAGGTAAGGTGCCACGGGGTCACCTTGCCTAATCCCATTGGATACATTGATAATAGGAGACGGATTGTCATTGATAATCACTTAAAAAGAAGCAGAATTTAGACATTCTTTGACCCATTGCAGCCAACATGGGGGGAGGTAGCCTATACTTTTAGTCATGATATGTCACTAATCCTTCAAATAAAAATCAACTATTGAGATGTTAGTTAGAGATAAAAACAAATCATATATGACATCTTGCTTAATTGTATTTCCCCCTTAAAATAAAGATTGATGTGGACGTATTTGCAATCTAATCTAACTTCCAAATACACCATTGATGCATCCTTTCCCATGAAACTATTAGCCAACATATGGTGGGAAACACATATCATAGGATGAGATTTAAGTGAAGAACCGATGGTGTGGACCGACTTCATGACTATCTTCACTGCCAGATTCATCCCCGTCTCAGCTAAGAAGGAGAAGGAAAGAGAGTTCACCAACATGACCCAGGGTAACTCATATATTGTGGACTTTGGTCGCAAGTTCCGCATCCTGGAACACTTTGGATACATGATGGATGAGGAAAGAAGGGTGGACCATTTCATAGAGCGTCTTCATCCTTCCATCAAGCCCCATGTGATGGCAAGTAAACCAAAAACTTTCGCTGAAGCCTACAACACTGCCTTGGACATGGAGAGGACTGTGATGCTTGCTCAAAGCCCCTCCAAAGGATATATGGGTTTCACTGAAGGAACTCAGGGATAGAAGAATGACCATAAAAAAGGACAAGGGTGTAATCAAAACAAGGGCAAGCATGGACACAAAGGAAAGCCACGTGGCGAGAATCGCTTTCTGAAGTGTCATACATGTGGACGGTCACATCCTGGGAAGTGTCGCTTTGAGAAGAGGGTGTGCTACCATTGCCAACAAGAGGGACACTTCATCGCCAACTGTCCTCAGCTTGATTCAAGAGGTCTGATGGTAGCACAACCAGTGGCAGCAGCACCCTCAGTAGGAGGAGGAGCACCAAGCCAAAGTATTCACCATCGACAATGAAGAAGCCCAGGCGAATGCTAATAGGTTGATTGAGGGTAATAACCCATAGAGTTTTCCTTTCAGTTTAGTAGATCATGCAATAGATATCTGATATGGTATGAACTATGTAGGCATTCTTAAAATCATGGGACAAAATGTAAAAGCTCTTTTTGATTCTGGTTCTACTAATACTTTTATTTCAAGAAATCTGGAAACTATGCTTTGTTTGGACATCAAGGATTTAGGTTATGTGTTGGATGTCACAACCCCGAGTGGTTGCATATATACATCTCTTTTAAAAACCCATGTCTTGCCAGTTAAGTATCTAAACCATGAACTTCCCACGGACTTCATCATCCTCGATATGAATGATTTTGATGTAATCATTGGTATGGATTGGCTTTACGCCTATAGAGCCCAGATTGAATGTAGGGAGAAGAAGATTCTTATTAGTAAGCCTGGCTTTCCACACTTTATGTGTCAGCCTTGAAGGTTGAGCAAATGATATCCAAATGTTGCCCAGCATACCTAGCCATAGTTACCAAACTTGAGACCGGGGTGCAACCCTTAGAGGAGATAGAGGTGGTTCGCGAGTATGTGGACGTGTTTCCAGATGATTTACCAGGGATTCCCCCTGAGAGAGAGGTGGATTTATCCATTGAGTTAGCTCCCAGAACTAACCTTGTATCTAAGGCACCCTATAGAATGGCCCTTGCCGAGTGCTCAAATTGAAAACCCAGTTGCAGGAGTTGTTAGATAAGGGTTTTATCCGACCCAGTACATCACCATGGGGAGCACCAGTCCTCTTTGAGAAGAAGAAGGACGAATCACTATGGATGTGTATTGATTACCGGATGATCAACTAGGTGACCATTAAGAACAAGTACCCTTTACCCAGGATAGATGACCTATTTGACAAACTCAAATCGGCTCCAGTCTTTTCCAAGATTGATTTGAGGTCAGGATACCATCAGGTGAGAGTAAGAAGTGAGGATATACCTAAAATGTCTTTCCGAACCTGATATGGCCATTATGAGTTTGTGGTCATGTCGTTTGGGTTGTCCAATGCACCCAGTGTCTTTATGAACCTTATGAATAGTGTACTCCAAACTTTCCTTGATTCCTTTGTAATAGTGTTCATAGATGACATATTGGTGTACTCTGATGACCTAGCCCAACACCATGACCATCTGGGTAGAGTCCTTGATATCCTAAGAAAGCAGAAGTTTACGGGAAGTTCTTGAAATGTGAGTTTTGGATAGACCAAGTCATGTTTCTCAGACACATCATCTCAGGAGGAATGATCGTTGTAGATCCAGCCAAAGTGTCGGCAGTTCGAGACTTGCCTGCACCAAAGAACCCCTCTGAGATTTGTAGAATCTTGGGGTTGGTCGGATACTATCGAAGCTTCATCAAGAATTTCTTGAAGACTGCCTTGCCGCTGACCATGTTGACTCGGAAGGATGTGAAGTTCGTGTGGTCCGATGTATGTGAGGCTCATTTCCAGGAGCTAAATGAGAAGCTGACCACTACCCCAGTGTTGACCCTACCTTCCGGCAATGAGGCTTTTGTGATATTCATTGATGCTTCCAAGATGGGACTTGGCTGCGTGTTGGAACAAGACTGGCATGTGGTTGCATATGCTTCCCAACAACTCAAGCCCAACGAGGTGAATTACCCGATGCATGACTTAGAATTGGTTGCTATCATCCATGCATTCACTACTACAGAAACCCCATTTGGCGTCGGTCTTTTAACCCCATTTGGCGTCGGTTTCCGACCGACGCCTATGTGGGCGCCGCTAAAGGTTGAACATTTCGGCATCGGTTTTTTAACCGACGCCTATTTAACCTATAGGCGTCGGTCTTTTAGTAGACAACCGACGCATAAAGTGTCCTAGATGACACCGTTTTTTGTGGCGCGAACCCTTTTGGCATCGGTTATATACCAAACGACTGACGCCTATACTTCAAGACGACACGGCCGTGCTTCCCTGCACGGCCGTGTTTAGTACTATAGGCGTCGGTTTTATATGCATAACTGACGCCTTTTCCACTACGGCCGTGCTATCCTGCACGGTCGGGTTGTTTGTACTATTAGGCGTCGGTTATCTATAAATAACCGACGCTGTATGTCTTTGCTGACGGTTTTCATTAAATAACCGACGCCTATTTATATTTTTTTTTTCATATCAGTTTGCAGGCCTGCTATGGCTGGTCAGCAGGATGAGAACCTGCAGTTCAATTTTCTGAACTGTAGGTTTACGACATCCATTGATATCAGCCTACAAACAGGCCGCAAACCTGCAAAAGTCACAAAGAAAATTTCACACAATTACATACATGTACATACATTCAGACATCAATTCAATTCTCACATTCACACATATAGAAACATTCAAATACATGTATTAACATTCAGAAATATTCATTTACAAAGTATCATTCATTATCGCTATCAACATCCCAATTATATCTTACAGTTGCCACTTCTTGTATGGCTTTTGCCCATTCTTCTCTTACTTCATTTAATGCTTCCATCGTATATGGAGCATGTATATTTTTTAAGCGTTTACCTGTAGTGTTGTCAGTTTTAAACACCTGCAAAGAGAATGATGTATATATATAAGTAATAATATAAAAATAAGATAAGATTGATATATTGCATACTAACTAATGAGACTATATATAATACCTCATGTATGGTATCGATGTCCAATGCGGCATATTTGATAATCATCTGCATAAATCGCATCACATAGTATGCGCATGCCCAGCCATTGTCTTGTGTAGCACACTATAAATTGAAACATACAAAATAATACAACTAAGCACAATTCACATCAATAATATATATATTCGAGTCGGGAACTTACTTGTACGTTCTGCCAATTTATTGGCTGGTTCTTTTTCCTTGGGACCGTTCCTCCAGCCTTTTTGAATGCATCTAAACCCCTACATGTTAATATAACACAATAAATTGCATAAGTAAATAGTAATGTAATAAAAGATGTTAATGGATATAAAAATGAAATATTTCTCACCAGAATAATGGCATTCTCATTACGTGTCCAATTTTAGTGTTCAATGTACTCCCCGCAGGATCTAGATAATAAACAGTGAATGTCCCAGGGACAATAACTAGTAACTCCCAATGTCTACT